>OY728147.1:785049451-785674451 GCA_963277665.1 Viscum album
TTTATTATATATCTATTCAGGATCCCCTAAAACAATGGATAGTTAAATTATCCATGAATCCCCTTATTCCCTCTCATTTATTTTGTTTTTTGGGTTACACATTAGTTATTTTTTCTATTTACTTCCAAATTTGCTTTCAAATGTAGGAATGAAACCAATTGAAGAGAGGGTACAAAAACATATTACGGACAACAATCATCGCATGAATGAGCTGGGAATTCCACCATTAGTGCATGTAGTGAGTATTTTATTTAAAATATATATATATAAATAATATATAATTTCTTGTGATTAATTTTTTAAAACATTTTTGTAGGATCCATCTATTAGAAATAGTTATTTGATGAGTAACCTAGTTGTGGTCCTAGTAGTCCATGGTGTTCATATGAGGGGGGTGGTACGAGAGCTAGATGATCTGGTCTTCGTACCCGATTAGACCTTCCCCTCCCACTGACATCCCATATATCCCACGGTCTGATCCTGATGTGTCGTTAGGGACACACAGAGATATTTACTCCTCCAATTTTTTCACCACCCTTTACATCTGAGCCTACTCACCAATGTGCACCATATTTGATGATGAATTCCCACTCCCATTAATAAATCGGCCATCCATCCCTTCCATCTTCTTTTACTTAATCTTGCTTATCTCTAGGCTTTTATATTCCATCTTCTTAGACTCCTACTCTTCCAGATTCTATCCCTACGGAGCATACATTGGTACCCACTCCACCTATACAGGGTGTTCCAACAATTTCTGCAGATCATCGGTGCCCATTGATTAGACTACAGCTAGTATACTTATACAACACTAACAAATTTTTAAACCTTTTTCATTTTCATTAAAACATGTATTGATAAAATATTTTTTTCTTTCATAACAGATACCTATACTGATAGGAGGGAGGGGCTGGGGCGTACACGCATGCGTGGGGTGTGGAACCGCTGCACATAGTCGATGGTGGACTATAATGAAGATAGTCAAATGATTGAAAAATCAGGGCAGCAATGTAGGAGTTTTTTTGCGACACTTTCCAAATACTCCAACATCATTCAACCCACTTTTATAGAGACAGTTTCAAATGAAGTCAAGGATAAAGCTTGGGAAGAGAAATGGGTAAAAAAATCTATTGTATTTAATGAAAATATATTTATTTTTTTATTTATATGAATTAATATTTTGGTGTCAGCTTCGGTTCAATTTCCCAAATGGTGAGGGTGCACGGACAGGACGTCCAAAGAATTTAGTTGAGATTTGGAGAGCTTATAAGCACAAGTTATATATTTCATGGCATGCTAGAGTTGGCACAGAGTTAGAGGCAGTCCCTATCATGGATGATTTTTTGTTAGAACAGTATCAACAGATGATTAATCATTGGATGACTAACGAGTTGAAGGTATTAATTACATTGGAGGTATTTAAATGAAAATTTTCATGTTTTTCGTTAATACTAATTATTGAAATTTATTTAGGAATTATCCAGAAGAAAAAAAATTGATTCTTAAATATACCTCCACACATTGGGATATACTACGATGCCAGATCATGAGAGGCAATAGGTATGACATTTTATAATCTTTCCTTACCGACTTTCACTTTCTATTAATTCCTCCATTATTTATTGGATTGCTAAAGTTATTATATAATTATAATTATGAAATTAATTATTGGTATCCTATTTTTAATTATGTTTTCCTACATTCAATGTCATTGTAGAGACATAAATTGAATATAGAAGGATGTGTACCTCAAGGAAAACTATTTTGCTCGAGTAGAAGAAAGAAGGATGGAAGAGAGGTTAATGAACCGACTCAGTAGCAGATTGTAAGTTTTACTTTGTAGATTTAAAATTTTAATCTCTATTTTTGTAACTTAATAATATATTTCTATTTGAAACAGGCTGCTTTAGAGGACTTTGATTACCATGAACCAAACAATTTTGGTGCCAAACGATCACTTACATCAGTGTTGGGACACTGAGCACCATGGTAGAGTACACTGCCGACCTGGGAAGAGTATTGTTCCGACGAGGTATTGGCTCTCCTCAGGTATGAGTTGTAGTACCACCAAGTTGCAGTAGGATAAGGCATAGGCAGAACATGCTGAAAAAAATCGCCACAAATATGGAAGAATAATCTACTAGGGATAACACTAAATTTATGAAACTGATGGATGTTTTACATCTAACACTTCCACAAGAGGACAACACTATTTGTGATGAATATATATCATTGATTCATTCTATATATGGTGAACCAGGTGGCAGTTCTAGTGGTGGACACGACGATGGAAAGGAGGAGGTCGAGGCGGAGGAGGAGGGTGATGAGGAGGCCAAGGATGAGTATAAGGGAGAGGAGGTGGGCATTGAGGAGGGTGGGGACGATGATGGGGTACAAAGATAAGGATAAGGGTGAGGTGATGATGACAGTGACGATAGTGATGGTGATGAGGGACATATTGATTTGTTTTGTTTTTGACTGATATTAATGTCCTTTGATGTTTATTTATTTGTTGTAACTGAATATATGTGTGATTAGATAGGTCACATAATCTTTATTTTTTTATAAATAAATAATAAAACTGGACTTGATGATTTCTTGTGATTGATTCACCCATCCTCTAGACAGCCCCGCCACCCCCCTGGACAGCCCCTCCCCACGTGGATAGCCCCCCCCCCCCCCCCATAGACAAGCCCGCCCATCCCCTAGACACCCCCGACCCCCTGGACACCCCCCACCACCCCCCATGGATAGTCCGCCCACCCCCTAGACACCTTGAAACCCCCCTTCACCCCCCCCCCCCATGGAAGGCCCCCCACCCCCTGGACAACCCCAACCCCCCCCTGGATAGCCCCACCACCCCCCTGGATAGCCCAAACACCCCCATGGACACCCCGTACCACTCAGGAGAGCCTCACCCACCCCCTGGACACATCGTACCCCCCTAGGCAGCCCCCACCCACGTGGATAGCCCGACCACCCCTATGGACAGCCCGCCCACCCCCTCGGACAGCCTGGTCACCCTCATGGACAACCCCCACCCCCTAGAAACCATGTACCCCCCTGTACATCCCCCCTCCACCCTCGTGGACAGCCCACCCCACCCCTGTGGAGAGACCGCCCACCCCCATGGACATCCCACCCACCCTTCTGGACACCCCCTACCCCCCCTCAACAGCCCTTCCACCACCGTCGATAGCCCTCCCACCCCCCTAGACACCCCTCCCCCCATGGAGGCCCCCCCACCCCCATGGACAGCCTGCTCACCCACCCCCCTGGACACCCCTAGCCCCCTAGACCGCCCTGCCACCCCCGTGGACAGCCCACCCACCCCTGGACACCTCATACCCCCATGGATAGCCTCGCCCACCCCTGGACACCTTTTACCCCCTAGAGAGCCCCCCCCCCCCCCACGGAAAACCCTGCCCACTCCCCTGGACACCCCCTCCCCCTGTAAAACCCTGCCACCCCCGGTGGACAGCCTCCCACCCCCTAGATAGCCCCCCCCACCCCGATAGATTATTGGGTTTCTAAAAACTTGAAGATCCCATTAATCATAGATACCCACTTCATTTCCTCCTGGTATCCTTGATCACCAATATAAAATAGTTAATGATATTTTAGATAATACCATGAATAATCAATGATATGAGAAAAACATGGCTATTCCACTTCCATAAGAGTTTGAGTAGAGACCAAGATTAGGAAGAAAATAGGTGGATCACATGAATGACTACATGTGATATCCATTTATTGACTTTTTGATTCATTTATAGTGGTATCATAATAAATAATTATCAAAAACAAAATCTTTAATAAAACAATCTGATGTTCTAAAATAAGGGACACAAAATCACTAATCCCATAAAGATACATCAAAAATATTTCTTTATAAAACCATTTCAAAATCACATAATAGGGACTTCATTCTATTTAAAACTCCCCAATGGTTTATAAAAATACCTTTTATGGTTCCATTTTAAAAATCATATAGTATTTTTATCCCACAATAAAAATATAATCCATCTCTTAATAACCAAATCCCCCTTCCTACCATACACACCAAAAACATAAATTTTTTCCTAATGAATCACATACTATTGAAATCAAAACTATTCCAAAACCATTTCAAATATACCAATGATCTTAAAATTCATGAAATTAATTCCATTAAAACTATTACAACCCCTCCCCCCCTCCCCGAAACACCCACTACCCCCTGGACAGCCCCTCTACCCCCTTGGACAGCCCCCCCTAGACAGCCCCCAAACCCCGTGGATAGCGCAGAACCCCCAAGATACCACCCCAGCCCCCGTGGACATACTGAGCACCCACTTGGAAACCAAGTACCCCCATGTACTACCCCTCCCACCCCCTAGACACCCCGTACCCCCTGGAAAGCCCCCAACCTGCTTGGATAACTAGCCCATCCCCGTGGACAACCTTCCCACCCCCTTGGACGCCCTATACCCCCTAGACAGTCCTTACACCCTCGTGAACATCCCACCCACCCCCTGGACACCCCATACCCCCCTAGAACCCCCCCCCCACCCCCCTCGACACCCCACCCCCTGGACATCCCTGCCACACTCGTGGATAGCCCCCCCCCCCCCCCCCCCCCCGACACTCACCCACCATGCCCTGGAAACCCACCATACCCTTGGACACACCCACCCCTGAAAAGCACCCCCCACCCCCTGGACACCCCCGACAACCTGGACAGCCCCACCGCCCCGTGGACAGCCCACACACCCCACTGGACAGCCCCCTCCACCCCATTGACACTATGTACCCCCTAGACAGCCCTCACCCCCATGCACAGCCACACGCACTCCCCTAGACACCCCTACCCCTGTAAAACCCTTCCACCCCGGTGGACAACCACCCACCCCCAGGATATCCCCCCACCCCGATAGATTATTGGGTTTCTAACGACTCAAATATCCCATAAATCATAGATACCCACTTTATTTTCTTCATGGGATTCTTGATCACCAATAAAAAATAGTGGATACTAATTTAAAAACTCCTATGCATATCCAATTATCTTAGAAGAACATGGCTATTCCACTTCCACAAGAGTTTGAGTAGAAACCAAGACTAGGAAGTCAATAGCTAGATCAAAATAGTGACTACAAGAGATATCCGCTTATTGACTTTTTGTATCATTTATAGTGGTAAAAAAATAAATAATTATAAAAAAACAACACCATTTGTAAACTAATCTGATGTTCTAAAAAAGGGACACAAAATTAAAAATCCCATAAAGATACATCATTAATATTTCTTCAAAAAACCATTTTAAAATCACATAATAGAGACTTATTTATATTTAAAACCCCCCAATGGGTTATAAAAATCCCATTTAAGGATCCATTTAAAAAATCATATAGTATTTTTGCCCCATAATAAAAATGTAATCCATTTCCTAATAACAAAATCCCCCTTCCTACCATACACACAAAAAAAATTCATTATTTCCAATAGAAACACATACTATTGAAATAAACACTATTCCAAAACCATTTTAAAAATACAAATGATCTTAAAATCCATGAATTTAATTCCATTAAAACCATTATATCCCCCACCCCTAGAGACCCCCTACCCCATGGACAGCCCCGACACCCCTGTGGACATCCCCCCACACCCTTGATAGCCCCCACCCTCATGGATACCCCCCACCCCACTAGACACCACCAACCCCCCTTGGACAGCCCCCATCCCTCTAGACCCCCACCCCCCTCTACACCCCCACCCCCCAAGACCCCCCCCCCTCGGACACCACCTACCCCCTTGGACATCCCCCCAAACCCCTAGACAGCCCCCCCCCCCACCCCTGGACACACCCTACCCCCATGGATAGCCCCCCATCCCCTTGTATAGCCCCCACCCCATTAGGCACCCCCTACCCCTGGGACATCCCCCCCCCCCCCGAACAGTCCCCCAAGATAGCCCACACCCCCTCCCTAACAAAATATTACTATCATCTAAACCAAATATTTCCCAGTGTTGTACTTTTTTTCTTTTATATGATAAATTATTTTGTTCATTTTCATTTTCATCAAATGGAAGTGCATTTGGAAGAAAAATGAGGTGACCAAACTGGAAGCAGGGGTGGATTAGAGTGATGGATATAGTGCCTCGACTACCCAGTCTCAAATGTAAAATCACATTAGTTTTATCAATTGTAATATACAACTTTCATAAATGGATATTCTCCACTTCTTCCCAAAATTTGGTATCAATTCTTGGTTATAGTTTATTGACTGACCAAATTACCAAGACATGTAATTTGATATTGGTTGGAAGACTAATGCGAAAACATTCAGCTATTACCTGGTATCAGTATTTATTAAAGTGGAAGGAAAGGGTTTGGAAAGTAACTAATAGGACTAGGAGAACTATTCTAAAAGATTTATCTTCTAGTGAATATGGAATGTAATTTGCACAATTTATGAAATTTTGGAGTCTGGTGTATGCAATATTGGATTCTGTTTGCAGGTGTATTGCCTTGTGTCTCCAGGTGTATGTGATTTTATGTAGGTGTATTAGATTATGGTGTATGCAATATTGGAGGCTTCTGTATATTGGATTATGTGTTCAGGTGATATTGGATTCTGTGTGGTGTATTGGACTAGGTGCATTGGCTTCCCTAAAGGTGTATTGTGTTCTGTATACTTACTGGGTGTTGGGATCAGCATGCTACTGTGAAATCTGGGTGAAGGATATAACAACGGTTTATAACCGTTTCTATACTTATGAAAGAAATTTTAATACTATACCAACAATTATAAACCATTTGTATAGGGGTGAATGAAATGAGAAATATATAACAATGCTTACAAAACCGTTGGTATATCAAAGGACTTCTACATTTTACCAATGGTCACTTACTACCGTTGGGAAAAAAACTATACCAATGGTTTTTGAACCATTGGTAAAACACATAATTCTTTGTAAAACAATAGTTTTAAATGGTTGGTATACATTTTTCCCAACAGTTTTAGGTAACCATTGGGAAGCTTTGATTTTTTTAGTGTATACCAATGGTTATTTAGAAACCGTTGGTATATATCTATCCCTATGCCTGACTTACGAACAGTTTGGAAAACCATTGTTATATTTTATATAGACGGTTTTCCCTTCAATACCAATGGTTTTTAACCATTAGTATAGTTTAACATTCTCGTAGTGTTTGAGTGCAGTCTGGTTTACTACTTTTACTATTTGACACTTCATGTTATATGTATTCACTAATAGATAGGAACAAACCATGGGTGGTTGCGTACAGGAATTTAGTCTCACACCCTATTTAGGTCATGATTTTGGGCTCAAATAGAATATATGATTATAGGTGTTGATCGGGGGAAGAACCCTACTATAAGTACTTTATGTGCTGCTTATGAGAAAGAGAGAATGGGACTGAGCCGAGGCTTGCAATGCTTCTTAAAATCCATTGGTTATTTTATGATTTTGTAACATATATTGTGGTTTAGTGTAGTTTACCTATTTTTTGGTTACTTAAAACATAACATGATGCATCATATTTTGTATGAAATGATGTTTGGTTACTTTTAATATCAGTATTCCATTTTTTACTTCATTTGTTTGCTATATACTACTTCCATTATTATATTATAATTTATTTCTTTATGTTACACTCTGATAATGAGGTAATAGATTCCCCACTATCACACCTTAGGCCCTCAATGCTAGTTGGCAGCCTATGGGATTTGGGGAAATGCTCTCAAGGCAATGTGGTCAATCGGGTACGGGGCACCAGTTGAGTGGAATCCAGATCTGGGACATTACAAAGCGGTATAAAATTTGTTTTTATGGTTTTTCTTACTATTTAGTGACATTATATAAGAATAATAAAGAAATTTAGTTAGGTACTAAACTATTCCCAGGATTAGCTACCCCGTATACAAGTAAAATCCAAATTGCCTCAGACTGAATTGTGATTTTTGGGTTTTGAGTTATTACAGTTGATTCAATTTCACCTATGGGTGAAACACTAGTTTTGTGATGTTATTATTAGTACAACTATGGATCTATTTTGTTACAGCCTAATGATATGAGGGTACGCCATCCCATACATCATGTAGGACCTTGTTAGAAATCACATTCCATGCATTCTTAGCATGCCATATAGAGAGTATTAGTGATTTCATGATGTTATGATAGATGGAATGCTATATATTCATGTTTTTGTGATATTTATCATGATAGATATTCGTTTTGTTGTGATAGGTGTATTGGTACATGATATGGTTGAATTAGATGGATGCCAAACTATGGTCCTTATGGAGTATGGAACCTCTTAGAATGGATTTTTTTGGATCATGTTTCAACCATGGAATATAGATTATGTTGTTATATTCTATATGTATATTCCATTATTTGATTCATAAAGAGTATGTTCCCCCATAAATCATAATTTGGAACAAGTTTGCTTTATGTTTCAAAAAATAGGAGTTTTGAGGAAGTTTCTATGGCTTAATGTCCTTAAACGCAGACAACACAGTGTTTGGTGCTATGAACACACACCATGTGTTCTTCTGTTCAAGAAGAGAGAAATTTTTTTAAGTACACATTGTGTGGTAGTTGACATTATCTCTAGCCATGTGAGAGAGAACATGGGTAGTTGTTTTTTCATTAGTGCATGTCGTGTACGGTATATGCACACTATATAGTTTTACTTACGTGGACCCCATATAACTCTATCCATGTGGAAGTACATGTGCAGGAGGGAGAACTTGAGTACATGTTGTGTGTTAGGCTGACACGATGTGTACCTAGATTTTTAAATTCCTAGGCTGGTGGGATTACATGCATGTGTAAGAGCTTTATGGTATACACTGTGTGTGTTTTCTACACTTTTTATACTTCTTTCTGATACCCTTTGTGGGTCTTTTTCTAATTTATCCCCCTTTGGCAGTTTTGGACCTATGAGTAGTCATTTTTGACATGTATTCCACATTTATCATGATGGTATTACTTTTTTAATGTTATGAGGAATCTTAATGGGTGTTTTGGGTATTCTTTCTAAATGGATAGGTTCTTCCTCAATTTACTGTTGTCAGTTATCACCTGAGAGTGAACATAGAATGAATGAAAGGTTGGGTGTTTGGAACAACCTATTTAATACTTTTGATCTATGTAGAGCTATGAGCTATCTCTCATGACATGTGGTTTAAGGACGTCTCCCTTTCGAGATGTGTCCTTCTAACCTATGAGTTCATGATACCAGTTGATATAGAGGATTACATGTAGGATTTCTCTTCATATATTTTGACCTAGAGAATCCTATGTAGGATGTATCCATCTTCTATCGGGTAACCAAGGTTCCCTTGAGGTATGCCTTGCTTACATGTTGTTCTAGGGATTCCCTTGTAGGATCCCTCTTCTATGTACCATTCTCAAGGATACCTGTTGTAGGATTCATGTATTGTTTTCCTTTATAGTATCCCATTTAAGATTCCTCCATTTTTTTTAGCTAAGGATCCCATGTAGGATGCCTCTCAGTTTTATGATGATTATGCTCTGTAAGGGGATACCCTATGGTAAATCTTTCTTAAGTTAGTACAGCCCAAGTGTCATTGTACCTAGTAGGACGTTTGAGTCTTTAAATAGTACACCCTTGTTTTTATGAGTGACCATTGTATCTTGACCCTTGATATGGGGATGAGAATTGATGAATGATTAGTTTTGTATATTAGACATCCCTCAAGTATGGTTAGATTTTGAGGAGGTCATTTGAACCTCTCTTTCCAAAAGAGGTGGGTGACTTGGTACATCTTAATCTATGTAAATTGTTGCATTGATGAAGTGATTTCAAGACAGTTCTTTCATGAGCCATCTAGTACTAGGATGTGTAGGGGGGACATCCTATGAATAACACCCAGAATGCTCCATTTGTTCTAGTAAACTCAAGGTTGTATATGTTGACATATGTAGTACCCATCAAGTTTTAAATAAAAAAACAAGCCTTCGAGTTATGTTAAATCATTGAGCTTTGAGATATTGTGTCTGTTCATAGTCATCTATATTGTAGTGTGACTGGAATGTCTAAGAACCAAGTTTTTTCCACTACTCAAGAGTAATTTCTAGGACACTAGTGTTTTGACATGCCAGTCAGTTTAATTTTTATCATTCATGCTAATTGATATGATGTTGTGATCATGGTTGGTGGAATGACACTTGTGCATATAAGATGGTTCTTAACTCACGCATTGAAAGCAATTGTTCCTTCTTCTTAATGATTAAGACACTCCTAGGTGGTGAGTGTCATGTCGATTATTTTTAATCATTTTCTTATAAGTAGAAGGATCATAATCAAGGAAAATTCAGAGATACTCATTTCTAATTGAATGCCTTTAGGATTTCTAGTCTTGTTTTATATTGATGCCTTTATAAAAACATGAAAATCTTGAATTTTGGTTGTGTGTGAAGTCCTTGTGATGTACCGATAATCATAGGTGGAACTTGGCATTTACACATGATATTTTATCGAAATTACTTGGGATAAAGGCATTGTGATCGGTTAAATGATGATGTGTCAGGAAGTGAAGCCGAGTTTTCTTTCTGGAGGCCGACCAGTAGTGGTTTGACTATCCATATCTGGTAATCCTTATGTTTCTCTTAGTGTACTCTTTCTTAATATTTGAGAATGTCCCCTATCTTGACATCATCTTGGATGCTCTTAGAGAGCATCAGTTACACGTCGTGCTAAAGTAGAGAACCAATGGGAAAGATTGTGATCTTTTATGTGTTTTTCACTAGATGTGAATTTTTTGTGAGGCTTGGTTAATACCAAGTCATGCATGGGTTTCTGAGTAGAAACACCATGAATAGACTCTGGATTCCAATTCATTTCTTTTACATGATAGCCAGGAGGATGCCTCTCTGGGTTCAGTGATTATTCTTATGTTCACTTTTGGCCTTGTACCAAAGTCTTACTTGTAAAATGGAGAATAGTCCTCCTTGGTGAGTTCCATGGACTCCAAGTTGATGAATCCTAGGTTATCACAGTCTTATAGTCAGGATAAGATGTGATTCTTTAAAAATGGGTAATGATTCTAGTAGGATTGATTGGGAATTACTCTTTTACTCATGTTTTTTCATGACCTTTTAATTGATCAAGGGATCGATTGAGAAAGGAGCGTCATCGAGAGACATGTATGAGATTTGGTGAGGGGGATCATTTTGGGAATATGGTGCCTTGGAAGAAAGCGTTGTGTTCTGTTGCAACACATTAGCCTTTTAAGCTCAGTATTTTTTAGATAAGTCATCCAGTGAAGGTACGACTCATTATCATTATTGTTCATAGTGTTAGGTTCTAGTGGACTAGTTTAAACACTCCTCTAGTTTAAGTAGGATGTGGTGTAAAATTCCACAATGTATTTTGAGGAATGATTGGGTGATTTATTTTGATGAGGTCAATCATGTTTCGACCGTTCATTGCTATGAGGCCACTGTTATGCCCTCAGTAGTGTTTGGGTTTTCCCAGCTAAGGGGAAACACGCCGAAATCATCCATAGAAAGGTCAGGGGAATGCTCGGTGGAGTTTTTCAATGGTGGAGGTTTTGTGGTAATGATGTTGTTTGCGTTTTTATTAATATAATCATGAAGTTTTAACTCTTACTACCAATTAGGAAAACCATAAGTGTTTATGATATTTGAAGGTTATACATATGTGGTATTTTACGGCTGCATGGGTTCCGTATTCTATCATTTCAGATAAGGATGCCAGTTTTACTTATTGTTTATAAAAAGTGGTACAAAATAGATATACCCTTGGTTTAGTTGTCCCATAACAATATATTTCAGGATAATTTTTAGATGGAACCATATGAGTCTTTGTGTGGCAGTCCATACCAATCACCCCTATATTGAATGAAAGCATGAGAGGTAGCTATGCTAAGACCACATCTTGTCCAAAAGACCACCGAACAGGTTTAGGTGATTCAAAAGTGGATGACTACTATATATTATTATTAATAATACTTATGTTTATCACCGCATACAACCTCTAGAGTTCAAGTTTGGGGATTGAGTTTTCTTATGTGTTTCTCGAGGTTGAGACACAAGAGGATCAGAAGACAGGGTACGATTTTTCCAAGATATGTCAGGCCATACAAGATTCTGGAGAGAGTTGGGCCTATTTACTATCAATTATAGTTACCTTGGAGATACAAGGTTTTGCACGACGTCTTTCACCCTTCTTAGTTGCGATGTTACCATTAAGACCCATCTCACATTTTTTAACTCGAGGTGGTTGAGTTCCAAGTAGATACATCCTTTGAGAAGGATCCTTTTCAAATTTTAGATTATAGAATGAAGCTTCTCTGTGGATGCTATGTTTATTTGGTAGGGCTATATGGAAGCACAGCTGAGTGTAGGATGAGACATGGGAGAGGTAATCTGACGTATGATTGCAGTAGCCAGATTTTACCTCTTATTTTTCTTTACCATCATTGGAAGGGAAATTTGGGGATGAATTGATTTAAGGGGGAAAGTTTGTAAGAAACTGGTTCTAACATTGAGGTACAAATATTTCCTTTTTAGAATTTAATTAATGAAATAGATTAATAATAAGATTACATGTCAATTTTTTTCAAGAATACACCGTGTAATATGGGTACACTCTATGTACTACCAAGTGCATGCCATGTGATGGTCTGGGTAGAACCTATATAGAAAAAGGCACTAAATAGTGTTTAGTTTTAAGTACACACCATGTAAATTTCTTTTTTTGGCTAAAATAGGATGTAGCCATGTGTTTCGTCAGACGGATAGAGGGATCACCCCGATATATGAACTGCAGAATCGAACGGGATGTTTCGTCTCGAATATCTATTTGAACTCTAATTTGATCATCGTCGGAGGTGTTTATACCCAATCGGTAAGCTCTCGATTCATCTTGATCCATTCTTCATCATTTTATATCTTGATTGAGTTATCAAAGGTTGATTGTTTGTTCACTTTTTGTAGATCTACTCTATTCTATGTCGAATCAAAGCATAGCGTTGGATGATGAGAGTCGTATGAGTATAAGGTAGGTGGTCTTGTGCCTCTAATTAATTGTTGAGATGAATATATATGTCAGAGTTCTACATTAGCATTTTTTGGGTTTCACTTGATTTATAATTTACCTCTAATTTTTCCTATTGGTTTTTTGGTATTACGATATGTGTTTTGAAGTATGAATTAGGTTTCTTACCCTGATTAAGGGCCTCCCCATGGGTTTGTTTCTAGGGGAATGGTATTTCATGGCCGTTTGGATGAGGTTTCCTGTGAGGAATTACTTGTTTTACTTATTATGTTATCAAGTATGAATTAAATTGTAATGTAATTTTGATTGGGGCAAATTTTATTGAATTAATTAATGGTTTAATATTAGTGATTTCCACATTGCCCATGTTTGGAATGTTTGGATCCAACCGTGAACCTGTCAACATGAGTTATGTTATGATAAGTCCATGTAATATTTTAAATTACTTAATAGGATTGTTATATAAATTTTACGAATGTGAGTGATTTATGATTAAATCCTTGTGATAATTTAATTCCCATGTGTTTCAATGTATATGAATTTTTCCCATGTGATTTATTGATGTTTAACCATATGATAGTTTAATTCACATGTTTTTCTTGTTATATGATATGTTCTCATGTGAGTAATTGATGTTAAAAAATGTTATAGTTTAATTTACATGTGGATTCTTGTATGAAATGATTAAGAACGGGTAATTTGTAATGGGCGAGCCATTGTCTCAGTTAAAGGACAAGTATGGGCTCATGTGACTAATTAAACCTTATACACCCTGGGTGAACCATTATCTCTGTCAAAAGAAAATGGAAGGTTTCAAGAGGTTAATTATATAGAGGTCATGAGCGACCCATGGAGAGGGTGGTCAAGCTCATTGAGGCTTCTTTAAAATGTTGAGAAAGCCTAGAATTCATTGAGGGATACTGAGGTCGGGATATATTGGAAATTGATTTAATGATGTTTATGTCATGAGTTGCCGGTTACTTTTATATGGGGGGTCATTGGGCCTAGCCCAGACATCAATACTTTTATATAATCCCATGGAATTGAATAATGAAATGGATTAAATAATGATGTGTCTACCAAGGCATAGCACAAGTTGGATTCAACCTTCACTTGTACTTTGTTATATTGTCTTTTGAGACAACATTTGAGATTACATTTTACTGCCTTCTAGATTACTGTTCTACTATTGTACACTTCCTATTATATATATTCACTGATAGATTGGCACAAACCTTGGGTGGATTTTTACTGGGATTTAGACTCACACCCTGTTTGGGTCATGCTTTTGGGCCCAAATAGAATATATGATTGCATGTGTTGATCAGGGAAAGTTCCCCACTAAATGTACATGATGATCTTCTTTGGACTAGGATAAAATGGGACTGATCCGATGCATGCGATGCTTATTATCTTCCTTTAGTTTTATTGTGATTTTGGAACATATATTGTGGATTACTACAGTGTACTTGTTTGGCTGTTTTCATAGAACATAACATCCTGCATCATCATTTGCATGGAATGATGTTTGGTTACTTCGAATATCATTCTTTCAATATTTACTTCATTTGTATTTTGTTTACTTCTTTCTATATTGTATTATTATTTATTTTTATGTGTTACATTGTACCAATGATGGCATAGTTTCCCCAAAATCAGACTCAAGGCCCTCACTGTTCATCGCATTTGGGGAAATGTGCGTGATTACATTTTTCCTACTAGGTATGGGGCATGATCGGAGTGGCATCCAGATCTAGGATGTAACAATTGTAACCATGATTATAATAGTAATATATATAAATTTTTTTTTGAACTTATGAACATCTCTTTTACCCATATCCTACCACATATACAAGATTAGAATTAAATGTAATTTTACCACTTCTTTGAAATGAATTTTGAAAAATTGAAATACATGACTATAATCAGTAAGAAAATTTTGGTCTAACAAGATCAAATTAATTTTTATTGAATAGTAACTTTTGAATTTTATTTAGCATGGTTAAAGTTAAATTGGTTAATTAATGGGAAAAATGATATTATAAAAATATTAAATTACACAAACAATTTTCTTAATTTTATTTGATAATTTTTTTGACCAAAGTAAAACTTAGTTTAAAAATATGATCTTTTTTAGGTCACTTTTGTAAGATTATTACATTTATTATATTTTATTTAAAGAAGAGTTAAAAATGTCGTATTTAAATTTTAATAAATATATCATTTTTAATATGAGGTAATATAAGTGATATGGTCGTATATAAATAGTCATTAGAAATATAATTTTTTTATCTCCATGGTAGTAATTTATTTATAAATTTATAATATAAATAATTAAATTAAATGGTGAAAGAATGACAATGCAGTAATTGATTTATTAAAGGAAGAAAAAAATAAATGATAATATTAATATTAAAATAAATATCATTTGAAATAGTTGATTCCATAAACAACGTTGATGAATATTATATTTTATAGATGATTTAATATAGTTTTTTCTAAGGAATCAAGTTTTTATAAGTTTTTTAAAAGTAAAATACTAAATTATGTCAAAATTGACATAAATTAGATTTTAAAATAAATAATATTTTATTAAATGATTTCAAATTCATAAAAATATATATTGTGACTAACTAATAATTATAATATTAAATATTTCATAAATGATCAACTTAGGGTTCTTTTGTCATTTTATTGTAACTATATTAACTCTATAGGGTAGAAAAGATATGCAGACATTGTAAGAGTTAAACCATTTAACTAAGGATTAAATCTAAATAATAAGGTTACTTTTGAGACCTAAACATGTCTAAAATTCATTTTATGATATTATTTCAACCTATCCTTATATTATATTTTAAATAACTTGATTTTGATCTATTTGAAATCAAAAATCAATTTATATTAAATTAATAGTTTTGGAGTTTCCAAAAGTTCCCCTCCCTTATCTTATAAAAGGGAACATATCCTTATCTTTTATTAACACCTATAAATCAATTTAGTTCATAAAAACCCTTAACATTCCTCCTAAAAAATTCTCTCACTTATACCTAGAGTCCATAATTTGGGAAGAAATCCAACCTAAGCAGTCCTTTTCTGCAAACCACAAGGAGATACTCGAAAAATAAGTAATTGTTTTACCAACTCTTTCAATGTTATTATCTTATTATACTTATTTTTCCTAAGTTTATTCCATAATAAATTAATTAATATAGAATATAATATATTATTACAGTTTTTGAGGATTATGGTACAACTATATTCTTCCTTTTACCCATCTTACAAAAAACAATACCACTATCTGTGTGTATGCACGACTTACTGTATCCATGTCGTGGTGTCAACAATTTTTCATATAAAATTTATTTCAACGGTTATAATTATTTTTATAATGGAAAAAATAATTAATATTACATTATATTTATTCTTTATAATTAAAATACCATATATTTCCTTACCCCTTTACCATTAACGAAATGATATCGTCACTCATGTGTACGTACGGCTTACCGTCTCCCCAACGCGATGAGATTCATCTTCCATGTAACCATTAAAGAATGATTATGAATACATATATATAATGAATAAGTATGAATTATATGACATGATAGTGTTACTTTAATTATATATATAAATACTTATATGTTCGTTACTTACTTCAATTCAATACGATAAGAAAACGAAAACAATGTTCATGCGTACGTACTGGCTACCATCTCCATGAAAAATGTAACACATTTCATATATCTATATTATATATATATATTGAATATATATGATATATATATTTTTTTACATTATTTAAGTACGTAAATCATGACCTAAGTAATAATATCCAGAATAACAACTCAAAACATGTACAATAAACAAAGCGATTATTACAAGAAATGTTTCATCAACACGGATATTATTTATAAACTGGTAATGTAAAGTCATATATTAATCATATATAATCTAATAAATATTATTATGATTCCGAAATAAGTTTATAATATGTTCATAACAATTATACAAGAGTTTCAAACATGTATAGAGAGTATCGTACTTAAGGTAAGAGAATTTCGTCTCACTTTTATTTTTCATGATATATAAACCATGTTCACCAGAAATATCATAGGTGTGGTGTATGTAAATCCCCTATTATATATTACATCATTAATACATTTATCTTCATGGTATTTAAATATTTTTTTCAAGATATTTTTATTATTAGATAAATGTTCAAAGCGGCGTAGGTCGCTTGGAATGATTAAAGAATTAATCGTTTCTCAATTTCAATATTCTTTATATTTTCATACATATGTATTTATATGTATATAAAGGATATTAAATAAAATTATATGTATATTTTTAATTACATTAAAATGTTTTCAAAAGGGCTATTTTTATGGTTTAATGTAAGATCTCTTTAATTAAAACATCATCGTAAATGTTTTGAAGATTCATTCTTATTAATCTCTCTAATTCATGCCCATGTTTTAAAATGGAATTTATGGATTTATTTATAAGGACATGAATATTTTTATATGTTAATTTTTCAATTTATATCAAATTTTTCAAAGTGTTATTAACAAATTTTATTCAAAAAGTTTTTTTAAAATGTTTTCTTTTATAATTCTGCATCTTTAGAATGGATGATTTCAAAGTAAAAAAGGGGTATTTCTCTCAAGATATTTTTAATGATTTTGTTAGAGTATTTTAATCCTTGTAAATATATTTTGTTGGATATTAGGATAAATTTAGTTTGATCTCTTATGATATCATTTACCATATTTTATAGAATAGTTTGTGTTCAGTTTGATTTTGGATGTGTTATTTAGAAACCATTATTGGTTTATGGTAAAAGTATTCATATTTTTTATACTAGTTTTTAATATGAATGTTTATGTTGTTTTTGATTCCCCATTTTCATATTAGGACTATATTGGACTTCACATGTTCTGTTAGGGGGCCTCTATATCCCTTATATGTATTAGGAGGTCTTCTAAGACCAAATAGATTGGGGTTTGAATAAGGCCCTGCCCATTTATTAGATTTTTGGGATGAATCTTTAACAGTAATAGACTCTTGGCATGAAGCCTTGATGTAATATATTCATGTAACTATGACTTGTAGGTAAGGTATATTTGACATTAAGACTTAACATTAATATATTCTTGGAATGAATCCTTTAAAGTAATTTCTTCTTAGCACGCAGCCTTGATGGTATGTTTTAAATTTACAAAATTATGAATTCTCCTTTTATGAGGTTAGTTATTGATATTACATGTGATTATTATACTAGTAGAATATCCATGTGAATGTTTAAATGGAATTATATCATTTACTATTTCCATATTATAAATAATATTATGTTTAAAAGGATAGTGTTTTGGTTGTATACATTTCCTTAAAAGTTTGTGCTTATTCATGAAAGCTTCTGATGTATTGTTTAACCTTACTGAGAATCTAATATCACCCTTTATTATAATTTATTTTCCTAGGATACCAAGAAGAGTTTTAAGACTGATATAAATGTTTAAGCTAGGAGAGTAATAGATTTCTAAATTAGATTATATATGTTGTATTTTATGTTATGAACTGTAATGTATGGTTCAATTATGAAATATATTTTCCATGACTGCTAAATTGATCGGTCCTTTGTGATTTAATTCTTTGTAATCATGACAATGTTTTAAAATAATGCACCATCTCTGGTCGTCTGGGGTTGGGGCATTATAATTGGTTCCAAATTATTTTTAGAAACAACCTTGTAAATTAGATTTAGAAAACCTAGATTACGGTTCACAACCCTAAGATAGACTTTTTAGGATAATAATAGAATAACATCCAAGCTATTTTGTAAGGTAAATATTATGTGGGTATTAGTATGAAATACATACCTATTTGGATAATAAAAGTGGATGTGGTTCTGAAATAGTTGTACCTATGAGTAATGACTCTAACAAGGTGTTCTGGGCTTGACTCGGGGTAACCTGGTACATGAAAATGGGCCTTATTTCTCACCTGGTTTGAAACTCGTAGGGGATATTCATAGGATAATTCACATTCTCTTTTCGAACCATTATGATGGATTAAAATGTAAATATGTCCCATAAGAAACCATTTTTATGATTATGAGACTAGCACTATATGAAATATTTAAATTATGCTAAGTGTTTTACTAGTTAAAAAATATAAACTATGATTCAAAACATAATTTATTGTATTTAGTCCTTTAGAAATAGTGCCTAGAATATGTAATGTGAACCTTACTAATGTTCCTAATTCAAATAGTAAGAATGATCATATATTTTATGGTCTAGAGACAATATTTTTAAGGGAAATAGTCTCCCAAGAATTCACATCATATGAGGACATATTATCAAGTGATACCAAACAGTTAAAGAGTACTCTAAGTATTATGGTTTTAGAGGGATGCATTAGAATAAGAGGAAAACTGGGGAAATATTTATAAAGTGAATAATGGAAAGAAGAATTTTCCCATATATGATCATTTTGGAAAGAAACACCTCAGTGCTTGCTTAAAAATAAATGGAGTTTTCTTCAAGTATGGTGATAAAGTCAATCATTCTCATGATTGAAAAGGAAAGAAAGAAAACATCAAAGTTAAATTCTTTCACTGAAAGGAGACATGACACTATGAAAATAAATGTATCATGCATCAATGTAATATAACCCAAAATAGGCTAATGGATCATGGTCAATAGTATTTTACTACCACAAACAAACAAGAATGATTAATGATATTATGTTTGGATTCAAGAATTATGTAATTTCAGTATTTTATCATCGATGTACTATATGTAAGACTTATTTTATATATTAGGATTGTAATTTATTAAATATTCTTTAATGATTCATAAAATATGAGTTTTCATTATGGATTTAAAGGTGATCAAATATTTGGTATGTGGCAATAAAAGTTACATTATGTTGTTTGGGAAATATGAGGTTAAGATTGATTTTGTAATTTTAGATACCCATTTGGATAGTGAATTTGAATGGAAATATTTTTGTTCAGTTTCAAAGTTATAATGGGATATGTTGAAAATTGGATATTATTGTTTAAGGTTTAAGTATGATTTGGTGGATATTATGTTCTAATATTTTTGGTTTTCGTGAACATTTAAAGGATGAATGAAATAATTATTGACCATATGATTCATTGAAAGTGTTATATGGATAATAAATGGTTCCCTCACCTCTTGGAAAAAGTACCTTAAAAAATTGTGTTATCCTAATACCTTAATGTTTGTTGAACCGACTGTATTTTAAATCATCATAGATTTGTAGATTTGAAGATGTCATTATTCCATTAATTATCACTTGTTTATGATTGAATACCTCAATCACTCCATATAAATATTTTTATTTTTATTTATTTACATATCTCTACATTTCACAAATGTTATACTATTCAAATGCATAATTTGGTGGTGACCTTCACAATTTCCTTTACCTCTTATTAAGAGAATATTTTATTAACCCTATTTTGAAGCGGGTTTTCAACAATAGTATTTTCTAGTATCAAACATTTATTTGGAAGTAAAATTTCAAATATTTAGAACACAATTTATTAATGTAGGGTAGAATGTAACACCCCAAAATTTCATGGTACATTATCATCAATAACTTATGTCGCACACAATATTGAGTTCGAGCACATTATGATCTATCAAACTAGCCATTTAGAAAGTGGTTTTGCATAATATTAACCACATTATGAAAATTTATAAACTTTATTGATCAAAATTTCCTTTATTTTTTAATTCATGGCATCAAAATTAACTTAGGGTAATTTTTTTTAATTTTTCAAAGAGTTACAATTTTCAATGAATAGTGAAAAATATTGTCTTGTTGTTAAAAAATGACCATTTCATTTTAATAATTATTTAAATTTAAATTTATATAATGTAAAAATAGATAAATAATACATATATTAATCCAATTTAGGTCATTTGAACCACTTTTATAAAATAATTAGATATAAAACTTTATTGAACTTATGAACGTCTCTTTTACCCACCTTTTAGCCTCATTTACTGTACTATATTTAAATGTAATTTTACTTCTTATGTGAATTTAATTTTGAAAACTTAACATATATGGATGTAATCAGTATGAAAAATTTTGTCTAGTAGGATCAAAATAATTTGTGGTGAATAGAAACATTTACATTTTTTTACCATAGTTAATGGTAAAGATGGTTGATAAATATAAAAAAATATTATAATAATATAAAATTACAATAACACTTATTCCAACTTCATTGGATAAGTTTATTTCAACCAAAATCATCCTTAGGTTGAAAATATGATCCTTTTTAATCAACTTGTGTCAGATGAAGACATTTATTCTATTTTATTTAAAGAAGAGTTAAAAATGTCACATTAAAATTTTAATAACTATTTCATTTTTAATATGGGGTTTTATAAGTGATATGGTCTATTTTAAATAGTCTCTAAAAATATAAAATTTTATCCACATCATGGCAAATTTTTATAATTTTATAAAATAAAAAATTAAATTAAATGGTGACATAATGATGATGTAGTAGTTTATTTATTAAAGAAAGAAAAAATAAATGATATTAATATTATTAAAATAAATCTAATTTTAAATATTTTATCCTATAAAAAATATTATTTTAGGAAATATTATAGATGATTTAAGGTAGTTTTTTAAATTAATAATGTTTATATATATTTTTTAAAAAGTCAAATAATAAAAAGTGTCTACATTGAAATAAATGAGATTTTAAAATGAATAATATTTTATTAAATAATAGAAAAATTATTAAAAAATTATATTTCATTAAATTAACTAGGATAATTTTAAAAATAAAATAATTATTCCAGTTGGGGTTCATTTGGAATTTTATAGTCACTATATTAATCCTATAGTGTAAAAAGACAATTAGACGTGGTAAGAGTTAAAATATTTAACTAAAGGCTAAATCTAAAGGATAAGGTTAATTTTATGACCTATACATATCTATAATTAATTTTATGGGATGATTTAAACCCATCATCATATCAAATTTTAAATAACTCAGTTTGGATCTATTTGAAATCAAAAATCAGTCTATATTGAATTAATAGTTTTAGAGTTTCCCAAAGTGCCCCTCCCCTCTCTTATAAAAGGTCACATATCTATCTCTTTTATTCACACCTCTAGATTTATTTAGATTGGAAAAAAACTTCCAATTTATCCTCCTAACTTCCTTCAATTTATCCTAGGGCCATACATTGAATACAAATACATCCTAAGGAGTCCTTTGTGCCAACCAAAAAGAGACACTCGAACAAGAGGTAATTATTTTACCAACTCTTTGAAAGTTATTTTCTTCTTATACTTAATTTTCCTAATTTGATTCCATACTAAAGTAATAAATATAGAATCTAATATATTCTGATATGTTTTTATGGTTATGGTACAACTATATTCCACCTTTTATCCATCCTATGGAAAACGATACCATCATGTGTGTGTATGTACGGCTTACCATCTCAATGGCGTGGTGTAAACTATTTTTCATATGTAATTTATATAAATGGGAATAATGATGAATATAATGGATATAAATAATCAATATGAAATAATATTTATTATTTATGATTAATATACCATCCATTTATGTACCAATTTACCATTAAGGAAATGATAATGTCGCTCGTGCGTGCGTATGGATTACCATCTCCATAATGCGATTAGATTCATCTTCCACATTAACCATTCAAGAATAATTATAAGAATATATATAATGATTAAGTATTAAAAATTTTAAATAATAATTTCATTAGAGTGATATATATATATTCTTATCTATTATTTACTTACTGTCATTCAATATGATAAGAAAATGAAAACAACGTTTATGCGTACTTACGGTCTACCATCTCCTTGAACAATGTATTAATTTCATGTATCTATCTTATATATATATATATATATACTTAATATATATAATATATAAATAATTTTTTATATTCTAGAAGTAATTGAATCATGATCTATGTAATAAGATCCACAATAACAAGTCAAAATATATACGATAAACAAAATGATTATTTCCCAAAACGTTGCTTTAACATGGAAATTATTAACAAAACTAGTAATATAAAGTTATAAATGAATAAAATATTATATCATAAATATTATTATGATTCTTTTAGAATTTAATAACATGTTCCAAACCATTAAACATGATTTTCTGACACGTCTAGAGAGTATCAGACCAAAGGTAATGGAATTTCGTCTCATTTTTAATTTTCATGAGTTTTAAGCCATGTTCACCACGAATTTCTTGTGTGTGGTTTATGTACTACCTCTGTCATATTTTATATCATCAATACATTTATCTCATGGTATTTTAATATATTTTGGAAGATATTGGTCTTATTATTTAAATGTTCAAACTGGTATGGGATGCTTTGAATGCTTAAATAATTAATCCTTTATCCATTTCAATACTAATAATATTATCATACATATTTTTTATATGTATATAAATAATTATAAATAATGTTTTATGACTTTTTTTAATTGCATTAAAATGTTTTCAAAAGGAATGTTTTTAAGTGTTTTTAATAACTCTTTAATAAAAATATCGTCTTAAATGTTTTGAAGATTTATTTTTCTAAATCTTTCTCATTCGTGTCCATGTTTTCAAAATGGTTTTTATAGATTTATTTATAAGGAAATGATTATTTTAATTTTTTAATTTTTTAATTTTTATAAAAAAATTTAAATTGGTATGGGACACTTTGATTCTAAAATCTGTTTTTAAATGCCTTCTTTTATAAGTGTGTGGATATTGAATGAATGATTTAAAATTAAAAAAGGGGTGTTTATCTCAAGATACTTTAAATTATTTTATTAGAGTATTTTTATCAATGTAAATATCCTTTTTTGTCTTATTTATAATTGAGGATGATTTATTATGATATAATTTACTATATTTTATTCAATGTTTTTTCAATCAGTTTGATTATGGATGTTATATACAGATACCATTCTCAGTTTACGGTAAAATTATTCATATTTTATAAATTGGTTTTTAATAAAAAAAAGTTTATGTTGTTTATGTTTCACCATTTTCATATGTAGAATATATTGGACTTATTAAGTGATGGGAAGGTCCTGCTACATCCCCTTGATGCATCAGTAGGTCTCTTGAGATAAAATAGACCGTGTTTTGGTTGAGGCCTTACCCATTTATTAGATTCTTGGAATAAAACCTTCACAGTAATTAATTCTTGGCACGAAGCCTTGACAGTAATAGATTCCTGACACCAAGAGTTAACAATAATATATTATTTTCATGAATCCTTTATAGTAATAAATTATTGGTATAAAGTTATGAAAGTAATAGATTCTTGGAATGCAGCCCCTATGGTATGTTTTTAATGTCCAATAATTATAAATTCCCTAATTATGAGTTTAGTTATTGATATTACATGTGATTAATAGACTATTATAATATGCGTATGAATGTTTAAATGGAATTATTTGACTTATTCTTTCCATATTAGTCTGAATATAACGTTTAAAAGACTTGTGTTTTAGTTTTATACCTTTCATTAAAAGTTTTTACTTATTTATGAAATTTTATGCTATAATGTTTACCCTTACTAAGAATCTCAGTTCACCCCATTCTTATGTTTCATTTTCCCAGGATGCCAAGAAGTGTTTTATGACCGATATGTTGGGTTAATCTAGGAGAATAATTGAGTTCCCAAATTGATTATCTATGTTTTATTTTATGTTATCAATTGTAATGTAATGTTAAAGTATATAATAAATTTTACAAGAATTCTAAACTGATCGTTCCTTTAAAATTTGATTCATTGTAATCTTGTCAATGTATTAAAATAATACAATGACTCTGAGATTCTAGGTTCAGGGCGTTACATGTAGTGTACTTGAACAAAGAAGATAAAAAAAGTATATTTTGGAGACCTTTAAAAATGTGCATAAATGGGTAAAAACCAATCCAAAAACCTCTAAATGATGTGAAATCATATTACAACAACCATACAATGGGTTTTGAAATGTTTGAGTTTATGAAACATCAATCAGATGCATCATTTTCTTGAGATGATCATAAATTCAAATTTTTTTAAAAGACTAAAATGTGTGTCTAATGGTTTAAACAATAAAAAACAACCTCTAAATGACATGAAATCCTAGGAAAATAATTATTGAATTATTTTTGACATGTATGATAACACAACACATCAATCAGATGTGAAATGTTTTGATCGTGAAAAAAATAATCAATTTTTTATTTAGAGGCATTAAAAACATCTGTTTGGTGTTCAAAACCAAATAAATGACCTATGATTTTCCTAAAATCATTCAAAAAAATGTCAATCAGATGTTTTATTTTCTTGGGATAATTTAAAACACACTTTTAATGTTTCAAAAATTGTAAAATGTGTGTGTAAAGATTAAAAACATAGAAAAAACCTTAAAATGGATTGAAATATTAGGAAAATAATCTTTATAATTTATTTGATCTGTTTGAGTAGACACCATGATAATCATAAATGCAGTTTTCTTTGAAAGAATGAATAAGCAATTTGTAATAGTTTGACATATTTTAAAAACATAAATCATGGGTTAAAACTACTAAAATAATCTTTAATAATCAAGAAATCATAAAAATAACATCCATAGAGTTATTGCTGAAATATTAAGGAATAGATCATGTCAATAAAATGTTTCATTTGACTTGCATAACCAGAAACACACTTTTAGTGTTTTATAAACACTAAAAAATGCATGTTACAGTCAAAATCAAAGAAAAGTTTCACGTAATGACATGAAATCCTAGGAAAATCATCTTGATTTTTTTTACATGTAACATTAGAGAAAACATCAATCAAATATATGTTGTGCTTGAACAAACTAAAGTAGTATTTTGTAATGGTTTAGTGACCTTTAGAAACATGCATCATGAGGTAAAAATAAAGAAAATGCCCTCTCATTATAATTAAATAATATGAAAACACTTAGAGTGATTTTGGATATGTCGGATCATAGTTCAAATGAATCATATTTTTTTAGTTGAGATGAAAAAAATTACATTTTATTGTTTTAAAGAATCTAAAACCCATGTTTAATTTTCAAAACCAAAGTAAACAGCATCTGAATGATGTGAAATCATAGAAAAATAATATTTCTAATTTTTTTGACATATTAATGTATATGTAATATCAATTGAACATGAAGTGTTCTCATATAAACAAAATAAATATTTTTCAATAATTTAATATCCATAGAAACATGCATCAAGGGGGTCTAAACATTGACACCGCAATATAACTTTTATGTTTAGGTTTTGAGGGATTTATTTATAATTGGAGTTTGAGGAATTTAGGGCCAAAATGGTGAATTTTTTAAACTTTTTATAGGTTACATGGTTATGGTTCATGGTTAAACAAACCATGCAGCTTAAGTGTCTAGGCCATGAAAATCCTAATAGAGGTGACCTTCATGGTTTAGTAAAATATGTTGGTAAACAATACGACCCACTCAAAGAGGGGTATTTTTGTCCTCTTAGATTATTTTAATTGGGGCTTTCTCCCTTCACACCTCCATTCATTTTATCCCAATATAAGATACTCCCATGGAGTTCTCTCCCTCTCCCATGATTATCCTAGTGGATTTTTAATTGGTTTCTGGGTGATTCTTTACTGTGATTGAAAGGATAGGGTTAATTTATAATTCCTTTTTGGATTTCCTCCCTTTTTTTCCATTATCTCAAACCCTGTTGGCTATGGTTGGCCGATTTTCATGCCTATGGTTTTTCAAAAAAAAAATTGTTTTTCATTCAAGGGGTTGTAATCCCTCACCTGATACCTAATAAGGTATATTTTATAAAAGACGACATGATTCCACTACATGAGGTGGGTGTCTCCATTTCATTATATTTTATTTAATAATTCAATGGATACATGGATTTCTGAATTCATTTTTAACTTATAGAGTTATGATTTGACTTATCTAGGATTATATTATCATTTATTTCATTAACTTCATTGGTTTTCATGTTACTTAACATGTGTAATTTTATAGTTAAAAATAACATTGATGTAAATTGGTGTTATATACATTCTACATTATTTATTATATTACAATGATCACATCCTCTAATAAAGACACATTTTCATTGAATTTTAGTAAAATTTTATTTTTAAATTGGTTTTCCTTTTTGGTTTTAAACTGTTTCCATTTTTTAAAGAGTTGTTTTGTTTTGTTAAATGAAATGGTTTTTCCTGTAAGTTATTCCGTTATGATTATTATTGATTTTCATTTTCCTTGGATTCGTTTTGGGGATAAAATGGTTTTTTAAAGGTTTTTTTAATGTTTATATAATATATATACAAACTAAAATACGTTTTTGGAACTTTTTAAGGTGAGTTTTGATTGATTAGTTTTTTATTCCCTTATTAAGAACTATTTTTTTGATTATTTTTACCTTTATCCAAGTGATGGTTGTTGTATTTTGAATCATTATGTAATTATCATTTGGGAATATTTACAGTGGTAGAATGTGAGCATAGAAGGATGTGTTTGTGGTGTTAGGATTTGGAATTTATTGTTATCTTGTAATCATATTTTTATTTTTCATGGCCCACCTACTTTAATAACTACGTATGGAATCTGAGATTACTACGTGAAAATTAGTGAGATGTTTTTAAAATAGTTTATATTTATTCATTGTATATTCACACCTAGTTTTATGTAATACTTGGTTAGTTTCATGTCACCGATGAGGATAGGTAAGAGTGATTTGGAAAATAGATGTGTGGTTGTTAACTTGCAAGTAGTGGGTCCACCTTTGAAGGCCTTTTACTAACCCATTAGTCCTTTTGGTTGTACTTTATACTATGAATCATATGTTATCCATTTCATAATTTATTATCTTGTGAGATTATTATTATTTTTTTGGAATTTATTTATGTGTTGATACTCCTATGTTTTAGTCTTGATGTATGATAGTCTTATTACATCTATTTCTTGTTATTCTTTTTGAACTTACATGGTTGTGATTTCATTAATTGTCATTTATATTATTCCTTTCTCATCTTTGAGTTGGATGTATAAAATCTTTTAAATATAAAAAGTGATATATGGTTTTCAAAGTGTTCTTATTGGTTAGAATTCTTTTGAAATTTTTTAAAACATGTGTGGATTTATTTTCAAAAGTGGGATGTTTTAATGAGAAATTATTGTATTTTTTGTCGGAATGGTTTTGGGTAAAACAACTTTATGTAATTCTTTTTAAGAATATTCATTGACAAAGTTCATGTTTTGTTTTTTTATTCCTATATCTAGTTGATGAAATGAAAAAAAATGTTTTTATGAAATAAATTAAATCTAAAAGATTTGGTTTCTTTTATTAAATAAATGATTAAACTCATGGTGGTCTATTACTGGCTTCATTTCATACCATATACAATCATTATGGTGGGTATCTAATCTTATTTACTTTTTAGGTATCTTTAGGTCTTGGTGATTGATTCTGATTCAATTCTATATTCATTAGATCTAGTTACCATGAATACAATAGAAGTGATGTTTATGTTTTAATTATGATCTATTTTGGGATTCAAGAGAATCCTAGTAATAGTGGTGGATATCAAGATATTTCCAATTCTAAATAGGAATATAGAAGTGTCTATACCAACATCATATTTAGTTGTCTCTTCACTTTCATTCACTGAGATGTTTTCTTCTTATGACTCCTAGTAAGTTTTATGTTGGTGATTTCAAATTCCTACCGTGTTATTTATTTAAAGGAATGGGTTTTTCATTCCATGTATCCTTAGTTTTTTTGTTTGGTAATTTGTTCAGTAATCAAGTCCTCATTCGATGGAATATAGTCATGGAATTCCCACTTATCCTATGTTTATGAAGACTTTATTATGGTCAACAGTAGTATGGTGGAGATTTTGTGACACCCTAGTGTAATGTTTTTTGTTTGGGTATTTTATGGATATCATTTCCCTTGGTTTTAGATAAATTTAAATCTAAAAACGTGAATTTTTGGTGAATTTTCATAGGATACATGGTTAAGGTGAATGGTTAAACTAACCATGTATCTTATGTATTCTTCCATTCTAACTCTTAATAAGGGAAATATTAATGATTACTGTACTGTTTAGTACACTATGTAGGTAAAAGTTTGGACCTAATAAAATAGGGATATTTTTATCCTTTTTGATTTCTTTTAATTTGTGTTTCCTCCCATGAAATCCCCATTCGTTTTCCCCCAACCTACATGCCTCCCAGGGAGGTATCTCCCTCTCCCAACCTCCTCCAAGTTGGTTTTTATGTGGTTTCTTATTGATTATTCACCCAAATTAAATGTTTAGGGATATTTTATTATTACTCCTAGGTTTTATTCCATTTTATCCATTCTCTTATACACTAGTTATAAGTACTTGACATTAAACATAAATTATTATAGTGTTTTTGAACTAGAATTAACATTAACAGATCTTTTCAGTTTATAGTTTTAGAGAATTCAAAAAAAAACTCTTACAAAGTAAACCCATACATTACAAGTGGATACTTATACTCATTATCAAATTTTTCCCACAATATAATTTTTCTATAAAACAAAACATGATTTCACTTTATGAAAAATCTTCACAATTATCCCTTTAATCTCATCATTGTCTCAATTCCCACTTAAACCCTATGAAATACATTTTAAAAATTTTTGGTGAGAAAAAAATGTTCAATAAGAGATAAATAAATAAAATCATTACTCCAACAAAACCAATAATAAATTTACTTAAAAACATAAAATTTTACCCTGAAAAAAAACCATCATTTAAAAAATATCATTATCATACCTTTTAAAAATAAAATGATTTTCATGAAAAAACATAAGAAAAATAATATATATGTAAGTAAATTGGGAAATAATTATACTAAAATATAATAACCATTTGGTAGACTTCCATACATGTCACTGTTATAAATAGAATAATAATAAGGCTAACTTTCATACCAAATGCAATGGAGGTTATAACATAACCACCTGTCCTTGGTTTATCATGGAACCACCCATCCTTGGATTATCACGTATCCACCCATCCAATTTCTAAGAACCATAATATAATCATAACACATAAATGATTTTAATTATGAACATATCACTTATAAAATTTCATTTATAATCAAATGAAAACATTTCAATATATTTAATAAATTATCCATTTTCGAAACCAATTTAAAACATTTAAAAATTGATTTCTAATTCAAAGTGTCCCATACCAATTTGAAACATTTGAGAGAAATTAGAAATTTAAAGTTATAAAACATTCATTTTTATATAAATATATTTATAAAACCCATTTTTAAAACAAGGACATGATAGATAAGGATATATAATAATATATCTTTAAAAGACTTAAAATGATGTTTTGATTAAAGAGTCCTTTACCATTAATATGACTGATCATGTAATTTCTTTATATTAATAAATAATAAGATTAGGTTAATTATTTACATTCTTGAGAAATTTGTTAAATTTTTATTATTCCATTTGTATCAATTATTATCGTTTTATAACAAATACTTAATTATTTATGTTCATTTAGGACGTTCTAGCAATATTCGGTACTTCAGCCAAAAATGACTTTGGTATGATGACAAGAGTCAAAGTTGTAATTAGTCCATCATCTCCAAAATTACATTGATAACATAATAATCACTTGTATAAATCAATTATAATTTTAAAAAAACCATTTTTTATGGTTATAAAAATGAACAATGTCATAGTCATGGAGACGGTAGGTCGTATGTACGCATGAGTAATGTTTTCATTTTAAAATGATAATTATGGAAAGAAGGTAAGTATCATTCTATATTTTTATAATTATAATAATACAATTAATATCATATTAGAATTTTATATATAATTATATATATCATCAATGTGATGTGTTGATGAAAAATGGATCACATCGCTTTGCGGAGGTGATAGTTCACACTTACGCACGGACGGCGTTATCATTTTTATGAACATGGAAAGGTAATAAAAATTTTATATTTTATTTTAATAATGATAAATATATAATTAAAATCATATATATACATTAATTAAAACATTATAACCAATCTTGAGAGACGGTGATGGAAAATGAATTAAATTGATTCGCGATGTGATAGTTCACCATACACATTAACGATTAATTCATTCCCCATTTGATGGAAGTGAGTATGGATTTGGGTGATGATATTAACATAATGAAGTCTCATTATATTGAGGATACTGGATTTATTATTTAATTGTTGTTGAAAAATATAATAAGGAAAGGGTTTTGTGCAAAAAATAAGGCCTATATAATATGGTAAGGGATTATAGAATGGTATTTTGGAAAATCTTGGTCCAAAAAATAGGTTTTGAATTGTGAGGAATAAAGAAGAATGGGTTCCCTTTCTTAAGAGAGGGGAGGGGCACTCTTGGAATTTTTTAATATATTAAATGTATTGGAATTAATTTTCAATTAAAAATGGATTCAAAATAATTTCTTTATAATATATGATTATTTTGAGTATAATATCCTTCATAAAATAAAAATTATATAAGTTTTTACTACTTCTTAATCATTACCGTTTCAACCCTTATTAATTCTTATTGTGATATCAAGTAATTTAAAATTTAATGGTTGATATAATTACTATAAAATATAAAAATCCCACAAAATGAGTAATTTAGGATATTTTTAGAATTATCTAAATAAGTTATAATAAATTGAGATTGTTTAAAAATTTTATATCATTTAATAAAATATTAATTACTTTAAAAATATCATTAATGTCAATTTCTACACTATTCATTATTTGACTTTTTTAAAATTTCATAAAAACTTGATATCTTCAAAAAAAACTATATTAAATAATAAATAACCTGTAAAATTCATCCATAAATTTTTTTATGACATCAATTATATCAAATTATATTTATTTTAATATTTTTAAAAACATTTATTTGATTCTTACAATAATAAAGCAATTATTGTATCATCATTGCGTAACTAGTAAATTTAATTATTTCTTTCATTAAAATTGTATATAAATTACTAAGATCTAAATAAATATTTTATCTTTCAATATACTATTTATATTACATTATATCCCTTTTAAAATCCCATATTAAAAATATTTCCCCTGTTAAAAATAAAAGTGTGAAAAAATTGACTTTACTTTGAATATAATATTATAAAGGAATATTATCATCAGAAAGGAAAAAAATGGTCTTACAATAGATCCATTATTTCTTAGGGATATAAAATAATCATCTAATAAAATTATTAAAAGTGTTAGGGTAAATTTATAATTTTTATAATATTATTTTTACCCATAATTACCCGATCTACCCTTAACTGTGGTAAATAAAACAATTACTAAGGTTAATATTCATATTGTCCAAAAGTAAAAGGGACCTATTTACTAAATTTTTAACTTATTATTAAAAATATGGAATCCATTTTTAAAAATTCAAAACATATAAATTGCTTAAATTAATTAAAAATTAATCCTATTGAAAGAATGAGAAAACAAACTTTTAAAGTAAAATAACGTTTAAAAGTTCACAATGTTTTTATATACTTTTCAATGTGAAAATGATTATACTGACATAAATTGGATTAAATGATAAAATTTTGACCAAATTTTACTTTAAAACTATTCAAAAATATAAATGATCATTATAAATAAATTTAATAAAAAATTAGTTTTCAATTAAAATGCATTATTTTTTCACTATTCATCAAAACATGAAACTTATTAGTAAAATTCCAAAAGAAATTAAAAAAGTAAATTTGAACACTCATATTTCAAATAATAATTTTATTTTCTAAAATAAAACTTATAAAACTGTCTAAACTATATTTAAAATAACTTCCCCATCAAAAGGCGACAAAACTAACTTTTTTTGAAAAATACTTCTTCTATTCATAAAATTGGATTTATTCTTATAACATGTCTAAGAAACACATTAGATGAATGTTAATATTAAAATAATATATATATATATATATATATCATTAATATAATCCCACAATAAGGATTCATTAATTTTTTGGTATAAAACACACATATGTATATTTAAATAGTTTGTTCAGAAAAATATTTCCTTATATTTTAAAAAGGGGTTTACTTTAATTTATAATTAATTTTTAACCAAATAATTTATTTAATATACATGAGTAACCAATATTTTCATAATTTAGTTAATATTATTCATTCCCGCCATTCTAGCGGCTAAGTTTTAATGGTAACATTTAAATAATAATATTTAGTTATTCGGTTAAACTCAATGTAGAGTATCATGTACACTATTGAACACAGTCTTTCTGTAACGCCCCGACCCCAGTTACCCAGAGTCAGTGCATTATTACATAACATTAGCATGATAACAAGAGATCATGTCTCTAAAGACCAATTAGTTTAGTATCCTTGGAATCACCATATATATTCATAAGTCATACATTACATCATAAAGTGAAAAAAAAACTACAACAATATCTTGTCTTCATATCCCCTCATAATATACCTGCAGGTCATTCATAAAATACTTCTTCACATCCTGGTAAAAATTAAAACATTGAAAGGGGTGAACTCATATGCTCAGTAAGGATAACAATATAGAGGAAACTTTCATAAATAAAGATAAACATTTAAGTCAATGTATAACTAAAACAAATGATTTTTAAACTTTAACATCAACATAATTTGGCAAAAATAAAATGAAATAATGTCGTTTACTTATTCACATGGATATTCTACTAGTCGAATATTCACATGCAATATCAATAACCACTTTTATAATGATGGAATGCATAATTCGAGACTATCATAACCACATTGTCAAGGCCTTGTTACAAGACTACAAATAAGATTTTTGCACGGCCTTGTGCCAAGACAATAGTTTGTCTCATTAGACCTACTGATGCATCTAGGAGCTATAGCGAGAACCATCCATAACTTACTAAGTCCAATGCATTCCTCATATGAAAAGTCTGAAACATAACATAATCATTTGTATTAAAACTAGTATAAGAAATGTCAATACTTTATCCACAAACCATGAATGGTATAAAAATAGCACATCCACAGTCAAACATAACTCATTCAATTCAATAGTGAAGATTTTATTGTAACAGATTAACCTCAATCTAGAATAGTTAAGGATATTGACATAGATGAAATAATCATCAAAACTATTTTAGAGAAATATCCCACTTTTCTTGAAAACATTTAAAAGTTACACTATTTGTCAAGAATCCATTTCAAAATTGATTTTTGAATCAAATTTTCCCATACCACTTTGAAAATTTTAAAACGAATTTTAATTTTTGAACATTAATGTTCATATAAATAAATCATTAAAAACATATTTAAAATATGTACATTAATGAGAAAGATTTAGAATAATAAATCTTTAAAACAATTAAAATTATATTTCAGTTCGAGTTCCTAACCAAAAGAGAGGCACTTGAATACAAATATTTGAGGTAATAAAAACATTATAATATCATGATAATAAATGTATTCATGATATACTATGTCAAATTACATTATATACACCATATAAAAGTGAATTGGTGTATAACAAGAAATAAGTCTCAATGGAATGTAAATGAGAGGAAATCTCTTATAAAGACCATATCCTTAGGTTAAGGATAAATCAATGACATAATTATGTGTGAAAAATATAAATACACTCAATATTATTGGATGTTCAGTGTAACTCAATCAGAGTACATTCACACATATTCTTGTAAAAACAACACCAATGAATTGGATGTTTAACTCAATAAATAGAGATTGAGTTAAAATTACTCTGATCAAGTTCATATCGATGACTTGAGAATTTATCAATTCAGTTATTATGTGTATCAAAAGTATATCCATAGAAAGGGGAGTAAAAATTATGACATAAGCAAATGGATAGTGATTCCACACATAATCTTAGAGTTAAATAATCAATGAAGTATGCGTAAAGTTGAATGAGTGGAAATTGAAATTTAAAATTCCATTATCGATTTGTTAACTTATGAAACATACACCCATGAAAGAAGGATCATACAATGATGATGTAAATATCCATAATTTAATTTATATTACACAATGAATACAATCATGGGCAATACAGACACCACATGCAATAAATAAGTGGTGAACAGTGGAAATCTCACAGAATTAAAAGTGAGATAAGAAACCCCTTACTTTGTAATTTTTCCTTGGTAGAGGGTCGGTTAACCTCATTTATAATGGTGAAATAATTTTTATTGAATTATAAAAGAATCATATACATTAATATTATATCATATATGATCTTTTAACATTGATTTTTAATAATATTTTAATATTGTCGTAGTATCGGGTGTTAACTTACTCGTTTTCTTTTATATGTTTTGTTACATAAGTTGTGTTTGTTATGGATAGGTTGTATCTTATTCATATACAGAATGATATCAAGTACTTAAACATTATTTTTAATCATAATATGTGAATTATACTTGAATGGATACGATGTGGAATGAATCTAATCGTGTTCGTGGAGACGGTTGTCCGTACGTACGCACGAGCGACGATATCATTTTTTGATATTAAAATAATATATAATTGGGTGTTGTATCATGTATAAAGAATAATTATAATGTTATATTTATTATTTAAATGAATTATAAATCATTATTATAACCATACAAATAATATTGTATTGAATTACAGTTACATCACGACGTAGAGACGGTAAGTCGTACGTATGCACGTATGGTGACATGTCATTCAAGGGATGGATAGCATACTGAATATGGTTGTACCATATTTATAATAACAGCACAGTATATAGTAGATACTGGAGTTATTATTTTATAATGGAAATAACAATGAAAGAAGAAGTTGAAGAAGAAAGGAACTTGAAAGAGGGTGGTGAAAACCATACATCTTCTTCGAGTTCTTCCATTTGATTTGATGAAAAGGGATAATTAGGTTGGATTTCTAATCAGAATAAGGACTCTAGGTCGAAGTTAGGGAAGTTGAGAGAATAGTTTTTCAGGGGTTGGCTAATCCAAAAGGCTTTGAGGGTATGAATTTTAGAGAAGAGGGAGTTCCCTTTTATAACACTACTAGAAAAACGGGCATTTGCGACGGGGCATTTGCGACGGGATCCTGTCACAAATGGATTTTTGCGATGGGGGCCCGTCGCAAATAGCCCGTTGCTGAAAATGGCGTCGCAACAACACTTATTTGCGACGGGCCCGTCGCTAAAGCCGTTTTTTGCGACGGTCATTCTCCCCGTCGCAAATAGTACTCCGTATTTTTGTAAAAAACTTTTAAAATAGTTTTTTGCGACGGGCCCGTCGCAAATACCTTTTGCGACGGGACCCGTCGCAAATACCTTTTGCGATGGTACCGTCGCAAAAACAATTTTTTTAAAAAAATAAAAAACTATTAATAATACTAGTATTTGCGACGGACATAGTATCCCGTCGCAAATACTATAAAAAAAATAAAAAAAATAATTTATTAATAATTTATTTTCATTAATATAATAATAGAATTATAATTCACAAATAAAAATACTAAATTATTAATAAATTATTTTAATTAATATAATAATAATAGAATTATAATTCAAAAATAAAAAATAATAGAATATTAATAAATGATTTAATTAATATAATAATATTATAATTATAATTCATAAATAAAAAAAATATTAATAATTTATTTTAATTAATATAAAAATAATAGAATTATTTTACATTCAAATATTAAAATAATTCAAGTATTACAAAAAATATAATTAAATTATAATATTATAAAATATTAATATATATATATATATATATAATTTAATATTATAAAATATAAATAATATTATTATTCATATTAATATTGTTATTTAAAAATATAATATTATTAATATTTTATAATGAGATAGAAACTACGAATAGAAAAAAAAAATTTGATTTCACAAATTTTATAACATAAGTACAATCTCTAATCTGAAGGAGGGGGGAGGTGGGGGATCTGCAGATGGTGGTGGAGAAAACTCCATCCCTAAAGCATAAGTGAGTCGGCGCATGTACTCCATCTGCTCCTGATGCTGCTGCTGCCACCGACTCGTTTGCTCCTCGTACAGCTGCTGCTGGCGTCGATGCTCCTCCTCATGCTGCTGACGCATCTGCTCCTGCTCCTGTCGGAGACTCTCTATCTGTGCAGTCTGAGATCGCAACTGATCCTCATACTGTATAGTAGAAGAAGATGCATGAGCTCCTCTTGAGCTGGACGCCGACATCGCATCACTGCCATAATAATCTCCAGGAGTCAGTCGAGAGCCGATACCAACTACCCGGCCCTTCTCGAAGGCATACTGGGTGGCCTGCATCCATGCCGCTTCATCAAACTGACGGGTAGTGGTCTGATCTGATGACTCGGCCTGACTCTCAGGCCGGGCCTGTGACGCTGCGGCCTCATATGACTCCTATAGTTGAAATATAAAATTAAAATTGTGAATATATTATATGCAGTTAATTTTTAAACTTGAAAAAAAATAATACTGACCACGATGTGATGCTGACGATCACCTCTGAGCTCCCCAGTAGCAGGATCACTATACATCCTCCGATATACGTCGTAATATGTAATATCGGGGTGCTCGACAGCCTATAAGAATAAAAAATAAACGGCTAATATTTATAGTTATATAAAATATTTATAAATAATGTACGTACCAGATGTTGTCTATGAGTACTGAAAGAACGACTCCCAGCTCGATGAGTCACCTCCTGTCTCCCCCGATTCTGCCTCCCCACCAATGATCTCCTCTGAAAGGCACCACTCAACCAGTGCGCACATAATCCATCCCATACATGGGATGAAATATACTATGGTCGGTGTGCTCTACATGACTCGTCAAAATCTGACACTCCTGCTTTCTTCATCGCAGCTTTTCTTAAATTGTGCAAAAACTGACGAAGGCGATCACGCATGGCCACCTCCCATGCCTCGTGGATGGCGTCACGCATGGTATCCTCGATCGGATACCATAAACCCTACAAATAAATCAAAATATCAAGTTAGAAATGAAATAATTTTCAAAATAAAAATTATTTATTTACGTACGTACCAACCAATGGCCGAACATGGCCTGCTGCACATCAATGGGAATCTGCTCCCATGTGGTCCACGGATGAGAGAAATAGTTGCGCAAAATAGCGCTGCCCTGTCCGACTGCTATATGCGGAAAACTGAAAAAATAATAAACATTTATTATGTGAATAGATTAATGAAATCTTAGTCAAATCCACAGGTTATCACACAGGTTATCAAACCTCCGTGTGCGTGGATCAAACCCAAGACGTGGACGTCGCTTGGGGACGGGGTCAGGAATCATCAATCGTGCAAGACCGCGCCCCCTCCGCGTACTCCCCGGAGCGCCTGCAGGCTGAGGGTCATCTGTCAGCAACTCATCCGCATCGAAAGTCAGGTCAGCATCCGCCAACTCACGAAATGTGGCGTCGTCCATCTGAAACAGAAAATATTAATGTTAGCAAATAATTGATAATTACTATTATATATACATATATACATATTATGATTGTATATAAATACCATGAAATGCTATCAGTGTTCATCTTCATCATCATCTTCATATATGTCAATGTCATCTTCATATTCCTCCTCAACATCATCGATATCCATTCGAGTTACAGTTGCTTCATCTCTTACCATTTCAAATTCATATGTGACATCATTAACATCATCGTCATCACCGACTCTTAAATGTGGGGTGTCGTCATCGATACTCATGTCTCTTTGTAAAAAAGATTGATTTTGAGTACTCTCTTGAAAAACATCAATTCTTTGCACATCAGTGAAAGCACATTCACTTTGACTAAACTGATTGTCTCGAATTTTGATTTTTATTACACTCCACCAATCAGTCAATTCTCTTGATGTTGCGCAGTACTTTGCGTAATAAACTTGATATGCCTATTGAGCCAATAAGAATGGTTCATTTACTGCGAGAACACTTTTACATTTAATATCGATGATTCCATGAGTCGGATGAACACGCACGCCTCTCTCTGTATCCAACCACCGATATTTGAACATGGTTATGTAATGTTGTCCAAGATAACAGAGTTCAATTATTTCATCAAGTATTCCATAAAAGTCAACTTCATTTTCTCGATGATGAGATCCTCTCAAGATAACTCCACTGTTCATTGTTTTTTTCGATTCCCCATATGCATGTGTGTGGAATCGAAATCCATTCACCACATATGCATTATAAGTTTTAACAAGTTTGGAAGGTGGGTTACTCAATACACACAGCCGTTTGTCAATTTTATCAGCATGTCGAGACACCTGAAAATTTGTGAAATAATTATCAATATAGTAAACTATACATTGAATGAGTTGCTAAAAGATAAAGAATTTATGTTACCAGTTTTTGAAACCACTGAGAGAAATTTTTCAGTCGACGTTCTTCGAGAGCAGCTGCTGTAATTTGTGGAATTTGTTTCTTGATATGATTATCATACAACCTATAAAAACCAAAGTTATTTACTGTAACATAAATGATAGAATAAGTGATATAAACACTTACAGTACAACTGATGTCATCTCTTCATAGTTGAGCAGAACATACGTATGAGCTCTCTGATGTTCATCATCTGAAAGCCAGCGTTCATAAACTCCACCGAAACCAAGCTCTGACTGGTTGAAAATAGATAATTGATTGTCGATTTCATCAATATTACTCTCGTTCCGTCCCATTCGGTTGTGTTTTGAAGGATACTCAGATTCAAAATAATGGCAGCAGAAAAAAGATATTTCCTCTTGCAAATAAGCTTCTCCAATAGATCCTTCAACAGATGCTTTGTTATGTACTTTTCTTTTCAATTTTTGCATGCATCTTTCAAATGGGTACATCCATCGAAACTGTACCGGACCTCCACATTTGGCTTCATATGGCAAATGTAACATCAAATGTTCCATTTAGTCGAAGAAAGACGGCGGAAATATTTTTTCCAGTTTACATATAATTACAACAACATCTTTTTCATGTTTTCCTAGAGCATCATAATCTACCGTAGCCGCACAAATTTCCCGAAAAAAATGAGACATGTCTGTTGTGGAATGCCAAATCCCAGAATTCAACAGACCTCTTAATCCAATGGTTAGAAGTCTCTCCATTATAACATGACAATAATGACTTTTTAATCCAGTAATATGACCATTCTTTACACATCTACCCAAATTAAAAGCACAGCCATCTGGAAGTCTCAAATCTGCAATCCACTGACAAAATAATAAACGATTTTCTTTAGACAGTGTATAAGTTGCTTTTGGTTTCAGTAACCATTCTGTTCTGACATTCTCAAATAGTTCCAATTCTGGACGCCTGCAAATTTGGGCAAGATCTAAACGTGCATTTACATTGTCTTTGCTCTTTCCTGACGTATCCAAAACTGTATGAAACAAATTATCAAAACAGTTCTTCTCAATATGCATGACATCTAACATGTGTCGGACCAACAGATCAGACCAATATGGCAAATCCCAAAATATGCAACGTTTAATCCAATTGTGTTCTTTCCCAAAACCAGAAATTTTCTGTTGGTTTATTGTGGGACCAAAAGTTATGGGGGTAATGAAAATACAACTGATTTTAACTCCGAACCTGATAGAATTTTTGGAGGTCCATCCCTTTCAACTGTTCCTTTTCTGAAATGAGATCTGTTTCTGCGAAAAGGATGATCAGCTGGAAGAAATCTGTGATGACAGTCAAAATAACAAGGTTTCTTTCCATGAATGAGCATAAATGCTTTGTTCTCTCCCATACAGTAAGGACATGATTTCTGACCATGTCTACTCCAGCCAGATAACATCCCATAAGCCGGGAAGTCACTTATTGTCCACATCAATGCTGCTCTCAGTATGAAATTCTATTTCGTTGCAACATCATATGTACTGACACCAGTACTCCACAATAAATTTAATTCATCAATCAATGGCTTCAAATAAACATCAATATTTTTCTTCGGATGTCCTGGAATTAGTAAAGTCAAAAAGATATATGGCTCCTTCATCAACATCCATGGAGGTAAATTGTACGGAGTTAAAAAAACAGGCCAACATGAATATTGACTACCATAAGATCCAAACGGACAGAAACCATCAGTGGAAAGGCCCAGTCGAACATTTCTAGCTTCTAAAGCAAAGGATGGATGCACTCTATCAAAATGTTTCCATGAATCACCATCGGCTGGATGATTCAAGCTTTTATCCGTTGAAATATTCTCTTTATGCCATGACATCATTGTCGCTGTATTCTTAGACATGAATAAACGCTGAAGTCTGGATGTAAGCGGAAAATATCTCAACTGTTTTACAGGAATAAAACCAGACTTCCCGTGTTGTCCTTCTTTATATCTCAGTTGCCCACATGTAGGACAACTATCCAATGACTCATTTTCCCCAGAATATAAAATGCAGTCATTTGAACATGCATGAATCTTCTGACAAGTAAGTCCCAAATTTCAAACCAGCCTCTTACTCTCATAGTAATTTGCAGGTAAAACATTTCCTTCTGGTAACAGTGTTTTCAGCAAAGAAAATATCTGGTCAAAACAGGTGTTTGACATTCCGTTATCTGATTTGATAGCCATAAATTTTGAAACTGGTTCTAATTTTCACATCTTGCAGCCAGGATATAATGCATCCTCAGCAGATTTCAACAACTCATAAAATTCATACGGTGCCAACTCAGGATTTGAAGCTATATCAGCCGGAGTTTCTGTATGTTGAACAGATGAACCTGCAACATCATGTACTAAATCTTGAAACCGGGATGGATCCGGAATCAAGTTGGTATCACCTGCTCTGGAACTGCGTTCACCGTGTTGATACCAAAAAACATAATCTGGTTGAAAACCAAAACGCAAGAGATGTTCTCCCACTTTGTCAAACGTGTCAAACGTTCTCAATGCACATTTTCTGGAAGGGCATTTTATTTTGCCTTCTGAAACAAATTCTGAATTTGATGCCACAAATGATAAAAAAGTCTCCACACCCTCAACATATACTGGATTTAAACCAGAACCTTTTGGATTTCTACTTTGATTTATCCATATGCGGTCACCTAATAATGATTGTTGACGACCTCGTTGTTCCGTATTTCTCTATAAAATATAAAAGCATTACTGGTTTTGAATAATTTGTTAGAAAAAACACTCAAGTAAAGATTGAATATATTGAGAATAAAGCAAAACATGTTACAAATATTGATAATTTTAATATTATATTGATTTTTTATTATTTTAATAATACTAATATAATTTTTTCATAAACATTAATTATATAATAATAACATTATTACATTATTAGTATATTTTATTATTAATATTAAAATAACATAATTTTTTATATTATATACAATTCTCCTTTCATATGTGTGTTTAACATTCTGTCTCCACATGTAATATTTGCATTCACTTTCACCTCTCCATTGGCGAGTAGGTTGATAATTTTGAAAAAGAATGTGAATATTGCATGTGGAGACAGAAAACACACAGATGAAAAGAGAATTGTATATAATATAGAAAATTATATTATTTTAATATTAATAATAAAATATACAAATAATGTACTAATTATTGGTAATTATTACTAATTATTACTAATTATTGGTAATTATTACTAATTATTACTAATTATTGGTAATTATTAGTAATTATTACTAATTATTGGTAATTATTACTAATTATTGGTAATTATTACTAATTATTGGTAATTATTACTAATTATTAGTAATTAATACTAATTATTGGTAATTAATACTAATTATTGGTAATTATTACTAATTATTGTTAATTATTACTAATTATTGTTAATTATTACTAATTATTGGTAATTATTACTAATTATTGGTAATTATTACTAATTATTGGTAATTATTACTAATTATTGGTAATTATTACTAATTATTGGTAATTATTACTAATTATTGGTAATTATTACTAATTATTGGTAATTAATACTAATTATTGGTAATTAATACTAATTATTGGTAATAAATACTAATTATTGGTAATTAATACTAATTATTGGTAATTATTGATAATTATTGTTAATTATTGATAATTATTACTAATTATAGGTAATTATTGCTAATTATTACTAATTATTACTAATTATTGGTAATTATTACTAATTATTGGTAATTATTACTAATTATTGGTAATTAATACTCATTATTGGTAATTAATACTAATTATTACTAATTATTGTTAATTATTACTAATTATTACTAATTATTGGTAATTATTGTTAATTATTACTAATTATTGGTAATTATTACTAATTATTGGTAATTATTACAAATTATTGGTAATTATTACTAATTATTACTAATTATTACTAATTATTGGTAATTATTACTAATTATTGGTAATTATTACGAATTATTGGTAATTATTCCTAATTATTGGTAATTATTACTAATTATTGGTAATTATTACTAATTATTACTAATTATTGGTAATTATTACTAATTATTGGTAATTAATACTAATTATTGGGAATTAATACTAATTATTGGTAATTAATACTAATTATTGGTAATTATTACTAATTATTCCTAATTATTGATAATTATTGGTAATTGTTCCGAATTATTGGTAATTATTACTAATTATTGGTAATTAATACTAATTATTGGTAATAAATACTAATAATTGGTAATAAATACTAATTATTGGTAATTAATACTAATTATTGGTAATTATTGGTAATTATTGTTAATTATTGGTAATTATTACTAATTATTGGTAATTATTGCTAATTATTACTAATTATTACGAATTATTGGTAATTATTACTAATTATTGGTAATTATTACTAATTATTGGTAATTAATACTAATTATTACTAATTATTACTAATTATTACTAATTATTACTAATTATTGGTAATTATTGTTAATTATTACTAATTATTGGTAATTATTACTAATTATTGGTAATTATTACTAATTATTGGTAATTATTACTAATTATTGGTAATTATTACTAATTATTGGTAATTATTACTAATTATTGGTAATTATTACTAATTATTGGTAATTATTCATAATTATTACTAATTATTAATAATTATTAATAATTATTGGTAATTATTATTAATTATTACCAATTATTACTAATTATTGGTAATTATTATTAATTATTACCAATTATTTGTAATTATTGATAATTATTACTAATCATTGGTAATTATTGGTGATTATTGGTAATTATTGGTAAATATTGGTAAATATTGGTAATTATTGATAAATATTGGTAATTATTGGTAATTATTGGTAATTATTACTAATTATTGGTAATTATTACTAATTATTGGTAATTAATACTAATTATTACTAATTATTACTAATTATTGGTAATTATTCCTAATTTTTACTAATTATTACTAATTATTACTAATTATTACTAATTATAACTAATTATTGGCAATTATTACTAATTATTACTAATTATTACTAATTATTACTAATTATTGGTAATTATTACTAATTATTACTAATTATTACTAATTATTAGTAATTATTACGAATTATTACTAATTATTGGTAATTATTCCTAATTATTACTAATTATTACTATTTATTACTATTTACCAGTAATTATTCCTAATTATTGGTAATTATTACTAATTATTGGTAATTATTACTAATTATTGGTAATTATTACTAATTATTGGTAATTATTACTAATTATTGGTAATTATTACTAATTATTGGTAATTAATACTAATTATTGGTAATTAATACTAATTATTGGTAATTAATACTAATTATTGGTAATTAATAGTAATTATTACTAATTATTGGTAATTGTTGATAATTATTACTACTTATTGGTAATTATTACTAATTATTGTTAATTATTACTAATTATTGGTAATTATTACTAATTATTGGTAATTATTACTAATTATTGGCAATTATTACTAATTATTGGTAATTATTACTAATTATTGGTAATTATTACTAATTATTCCTAATTATTGATAATTATTGGTTATTATTCCTAATTATTAGTAATTAAATGAATAATTACTAATAATTAGGAATAATTACCAATAATTACAAATAATAACATTATTAGTATATTTTATTATTAATATTAAAATAATATAATTTTCTAATTTATATATAATTCTCCTTTCATCTGTGCGTTTTCCATCTCCACATACAAATAATACATGTGAAGACAGCAAACACGCAGATGAAAAGAGAACTGTATATATATAAAAAATTATATTATTTTAATATTAATAATAAAATAGACTAATAATGTAATAATGTTATTATCACTATTTATTGGTATTTATTACTAATTATTAATATTTATTCTTAATTATTAAAAATTATTAAAAATTATTCCTAATTACCATTAACTATGAACAATACTAATAATTTAAATTTATTAAGTAATAAAACAATATAAACATAATTAAATTACAACTAATTAAGAATAATTGAAACTAATAAAAAATTAAAAATAAATATTAAATTAAATTGAACATAAATACCTTGAAAATTGATCTGCTCTGATCGTTCTTCAAAACTTTAATATCAGCTCCGGAGAAAAAAATTAAACTGAAGAAAAACTGAACTTTAGAAATATAACTTTGAGAGAAGAAGAAGATGGAATTTGAGAATGTTTTGAAAAAAACGGATGGGGGTATTTATAGGTTAGATTATTTGCGACGGGTCCATTTGCGACGGGATACCCGTCGCAGATACCTTAGCCGACATTTATTACGGTCAACGGGTAAATGGTTATTTGCGACGGGACCCGTCGCAAATAACCACCTGCCGACATACTATTTTCGACGGAGGAATATTCCCGTCGCAAATACCTTTTACCGCCGCCGGTTATTTGCGACGGGAATATTCCCCCGTCGCAAATAGTTTTCCCGTGATTTGGCGCGCAACGCGCGCCAGTTCTTTTGCGACGGGGAAAGCAATCCCGTCGCAAAAGCCTCCTTATTTGCGACGGGTAAATACCCCCGTCGCAAATAAGTTTTTAACAGGACTATTTGCGACGGGATCTATTTCCGTCGCAAATAACCCGTCACAATTGCTCATTTTTCCCGTAGCGTAAGAGGGGTGAGGGGCATCTTAAGAAAAACAAGAAATATTATTTTATAATGAATTCATATTCGGTTTCTAATGGCTGAAAAGTGGATTATCTAAAGTTTAAGGTTGGTATATGTCGAAAAAAACTCAACCAATAGGTTCTATACAGGTTTGGGTCACTATATTAACCTTATATTTTAGTTTTAACTCTTAGTTAATTAGTTTGACATTTTCCATGTCCCTTTGTATTTTTAAATTATATAGTTAATAAAATTACTATATATATCCAATAGACCCCCAAGTGGTCCATAAATAATACATATATCATTATATAAGTCCTTTTTCTGATCCTTAGATTTTTAGGAATAGAATATCAATTAATAATATAATATTTGTTTTAAAAACTCATTTATGTCTATTTTGACACTATTTAATAATTGATTTTTGTTGAAGTCTTAAAAACATTATTAATTCGAATGAAATACATTTAATAAATCCTAACATCTAATAATAACCAATAAAATTCATTGATGTCATCAAAACTTTCAAATTATATTTATTTTAACTTTTATAATACCAATTATTTGATTCTTTCATTAATAAGGAAAATACTGCATCATTAATGTGTCATAAATAAATTTAATTATTCAATGAATAAAAATTATAAATAAAATACCATTATGTAGTAAATATTTTTGGCTTTCTAATTACTATTTATAGTTAAAAATATAACATATATAACCTTATTTAAAAATTGTTTTCCAAAAATATATATGCTTATGTCATTTTTGTATTTACTTTAACTTAATTAATATAAAGTGTCATTATCCCTTACAAGTAGATCTATGGGGTCTTAAAATCTACCCAAAGATTCTCATTGTTAGATATGTATTAACCAATAGGGTTAGGAAATGTTTTATGATAAATTAATATTATTATATTATTATTTTTTACCCTTATTTACCGGATTTACACTTTATCCACGGTAAATAAAATATTTACCGAAGTAATTATTCAAAATGTCTAAAAATAAAATTTACCTATTTAAACAATTTTGAAATCCTAATTACAAATATGGAATCCATTTTTCCAAATTCAAAACACATAAGTGGTAGAAATTAATTTAAAATTAATTCCCGCTGTCAAAACAAAAAGCCTGTTTTTATTAAATAATTACTATCAAAAGATTGACACTTGTTTATGTCCGATTTAAATGTGAAATTATGTCCAATGACCAAAATTGTATTAAATGCTAAAAATATATTCTAAATATACTTTAAAACCACTAAAATTCATAATTTTTCACTATTAATTATTTTGATTAAAAAAGTTGTTTTTAATTAAAATTTAGTAATTTTCACTATTCATCAAAATATGAAAGTTATCAGAAAAGTACCAAAAATTCACCCAAAGATAATTTCGATATTCCAAATACATAAATGAAGTCCATTTTGAATGATAAAATGTATAAAATTTCAAAAAGTGGGTATTACTATTCACAACAGCTAGTTTGATTGGTTGTGGTGTGTTAGAATCTCGAAGTCACGTACAATGCAAGCTATTGCCTTATTCAAAGGGAAACATAGCGTAGAAGCTTGGGGTGTCGCATTCTCCCCTCCTTAAATAAATCGTGTCCTTGAAATTTTTAAAATTGGGCTTTGGAATATAATGGAAAGTCCCACATCGGAAAAAGAGTCAATAAAACTATCACTTTAAAAGAAATAAAGAGAAGTACAAATGTCACCCGAGATAACCTATACTAGGATTCCATATAGAAAAACATGGATATGGATGATAAACTAAGTGTCAAGTTCTGATATAGAGGGTTAGAAAACATGATTAAGAGAAATTTAACAATAAGAAAACCACAAACTTGTGATGGGACAAAGGGTCATTAATTTCCCAATAGGAAAAGTAAATGGAAAACATTTTTATTTTTTATTTTTAAGTTATATTACATAAAGATGAGAAATTCATTTCTGAGATTGAATAAGAACATAAAGAGATATAATTACTTTTTAAGTAAAGTTTCATTCTTTAATAAATTTTTACAAGTAACTCATTTTTAAAATATGATTATTCTGGAAGACTTGGTCACACTAGAAGACTTACAATAAACTTCTTATAGAATCACATGATCCACGAAGAATATACTATATATTTACCTTTTCTTTAAAGATTAATCAAAACCAAAATGGTTAGTATAAGATCTGATGATCCCCCAAAAGGTTATTCCATTATAGAAAGAAACACTAATCTTAATTTCTAAAATTAAACCAACAATACCCCATAGTTAAATAAATAGAATTCAATAAACAATTGTTCTTAAAATCCTTCAATAAAATCCAAAAAAATATTGAAACCCAAAACATAGAAGAATTTGGTTATGTAGTCTTCCGCGTAAAATGGTATCTCTGAATGACATCAACTACTCTTAACATCACATACTTAAAAGTAATTAACCTAATCACATTTTTTCTGTTATAGGTTAATCAGTTCCATAAATAACCCAAATCACTATAAATCCACAATAAAAACATAGTTAAAAATACACCATTACTCCTCAAATGACATCCCATAGTATTCTATTTTCCTTGAGCATATAGTGTTCCAAACAAATTGAACATTTTCCAAAATAACATTTATCACTTAATCGACAAATCATTTTCCTATACTAAGGGTATTAACTTGATAAGACATAAGATCCCAAATCAACTTATTATTGATCAATAAAATCATTTAACTAAAAATATTTAGTCACACTAACCAGGGACTTCACGTAGTCCAGTGGCAGGTGATAAATCCCAATCTCACATTGGTTATGGGTTCAATTCCCACAGCTCTGTCCGACATGATGGGTTGTCAAACGGTCTGCGTGTAGTCCTTTTTAAAAAACTATATTTTATAGTATTACCAAAATGAGATAGATTCCTCAAAATAACCATAACACAATTTATCCACAAATGTTATCTCATGCCTTGAATTTTCATCCAAAAATATAATAACTTGTAATTACTTAAAACCCAATGATCATATTAAACCAAATGGTTTTTTTAAACTATATCCACATGTGAAAATATAAGTCTCCCTCAAATATCATTCTCACATGGAAAACTGCAGGGTTACAAATACAAGAGAAACTTATTCCAATGTAATACCATCGACAATGATCACTAATACTTTTAAACATTTCTCCAACTATTTATTTCCACATAGCTTCTTCTTTGTACAATAAAATATCCTATAAAATAGGGCATTCACTCGGGTAATGGCCAAGTCCCCTACATTTATGGAAAATGACTGTAAATGGATTCTTGGGACCATTTTTATTTTCTTCCATAATACTCTTCATTTTTCCTCGGCAATTCTTCACTTCATGTCCTTCTTTCCCACACGTAAAGAATTTATTTGTTCCATTGAGACACTTTCCTTGGTGTCTCCTTCCACATTTCCGGCAAGATGGAAATTGAGGATTCTTTTCTCCATGATCTCCACTGCTAGAGCTCTTATCATTCATCACATTTCTCTGCTTTGTTGAGACTGGGAGTTGGTTAATATATATGTTGGTGATCATATTTTTTGAAAATTGATTTGGCATGAACATGATAACTTTTATTCTTATCAACATTCTATTTTTTTTCTCATTTCCACCACCGATCCCACCCTGTACATCATTCTCAAAGTTACTATGACTTCCTTGGAATCTATCCATTGACTAAAACAAGAAAGCATTGGGTGAGTAACAGTAGTCATAAAATCATTTAGAGAATATCATGACATCATATTCTTTATTTTAAACACCATAGGATTAACTAAGGTCATTTATTCTCATCTTATATTAATATAAATCAAATCGGTTTGTAAAGAAAATGTAAATTATCCTAAGCATATCCCACGAGAGTGTCGTAACCAAGAGTGGAGCAAGGCCCATTTTCGTGCACCAGTTCCCGTTAAAGTTTAGCTCAAAGCGGTGTTTTTGGGTTTTACCCCTAGATACATCTGTTCTAGATCCGCCTCTACCTTCTCGTATCCAGATAGGGATATATCGCTCGGAAAACTCACAAAATATCTACAGTACCAAAATTCGAAGAAATTTATCTATACTAATCCTCAAAGTCTCTCTTATGGCTATGTTCTCTAATCAGAGTTTATCTAAATCTATTTTCCAAGGTTTGTACTAAACTTCCTCTGATACCAACTGTAACGCCCTGACCCCAGTTACCTATAGTCAGTGCATTATTACATAACATTGGCATGATCAAAAAAAATCATGTCTCGGAAGACCAATTAGTTTAGTAGCCTTGGAATCACTAGATATATTCATAAGTATTACATTACATTATAAAGTGAAAAAAAACTACAACAACATCTTGTCTTCATATCCCCTCATATTATCCCTACAAGTCATTCATAAAATACTTCTTCACATCCTGGGAAAAATTAAAACATTAAAAGGGGTGAGCATAGATGCTCAGTAAGGATAACAATATAGCAAAAACATTCATAAATAAACATAAACATTTAAGGAAATGTATAACTAAAACAAAATATTTTTAAACTTGAACTTCAGAATAATATGAAAAAAAATAAAATGAAATAATTCCATTTACTTATTGACATGGATATTCTACTAGTTGAATAATCACATGCAATATCAATAACCACTTTCATAATGATGGAATTCATAATGCCAGACTATCATAACCATATAATCAAGGCCTTGTGCCAAGACTACAAATAAGATTTTGTCAAGGCCTTGTGTCAAGAAACTAGTTTGTCTCATGAGACCTTCCGATGAATCGAGGAGATATAGAGAGATCCACCCGTTACATACTATGTCCAATGTATTCCTCATATTAAAAGTTTGAAATATAACATAAACATTCGTATTAAAACTAGCATACGAAATGTCAATAATTTATCCACAAACCATGAATGGTATAAAAAACGCACATCCACAGTCTAACATAACACATTCAATACAATATAGAATATTTTATTGTAAAAGATTAACCTCAATCGAGAACAATGAATGATATTGACATAGATGAAATAATCATCAAAACTATTTGAGAGAAATATTCCACTTTTCTTGAAAACATTTAAAAGTAACACTATTTGTCAAGAAGCCATTTAAAAATAGATTTTTGAATAAATTTGTCCAATAAAACTTTGAAACTTTTAAAAGCAAATTTAATTTTTAAACATTAATGTCCATATAAGTAAATCCTTAAAAACATTTTTAAAACATGGACATTAATGATAAAGATTTAGAATAATAAATCTTTAAAACAATTAAAATGATATTTTAGTTAGAGTTCCTAACCAAAATAGAGACACTTGAAAAAAAATATTTGTGGTAATAAAAACATTATAATATCATGAGAATAAAGGGATTCATTATATATTATTTCAAAGTACATTATATACACTATATAAAAGTGAATTGGTGTATAACAACAAAGAAGTATCAATGGAATGTAAATTGGGAGGAAATCTCTTATAAAGATCATATCCTTAGGTTGAGGATAAATAAATGACATAATTATGTGTGAAAAATGTAAATACACTCAATATTATTAGATGTTCATTGTAAATCAATCAGAGGACATTCACACATATTCTTGAAAAAATAACACCAATGAATTGGATGTTTAACTCGATAAATGGAGATTGAGTTAAAATTACTCTTATCAAGTTCATATATATGACTTTAGAATTTATCAATGGAGTGATTATGTGTATAAAAATTATATCCATTGAAAGGGGAGTAGAAATTACGACATAAGCAAATGAATAGTGATTCCACACATAATCATGAAGTAAAATAATCAATGAAGTATGCGTATTGCCGAATGAGTGGAAATTGAAATTTCAAATTCCATTATCGATTTGGTAACTTATGAAACATACACCCATGAAAGAATGATAATACAATGATGATGTAAATATCATTAAATTAAATTATATTACACAATGAATATAATCATGGGTAGTGCACACACCACATGCAATAAATAAGTGGTGAACAATGGAAATCTCACGGAATTAAAAGTGTGATAAGAAACCTCTTACTTTATACTTTTTCCTTTGTCGAGGGTAGTTTAACCTCCATTAGATTGGTGAAATTATTAATATTGAATTATACAATAATAATATACATTAATATGATATCATATATGATCTTTTAACATTGATTTGTTAATAATATTTTAGTATTATCGTTGTTTCGGCTGTTAACTTACTCGTTTTATTTTATATGTTTTGTTACATAAGCTGGGTTTGTTATGGATAGGTTGTATATTATTCATATTTGGAATGATATCAAGTACATAAAAATTATTTTTAATAATCAAATGGGAATTATACTTTAATGGATACTATGGGGAGTGAATCTCATCGCGTTCGTGGAGACGGTAGTCCGTACGTACGCACGAGTGACAATATCATTTTTTTGATATTAAAATAATATATAATTGGGTGTTGTATCATATATAAAAGAATAATTATCATGTTATATTTATTATTTACATGAATTACACATCATTATTATACCCATCCAAATAATAATGTATTGAATTATAATTACACCACGACGTGGAGACGGTAAGCCATACGTACGCACGTATGGTGACATGTCATTCAAGGGATTGATTGAATACTGAATATGGTTGTACCATATTTATGCTAAAATCATAGCATATAGAAGATACTAGAGTTCTTATTTTAGAATGGAAATAACAATGAAATAAGAAGTTGAAGAATAAAGGAACTTGAATGATGGTGGTGAAAACATTACCTCCCCTTCAGGTTCTTTCTTTTGATTTGATCATAAGGGATCCTTAGGTTTGATTTCTGATCAAACAAAGTCCTATAGGTCGAATTGAAGAAAGTTGAGAGAATATTTGGGCAGGGGTTGGCCGAACCAAAGGCTTTGAGGGTATAAATTTGAGATAAGGTGGGGGGGTTCCCTTTTATAAGAGGGGTGAGTGGGCACCTTAAGAAAAGTTAGAAATATTATTTTATAATAAATTCATATTCGGTTTATAATGGATCAAAAGTGGATTATTTAAAGTTTAATTTTGGTATAGGTCTAAAACAACTCAATAAATAGGTTTTATACAGGTTTGGTTCACTATATTAACCTTATCTTTTAGTTTTAACTCTTAGTTAATTAGTTTGACATTTACCATGACTCTTTGTATTTTTATCTTATATAGTTAATAAAATTAATATATATATCCAAGAGACCCCCAAGTGGTCAATAAATAATACACATATCATTTTATAATTCCTTTGGCAGAACCTTAGATTTTTAGGAATAGAATATCAATTAATAATATAATATTGTTTTTAAAAACTCATTTATGTCAATTTTAAAACTATTTAATAATTGATTTTTGTTAAAGTCTTAAATACTTTATTAATTAGAATAAATTTCATTTAAGGAATACTAAAATGTAATATTAACAAATAAAATTCGTGGATGTCATCAAAACTTTAATATTTTATTTATTTTAACTTTTATAATACCAATTATTTGATACTTTCATTAATAAAAAAATACTACATCATTATTGTGTCATAAATAAATTTAATTATTAAATTTCTAAAAATTATAAATAAAATACCATTATGTAGGAAATCTCTTTATATTTATAAATAATATTTATAGTCGAAACTATAACATATATAACCCTAAGTAAAAATTATTTTTCTAAAAGATATATGCTTATGTCATTTTTGTATTTACTTTAACTTAATTAATATAAAGTGTCATTATCACTTACAAGTGGATCCATGGGGTCCCAAAATAGACCCAAAGATGCCAATGGTTGGAAATGTATCAACCAATAGGGTTAGGGCACGTTTTTGGGTATGTTTATATTATTATAATATTATTTTTTACCCTTATTTATCGGATTTACCCTTTAACCATGGTAAATAAAATATTTACCGAAGTAATTATTCAAAATTTCTAAAAATAAAAGTTACTTATTTACACAATTTGGACATCCTGATTCCAAATATCGAATTCATTTTTCCAAATTCAAAACTCAAAAGTGGCATAAATTAATTTAAAATTAATTCCCGTTGTCAAAACAAAAAAGCGTGTTTTTAAGAAATAATAACTATCAAAAAATTGACACTTGTTTATGTCTGGTTTAAATGTGAAATTACATAAAATGACCAAAATTGTATTAAATGGTAAAAATATATTCTAAATATACTTTAAAACCACTAAAATTCCTAATTTATCACTATTAATTATTTCGATTTAGAAAGTTGTTTTTAATTAAAATTTAGTAATTTTCACTATTTATCAAAATATGAACGTTATTAGAAAAGTACCAAAAATTCACCCTAAGATAATTTTGATATTATTAATTTAAAAATGAAGTCTATTTTGAAATATAAAATGTATAAAATTTCAAAAAGTGGGTATTACTATTCATAACAGCTCGTTTAATTGGTTGTGGTCTGTTAGAATCTCGAAGTCACGTACAATGCAAGTTATTTTCTTATTCAAAGGGAAACATACCGTAGAAGATTGGGGTGTGACATTCTCCCCTCCTTAAATAAATTGTGTCCTTGAAATTTTTAAAATTGGGCTTTGTAATATAATTGAAAGTCCCACATCGGAAAAAGGTTCAATAAAACTATCACTTTAAAAGAAATAAAGAGAAGTACAAATGTCACCCGAGATAACCTATACTAAAATTCCATATAGAAAACCATGGATATGAATGATAAAGTAAGTGTCATGTTTTGATGGATAGGGATAGAAAACATGATCTGTAAAAAGTTAACAATAATAAAACCAAAAACTTGAGATGGGTTAAACGATCAATAGTTTCCCTGTAGGAAAAGTAAACAGACAACCTTTTTATTTTTTATTTTTAAGTTTCATTACATAAAGATGAAGAATTCATTTCTGAGATTTACTAAGAACATAAAGATATATACTTAATTTTTAAGTAAAGTTTCATTCTTTAATAAATTTCTACTACTAACTCATTTTTAAACGATGAGTATTCCAGAAGACTTTCTCACACTAGAAGAGCTAGAATAAACTTCTTATAGAATCACATGATTCACGAAGAATAAACTATAAGTTTACCTTGTCTTTAGAGATTAATCAAAACCAAAACGGTTAGTATAAGTTCTGATGATCCACCAAAAGGTTATTCCATTAGAGAAAGAAACACTAATCTTAATTTCTAAAATTTAACCAACAATACCCCAAAGTTAAATAAATAGAATTCAATAAACAATTGTCCTTAAAATCCTTAAATAAAATCCAAAATAATATTGAAACTCAAAACTTAGAAGAATTTGGTTATGTAGTCTTCTACGTTAAATGTTATCTCCAAATAACATCAACTACTCTTAAAGTCACATACTTAAAAGTAATTAAACTAATCACATATTCTCTATTATAGGTTAATCATTTTCATAAATAACCCAAATCACTATAAATCCAAAATAAAAACATAGATAAAAATCCACCATTACTCCTCAAATGAAATCCCATAGTATTCTATTTTCCTAGGGCATATAGTGTTCCAAAAAAAGTGAACATCTTCCAAAATAACTTTTATCACTTAGTCAAAAAATAATTTTCCTATACTAAGGGTATTTACTTGATAAGATATAAGATCCCAAATCAACTTATTATTGATCAATAAAATCATTTAACTAAAAATAATTTTTCACACTAACCATGGACTTCACGTAGTCCAGTGGTAGGCGATAAATCCCAATCGCACTTTAGTTGTGGGTTCGATTCCCACAGATTTTTCTGACGCGGCGTGTTTTCACACGGTCTGTGTGCTGTCCTTTTTTAAAAAAACTATATTTTATATCATTACCAAAATGAGACAAATTCCTCAAAATAACCATAACATAATTTAACCACAAATGTTATCTCATACCATGCATTTTCACCCAAAAATATAATAACTTGTAATTACCACAAACCCAATGATCATATAAAACAAAATGGTTATTTATAACTACATCAACAAGTGAAAATATAACTCTTCCTCAAATGTCATTCTCACATGGAAAACTGCAGGGTTATAAATAAAATAGAAAATTATACCAAAGTAATACCATCAACAAGGAGCACTAATACTTTTAATCTTTTATCTAACCATTTATTTCTATATAGCTTCTTATTTGTCCAAGAAAATATCCTATAGAATAAGGCATTCACTCGGGTAATGGCCAGGTCCCCTACATTTATGGAAAATGACTGTAAATGGATTCTTGGGACCATTTTTATTTTCTTAAATAATACTCTTCATTTTTCCTCGGAAACTCTTCACTTTATGTCCTTATTTCCCACATGTAAAACATTTCTTTGTTCCATTGAAACACTTTCATTGGTGTCTCCTTCCACAGTTCCAACATGAATGAAATTGAGGATTCTTTTCTCCATGGTCTCCACTGCTGAAGCTCTTATCATTCATCACCATTCTTTTCATTGTTGAGTCTGGGAGTTGGTTAATATATATGTTATTGATCATATTTTTGGAAAATTGATTTGGAATGAACACGATATCTTTTACGCCTATCAACATTCTATTTTGTTGCTCATTGTCACCATCGTTCCCACCTTGTACATCATTCTCAATGTTACTATGACTTCCTTGAAATCTAGCCATTGACTAAAACCAGAAAGCATTGTGTGAGAAACAGTAGTCATAAAATCATTTAGAGAATATCATGACACCATATTACTTATTTGAAACACCTTAGGATTAACCAATGTCATTTATTCTCATCTTATATTAAAATACTTCAAATTGGTTTTAAATTAAAATGTAAATTATCCTAATCAAATCCCCCGGGAGTGTCGTAACCAATATTGCAGCAAGGCCCGTTTTCATGCACCAGTTCCCATTCGAGTTTAGCTCAAAGCGGTGTTTTCGGGTTTTACCCCTAGGTACATCTGTGCCAGAGCCGCCACTACATTCTCGTATCCAGATAGGGATGTATTGCTCAGAAAAATCACAAAATCCCTGCAATAAAAAAATTTTAAGAATTTCTTCTATACTAATCCTCAAAGTATCTCTTATAGCTATGTGCTCTAATCAAAGTTTATCTAAATCTAGTTTCCAAGGATTGTACTAAACTTCCTATGATACCAACTGTAATGACATGACCCCAGTTTCCCAAAGTTGGTTCATTATTACTTAACATTGGCATGATCACAAAAGATCAATTCTCTAAATAACGATTAGTTTAGTAGACTTGGAATCACTAGATATATTCATAAGTCTTACATTACGTCATAAAGTGAAAAAAAAACTACAAAAACATATTTTCTTCATATCCCCTCATACTATCCCTGTAGGTCATTAATAAAATACTTCTTCACATCCTGGGAAAATTAAAACATTGAAAGGGGTGAGCTCAGATGATCAGTAAGGATAAGAATATAGCAAAAACTTTTATAAATAATCAAAAACATTTAAGGAAATGTATAACTAAAACAAAAGCCTTTTAAACTTGAACTTCAGCCTAATATAGAAAAAATAAAATGAAATAATTCCATTACTTATTCATATGTATATTCTACTAGTCTAATAATCACATACAATATCAATAACCACTTTCATAATGATGGAATGCATAGTTCCAGACTATCATAACCACATAATCAAGGCCTTGTGACAAGACTACAAATAATATTTTGTCAAGGACTTGTTCCAAGACACTAGTTTGTATCATGAGACCTACCAATTCATCAAGAAGATATATCGGACTCCACTCGTTACTTACTAAGTCCAATGAATTCCTCATATGAAAATTTTGAAACATAACAAAAACATTCGTATTAAAACTAGCATACAAAATGTCAATACTTTATCCACAAACCATGAATGGTATAAATATCGCACATCCACAGTCAAACATAACTCATTCAATACAATATAGAATATTTTATTGTAACAGATTAACCTCAATCGATAATAATGAAGGATATTGACATAGATGAAAAAATCATCAAAACTGTTTTAGATAAATATCCCACTTTTCTTGAAAACATTTAAAAGTAACACTATTTGTCAAGAATCCATTTAAAAATAGATTGTTGATTCAAATTGTCCCATACCACATTGAAACTTTTAAATGGAATTTTAATTTTTAAACATTAATGTCCATATAAATAAATCCTTAAAAACATTAGTAAAACATGGACATTAATGAGAAATATTTAGAATAATTAATCTTTAAAACAATGAAAATGATATTTTAGTTAGAGTTCCTAACCAAAAGAGAGAAACTTGAATAAAAATATTTGAGGTAATCAAAACATTATAATATCATGAGAATAAATGGATTCGTGATATACTATGTCAAATTACATTATATACACCATATAAAAGTGAATTTGTGTATAACAACAAAGAAGTCTCAATGGAATGTAAATTGGGAGGAAATCTCTTATAATGACCATATACTTAGGTTAAGGATAAATCAATGACATAATTATGTGTGAAAAATATAAATTCACTCAATATGATTATATGTTCAGTGTAAATAAATCATAGGACATTCACGCATATTCTTGTAAAAACAACACCAATGAATTGGATGTTTAACTCAATAAATGGAGATTGAGTTAAGATTACACTTATCAAGTTCATATCGATGACTTGAGAATTTATAAATGGAGTGATTATGTGTATCAAAAGTATATCCACATAAAGGGGAGTGGAAATTATGACATAAGAAAATGAATAGTGATTCTACACATAATCTTGGAGTAAAATAATCAATGAAGTATGCGTAAAGCCGAATGAGTGGAAATTGAAATTTCAAATTCCATTATCGATTTGGTAACTTATGAAACATACACCCATGAAAGAATTATAATAAAATTATGATGTAAATATCTATAAATTAAAGTATATTACACAATGTATATAATCATGGGCAGTGCACACACCACATTCAATAAATAAGTGGTAAACAATGGAAATCTCACAGAATTAAAAGTGAGATAAGAAACCCCTTACTTTATACTTTTTCCTTTGTCGACGGTAGGTTAACCTTCTTTATAATGGTGAAATAATTTTTATTGAATTATACAAGAATCATATACATTAATATTATATCATATATGATCTTTTAACATTTATTTGTTAATAATATTTTAGTATTACCGTTGTTTTGGCTATTAACTAACTCATTTTCTTTTATATGTTTTGTTTTATAAGCTATGTTTTATATGGATAGGTTGTATATTATTCATATCCAGAATTGATATCAAGTACTTAAAAATTATTTTTAATCATCAAATGGGAATTAGACATGAATGGATACGATGGAGAGTGAATCTCATCGCGTTCGTGGAGACAATTGTCCGTACGCACACACGAGCGACAATATCATTCTTTTGATATTAAAATAATATATAATTGGGTGGTGAATCATATATACAGAATAATTATCATGTAATATTTATTATTTAAATTAATTACACATATTTATTATACCCATCCAAATAATAATGTATTGAATAACAATTACACCACGACGTGGAGACGGTAAGCCGTACGTACGCACATATAATGACTTGTCATCCAAGGGATGGATAGAATAATGAATATGGTTGTAACATATTTATAATAATATCAAATTATTTAGTAGATACTGTATTTATTATTTCAGAATGGAAATAACAAAGAAAGAAGAAGTTGAAGAAGAAAGGAACTTGAAAGAGGGTGGTGAGAACATTACCTCTTCTTCAGGTTCTTCCTTTTGATTTGATCAAAAGGGATCCTTAAGATGGATTTCTGATCAAACTAAGGCCTCTAGGTCGATTTGAGGGAAGTTGAGATAATATTTGGGTAGGGTTTGGCCGAACCAAAAGCCTTTGAGGGTATGAATTTGAGAGAAGGGTGAGTGCCCTTTTATAAGAGGAGTGAGGGGCACCTTAGGAAAAGCTAGAAATATTATTTTATAATAAATTCATATTCGGTTTCTACTGGATCCAAAGTAGATTTTTTAAAGTTTAAGGTAGGTATAGGTTGAAAACAACTCAACCAATAGGTTTTATACTGGTTTGGGTCACTATACTAGCCTTATCTTTTAGTTTTAACTCTTAGTTAATTCATTTGACATTTACCATGTCTCTTTATATTTTTATCTTATATAGTTAATAAAATTACTATATATATCCAAGAGACCCCCAAGTGGTCCATAAATAATACAAATATCATTATTTAAGTCCTTTGGCTTAACATTATATTTTTATGAATAGAATATCAATTAATAATGTAATATTGTTTTTAAAAACTCATTTATGTCAATTTTAACACTATTTAATAATTGATTTTTGTTAAAGTCTTAAAAACTTTATTAATTCGAATAAAATTCATTTAAGGAATACTAAAAAGTAATATTAACTAATAAAATTCGTTTATGTCATCAAAACATTAAAATTATATTTATTTTAAATTTTATAATACCAATTATTTGATACTTTCATTAATAAAAAAAATATTGCATCTTTATTGTGTCATAAATAAATTTAATTATTCAATATATAAAAATTATAAATAAAATACCATTATGTAGGAAATAGTTTTATATTTCTAATTAATATTTATAGTTGAAAATATATCATATATAAATCTATGTAAAAATTGTTTTTCTAAAATATATATGCTTATGTCATTTTTGTATTTACTTTAATTTAATTAATATAAAGAGCCATTATCACTTACAAGTGGATCCATGAGATCCCAAAATAGACCCAAAGATTCTCATGGTCAGACATGTATAAAAAATCAGGTTAGGACATGTTTTAGGGTAAATTAGTATTATTATAATATTATTTTTTACCCTTATTTACCGGATTTACCCTTTAACCATGGTAAAAAAAATATTTACCGAAGTAATTATTAAAAATGTCTAAAAATAAAAGTTACTTATTTACACAATTTGGAAATCCGGATTCCAAATATTGAATCCATTTTTCCAAATTCAAAACACATAAGTGGAAGAAATTAATTTAAAATTAATTCCCGTTGTAAAAACAAAAAGCATGTTTTTAAGAAATAATATCTATCAAAAGATTGACACTTGTTTATGTCCGGTTTAAATGTTAAATTACATCCAATGACCAAAATTGTATTAAATGGTAAAAATCTATTATAAATATACTTTAAAAACACTAAAATTCATATTTTAGCTCTATTACTTATTTCTATTAAAAAGCCTGTTTTTAATTAAAATTCAGTAAATTTCACTATTCATCAAAATATGAAAGTTAACAGAAAAGTACCAAAAATTCACCCTAAGATAATTTCGATATTAAGAATCCAAAAATGAAGTACATTTTAAAAGATAAAATGTATAAAATTTCAAAAAGTGGGTATTACTATTCATAATGGCTAGTTCGATTGGTTGTGGTGTGTTAGAATCTCGAAGTCGCGTACAATGCAAGCTATTGCCTTATTCAAAGGGAAACGTACCGTGGAAGCGTGGGGTGTTACACTTTATGTTTTTAAAAATGTGGGAAGTTACATCCCACCCCACCCCTTAATAAATTTCATCCTCAAAATTTGAACACAAGATAAAAAACGAGGGTTTTAACTTTTCAAAATACATTTATTGAAATCCCACATCGGAAAATGGATTAATAACACTTTCACATTAAAAGAAATAAAGGGAAGTATGAAGTTCACATGAGACAATGAAAACTAGGGATGCATGTAAAATAATTTTTACATACAGGAGAAAAATAACTATTAAGTTCTTATGGAGAGTGATAGACAACATTGTTATGCTAAAGTTAACAATAGAAACCATAAATCTATGATGGGTTAAAAGGTCATTGATTTCTTAGTAAGAAAAGAAAACAAATAACATTTTTTTAATATCCTTTTCATAAATTGGGTTAATTAATTTACTTCATAGAATAATAACATAAGGACTCAACCTTTAATAAAATTACCCAAAAAAAACTCATCTTTTTCTCCAAATGATGATTGTTTAAGATGACTTTGAATACCACTATTATTAGAATCAACTTATATAGATAACTAAACCCACAAAAGGATTTCAATATATAATTCCTTTATTTATAAATTAAGCAAAACCAAAATGGTTAGGACAAGATAAGATAATTCACCAAAAATAATATACCTTTATATGACCAAAACTATTTTATTCTCCAAAATTCAATAGTGACACCAAAATTTTAAATTAGATTATTCTACACAAAAACTATTCTTAAAATTACTCAAAATAATCCAAAATAAAATTAAAACCAAAAATTCAAAAATATTTGATAAGATACTCTCCCATGATAATGTTTAATATTTATCTCTAAATAAAATCAATCACTCTTTATATACCATAAATGTAATTTCCTAAATCACATAATCTCCAAGAAATGATAATTATTTCTATAAATAACCCAAATCAGTATAAGTACACAATAAAATCATATATTCTTTCAAAATATAATTCAAAAATTATGCCTCAAATAAAATACCATATTATTTTATTTACCTCAATCATATTGGGAACCCAAAATACTTTATCATCTGAAAAAATTAATCACAAAATCACCAAGTCATTTTCCAATACCATGGTCATGTATCTGATAAAAATATTTTCCCAAAATAATATTATTCTTAATTAATAACATATTTTAGCTAAAATGAAAAATTCATACTAATCGGGACTTCACATAGTACAGTGGTTGGTGACCAAGCCTTATAGTTGTGGGTTCAAAACTTGCAGCCTTTCCAAACATGATTGGTTGTCACCAAAGTGTTCTAAACCATCGTTTGATACCAACTATAAGGAATTGGATTTAAACATAACTTATTCTAGTGTTTTTAAACTAGAATTTACATCAGAGGATCATTTTAATTTAGGGTTTTATAGAATTGGTAAAAACTCATTCAATGTAAACCCATACATTACAAGTGTACACTTATACTCAGTATCCATTTTTTCTACAATATAAAACATCTTTAAAGTAAAACAAGATTTTCCTGTATGAAAAATCCTCACAATTATCCCCTTGATCTGATCATTATATATGTTAACACTTAAACCATGTCAAAGACATTCTAAAAACATTGGTTGAGAATTAAATATTATTTAGGGATAAGTAATGAAAACCATTAGTCTAGTAAAACCAATAAAATGTTTCCTAAAAGAAATATATTTTTATAATGAAAAGAAATTTCATCATTTAAAAAATTTCATTATCTTGAATTTTTAAAATGAAAAAATTTTCATGAAAACTCATAAGAAAGAATAATATAGAAGTAGGTAACTTGAGAGCTAATTATAATAAAATGGAATCACCATAAGGTTGACTTACATACATGTCACTATTACCAATTTAATAGTCATATGGCCAACTTCTATACCAATGCATTCGAGTTTATAACATAACCACCAATCCTTGGTTTATCACGGAACCACATGTCCTTGGTTTATCATGTAACCACATGTCCAATATAAAAGTACCATTATATAATCATAACACATAATATCTTTTAATTATCATCATATCACTCATAAAATTTCATTTTCACTCATATGAAAACATTTCATGTTACTTAATAACCAATCCATTTTCAATACCCATTTAAAATATTTAAAAGGTGATTTTTTTCAAAGCGTCCCATACCACATTGAAACAATTTAAATAAATTAAAAAATTAAAATTTTAAAACATTAACTTCCATATAAATATATTCATAAAAAAATTTAAAATAATAACATTAAAGAGAAGGATTTATAAGAATAAATATTTAGAACACTCAAAATGATGTTTTAGTTAAAGAGTGCCTCATATTGAGTCTGTCTCATCACGTACCTTCATTATCTTCATCAATAATAAACCAAGGTTAATTAGTTAATTTATTTATATCCTTCTTAAATTTTATTATTCCTTTTATATCACTTATTATCATGTTATAACAAATCCATAATTATTTATGTTCATTTTAGACGTTCTTATCATATTCGGTACTTGAGTCAAAAACAAATTTGTTCTGATGTCAATATTCAAAGTTGTTAGTAGTAAATAATCTATAAAATAATATTCATGAAATAATAATAAATTTTAAACATAAATAATAATTTTAAATGATGCCATTAATGTATGGTTATTGAAAATTAACAATGATATAATCATAGAGAAGGTAGGACGTATGTACGCATGAGTAACATTTTCATTTTTCAATGATAATTATGGAAACATGGTAAGTTTAATTTTATATTTACACAGTGATGAAAATATCATTAATATCATATTAAAAATTTAAATGTACTAATATATATCAACCTTGTGATGTGGTGATGAAAAATGAATAACATCGCTGGTGGAGTTTATAGTTCACACATATTCAAGAACAATGTTGTAATTTTTATGTGCATGGAAAGGTAAGAAAATATTATATATTATATTCCTATAATGACAAATATCTAATTTAAATCATATATATAAATTAATTTCATACACACAAACAATTAATTATTTTATCATTTGATGGATGTGGAGATGTATTTTGGTGATTATATTAACATAACAAAATCTCAGAATAATTAGGGTAATTGTGTTATTATTGAATCATGGTTTAAAAATATTTCAACGAAGTGGAAGAAAAAATAAAATAGAAACACTTAAATAAAAAAACGATACCTATTCTTCATGAGATATCTTTTGATTAACACATTAACACCTCTGATGGGGGGTTTATAACTAAAATAATTATATTATAATGTGAGTGGGTGACTCTATTAAGGTATGTTTGAAGATATTGGCTGAATCAAAGAGGTTTTCAAGTGTGAGTAATAGAGAAGAATGGGTTCCCTTTTATATGAGAGGGGAGGAGAAATCTTTGAATTCCTCAAAGTATTAAATTAATATAAATTAATTTTCTATGAAAAATTGATCAAAAGTGATTTATTTATAAGATAAGATGATTTTTGGCCAAATATCCTTCATACAATGAATATTATATATGCTTTGACTAATTTTTAATCCTTATCTTTTTTGTTTTAACCCTTATTAATTCTTATTGCGATATCAAGTAATTAAAATATTCACGGTTAATATATTTACAATAAATTTTAAAAAGACCTCAAAATGAGTCATTAGTGAAATTTTTCAGCTTTCCCAAATCAATTGTCCAAGATTGAGATTTAAAAAAATATCAATTAATAAAATATTATTTATTTTAAAATATCATTTATTTCAATTTTGACACTATACATAATTTTACATTATAAAAAATAATAACCATTTGATATCTTATAAAAAAATATTAAAAATCCCTAAAATGTCTAATTTATCTAAAAAATTCGTGTATTACATTATTTATATCAAATTTTATTTATTTTAATATTGTTAAAATCATTTATTGAATTATTGCATTAATTAATCAATTATTTCATCGTCGTTGAGTCTCCATTTAATTTAATTATTTATTTCCTAAAAATTATAAATAAACTACCATGATTTAGGTAAAAATTTTATTTTTATAAATATTATTTATAGTCAAACATATCCCTTATATAAACCCATATTAAAAATATTTCACATGTTGAAAATATAAGTTTGCCAAAAATGACTTTTTGTTTGAATATAATATTATAAAGGTTATATTTTCATTCAGAAAGACATAAATGGTCTCATAATTGATCATTTAACTTTTATGGACTAAAAATAAACAACCAATAAAATTATAACAATTTTTCGGGTAAATTTATAATATTTATAATTTTATTTTAACCCTAAATTACTCGATTTGCCTATAACCCATGTGAATAAAAAAATACTAAAGTTATTATTCATATTGCCTAAAAATAAAATGGACCTAATTAATAAATATGGATCTTATGATTAAGAATATGGAATCAATTTTTCAAAATTTAAAACAAAAAAAATATCTGAATTTAATTAAAAAATAATCCCATTGACGGAATGAGAAAATGAGTTTTTAAAGTAAATACTTTCAAAAGTTCATAAAGTATTTATATCCAATTTCAAGGTGAAATTGAATCAAATTATTTAAATTGGATTAAATTATAAAAAATTATTTAATTATACTTTAAAAAATTCAAAAATATAATTTAAAACAACAAATAAATTTTATGAAAAACTAGCTTTCAATTAAAATTCATTTTTATAACCATTCATCAAAACATGAAACATATGAGTAAAATACAAAAAAATCAACCAAAGTAAATTTTTAGACTATTATTTAAAATAAAATTTTATTTTTTCAAATATATCTTGTAAAAGTGTCAAAAACTAGGTTTAAAATAAGTTCCCCATCAAAAGGCGGAAAAAATGCCTTCTTTAAAGTACTTCTATTATTCATAAAACAGGATTTGTTCTTATATCATATATCAAAAAACACATAAGATAATTTTTGAGCATTAAATTAAAAAATATATATATATATTTCATTAATATAATCCAAAATTAATTATTTATTAATTTATTAGTATAAAACACACTTGTGGGCATTTAAATATTGTTTCCCAAAAACGTTTACTTTTATTTTAAAAAGGGCTCTCCATTCATTTATAATAAATTGTTCTCCAAATAATTAATAATATATAAATTTATAAACCATATTTTTATAATTAAGTTAATACTATTCATTTCCACCATTCTAATGTCTAGGTTATAACAGTAACATTTAAATAATAAAATTTAGTTATTAGTTTAAGACTGTTGTGGTGTATCATATAGGCTATTAAACATATTATTTTATTTTTATAAAACTTGGGATGTTACCCTAGTTTCAATGTTTTTATTATTTCCATGACTACGGTTATTCTATAATTGATGTATTTCTTTCTAGGGGTTGTGACACTTATCTTGAGACCTAATGTAGTGGATTTCGTTGAAGGAGACATGATTCACTATATAAGGTTTGTGTTTTTATTTCATTTTATTCTGTTTTTTAATACCATGGATGATTAGAAATATGATTTTTTTAATCTTGATAGTCAGGATTTTATATATCTAGGATTGGATTGTCAAATTTTCATTAACTTTAATTGGTTTTCATGTGGTTTAGTGGGTGATATTTTATAATAAAATGGAACCATGATGTAAATTTGTATTTTATGAACTCTAAATATTTTATGAAATCACAAAGATATGTTTTTATAAGAAATATACATGTTCACCATGTTTTAGTCTTAATTATATTTTCATAATTTCTTTCCCTCTTAGGTTTAAAGATTTTCCATGTTTTAAAGGGTGGTATTGTTTAGTGGTATGAAATAGTTATTTACATGATTTTTTTGGTTGTTGTTGGTGTTGGTTTTTATTTTCCTTGGATTCCTCTATTTCTTCCAAATGGATCTATAAAGGTATTTTAAAATGTATGTACAATATGTTATGAGTGAAAGGCACAGTTGGTAAATTTGTATGTGATATTTGATTGATTAGTTTTTTTACCCTTGTTGAGCCAGTTTTTGAATCATTATTATGTTAATGTGTATCCATGTGATGTATTTTGTATTTTGATTCATGATACAAATATTTTCTGGGACTCTTTCCAATGGTAGTATGTGATTTGGGAATTATGTGTTTGTGGTTTTATACTTTGGGGTTTATTATTTTCATGCGATGTCATTTTCTCTATTTGCATCCCAACACCTTTTTCTATTACCAGAGGATCTTTGGGTTACTAAGTTGTAAATAGTGGGACATTTATAGTATAGTTTAGATTCACACAGTATCTAGTCACCCCTAGTTGTATGTAATACCTATCTTGTTGGATGTCACCGTTGAGACAAGGTAAGACTGATTTGGTTGATGGATGTGTGACCATTAATATACCAGAAGTAGGTCCACCTTTTAATGTATTGTACTATCCCTTTAGTCCTTGTGGGTTTACCAGATGATATATATCAAATGTTTTTAGTTTCATTATTTATTACCAAGTGATATGGTTATTATTTATATGGACTTTATTTATCTATTGATCCTCTTGTATTTTAGCCTTGATTTTGGATAGTCTTGTTCTAGATATTAATTTAGAACATACATGGTTTTGATTTCATTATCCCTTACCTTGTTCCTTCCATAACTTTAGGTTGGGGGTGTAAAATATCTTAATGAAAAAAGGGGGAATGGTTTTAAAATTTTCAATTCTGGTTGGAATTCTATTCAAACATTTGAAAAAATGTATGGGTTTATTTTTAAAAGAATAGTGTTTTAATGGGAGATTAATGGAATTTAAATTTTGATGTATTCCATAAAAACCCTTTGTGTAATGTTTTATAAGTGTGTTCTTTGATAAATTCCATGTTTCATTCTTTTTATTTCTTTCTCTAGTAGATGAAATGGAAACCAATTTTTCTGTATTACGTTCTATATATAAGTTTTGGTTTCTCATATAAAAGGAATAAATCGGAATCATGGTGGTATCCAACAAGATTTTTCTCACACCCTACATATTCAGGATGTTTGGTATCTATTATTAATGTCTTATGTAGGTTTATCCATGTCTTGGTGTTCATGTATGATTCAATTCTATCTTATTTAGGAAGTGATTAGTGGTTGGGATTGTGGTGGTGACTTTATTATCACATATATATGGTGACAGGTCCTTTAGATTCATGGAAATGTTTGGTCTGATTTTTGTTCCAACCTATGTTATCTTCCATTTTATTTTCTTTTAAATTTTTTTATTGTTTTGTAAACATGTATAAAGTAGTTGTTTTATTAAGCTGATCTTATTGGACCGTGTTTTGTTTTAGTTACTATTATTTCATGTTTAGATGTTTTTTTCTTATGTAAAATAATAACCATTAGTTATGTTTTATACCCCTAATGCTTGTTGTTAGCTCAAGGGGATCGTGTATTCTCCTTGGGTATGGGGTTGGTAAACTCATGTTCTTGTTTGGATGTCAGATTGATATTAATTCATTAAAAAATACAATTAGAGGATAGGGTTTATTAAAAGGGACATAGTTTTCTGAGATTCACATTATTTTTATTTGGGGTTTAGAAGAATATAGGATATTGGACCATCGGGACTCAGGTGGTTGGTCTTGGGAAGTGCTTGGAAAAATCTTACTTGTATTGTATGTCATGTTTCAATAGGTGGTCTTGTATTTTTTTTAGATCTTTTAGTCGATTATTTTGTATATTTTTTTGTGTGTTACTCTTACTTTATGTCTGTGGGAGATTTCAGGAGGCGTCCTGTGAAATTCCTTATTTGAGAGTGAAATTGGAAAGGATTCTAAAGGGCTCACTATTAAGGGTCATTGCCTATATAAATGTGCAAATGATATGAAGACAATTTTGGACAACATCCAGCGGTACTCACATTGTTTTCACATGGTATAAAGATCATTATAGCCAAACTGTGTGCATCTTAGAAATTTTGGAAATTTAATAGTTTTATTTTTTTATTTTTTTTTATTTTTTTAGTCTATGGGGTTTTATGGGTGTTCAAGTGGAACATCTTGGATTATGATATTTTCTATGAATTATTTAAAACCATTATTTTATGACTTAGTGGTTCAGTTTTATTGAAAATGCATGTTTTGGGAGAGTTGATATGTTTTTATGTAATGTTTTGAAACTTTTTATATGTGTTTTGAATAAAGGATGTGATTTTGGGTGTGTTATAATTTTAAAATTCGTCTGTTATGAGGTGATAAATGTTTCCAAATATTTTCGGAAAAATTTTAAAAGGGGGTTTGTGACTTTGATGGGTTTTCATTATTAAATTTTTCCCTTGGGTGTAATTTTGAGATTGTTTGTAATTTGATTGGTTTGGATATTTTTTATTACCTTTGGGTTGAAATTATAAGTGGTTTGATTGACTGTTTTATTTTTTTATGTTTTATAATATGACCCTCATCAAAGAATCAAAATTTCATGAAGGGAATTACTTAAGTAGTTCTCCTAGTGATCTATTAGTTTTTCTTCCAATCTTTAACTCTACCCAAACTCACAATGGAGGGGTAGAGACTTGTTCTTGTCAGCTTGTGCATCATGGATGTGATTTTTTTGAACTGATATACTTTAATATTCTATTGTGGTCATTGATCCCATGAGGTATTTAAGTGGTTTTCCAAGGTTTAAGATATTGTTTTACTTTATGAATACTCAAAAATACTCTATAGTGAATTGTAACATTTATCTGTTCAATGAATTGTGTTTGGAGTAGTGGAAGCTCATTATTCTTGCTTAACTTTGAGGAACTATCATGGGGATATTTTGAGACCACCTTCATTCATTAGGTTTACCATAAATAATTGAGATTTGAAAATGTGATAATGAATTTAGGTATTCTCCAAGAATATCTTTTAGTGAAAGACTATGTTTATCATTTCGATAGATTAGAGACTTTCTAAACATTTTTATCTACTAAAAAATTGAATAAGTAATGGTTATTTTATTGGTTCCTTTATCTGGATCGTCATTCGTCAGGGTTCCAGTTATACCAGAATACCTATATGGAAGTGGTTTATAATGACTTAATAGTTTAGAAAATATTACCCAAGAAACCAATAGAATAATATGCTCCGACCCTAGATGAGGTTAATATATATGTCATGATTATTTAAAAGGGGAAATAGGGAAGTTATAAGGAATTCAAGTTTCATTCTCAACGTACCACTCATGTTTTAGAAAATAGGATGTTTTGGTCTGTTTCTAGTGTGGGAATTCTAGACATGTTAATTGATCATGTCCATCAATTCCAAAGACAATTCATCTATGTGGATATACTAGTCACCATTAAATGTTTTATAAAATGGTCAAGAATCATAAAGCTAAGTATTTGAATGACCATGATTCCAGTAAATAGTCTATGTTTTCACTTCCATGGGATAATTAGAAGTTGAGCATTTTTGGGTGCATCCTCTTTTGTAATTATGATTTTTTAGTTTTGGAATTTTTCCATATCTTGTATACCATATTCCTTAATATATAAAAAATGAAATGGATTTTTTATTTTTATTCTTCCTTTGATATGTTCATTACTCATTAAATATTAATGTTTTTTGTATTTTTTATTTAGTGTGGACCTTTTCTTAGATTTTTTTAATAGATGAAATATTGATGCCTTAGGTTTTAGATATGGTAATGATGATAGTTTTTGTCTTCTGGTTAGACCCTGAAATCTACCATGTAAATATTATTTTAAGAATAACTATTAGTCGGTATTTAGTAAGATTAAGACTATGTTAACCTCTATTTTTTTCATGATATAATTTAGAAACCAAGAAAATCCATGTTGATTTATGTAAATGTTGGTGTTTCCCTCACATTTCAGAGAGTTCATTTTCTTAGTGATCCAGTCTAGTGACATTTTTGGTTGTTCACAAACATGTTATTTCTTATGTTGTTTTGAGATGGTTTTAATTATTTGTGGAATCATGTTTCTTTTGATAAAATCATCATTTTGGGTTCACCTGGAAATGTTTCACCATAATAGAAAATTATGAATTTTGGGGAGACCTGTGACGGGTCTCTATGTATTTTATCTATTATTATGGAGTGATCCTTTGGGATGACATTGGTTGGGATATACTATTTTTGGCTCTCATTACCTCAAATTTTCTAAAGGTGGTGTTTACCTTTTTTCTATGATATTTTTTAGGTTAAAAAGGCCCTTAGGAGAAGTGTTAGATATCAAGATATTCCAAATTTTAAGGATGATCATTGATTTTTCTATCTATAATTCAAATTTTGTTGTACATTTAATTTCATTTGGTAATGATTATACTTCTTAAAAATCCAAATACATTTCTATGTTGTTGAATTCTGAATCATTCGGTAGTGGTTATCCCAAGGGATGGGTTGTTTGTGCTATGTGTCCATAGTTTTTTCATTTGGGATATTGGTTAGTAATCAAGTCTTCGATTGATGGGATGATAGCCTTAAAATTAAAACTTTTCCTAATATTTTGAATAAATTATATGGTAATAAAGTCTCTTGGTGGGGATTTTATGACACCCCAATGATGCTTTTATGTTTGGGTAATTAAGGGATAGCTCTTCCCCTCAAGTTAGAGGAATTTATGTCTGAAAAGGTGAATGTTCGGGTAATTTTTCTTGGTCACATGGATAATTAACTCAATTAAAATAACAGTTTAGCATAAGTGTGAATCCTTTTTATCTATTAATAAATGTGATCATAAAAATTATCACATGGTTTAGTAAAAAATGTGTGTAAATTTTCTAACACACTCAAAGAGGGGTATTTTTCCATTTTTCCTTCTTTTTAAATGGGGTATCCTCTCTTGGATTTCACATTCATTTTCTACTAACCTACATGCCTCTCATAGAATTCTCTCCCTCTCCTAATCTCCTCTATGTGGATTTTGAATTGGTTTCTTGGTTATTCTTCACCCTATTTGAAAGTTTAGTGTTTCTTACTCCTTAATAATGGGTTTTGTTCCTTTTTATCCATTATATGAAAAACTAGTGTCCATAATTGAATGATTTCATTTCCTAGCATTTTTTTAAAATATATTGGTTTATTTCTATGGGTTTTTATCCCTCCCTTGAGAAAATATTTTGTGTATTTCATTGATGGAAAAATATTCCACAACATGAGGTAGGTGTTTCCATTTATTTTACTTTTTATAGTAATTCCATGTATTCTTGGATTTCTAAATTCATTATTAATATAGATATTTATTCTGTGTGTTATCTAGGATTGGTTTATCAATGTTTCCATTAATTTCACGTTGTTTTCATGTTACTTAATCGGTGGAAATTTATATTTAATTGGAAATTGTATGAAAACTAATATTTTATGAATTCTACATGTTTGATAAAATTTCAACAATAGTTATCTCTAAGAAATACACATGTTCATTAGGTTTTATGCTAAATGTGATTTTTATAGTGGGTTTACCTTGGGGTTTAAAGGATTTACTTTCTTTAAAGGGTGGTGATGTTCAATGGAATGAAATAATGATTCCATTGAGTTGTTTAGTTGTGATTGGTATTGATTATGATTTCCTTGGATTCATGTTTGGATTCCATACATATTTGTAAAGGGATTTTAAAATGTATATACTATATGTGACAATTGAAAGTCCTAAGAAGAACTTTTTGATGTGATATTTTATTGATTGGTTTTTTTCCTTATTGATCTCCATTGTGTTTGTTAATTATGTTAATTTTTATCCATGTGATATATGTAATATTTTTTTCATCATGTGAATATTTTTTTGGGGATCTTTCCATGGGTAATATGTGAGGTGGGGTGGATGTGTTTTTTGTGTTAAACATTGGGATTTATTATTGTAATTTTATGAGTTTTTCTCTATTTGTGGCCCCATCCTTTAGTTATTCCATAATGAACCTTTGATTACTAAGTGGAAGGTAATGGGAAATTTCTAGTATAGTTTATATTTACACACTATCTATTCACCCCAATTTGTACGTAATAACTAGTTAGTCATACATCCCCGAAGAGACTAGTTAAGAGTGATTCTGTTGATGAATATCTGAGCATTAACCTACAGGAAGAATTTCCACATTTGTGTGTCTTGTACTTTCATGTTAGTAATTATGGGTTTTTCTCATTCTATGTATTATATGTTATGGATTTCATTATTTATTTTCATATGAGATGATTATTGTTTGGATGGAATTTTTCTGTTTTTTGTTCCTTCTATTTTTTAGTTTTATGTTGGCTAGACATGTTATTGGTATTTTTTGGGTCCTTTTTGGGGTATGATTTCATTATCATTTCCCTTTTTCCATTATTACCTTTGATATGGTTGTGTAAAATATTTTATTGTAAAAGGGGGAAATGGATTTCAAAGTGTTATTCTTGGTTGTAATTCTTTTTAATTGTTTTAAAACATGTGTGGGATTACTTTCAAAAGTGTTGTGTTTTGAAGTGAAATTATTTTACTTTCAACTGGAATTGTTTTAGGTAGAACCTCTTTATGGAATTTTTTATAAGTGTGTTCTTTATGTAAGTCCGTGTTTCGTGTTTTTTTTTATTTTTATATCAGGTAGTGTAAAATAAAATATATTTTTCACCATTAATATAAAACAATAATTTTTGGTTTATTTTATAAAAGGAATGATTTGGAATCATGATTTTATCCTAAAATATTTTTATCACACCCAACATACTCAAGATGGTGGGAATATAGTATTTATGTATTATAAAGGTTTCATTGGGTCTTTGATTCGGGATTTGATTTGGTGTTGTCCTCCATGGTAAGCAGTTGGTTGTTGGAATCATGGTGGTGACTTGAGTTTCACATTGATATTTTCATAGTTCCTTTGGTTTCATCGACTTGATTGGATCATGTTTTTTCTTCTTTGGTCTCCCATTTTCTTTTATTTTAGATTCCATTATAGTTTTGTAACATTTTTTTAAATGGTTGTTTTTTGGGTTGATATTATTGAACCTTGTTTTATGTTTTTAATATTATGTGAGGCTTGGATATATTTTTTTGGTTTCATGATGGTGAAACCATCTCCAACGGGTATGTTTGATACCCTTTATTCTTTTCATCATCCTGTAGGGATCAAAAATGCTCCTTGGATCTGTGGAAAGTCGACTTGGGAACCGGTCCAGATGGTGGCCCTAAAGGGTTTGTTACAAAAAAAATTAAATAGACTCTAATTACTATGACGTATTACAAAAAAACAACCATATAGTTATGTTTGAAATTTTGGAGTTTTAGAAATGTATTTCTAATTTATCTTCTACTTATGATGATTGAAAACATATTATTAGTGTTTTAAAACACTAAAAAATGATTGTAATAGTCAAAACCATAGAATAAGCCCTTTGAATGCCTTGAAATCATAGTAAAATATTTTTTTTATCTTTTGTGATGTGTACAAGGATACTAAACAACAATTGGACAAGTTTTTTGCTCAAATAAATAAAATAAGAAAAAAAATACTATTTTCAAGCCTTTATAAACATGTGCTCATGGGTAAAATGTAACACCCCATGATTCCACGGTACGTTTCCATTTGAATAATGCAATGGCGTGCATTGTACGCAACTTTGATATTCTAACACACCACAACCAATCAAACTAGCAGTTATGAATAGTAATACCTGCTTTTTGAAAATTTTATAAATTCTATCTCTCAAAATGGACTTCATTTTTGGATTCGGAATATCGACATTAGCCTAGGGTGAAATTTTGGTACTTTTCGGATAACTTTCATATTTTGATGAATAGTGAAAATTACTAAATTTTAATTAAAAAGAACTTTTTTAATCAAAATAATTAATAGTGATAAATTATGAATTTGAGTGGTTTTAAAGTAAATTTAGAATATATTTTTACCATTTAATACAATGTTGTTCATTGGACATAATTTCACAATTAAACCGAACATAAACAAGTATCAATCTTTTGATAGTTATTATATCTTAAAAACACGCTTTTTGTTTTGACAACGGGAATTAATTTTAAATTAATTTCTGCCACTTATGTGTTTTGAATTTGGAAAAATGGATTCCATATTTGGAAATAGGATGTTCAAATTGTGTAAATAGGTAACTTTTATTTTTAGACATTTTGAATAATTACTTCGGTAAATATTTTATTTACCATAAAGGGTAAATCCGGTAAATAAGGGTTAAAAAATAAAATTATAATAATAAAAAGTTACCCTAAAACGTGTCCTAACCTTATTTTTTGATACATGTTCTACCATGGGTATCTTTGGGTCTATTTTGGGACCCCATGGTGCCACTTTTAAGTGATAGGGACACCTTATTTTAATTAAGTTAAAATGAATACAAAAATGACTCAAGCATATATCTTTTAGAAACACAATTTTTACATAGAGTTATATATGTTGGATTTTCAATTGTTAATATTCATTAAAAATATAAAACAATTTCCTACATAATTATATTTTATTTATAATTTTTAGACATTAAATAATTTAATTTATTTATGACACAATGATGATGCAATAATTACCATAATAGTGAAAAATTAAAATAATTGATATTATAAATACACAAATAAATAAAACTTGAGACTTTTAATAAATTAAACTAATTTTAAAGGTTAATATGACATGTTAGTAATTATTTAATTAACTTTTTTCTAAGTAATAATTCTGTTATAAGTTTTACAAAAATCAACTATTGAATAGTGTCAAAATTGACATAAAAGAGTTTTAAAAAAAAATTATATTATTAATTGATATTAAATTCTTAAAAATCTAAGGTTCGGCCAAAAGACTTATATAATGATAGGTGTATCATTAATGGACCACATGGGGGTCACTTAGAGGTATAGAGTATGTTTATTGACTATATAATTTAAAAATACAAAGAGACATTGTAAAAGTGAAACTAATTAACTAAGAGTTAATACTTAAAGATAAGGTTAGTATAATGACCCAAACCTGTCTAAATTCTATTGGTTGGGTGGTTTTAGACCTATCCCCACAATAAAATGTAAATAATCCACTTTGGAGCCATTACAAACTGAATATGAATTTATTATAAAATAATATTTTTAGTTTTTTCAAAGGTGCCCCTTACCCCTCTTATAAAAGGGCACTCCACCTTCTCATTACTTCACACCTTCAAAGACTTTTGGTTCGGCCAAACCCTGACAAAATACTCTCTCAACTTCCCTAACTACAACCTATAGGCCTTAGTTTGATCAGAAATCCAACCTATAGAGCCCTTTTGATCAAATCAATACGAAGAACCCGAAGAAGAGGTAATGTTTTTACCACCCTTTTTCAAATTCTTTTCTTCTTCAACTTCTTCTTTATTTTTTATTACCATTATAAATTAATGAATACAGTATCTAATATATAATATAATATTATTATAAAAATAGTACAACCATATTCAGTATTCTATCCATCCTTTGAATGACATATCAGCATACGTGCGTACGTACGGCTTACCGTCTCCACGTCGTGGTGTAATTGTCATTCAATAAATTATTATTTGGATGGGTATAATAATGATGTGTAATTCATGTAAATAATAAATATAACATGATAATTATTCTTTATATATGATATATCATCCAATTATATATTATTTTAACATCAAAAGAATGATATTGTCACTCGTGCGTACGTACGGACTACCGTCTCCACAAACTCGGTGAGATTCATTCTCCATTGTATCCATTCAAGTATAATTATCATTTGATTATTTAAAAATAATTTTTAACGACTTTATATATTTCTGGATATGAATAAGATAAAACCTATCAATGACAAACATGTCTTACTTGACAAAACATATAAAAGAAAACGAGTAAGTTAACACCTGAAACAACGATAATACTAAGATATTATTAACAAATCAATGTTAAAAGATCATATATGATATCATATTAATGTAAATTTTTCTTGTATAATTCAATAACAATTATTTCTCCATTATACAGGAGGTTAACCTACCGTCGACCAAGGAAATAGTACAAAGTAAGGGGTTTCTTAACTCACTCTTAATTTCGTGAGAATTCCATTGTTCACCACTTAATTATTGCATGTGGTGTATGTGTACTGCCAATGATTGTATTCATTGTGTAATATCCTTTAATTTATGGGTATTTACATCATCATGGTATGATCCTTCTTTCATGGTTGTATGATTCTTAATTTACCTAATCGATAAGGGAATTTGAAATTTCAATTTCCACTCATTCGGCTTTACGCATACTTCACTGATTATTTTACTCCATGATTATGTGTAGAATCACAATTCATTTGATTATGTCATAAATTCCACTTCCCTTTCTGTGGATATGCTTTTTATACACATAATCACTCCATTGATAAATTCTCAAGTCATCGGTACGAACTTGATAAGAGTAATTTTGACACAATCTCGATTTTTTTGGGGATAAACATCCAATTCATTGGTGTTTTTTTTACAAGAATATTTGTGAATGACCTTTGATTTTTTCACACTGAATATCGAATCATATTTATTGTATTTATATTTTCAACACATAATTATGTCGTTGATTTATCCTTAACCTAAGGAAACGACCTTTATGGGAGATTTCAACTTAATTTACATTCCATTGAGACTTCATTGTAGTTATACACCAAATCACTTTTATGTGGTGTACTTTGACATAGTATATCATGAATCCCTTTGTTCTCATGATATTACAAAGTTTTTATTACCTCAATTATTTGTATTCAAGTGTCTCTCTTTTAATTAGAAACTCTAACTAAAATACCATTTTCAAATGTTTTAAAGACTCATTATTCTAAATCTGGCTCATTAATGTCCATGTTTTAAAAATGGTTATAAGGATTTATTTATATGGACATTAATGTTTTAAAATAAAAATTCATTTTATAAGTTTCAATGTGGTATGGGACACTTTTATTCTAAAATCTATTTTAAATGTACTCTTGACAAATAGTGTGACTTTTAAATGATTTCAAGAAAAAGGGGATATTTCACTCTAATTGTTTTGATGATTATTTTAATCTATGTCAATATCCTTCATCATTCGTGATTGAGGTTAATATGATACAATACAATCTTCCATATTGTATCGAATGAGTTATGTTTGACTGTAGATGTGCTATTTTTATACCATTCATGGTTTGTGGATAAAGTATTGACATTTCGTATGCTAGTTTTAATACAAATGTTTATGTTATGTTTAAAAATTTTTATATGAGGAATTCATTGGACTTAGTAAGTGATGGGTGGAGCCCGCTATAGCTCCTCGATGCATCGGTAGGTCTCATGAGACAAACTAGTGTCTTGGAACAAGTCTTTGGAAAAATCTTATTTGTAGTCTTGGCACGAGGCCTTTGCTATGTGGTTATGATAGTCTGGAATTATGCATTCCATCATTATGAAAGTGGTTATTGATATTGCATGTGATTGTTCTACTTGTAGAATATCCATGTGAATATGTAAATGGAATTATTTCATTCTATCTTTGCCATATTATGCTGAAGTTCAAGATTAAAAGGCTTTTGTTTTAGTTATAAATTGTTTTAAGTGTTTATGTTTATTTACGAAAGATTCTGCTATATTGTTATCCTTACTGAGCATCTGAGCTCACCCCTTTCAATGTTTTATCTTTTCCCAGGATGTGAAGAAGTAATTTATGAATGACCTGCAGGGATAGTATGAGGGGATATGAAGACAAGATGTTGTTGTAGTTTTTTTACCTTATGATGTATTGTAAGACTTATGAATATATCTAGTGTTTCCATGACTACTAAAATAATCGGTCTTTCGAGACTTGATCCTTTGTGATCATGCCAATGTTATGTAATAATGCAATGACTCTGTGTATCTAGGGTCGGGGCGTTACAGTTGGTATCTGAGGAAGTTTAGTACAAACCTTGAAAGCTAGATTTAGATAAACTCTGATTAGAGCACATAGACCTAAGATGAACATTGAGGATTAGTATAGAAGAACTTCCTATAATTTTGGTATTGTAGAGATTTTGTGAGTTTTCTGAGAAATACATCCCTGTCTGGATACGAGCAGGTAGAGGCGGCTCTAGCACAGATGTACCTAGGGGTAAAACCCGAAAACACCGCTTTGAGCTAGACTCGAACGGGAACTGGTTCACGACAACAGGCCTTGCTGCACTCTTGGTTACGACACTCTCAGGGGATATGCTTAGGATAATTTAAATTTTCTTTACAAACCGATTTGAAGTATTATATATAAGATGAGAGTAAATGACCTTGGTTAATCCTAATATGTTTCAAATTGAAAATATGGTGACATGTTAATCTCTAAATGATTTTATGACTACTGTTACTCACACAATGCTTTCTGGTTTTAGTCAATGGCTGGATTCCAAGGAAGTCATAGTGACATTGAGAATGATGTACATGGTGGGAATGGTGGTGGAAATGAGCAACAAAATGGAATGTTGATAGGTGTAAAAGATATCGTCTTTATGCCAAATCAATTTTCCAAAAATATGATCAACAATATATATATTAAACAATTCCCGAACTCAACAAAGAATAGAAAGGTGATGAATGATAAGAGCTCCAGTAGTGGAGACCATGGAGAAAGAAATCCACAATTTCCATCATGCAGAAAATGTGGAAGGAGACACCTAGGAAAGTGTCTCAATGGGACAAAGAAATGCTTTACGTGCGGGAAGGAAGGATATAAAGTGAAGAATTGCCGAAGAAAAAGGAAAGAGTACTATGGAAGAAGATAAAAATGGTCCCAAGAATCCATTTACAGTCATTTGCCATAAATCTAGGGGACCTGGCCATTACCCGAGTGAATGACCTATTCTATAGGATTTTTCCTTTGTAAAAGAAGAAGCTATGTGGAAATAAATGGTTAGAGAAATGTTTAAAAAGTATTAGTTCTCCTTGTTGATGGGTTTACTTTGGAATAATTTTCTCTTGTATTTTTAACCCTGTAGTTTTCCATGTTAGAATGATATTTGAGGAAGAATTATCTTTTCTCTTGTGGATATAGTTATAAATAACTATTTGGTTTTATATGATCATTGGGTTTGAGGAAATTATAAGTTATTATAATTTGGGACGAAAATGAAAGGTATGAGATAAGATTTGTGGTTCAATTATGTTATGGTTATTTTGAGGAATTTTTCTCATTTTGGTAATTTTATAAAATATAGTTTTTGAAAAAGGAAAACACGCAGACCGTGTGACAACCCGTCGCGTCGGACAAAGCTGTGGGAATCGAACACACAACCAAAGTGCGATTAGGATTTATCGCCTACCACTGGACTATGTGGATTCCCTGGTTAGTGTGACTACTATTTTTAGTTAAATGATTTTATTGATCAATAATAATTTGATTTGGGATCCTGTCTCTTATCAAATGAATACCCTTAGTATAGGAAAATGATTTGGTGATTAAGTGATAAATGTTATTTTGGAAGTTGTTCGCTTTGTTGTGAACACTATATGCCCAAAGAAAATAGAATATTATGGGATTTCATTTGAGGAGTAATGGTGGATTTTTTATCTATGTTTTTATTGTGGATTTATAGTGATTTGGGTTATTTATGGAAATGATTAGGTTAATTGCTTTTAAGTATGTGACTTTAAGAGTAATTAATTTCATTTGGAGATACAATTTAACGTGGAAGACTACATTATTATAAGTGTTGGGTTTCAATATTAGTTTGGATTATATTGAAGGATTTTAAGGACAATTGATTATTGAATGATATTTATTTTACTTTGGGGTATTGATGGTTTAATTTTAGAAATTAAGATTAGTGTTTTTTTCTCTAATGGAATATCCATTTGGGGGATCATCAGATATTATACTAACCATTTTTTTTATTAATCCTTAAATACAAGGTAAATATATAGTTTATCTTATGTGGATCATGTATTTCTATAGATGTTTATTCTAGCTCTTCCATTGTGACCAAGTCTTCTTGAATACTCCTTTTTCAAAAAAAAAAGAGTTAGTGGTAAAAAGTTATTAAAGAATGAAACTCTACATAAAAAGTAAGTATATCTATTTCTGTTCTTAGTCAATATCATAAATGAATTCCTTGTCCTTATGTAATGTAACTTAAAACAAAAAATGTTGTCCGTTTACTTTTCCTATTGGGAGATTAAGGACCGTTTTTCCCAACACAAGTTTGTGATTTTCTTATTGTTAACTTTCTCCAGATCATGTTTTATAACCCTCTCCATCAGAACTGAACACTTAGTTTATCATCCATATCCATGTTTTCCTACATGGAATCCTAGTATTGGTTATCTTGGGTGACCTTTATACCTCTCTTCCTTTCTTTTAAAGTGATAGTTTTATTAACTCTTTTTCCGATGTGGGACTTTCCATTATATTATCAAGCCCAATATTAAAAATTGCAAGGATGCAATTTATTGAAGGAGGGGAGAATGTAACACCCCAAGATTCGACAGTATGTTTCCGTTTGAATAATGCAATGGCGTGCATTGTACGCAACTTTGAGATTCTAACACACCACAACCAATCAAACTAGCCGTTATGAATAGTAATACCTAATTTTTGAAATTTTATAAATTCTATCTCTCAAAATGGACTTCATTTTTGGATTCGGAATATCGACATTAGCCTAGGGTGAAATTTTGGTACTTTTCAGATAACTTTCATATTTTGATGAATAGTGAAAATTACTAAATTTTAATTAAAAACAACTTTTTTAATAAAAATAATTAATAGTGATAAATTATGAATTTGAGTCGTTTTAAAGTAAATTTAGAATATATTTTTGCCATTTAATACAATTTTGTTCATTGGACATAATTTCACAATTAAACCGAACATAAACAAGTATCAATCTTTTGATAGTTATTATATCTTAAAACACGCTTTTTGTTTTGACAGCGGGAATTAATTTTAAATTAATTTCTACCACTTCTGTGTTTTGAATTTGGAAAAATGGATTCCATATTTGGAATCAGTATATTCAAATTGTGTAAATAGGTAACTTTTATTTTTAGACATTTTGAATAATTACTTCGGTAAATATTTTATTTACCATGGTTAAAGGGTAAATCCGGTAAATAAGGGTTAAAAAATAATATTATAATAATAAAAAATTACCCTAAAACGTGTCCTAACTTTATTGGTTGATACTTGTTCGACCATGGGCATCTTTGGGTCGATTTTGGGACCTCATGGTGCCACTTGTAAGTGATAGGGACACTTTATTTTAATTAAGTTAAAATGAATACAAAAATGACTCAAGCATATATCTTTTAGAAACACAATTTCTACATAGGGTTATATATGTTGGATTTTAGATTGTAAATATTCATTATAAATATAAAAATATTTCCTACATAATTATATTTTATTTATAATTTTTAGACATTAAATAATTTAATTTATTTATGACAGAATGATGATGCAGTAATTACCATAATAGTGAAAAATTAAAATAATTGATATTATAAATACATAAATAAATAAAATATGAGACATCTAATTAATTAAACTAATTTTAAAGGTTAATATGACATGTTAGTAATTATTTAATTAACTTTTTTCTAAATAATAATTTTGTTATAAGTTTTACAAAAATCAACTATTGAATAGTGTCAAAATTGACATAAAAGAGTTTTTAAAACAAATATTATATTATTAATTGATATTAAATTCCTAAAAAAATAAGGTTTAGAAAAGATAATTATATCATGATAGGTGTATCATTAATGGACCAATTGGGGGTCTCTTGGAGGTATATAGTATGTTTATTAACTATATAATATATAAATACAAAGAGACATTGTAAAAGTGAAACTAATTAACTAAGAGTTAATACTTAAAGATAAGGTTATTATAATGACCCAAACCAGTCTAAATTCTATTTTTTGGGTGGTTTTAGACCTATAAACACATTAACATTTAAATAATCTACTTTGGATCCCTTAGAAACCGAATATGAATTTATTATAAAATAATAGTTTTAGCTTTTCCAAAGGTTCCCCTCACCCCTCTTATAAAAGGGCACCCCCCCCCCTTATCATTAATTCCCACCTTAAAAGCCTTTTTGTTCGGCAAAACCCTGCCCAAATACTCTCTCAACTTCCCTCACTACATCCTAAGGGCCTTAGTTGGATCATAAAGCCAACCTATGGAGCCCTTTTGATCAAATCAAAAGAAAGAACCCGTAGAAGAGGTTATGTTTTTACCACCCTTTTTCAAATTCTTTTCTTCTTCAACTTCTTCTTTCTTTGTTATTACCATTCTAAATTAATTAATACAGTGTCTCCTATATATTTTAATATTATTATAAATATAGTAAAACCATATTCAGTATTCTATCCATCCTTTTAATGACATGTCACCATACGTGCATACGTACGGCTTACCGTCTCCACGTCGTGGTGTAATTGTCATTCAATAAATTATTATTTGGATGGGTATAATAATGATTTTTAATTCATGTAAATAATAAATATAACATGATAATTATTCTGTCTATATGATATACCATCCAATTATATATTATTTTAACATCAAAAGAGTGATATTGTCGCTCGTGCGTACGTACGGACTACCGTCTCCACGAACACTATGAGATTCATTCTCTGTTGTATCCATTCAAGTATAATTATCATTTGATTATTTAAAAATAATTTTTAAGGAATTGATATAATTATGGATATGAATAAGATACAACCTATCAATGACAAACATGGCTTACATAACAAAACATATAAAAGAAAACGAGTAAGTTAACACCCGAAACAACGATAATACTAAGATATTATTAACAAATCAATGTTAAAAGATCATATATGATATCATATTAATGTAAATTATTCTTGTATAATTCAATAACAATTATTTCACCATTATATAGGAGGTTAACCTTCTTTCTACCAAGGAAATAGTACAAAGTATGGGGTTTCTTAACTCACTCTGAATTTCGTGAGAATTCCATTGTTCACCACTTAATTATTGCATGTGGTGTATGTGTACTGCCCATGATTGTATTAATTGTGTAATATACTTTAATTTATGGGTATTTACATCATCATGGTATGATACTTCTTTCATGGGTGTATGTTTCGTAAGTTACCTAATCGATAAGGGAATTTAAAATTTCAATTTCCACTCATTCGGCTTTACGCATACTTTATTGATTATTTTACTCCATGATTATGTGTAGAATCACTATTCATTTGATTATGTCATAAATTCCACTTACCTTTCTGTGGATATACTTTTGTTACACATAATCACTCCATTGATAAATTCTCAAGTCATCGGTCTGAACTTGATAAGAGTAATTTTGACTCAATCTCGATTTTTTTGGGATAAACATCCAATTCATTGGTGTTGTTTTTACAAGAATATGTGTGAATTACCTTTGATTTTTTTACACTGAATATAAAATAATATTTAGTGTATTTATATTTGTCACACATAATTATGTCGTTGATTTATCCTTAACCTAAGGATATGGCCTTTATGAGAAATTTCATCTTAATTTACATTCTATTGAGACTTCTTTGTTGTTATACACCAAATCACTTTTATGTGGTGTACTTGGACATAGAATATCATGAATTAATTTATTCTCATGATATTAAAAAGTTTTGATTAGCTCAATTATTTTTATTCAAGTGTCTCTCTTTTGGTTAGAAACTCTAACTAAAATACCATTTTAAATGTTTTAAAGACTCATTCTTCTAAATCTTTCTCATTAATGTCCATGTTTTAAAAATTGTTTTTAAGGATTTATGTATATGGAAATTAAAGTTTTAAAATAAAAATTCCTTTTATAAGTTTCAAAGTGGTATAGGAATCTTTGATTCTAAAATCTATTTTAAATGGATTCTTGACAAATAGTGTGACTTTTAAATGATTTCAAGAAAAAGGGGATATTTCACTCTAATTGTTTTGATGATTATTTTCATCTATGTCAATATCCTTTATCATTCGCGATTGAGGTTAATATGATACAATAAAATCTTCCATATTGTATCGAATGAATTTTTTTTTACAGTGGATGTGCTATTTTTATACTATTCATGGTTTGTGGATAAATTATTGAAATTTTGTATCCTAGTTTTAATACGATTGTTTATGTTATGTTTAAAACTTTTCATATGAGGAATGAATTGGACTTAGTAAGTGACGGGTGGAGCCCGCTATAGCTTCTTGATGCATCGGAAGGTCTCATGAGACAAACTAGTGTCTTGGCACAAGGCCTTGGAAAAATCTTATTTGTAGTCTTGTCATGAGGCCTTGGCTATGTGGTTATGATAGTCTGGCATTATGCATTCCATCATTATGAAAGTGGTTATTGATATTTCATGTGATTGTTCGACTAGTAGAATATCCATGTGAATATGTAAATGGCATTATTTCATTCTATCTTTTCCATATTATGCTGAAGTTCAAGTTTAAAAGGCTTTTGTTTTAGTTATAAATTGTTTTAAGTGTTTATGCTTATCTACGAAAGCTTCTGCTATATTGTTATCCTTACTGAGCATCTAAGCTCACCCCTTTCAATGTTTTATCTTTTCCCAGGATGTGAAGAAGTAATTTATGAATGACCTGTAGGGATAGTATGAGGGGATATGAAGACAAGATGTTGTTGTTGTTTTTTTACCTTATGATGTAATGTAAGACTTATGAATATATCTAGTGTTTCCAAGACTACTAAACTAATCGGCCTTTCGAGACTTGATCCTTCGTGATCATGCCAATGTTATGTAATAATGCAACGACTCTGTGTATCTAGGGTCGGGGCGTTACATAAAAACCTAAAAAAATGACCTCTAATTTTACTGTAATCATATATAAACAAAAGATAAATGTATTTTTTAAAATATTAGAGTTTGAAACATGCTAATCAGATGTTTCATTTTTTCAGTATGAGTGAAAATTCACTTTTAGTGTTTCAAAACACAAAAACATTCATGTAATACCAAGAACCATACCAAAAGACCTCATAAAGACATGAAATTGTAGGAAAATTATCTTTATATAATTTTTTATTTGTACCAGTATAAAAGATCTCAATTAGACAAGTGGTGTTCTTATATGGACCAAATAATTATTTTTTTAAAGGATTCATGATCTTTAAAAACATGCATCATGGGGTCAAAAATAAGAAAAAACCCTCTTGTTTCTTGAAATTTAATCCTAAAACATCTATAGTTTGATTTGTGAAATATTTTCTTATACGACATGTAAATTAGACATTTCATTTTCATGATATGACTGAAGATAGACTTTTGGTGTTTTGGAAACACTAAAACATGCATATAATGGTCAAAACCATAACAATAAACTTTTGAATTACATGAAATCCTAGTAAAATTTTCTTTGTAATTTTTATGACATTTATAAGTGGGGGAATTTAATCAGACATGCAGTGTGCTCAGACAGACCTAATAAGTAGTTTTTAACTATTTAGAATCCTTTAAAACATGTGCCATGGATTCAACCCCATTAAAATTACCTCTAATTACTGTGAAATAACATGAAAACATCCTCAAAGTGATTTTTTATACGTTATCGATGCCATAATGTTACTGAGATGCTTTATTTGATCGGGATTCCCAGAAACACACATTTAGTGTTTCAAAAATAATAAAACCAAGAGATAATGGTCAAAACCATATAAAAACCCTCATAATGACCTGAAATATTTGTATTTTTTTTATTTAAAAATTAGATGATATGTTAATCGGTCCGATAGTGTGCTTATATGGACTGAATAAGAAGGTTTTAACAGTTTGATGACCTTGAAAAACAAGCTTCATGGGCTAAAAATGAGCCAACCAGCTTCCAATTTCCTTGAAATAACGAGAAAATAATCTAAGAGTGATTTTTGAAATATTGGAGGAAATAATTCATCAATTTGAAGTGTTTTTTTCTCATAATGACTAGAAACACACTTAGTGTTTTAAAAACACTAAAATCGTATGTGTAGTAGTCTAAACCATCTAAAAATACATCCAAATGATGTGAAATAATATAAAAATTGTCTGTATAATATTTTTGGAATGTTAGAGAATATGAAACAAGAATATAATGTTTTTTTTCACTCAAACGGACCAAATAAAGGGTTTTAAAGGGTTTGATATACATTAAAAACATGTTTTAGGGGGTTAAAATAAAGAAAACGGACCTCAATTTCCATTAATTAATACTAAAAGAACCATAGAGTGGTTTTTAAATGTTATATTTGAAATTTTTTCAATCATACATTCCATTTACTCGGGATGATGGGAAACATACTTTTAGTGTATTAAAACACTAAAACGTGTTTCTAATGCTCAAAACCTGATAAAATGAACACTGGATAATGTGAGATCATAGAAAAATAATATTTTTAATTTTTATGATATTTATATGTTGAAATAATGTCAATCAGATGTGTGGAATTCTCAAACAAACTGAATAAGAATTTTTTATGGTTTAACGACCTTCAAAAAAGTGTATTATTGTGTTAAAACCAATCAAACAGCTTATAATTACACTAAAATAATAGGAAAACATCCTCATAGTCATTTTTAAAATATTAAATCATATATCACATCAATTAGATGTGTAATTTGTTTGATATTACTCAAAACTCTCTTTTAAGGATTTAAAAATAATAAAATGTGTGTCTAATAGTTAAAACTATAGAAAATGAACTCTAAATTAAATAAAATCACAGGGGAATCATATTTTAAATTTTTTTAAACATGTATGAGTTTTTTATATATCAATAAGATATATGGTGTTCTCTAAAAGACCAAAAAATCAGTTTTTAATGGTTTGGAGGCCCTTAAAATATTGTTTTAAGGGGTCAAAACCAAGAAAAATACCTCTAATTACATAAAATCATACAAAAAAATTTAGATTCATTTTTGAAATTCTGGTGCTTGAAATACATCAATATGACTATTAATTTTATCAGGATGACCAAAAACGCACTTTTAGTGTTTTAATAACACTAAAACATGCATGTAATGGTCCAAACTATACACAACAAACTCGAAATTTCCTAAAATATTATGATTTTTTAACTTTTAATATATGTGTTTTGGTATACACAACTTGATGTACTCTATATTCAACCACTAGGATCTTCTTTGGTTAATTTTGGATTAGAAAATCTAAAACTGAATAATTAAGAATGGTTTTTATTATTTATATTTATAACATACAAACCTATAAACAAAAAAAATGTTCTCCGGGCATTAAAAACATTGTGAAAATTAAAAATGAATCAAAGAGTGAAATAAGTCATAGAAATAGGGTAAATTACATGAAAATAATCCTTCACAACTATTAGCATAGTATAAAATAATCTATACATAAATATTTTTGATAAATATAATCACGAAATGAGATTCACAAAATGAAATATTCAAAAATAAAATTCACAGAACCAATAAACCAATTCATTTACATAAGGAACCTCTTGGTAGTAAGTTAGAAAAAAGGATTAAGTATTAAACTATGGAAATGAGTAAAACAATCTCAAAAGAGCTTCTTAATAAACAATAAAATGTAAAACCATATTATAATAATATCTAATAAGAAGTATGTTTTTTCTATAAATTACTTGTCAGGCAAATGTGAAAAAGGGGAGCAGTAAATGACATGGATATTTACATTTTTCATTCAATTGGCCTATATTCATGGGGTAGGATCATCAAGAGTTTTCACTATGTGATAATAAAGTTGTAAAGTAAGTGATAAAGACACAAATAAGATTTTAAAATGACAAATACATGACACACATGATAAATAAATTAACAAAAAACATGAAACCTCAATAAATTAACAATGAAAATCTAAATAGGGCTGAGACCTCTTTACAGGGGCTCAATTTGAACTTTGTTGAGGAAGAAGGTCGATTCAACTCCTGAAATATTTAACATAGAGTAATCATGGTTCATCACTACTATCTATGTTTATTTCCATCCAAAATTTCATGCCATGATCCACTAAGGGTCACAACATCTCTTACATATGGTGAATTCCATAAACCATCAATCACATGGATTATCCTAAACTAAGATAAGAAAAAGGGGCCACAAAATATCTCACTTCAAGCTAATATCTCTCTCTCCCCCTTGTGGTAGGAGAGGATATATTCACATGATTATTCCTATTTAATCAAGAAGCATAGGGGAAAAATACCCATGATATATTTCAATCAGTTTCAATAGCTCAATATAATATGGACAAATTATTGGTTGAGAAAACTCGAGCCCTATTAACCCTGTAAGACTAAAAACCCCATAAGTGTTAAAAAAACTCTGTGTAAGGCTAGCTCCTGCAACGTAATGGTATACCATATCACATAAGGGTTAAAATCCTCTAACATAAGGTTATAGTTACACTTATAAAAGGGTTAGGACTTCTATGTAAGGTTACCAACCTGACTCATATGAGGGTACAAAATACCTTTTATAAGGTTCAAGACTGCTATGTAAGGGTACCAAACAGAGCTACGTAAGGGTTGATCCTATTACATAAATGTAAAAATAGACTAGTGTAAGGGTAATACTATAAATATATCGATTACATAAGGATTATAGGATACAAACCTAATGGTATGATAGAGAATCAAAAGGCTAATGTAAGGGTACCCAGTGCTATGTAATGGTAAGCGGACCTCTACATAAGGGAAAACTAAATATACATAAAAGACATGGGAACTTATGAAAGGGTAAAAAGGGAATAAAGTTTCATTTAAGGTCTTACATGACCTCACTTAAGGGTAAAGAAAATATGAATTGAGCTATATATTGGAAAATAAAAATGCTACATAATGGTTAAAATAATGACTAGGCGATGGAGAAATCAAAGCTAACAAGAAAAGAAACATATTAAATACACATTTAATTAACACTTGAAAAAAGTGGAAACCAAACCAACAAACCAACACATTGGAAATTAAATATAGAAAGTGATTTAATATGAAACAATGTCACACATCTCCACCTTGAAAAATAAAACCCTAAACCACATAATGATTCTGAACCACTTAAATCATCAATATATGCATTAGAACATAAGAAAGAAACAAAAAGTGTGGTATAATAGCTATAATACCTTAGTAATACTATTAGTAAACTACCCCTTACATCCATCAATAGTGAAACATGCTACCCAAAATTTAATGATACACTAAAGATGAAAAATAGATCAAAATTAAACAATTATAAATAGTTGTAAAAGGGAAGCACATACATGTACTTACATGAGTCCCACTATGAGATGATTCCAAAAAGATATTTGGGACCATCAAATCACATGATAAAAGACGTCCCTAAAACAACTCATATGTTCATAAAAAACATAAATAAATTTAGTAGTACCATTCTCAATCAAAAATATGTAAGAACAAAACATCTCATAAAATCCATAAAAAATGAAACTCAGTAAAACTAGAAAAAACACGAAAATAGTTCCAAGGACAAAAAAATAGAGAAAGAATATAAAAAGAAAAAAACCAAAAGAGTCTCTATAAGAACACATAATAAATAAGTAGACCAAAGAACATTGCATAGCCAGCTTTAGGATAAGACATGCTTCCTGATAACTAACTTGAAGAATCTCAATGTAAGGTTTCATAAGATACTTTAATGTTGGAATCAGAATATCCACCAAAATATATGACCAAATAACAAAAAGAAAAAAGGAGAGGTATTAAAATAATGGGAAACTGTAAGATCATATGAATGTATTCTCAATATTCTAGGATAGATCTAAAACAAGATAACTAAGGCGGTATGGTAGCTAAAGACCTATAGGAATAAAATACACCAAAAGGAGACACATTATGGTATAGATTCATAACGAAACATGGTTACAAACACTAAGAAACCAAAACAAATTCTCTAAAAATGACAAATAGTAAATCTATTATGCTTGGGAGTATTTAATTAAAAAAATCATTATACCCAAAAACTACCCAAGCCCAAACACTAAACATGATATAGGTCTATACTAAGATCCATAATTCTTAAAAACCATAAAGGAAAATCCCAAAGCTAACATTATCTCAAGTCCTAGTAAAATATAAGACACTATAGAAAAAATATCATATCATAACACCTCATGAGAAACCAACTCTAAAATATAGGCCAACCTCACAGAGACCCTTTCCAACCCTAGAACTGGAGACACACAACGCTACAACCTACAAAAGGCATATAAAAGTATCAAATAGGAAATGAAATAGGGAAAGGAAAATAAAACTAAAAGGAATAAAATATTTAAAATTATAGAAAAATTGTGTTAAGTAACCTAGCCGAATGAACCTAAAATCATGTTGAAAAGTAAAAGACACTAAAAAATAATGTAAATCAATGAAAAAAATGAATTTAAATTTTAATTATAAAAAATTAGTTCCCAATTTGGATATGATGTAACTTCTTTCTAGGTAGTTCTATAGGAGCCAGTCCACATTCAACCACCAGGATCCTATTGGCATTATTCTGTTTTATAAAATACAAAACTAACAAATGAATATTATGGTTTATTATTGATGTTTATAACATAAAAAAATTAGAAAACATATTTTCAATTAATTATGAGCATCATGAAATTTTAAATGATTCCAAGAGCGAATAAGGTCACAAAAGTAGTGGCAATTACAAGAAAAAAGGTATGCATAATTCTCATATCATAATACAATAATATATAAATGAAGATTCTTGATAAACATAATCATGAAATGAGAATCACAATATATAATATTTAAAAAAAATTGAACAAATAAACTGATTCGTATACATAAATAACGTTATGTATGCAAATAATAAATAGGGTGTCCGGATGTAGTGATGATAATCATACAAACAAACTCAAAATAGCTTCTAAATAAACAATAAAATGAAAAACTATATTTGAATTAATTTTAACAAGAAATAATTTAATTCTATCCATTACAGGTCAAAAATGTAGAAAAGGTAAGTATTAAAAGATATGAGGACTTATATTTTTTATCCAATTGGATTACATGAATGGGGAAGGATCATCTGGTGTTTTTACTATACAAGAATAAATGTGTATAAAAAGTGATAAAGACATGAAAAAGACTAGGTATAGAAAAAAACATGGATAAAAAAGAAAAATAAAAAAAATATAAAGCATGAAATCTCAAAAAAAAGACCAATTAAACCTAAATGGATCTAAGACACGCTTTGCACAGACCGGTTTAAAAATTTTCATGAAAGAAGGTTGAAGTATCTATTGAAGTAGTAATCATTGTGTTTTTTCATGTTTTTCTCTATTGTATATATATATATCTTCATACAAGATTTCATACTATTATCCAATTAGGGATCAAAATAGATCTAGGTTGTAAAGGACAACTCTATAAACCATCCCTCACATGGATACTCTTTCAACGATCCAAGGAAAAGGGTCTACAAAAGATCTACCTTAATGATTACCTCTCTCTACCTCACTATCTCTCAAGGTATCCTAGGAGATCTCCACATGATTACTCATCTTAAATATAAATGAAAAATGGAATAAATACCCTTGATAGATAGTAATTGGTTGCAACATTTCAATTGAATCTGGATAAATGAACGGCTGACAAAGTATGAGACCCAAGGGCCGGATTAAACAAAACAAAACCACATTAGGGATAAACAAAACACTATATAATGGATGTTACCACAATGTAAGGGTAGAATATCTCATCTAAGTGTGCCATGAATCTCATGTATGGGTGATATTCCACTCACATAAGTGTCTGGATAACTATTTAAGGGTAACAACCTAACTCATGTAAGTGTAAAAACGACCTTGTGTAAGGGTCAGGACCACTACATAAGGGTATCAAACAAAGATACATAAAGTTCAATCCCATTGTGTAAAGGTACAACCTGACATATGTTAGGGTAATCCACATAATACACATTCTATGTAAGGGTAATTGGATACCTATTTAAGGGTAATATAGATTACCAAAATGCCCACATAAGTGTACACAGATCTATGAAAAGGTTATGTTAACTCAATATAAGTTTAAAATAACGATATATAATGGTCAGGGGACCTCACATAATAGTTAAATAAAGAATAATGACACATGTAAGGGTCTATAAGACCTCACATAAGGATAAAAAAGGAATATAATTAAATTGTGGAAAGGAAAAACACAATATAAGGTTCAAAATAAATACCTGGTGATGAAGAAAATAAAGAAAACAAGAAAATAATCATATTAAATCTATATTTAATTAAAAACACAAAAAAAAGGAAAACCAAAACATAAATATTTATGAGTAGACAACATATTAATCAGAAGTGCGGGGCACTTGAACATATTAAATAAATAGTTCTTAACGGTTTGGTGTCTATAAAAACTTATGTTAGGAGCTCAATACCCAAAAAAACTTCTTGAATTTTGAATAAAACATTCTCAAAAAACCATCAGAGTGGTTTTTTATTGATGGAGTGTAATTCATGTTAATCGGATGTGTCATTTGATTAGGATGAATGAAAAATGAATTTTTACTGTGTTAAAAACACTAAATTGTGTGTGTAATGGTCAGTATCATAGATAAAACCTATGAATTATGTAAAATCATATGAAAACATCCATTTTATTATTTTTTATGTGTACAATTAGATGACACAATAATCTGGCATGTGTTGTTATTGATAAGACTGAATAAGAAATTTTTAAAGGTTTGAAGGCCTATAAAAATGTTTATAAGGTGATCAAAACCAATAAAATGACCTAAATTATTATGAAATAATTTCAAAACAACTGTAGAGTGTTTTTAAATTTTCCAATAGATGGCATGTGAATCAGATGTTTTATTTGATCTAGTTGACTGGAAACACACTTTTATGTGTATGATTATACCCAAAGCCAATGAAGCATGTGGTATACTCATTTGGACCAAATAAAAAGTTTTTAACAGTTTAACGGCCTCTAAAATTATTTATCATGGATTCAATCCCAAAAAAACAACATCTAGTTGTTGTAAATTCCCAAAAAAACAATGGTATAGAGTGTTTTGAAAATTTAGGGCTGACTACAAATCAATCGGATGTATCTTTTACTCATGATGAAAACATTTTCACTTTTAGTGTTTTAAAACATTAAAATGTGAATGTTATGGTCAAAATCATTGAAAAAACCTCTACGTGACATGAAACCAAATGAAAAACATATTTTTATTTTTTTTACGAGAACAAGTCGATGACATGTCAATCAAACATGCAATGTGCTCAGAATGACCAAGGGAGTAGTTTTTAACAGTTTGATGACCTGTAAAAACGTCCATGAGGGGGGTCAAAACCCAGAATATGATTTTTAATTTCTATGAAATACTAAAATATCCACTACAGAATAATTTTTGAAATAATTGATAAACAATCTTGTCAATACACATATCATTTTCTTAGGATGATCAGAAAAACGATTTTAGTTTTTAAAAATTCTAAAACATGTGTTTAACAGTCAAAACAATAGAAAAAGAACTCTAAATAATGATAAATCATAGTGAAAGTGTAATTTATATTATTTTGATGTGTATGATAATATGGAACATGAATATTATGTGTGGTGTGCTCGAACAGAACAAATAAGTAGTATTTAACTATTTAATGGCCTATAAAAATGTGTCTTAGGTGGTAAAAAACAATAACTCAGTCTTAAGTCTCTTTAAAATAAAAAATAAAATAGATTGATTTTTCAAATGTTGGAGCAAAAATGAATTTTAATCAGTTTTGTTATTTTCTTGGGAATAACAGAGACACGCTTTTGGTGTTTTAGAAACTCTAAAACATATGTTTAATGGTTAAATTAATAGAAAAAAATATGAATTACTTGAAATAATAAGACAAATGTCTTGGTATTTTTGATAATATATAATATTTTAAAAAATATCAATCTAATACACAGTGTCTATAGACAAGACTGAATAAGAAGTTTTTAATAGTTCAACAACCTTTAAAAATAAGTGCTATGGGGTCAAAACCATGAAATCAACCTTTGATTGTTGTGAAAATCAGACAAAAACAATCTTAGAGTAATATTTTAATTTTTGGTGTAAAATACATGTTAATCAATCTTTTTTTATTTAGGATGTCTAGAATCAAACTTTTAGTGTTTTAAAAACATTAAAACATGTGTGTAATTGTAAAAAGTATAAAAAACAACGTCATAAATATTTGAAATCATAAAAAATGATAATTTTATTTTATCTGATGTGTATAAGTATAATACCTGTCAATTAGATGTGAATTGGGATTCTAATGATCGAATAAGAAGTTTTTAAAGGATTGATTTCCTTTAAAAACATGTATTAGGGGATAAAACCCAAGATAATAAACTTTGATTACCATGAAATATTTTCAATAAAATCATATAGTGGTTTTTCAATTCTTGGAGTTTAATTCATGTCAATTGGATGTGTGATTTTCTCAAGATAACTATAAATAACCTTTTTGATTTTTAAAAACACTAAAAGTGAATTTAATGATCAAAATCGAATAAAAAACCCACTTAATGATGTGAAATCATAGAAATTTATCATTTTAATTATTTTTGTTTTTATAAGTAATTTAAATTTCAATCGTATGAGTGGTGTTCTTGAACAGATCTAATAAATAGTTTTTAATGGGTCAACGACCTTTAAAAATATTAATCATGGGGTCAAAACACAAAAACTGATATTTGGTTTACAAGAAATCATACAAAAATAATATTATATTTATTTTTTAAATGTTGCAGTAGATGATATGTCAATTGGGCATTTCAGCTGATCAGGATGAACAAAAATACAAATTTAGTGTTTTGAAAACACTAAAATGTGTTTGTGATAGTAAAAAACATAGTAAAAAATCATCATATTATGTGAAATAAAAGGAAGAACATATTTCTGTTAATTTTTCATGTACAAGTAGAATTCATTTCAATCATATATGTGGTTTTCTCAAAAGAAATTAATAAGTAGTTTTAAATGTTTGATTACTTCTATATACATTGGGCATGGGGTTAAAACCAGAAAAACGACATATGATTTCCATGAAATCATATGACAAAAAACACAAGGTGATTTAAAAAAAAATAGAGAATATATTACATCAAAGATATGTGATGTTTTCCAAATATGACTAGAAAATAACTTTTAGTATTTTAAAAACACTAAAACATATGTGTAAGAGTAAAAAACATAGAAACTGCAATCACCCTTAATTCACATTCATATATATCAAATCTAAATTGATGAGTTTTCATTACATAATATGGTTATCTATTCTATAATCATATGGTTCTTGTGCCTTAAGAAACTTGGATAAATAAAAAACTAGTTCATAAGTGAACTATATCATCTCCCACAAAGTTTCTTCATGACTAGATCCATTCTTAGACATGCCATGGAAGATATATTAATTCGTAGCCTAGGGAAGGAAAAAAATAAAAAATGGGTGACTTTAGATGGTAAATAAGGGTATATAACAGATATCAATCGATGATCATATAAAATAATATGATATACATAAGGGTATGATATCATGAATGTAACTCATAAATTTCATAGCCACTCTATCATGGAACATAAACATGAGCCATTTAATAAAGAATTATCATTTATAATACATTAAACATAAGTGTGATAAATCATCATTAACCAATCATACACCATAATTTCATTTCATATAAGTTTGTTACAATCATAAGAAAAGAAACCATTTCCTATTTCAAGGTTAACTACTAAGACCATAATATGATAGCTTATCAGGCATTAAAATATATTTCCCATATCATAACGGATTAGACATAATCACCTATTTTCAATAGTAGATCAAGAACATAAATATTTTTCCTATAGTGGATCAAGCACATCAACTTGTTTCCTATAATGGATCATGTACATCAGCTTTTTTCCCATTGCAGATCAATCACAATGACTTGTTTCCCATAATTGCCTCATGATAAATAAAACTTTACCCAATTAATTGGATAATTCTGTAATTCTGATCCCACCCACCACATAATTAAAATCATACATATGGGTGCCATAATATCTTAATAAAATCCTCAAATCATTACCGATGAAAATAAAATTAGTTTTAAAAACCTTTCATCATATCATAACCCATGGAAAAGAAACATGTGTCAAAAACATTTCATCATTTAATGAGAGCATAACCCATGTAAAATGAATGGGTTTCATAAAAAATTCATAATTAGTAATAATAGACCATCTATATAAAGAATAATGGTGATTCCATCGGATAATATCACCAGTAAAGCATAAGAAAACCCAAATTTTGTTATCATTTATGAATAAAAATTCCATAAAAATAAAATTTAAACATTCTTGAGGGAAATATCCTTTCCAATTTGAAAGTAACCTTTTCAAAACTAAAAAGTCAAAATGATTTTTAATATCTATTTTATTTTAAAATAAACTCGTAAAATTATAAATTAAGCATTAAATAATTTATTGGTCATGATGGTATGAAATTCCATTCATTCCATAGATATTAAAATAAATATTCCTTTCACATTTTCTATAAAAAATCAAAAGTGCCTCGTTCAGAAAATTAAAAGAAGATTTATTTTAAACCATTTTCTAAAAATTAAAACAAGCTTAAAATGAACTTAAATAATATTTGGATAATTTTATAAATGTTATTTAAAACAAATTTAGAAAACATGGAAATTGAATAGAAATAATTTTAGACTGAAGAGAGAAATAATGTCAATTTTCCTTTAAAACAATTTTCCAGTCTCTTTAGTCCTTAAATAGAGGAAATGAATAGAAAAATGTATTATCTTGGAAATAACCATATAAAAATAAATTTAATGATTTTATTGATATATAAATCATAATATCTCATTATCATAAGCATAACCATAAACAATTCTGATAATCAATGAGATTTCAATATAATACCTTTACCACTTTGGTAACTTTTTTTATCATAAACACCATAAAATAAATATCATTTCATTGAAACATATATACCAAAAATTCCATAAGAAGAATCATAAAAACACATTCATGTGTAGTATATAAACCATAAAAAATAAAAAATAATATAATATGGCATTGTTCCCATAGAAATAAAAGTGAGACTAATATCCTTTACCTCATGTTGGGACATTCTTTGTACATGTTAAAACCACTTATTCTTCATAAAACATATTTATGTTTTCACAAAATTCCTTATTAAGAGTTTTTCATAATCAAACTAAGGCCTCTAAGACATGAGGTGGTAATTAAAGAATATAGTTTTTTAATATTTGGCTAATACATAAGGCTTTGGATGTGTAAATATAAGAGAATATGGGGTATCCTTTTAAAAGTGGGTGAGATGACACACTTGGGATTTTGGAAAATAAAAATATATAACCATGTTTTATAAATTCCCCAAGACTCAAATATGGATCATTATAAAAAATTGTATTTTATATGTTTGAAATATTTCTAACAAATAGGAATTAGACATTTTTAAGGTTATTCTAACTCTTATCTATTTAGTGTATCCCCCAATAAACTGATTTTAACCATAACTATAGTAATAAATTTTTACTATTTTTACTATTCATTATGAACATATGACAACCCTGCTTTTATTACAAACTTACACATGATTTATTACATAAAACTTCTCTTGATACAACAAGAATATCGAGATGTTTAGTGTCCTTGGGGATTAGGATCATTACATAAAAAACATAAAACACGAAATACAACCTCTTTATTTAAAACTTCCTTTACATGACGACTACATTCCCTTGTACTTATCATTGCATGGGATAACCTGAGGACATGCATAAGAAAAGGGTGAGCTATAAAGCCCAGTAAGGGAGTACACATAGAATAACATGAGGAGTAAAATACATTTTAGATAATGGGCATATCAATAGATCATAAAAGAAACATGAACCTAAAGGCATGATAAAGCATGATAATCATAACATTTAAATGTGGCAACATCACTTAACATGGAATTAGCATGAGCCAAGGCTCATTGCACATGGATCATGAGTAAAACCTCATTGCACATAAGGCACGAGTAAACCCTCGTTGCACATGAATTAGCATGAGTCAACACTCATTTCACATGACGTATCATGATACTATACTTTACCCAATTCATTGAAGCGCTATAAGGGCGCACCCTTCTTAAACATTTCATTTCATGCATAAGTGTGCCACATGGATCATAAAACATGGATTCATAAAACACAATCATTTATTCCAAGATAGAGGAATGTGGAATTCATAGATGAAAATTTGTAATTCATTAAGTAATGGTTCATAAAGTTGGACACCCTTAATGGATAAATGGGTATGGTATCCACTACACAATGGCATTGTCTTAGAAAATCTGTGCGATTTCGACAGCGTAACAACGTGACATAAGAATTCATAAAAAAGGTTGATGAGAGAGAAAGGGGTTCCTCATCATATTTACATGTAATGGATAGTAGGTAGGTAATATAGATATATTTCCCAACAATTGTAATGGAATTTAGATTCATGATACAAAATTATTGCTTGAATGTAAAAGAAGAGAGAGAAGTTCCTTTCGGAATTTCGGCATAGTAATGGGTGTACATGGGAGGCATTTAATGAGAGAGAAGGGTATATCATCATTCTAACATAAAGAGGACAGTATGAGGGAGGTGCGAAACCATACCTGTAACACCCCAAGCTTCCACGGTACGCTTCTCTTTGAATAATACAGTAGAATGTGTTGTACGCAACTTCAAATTCTAACACACCACAACCAATCAAACTACCCGTTATGAATAGTAATACCTTATTTTTTAAATTTTATAGATTTTATCTTTCAAAATGGACTTCATTTTTGGATTCAAAATATTGAAAATATCCTAGGGTGAAAATTTAGTACTTTTCGGATAACTTTCATATTTTGATGAATAGTGAAAATTACTGTATTTTAATTAAAAACAACTTTTTTAATCGAAATAATTAATAGTGAAAAATTATTAATTTGAGTGGTTTTAAATTATATTAAGAATAAATTTTTACGATTTAATACAATTTTGGTCATTGGATTTAATTTCACATTTAAACCAGACATAAAAAAGTGTCAGTCTTTTGATAGTTATTATCTCTTAAAAACACGCTATTTGTATTGACGACGGAATTAATTTTTAAATTAATTAATGCAACTGATATGTTTTGAATTTTGTAAAATAGACATCATTTTTGAATTCATAATATCAAATATAGCTTAGGCCTAATTTTTTGTATTTTTTTGGAAACATTCATTTTTTGATTAATACTGAAACCACTAAGTGGTAGTTAAAAAACTGAATTTTTCATAAATTTTAATTTTACCGCTTCTGTGAGTGGAATTTCAAAAAACCGAGAAACACAATTAATATCATGTAGTAAAATTTGGTTCAATGAGATGAAAATAATTTATCGTGAATAGTAACTTTTTACTTTTATTTACCACGGTTAAAAGTAAATATGGTAATTAAGGGTAAAAATGATATTAATATTACCCTAACACATGTCCTAATTCTATTGGATAAGTTTATATCGACCAAAAACAACCTTATGAGTGAAATATTATCATTTAGGTCAACTTTTATTAGATTAGGACATTTATTATTATTTAATTCAAAGAAGAGTTAAAAGAGTTAAAATCAATGTTTATTTACTAAAACATTTTTAATATAGAGTTATACATAAGATAAAGTAAATTTTAAATATTCATTTGAAATATAAAAATATTTCCTAAATAATGGTATTTTATTTATAATTTTTAGACATTATATAATTTAATTTATTTATGATACAATGGTGATTCAGTAATTACCTAATTAATGAAATATTAAAATAATTGATATTATAAATATCAAAATAAATGTAATTTGATATTTTTTATAAATTACACTAATTTTATAGGTTAATATTACATATTAGGATTGATTATATAAATTTTCCTCGAAGTAATGATGTTGTTATGAATTTATCAAAAACAAAATACCCAATAGTGTCAAAATTGACATAAAGGTGTTTTTAAAGAAAATATTATATTATTAACTTATATTCAATTCCTAAAAAATATAAGGTTCGTCCAAGAGACTTATTACATGATAGGTGTATCATTTATGGACATCTTTGGGGACTCTTGGATGTATATAGTAAGTTTATTAACCATATAATATAAAAATACAAAGAGACATTGTAAAAGTGAAACTAATTAACTAAGAGTTAATACTTAAAGATAATGTTAATATAATGACCCAAACATGTCTAAATTCTATTGGTTGAGTGGTTTTCGACCCATACCAACATTAACCTCTAAATAATCCACTTTGGAGCCATTATAAACAGAATATGAATTTATTATAAAATAATATTTTTAGCTTTTCCAAAGGTGCCCCTTACCCCTCTTATAAAAGGGAACTCCCCCTTCTCACTAATTCAAACATTAAAAGCCTTTTTACTCATCCAAACCCTGCCCAAATACTCTCTCAACCTCCCTCACTACAAACTAGAGGCCTTAGTTTAATCAGAAATCCAACCTAAAGAGCCCTTTTGATCAAATCAAAAGGAAGAACCCGAAGAAGAGGTAATGTTTTCACCACCCCCTTTCAAGTTACTTTTTCTTCAACTTCTTCTTTCTTTGTTATTTCTATTCTAAAATAATAACTCCAGTATCTTCTATATAATGCGATGTTATTATAAATATGGTACAACCATATTAAGTATTCTATCCATCCTTTGAATGGCATGTCACCATACGTGCATACGTACGGCTTACCGTCTCCACGTTGTGGTGTAATTGTCATTCAATAAATTATTATCTGGATGGGTATAATAATGTGTTTTAATTCATGTAAATAATAAATATAACAAGATAATTATTTTTTCTATATGATATATCATCCAATTATATATTATTTTACCATCAAAAGAATGATATTGTCGCTCGTGCGTACGTACGGACTACCATCTCCACGAACGCAATGACCTTCATTATCCATCGTATCCATTCAAGTATAATTCTCATTTGATGATTAAAAATAATGTTTAAGGACTTGATATAATTCTGGATATGAATAAGATACAACCTATCCATAACAAACACGGCTTACGTAATAAATAATATAAAGGAAAACGAGTAAGTTAACAGTCGAAATGACGATAATACTAAGATATTATTAACAAATCAATGTTAAAAGATCATATATGATATCATATTAATGTAAATTATTCTTATATAATTCAATAACAATTATTTCACCATTATACAGGAGGTTAACCTACCGTCGACCAAGTAAAAATTTCAAATTAAGGGGTTTCTTATCTCACTTTTAATTCCGTGAGATTTCCATTGTTCACCACTTATTTATTGCATGTGGTGTGTGTACTGCCCATGATTATATTAATTGTGTAATATACTTTAATTTATGGATATTTACATCATCATTATATTATCCTTCTTTCATGGGAGCATGTTTCATAAGTTACCAAGTTGATAAGGGAATTTGAAATTTCAATTTCCACTCATTCGGCTTTACGCATACTTGATTGATTATTTTACTCCAAGATTATGTGTGGAATCACTATTCATTTGATTATATCATAATTTACACTCCCATTTATGTGGATATACCTTTTATAAACATAATCACTCCATTTATAAATTCTCATGTCAATGGTATGAACTTGATAAAATTAATTTTTACTCAATCTCGATTTGTTGAGATAAACAACCAATTCATTGGTGTTGTTTTTACAAGAATATGTGTGAATGTCTTTTGATTGTTTTACACTGAATATCCAATTATATTTAGTGTATTTATATTTCTCACACATAATTATGTCGTTGATTTATCCTTAACCAAAGGATACGGCCTTTATGAGTGATTTCATCTCAATTTACATTCCATTGATACTTCTTTGTTGTCATACACCAAATCACTTTTATGTGGTGTATATAATGTACTTTTACATAGTATATCATGAGTCCATTTATTCTCATGATATTAAAAAAAATTTATTACCTCAATTATTTTTATTCAAGTGTCTCTCTTTTGGTTAGAAACTCTAAATAAAATACCATTTTTAAATGTTTTAAAGACTTATTCTTATAAATCTTTCCCATTATGTCCATCTTTTAAAAATGGTTTTAAGGATTTATTTATATGGACATTAGAGTTTTAAAATTAAAATTAATTTTAAAATTTTCAAAGTGGTATGGGACACTTTGATTCAAAAATATATTTTTAAATGGCTTCTTGACAAATAGTGTGACTTAAAATGATTTCAAGAAAAGGGGGATATTTCTCTCTAATAGTTTTGACGATTATTTTCATCTATGTCAATATCCTTCATTATTCTTGATTGAGATTAATCTGATACAATACAGTCTTCCATATTGTATTGAATTAGTTATTTTTGACTGTGGATGTGCTATTTTTATACCATTAATGGTTTGTCGATTAAGTATTGACATTTCGTATGCTAGTTTAATACGAATGAGTATGTCATATTTCAAAATTTTCATATGAGGAATACATTGGACTTAGTAAGTGATGGGTGGAGACCGCTATAGATCCTCGATGAATCGGTCGGTCTCATGAGACAAACTTGTGTCTTAGCACAAGGCCTTGACAAAATATTATTTGTAGTCTTGGCACGAGGCCTTGGATATGTGGTTATGATAGTCTGGCATTATGAATTCCATAATTATGAAAGTGGTTATTGATATTGCATGTGATTATTTGATTAGTAGAATATCCATGTGAATAAGTAAATGGAATTATTTCATTTTATTTCTACCATATTAGGTTGAAGTTCATGTTTAAAAGGCTTTTGTTTTAGTTATAATTACCTTAAATGTTTATTCCTATTTATGAAAGATTCTGCTATATTGTTATCCTTACTGGGCATTTGAGATCACCCCTTTCTATGTTTTATTTTTTCCAGGATGTGAAGAAGTATTTTATGAATGGCCTTCATGGATAGTATGAGGGGATAAGAGTGTGGAATATGGAGACTATAATGTTGTATTTTTCATTTTATGATGTAATGTAAAATTTATGAATGTATCTAGTTATTCCAAGGCTACTAAACTAATCAATCTTTCGAGACTTGATCTTTCTTGTGATCATTCCAATGTTATGTAATAATGCACCAACTCTGGGTAACTGGGGTCGGGGCGTTACAGTTGGTATTAGAGGAAGTTTAGTACAAACCTTGGAAGCTATATTTAGATAAACTCTTATGAGAGCACGTAGACCTAAGATGAACTTTGAGGATTAGTATAAAAGAACTTCCTAGAATTTTGGTCCTGTAGAGATTTTGTGAGTTTTCCATCCTATCTGGATACGAGCAGGTAGAAGCGGCTCTGGCACAGATGTACCTAGGGGTAAAACCCGAAAACACCGCTTTGAGCTAGACTCAAATGGGAACTGGTGCACGACAACGGGCCTTGCTGCATTCTTGGTTACGACACTCCCAGGGGATATGCTTAGGATAATTTACATTTTCTTTACATACTGATTTGAAATATTGTATATAAGTTGAGAGTAAATGACCTTAGTTAATCCTAATGTGTTTAAAATTAATAATATGGTGACATGATATTATCTAAATGATTTTATGACTTCTGTTACTCACAGAATGCTTTCTGGTTTTAGTCAATGGGTGGATTCCAAGGAATTCATAGTGACTTTGAGAATGATGTACAAGGTGGGAACGGTGGTGGCAATGAGCAACAAAATGGAATGTTGATAGGAGTAAAAGATATTGTCTTCATGCCAAATAAATTTTCCAAAAATATGATCAAAAATATATATATTAACCAATTCCCGGACTCAACAAAGAAGAGAAGGTGATGAATGATAAGAGCTCCAGCAGTGGAGACCAAGGAGAAAGGAATCCTCAATTTCCATCATGCAGGAAATGTGGAAGGAGACACCCAGGAAAGTGTCTAAATGGGACCAAGAAATTATTTACATGCGGGAAGGAAGGACATAAAGTGAAGAATTTCTGAAGAAAAATGAAGAGTATTATGGAAGAAGATAAAAATGGTCCCAAGAATCCATTTACAGTCATTTACCGTAAATTTAGGGGACCTAGCCATTACCCGAGTGAATTCCCTATTCTATAGGATATTTTCTTGGTCAAAGAAAAATCTATGTGGAAATAAATGGTTAGAGAAATGTTTAAAAAGTATTAGTGCTCCTTATTGATGGGTTTACTTTGGAATAATTTTCTCTTGTATTTTTAACCCTGTACTTTTCCATGTGAGAATGATATTTGAGGAAAACATATCTTTTCTCTTTTAGATATAGTTATAAATAACCATTTGGTTTTATATGATCATTGGGTTTGAAGAAATTATAAGTTATTATAATTTGGGATGAAAATGCAAGGTATGAGATAATATTTGTGGTTAAATTATGTTATGGTTATTTTGAGGAATTTATCTCATTTTGTTGATGTTATAAAATATATTTTTTGAAAAAGGACAACACACAGACCGTGTGACAACCTGTCGCGTCGGACAAAGCTGTGGGAATCGAACCCACAACCAAATGGCGATTGGGATTTATCGCCTACCACTAAACTATGTGAAGTCCCTGGTTAGTGTGACTATTATTTTTAGTTAAATGATTTTATTGATCAATAATAATTTGATTTGTAATCTTATGTCTTATCAAATGAATACCCTTAGTATAGGAAAATGATTTGGTGATTAAGTGATAAATGTTATTTTGGAAGTTGTTCACTTTGTTGTGAACACTATATGCCCAAGTAAAATAGAATAGTATGGGATTTCATTTTAGGAGTAATGGTGGATTTTTATCTATGTTTTTATTGTGGATTTATAGTGATTTGGGTTATTTTTGGAAATGATTAGGTTAATTACTTTTAAGTATGTGACTTTAAGAGTAATTAATGTCATTTGGAGATAAAATTTAATGTGGAAGACTACATTCTTATAAGTTTTGGGTTTTAATACTTGTTTGGATTATATTGAAGGATTTTAAGGAAAATTCATTATTGAATGGTATTTATTTAACTTTGGGGTATTAATGGTTTAATTTTAGAAATTAAGATATCTGTTTTTTTTCTCTAATGGAATATCCATTTGGGTTGATCATCAGATATTATACTAACCATTTTGGTTTTGATTAATCTCTAAAAACAAGGTAAATTTATAGTTTATCCTACGTGGATCATGTATTTCTATAGAAGTTTATTCTAGCTCTTCCATTGTGACCAAGTATTCTTGAATACTCATTGTTCAAAAAAATGAGTTAGTGGTTAAAATTTATTAAAGAATGATACTCTACTTAAAAAGTAAGTATATCTCGTTATGTTTTTATTCAATATCATAGATTAATTTCTCGTCCTTATGTAATGTAATTTAAAACACAAAATGTTGTCCGTTTACTTTTACTACTGGGAGACTAATGACTGTTTGTCCCAACACAAGTTTTTGATTTTCTTATTGTTAACTTTCTCCTGATCATGTTTTATATCCCTCTCCATCAGAACTAAACACTTAGTTTATCATCTATATCCATGTTTTCCTACATGTAATCCTAGTATGGGTTATCTCAGGTGACATTTGTACTTCTCTTTCTTTCTTTTAAAGTGATAGTTTTATTGACTCTTTTTCCGATGTGGGACTTTCCATTATATTCCCAAGCACAATTTTAAAAATTGAGAGGAAGCAATTTATTTAATAAGGGGATAATGTAACACCCCAAGCTTCCATGGTACGCTTCTCTCTGAATAATACAGTAGCGTGTGTTGTACGCAACTTCAAGTTCTAACACACAACAACAAATCAAACTAGCCATTATGAATAGTAATACCTTCTTTTTGAAATTTTATACATTTTATAATTCAAAATGGACTTCATTTTTGGATTCTGAATATCGAAATTATCCTAGGGTTAAATTTTAGTACTTTTCAGATAACTTTCATATTTTGATGAATAGTGAAAATTACTAAATTTTAATTAAAAACAACTTTTTTAATCGAAATAATTAATAGTGATAAATTATTAATTTGAGTGGTTTTAAATTATATTTAGAATATATTTTTACCATTTAATACAATGTTGGTCATTGGATGTTATTTCACATTTAAACCAGACATAAGCAAGTGTCAATCTTTTGATAGTTATTATCCCTTAAAAACACGCTATTTGTTTTGACGACGGCAATTAATTTTTAAATTAATTAATGCAACTGATATGTTTTGAATTTGGTAAAATTGACATCATTTTTGAATTCATAATATTAAATATATCTTAGGTCTAATTTTTGGTATTTTTTTGGAAATATTCATTTTTTTGATTAATATTGAAATCATTAAGTGGTAGTTAAAAAACTGAATTTTTCATAAAACTTAATTTTACCGCTTCTGTCAGTGGAATTTAGAAAATCCAAGAGACACGGTTAATATCAAGGAGTAAAATGTGGTTCAATGAGATGAAAATACTTTTTGGTGAATAGTAACATTTTACTTTTACTTACCACGGTTAAAAGTAAATAGGGTAATTATGGGTAAAAATAATATTAATATTACCCTAACACATGTCCTAATTCTATTGTACAGGTGTATCTCGACCAAAAACAACCTTAGGAGTAAAATATTATCATTTAGGTCCACTTGTACTAGATTAGGGCATTTATTATTATTTAATTCAAAGAAGAGTTAAAAGAGTTAAAACCAAAGTTTATTTACTAAAACATTATTAATACAGGTTTATACATAAGATAAATTCAATTTTAAATATTTATTAGAAATCTAAAAATATTTCTTACATAATGGTATTTTATTTATAATTTTTAGACATTAAATAATTTAATTTATTTATGACACAATGGTGATTCAGTAATTACCTAATTAATGAAATATTAAAATAATTGATATTATAAATATCAAAATAAATATAATTTAGTACTTTTTATGAACTTCACTAATTTTCTAGGTTAATATGACATATTATTATTGATTATATAAATTTATTTTGAAGTAATAATGCTGTTATGAATTTACCAAAAACAAAATACCCAATAGTTTCAAAATTGACATAAAGGAGTTTTTAAATAAAATATTATATTATTAATTTATATTCAATTCATAAAAATATAAGGTTCGGCCAAGAGACTTATATCATTATATGTGTATCCTTAATGGACCACATGGGGGTCTCTTGGATTTATATAGTAATTTTATTAACCATATAATATAAAAATACAAAGAGACATTGTAAAAGTGAAACTATTTAACTAAGAGTTAATACTTAAAGATAAGGTTAATATAATGACCCAAACCTATCTAAATTCTATTGGTTGAGTGGTTTTCGACCCATCCCCACCTTAAAATTTAAATAATCTACTTTAAATCCATTATAAACTTAATATGAATTTATTATAAAATAATAATTTTAGCTTTTCCAAAGGTGCCCCTCACCCCTCTTATAAAAGGGCAGTCCACCTTCTCACTAATTAACACATTCAAAGACTTTTGTCTCGGCCAAACCCTGCCCAAATACTCTCTCAAATTCCCTCACTACAACCTAGAGGACTTATTTTGATCAAAAATCCAACCAAAGGATCCCTTTTGATCAAATCAAAAGGAAAAACCCGAAGAAGAGGTAATGTTTTCACCACCCTTTTTCAAGTTCCTCTCTTCTTAAACTTCTTCTTTCTTTTTTTCTATTCTAAAATAATAACTCCAGTATATTCTATATACTGTGATGTTATTATAAATATGGTACAACCACATTCATTATTCTATCCATCCTTTGAATGGCATGTCACCATACGTGCGTATGTACGGCTTACCATCTCCACGTCGTGGTGTAATTGTCATTCAATAAATTATAATTTGGATGGGTATAATAATGATGTGTAATTCAAGTAAATAATAAATATAAAATTATAATTATTATGTCTATATGATATACCATCCAATTATATATTATTTTAACATCAAAAGAATGATATTTTCGCTCGTGCGTACGTACAGACTACCATCTCCACGAACGCGATGAGATTCATTCTCCATCGTATCCATTCAAGTATAATTCTCATTTGATGATTAAAAATAATGTTTAAGGACTTGATATAATTTTGGATATGAATAAGATACAACCTATCCATAACAAACATGGCTTATGTAACAAAGAATATAAAGGAAAACGAGTAAGTTAACAGCCAAAATGACGATAATACTAAGATATTATTAACAAATCAATGTTAAAAGATCATATATGATATCATATTAATGTAAATTATTCTTTTATAATTCAATAAAAATTATTTCACCATTATAAAGGAGGTTAACCTACCGTCGACCAAGGAAAAAGTACAAAGTAAGGGGTTTCTTATCTCACTTTTAATTCCCTGAGATTTCCATTGTTCAACACTTATTTGTTGCATGTGGTGTGTGTACTGCCCATGATTGTATTAATTGTGTAATATACTTTAATTTATGGATATTTACATCATCATTGTATTATCATTCTTTCATGGGTTCATGTTTCATAAGTTACCAAATCGATAAGGGAATTTGAAATTTCAATTTCCACTCATTCGGCTTTACGCATACTTCATTGATTATTTTACTTCAAGATTATGTGTGGAATCAATATTCATTTGATTATGTCATAATTTCCACTCCCCTTTCTATTGATATACTCTTTATAGACATAATCACTCCATTGATAAATTCTCAAGTCATCGGTATGAACTTGATAAGAGTAATTTTTACTCAATCTCAATTTGTTGAGATAAACATCCAATTCATTGGTGTTATTTTTTCAAGAATATATGTGAATGTCCTTTTATTGTTTTACACTAATTATCCAATCATATTTAGTGTATTTATATTTGTCACACATAATTATGTCGTTGATTTATCCTTAACCTAAGGATACGGCCTTTATGAGAGATTTCATCTCAATTTGCATTCCATTGATACTTTGTTGTTATACACCAAATCACTTTTATGTGGTGTATATAATGTACTTTTACATAGTATATAATTAATCCATTTATTATCATGATATTACAAAGTTTTGATTAACTCAATTATTTTTATTCAAGTTTCTCTCTTTTGGTAAGAAACTCTAACTAAAATACCATTTTTAAATGTTTTAAAAACTTATTCTTCTAAATCTTGCTCATTAATGTCCATGTTTTAAAAATGGTTTTAAGGATTTATTTATATGGACATTAATGTTTTAAAATTAAAATTAATTTTAAATGTTTCAAAGTGGTATGGGACACTTTGATTCAAAAATCTATTTTTAAATGGCTTCATGACAAATAGTGTGACTTTAAATGATTTAAAGAAAAAGGGGGATATTTCTCTCTAATATTATTGATGATTATTTTCGTATATGCGAATATCATTCATTATTCTGGATTGAGATTAATATGATACAATACAATCTTCCATATTGTATCGAATGAGTTGTGTTTGACTGTGGATGTGCTATTTTTATACCATTCATGGTTTGTCGATTAAGTATTGACATTTCGTATTCTAGTTTAATATGAATGTTTATGTCATATTTCAAACCTTTCATATGTGCAATGCATTGGACTTAGTAAGTGATGTGTGGAGCCCGCTATAGCTCCTCGATGAATCGGTAGGTTCCATTAGACAAACTAGTGTCTCGGCATAAGGCCTTGACAAAATCTTATTTGTAGTCTTGGCATAAGGCCTTGGCTATGTGGTTATGATAGCCTGGCATTATGCATTCCATCATTATGAAAGTGGTTATTGATTTTCCATGTGATTATTATATTATTATAATATCCATGTGAATAAGTAAATGGAATTATTTCATTTTATTTTTTCCATATTATGTTGAAGTTCAAGTTTAAAAGTCTTTTGTTTTAGTTATACATTGCCTTAAATGTTTATTCCTATTTATGAAAGTTTCTTCTATATTGTTTTCCTTACTGGGAATTTGAGCTCACCCCTTTCTATGTTTTATTTTTCGCAAGATGTGAAGAAGTATTTTATGAATGACCTGCGGGGATAGTATGAGGGGATAAGAGTGTGGACTATGGAGACTATAATGTTGTAGTTTTCATTTTATGATGTAATGTAAACTTTATGAATGTATCTAGTTATTCCAAGGCTACTAAACTAATCAGTCTTTCGAGAATTGATATTTCTTGTGATCATGCCAATGTTATGTAATAATGCACCTACTCTGGGTAACTAGGGTCAGGGTGTTACAATACCCCCACATTTATAATTGAAATTAATAGGGAAAAACAACTAAAAGAAAATTGACCAAAATGTGAAAGGAAGAAAAAAACCATTACTTGGAAGTGTGCTTCCAAAGACTAGAGAGAGGCTTGTGAGAGGCTTCTTGGGAGCATGGGGAACCTTGGGAGGATTCTAGAGAGAGTAGGTCAGAGGTTGGACGAACTCCAAGGGCTTTGAGTGATGAGGACGTGGGAGCTTGGGTGGGTTTATATAGGAAAGGTGAGGCAATTCATTACTATTTATGTTTGGGTCCCCTTACATTAAATTAATCCAAACCACAATCCATCCCATGTATTTTGACCATGGTTTTTGGAAAAGGGAAGAGAAAAACAATATTTTATAAGGCCAAAGTTCGAGCTTCTTAAAATATTAGGGTTGCTTATGTGGAGGTGAGTCACGCTCCCATGGAAATTAATTTGAAAAGGAAAGGTGTTGAATAAGTCTTGAGGGGTCAATTAATGCTTTGAAAAGTAAGTCAAAAAAACCCAAAATTACATTATTTTAATGGTAAAACATATATTGGCCGAACATAAAGATTATAGTATTTTATTACATCACTATTGGGTCATTATGATGTCATAAAACACATTATATATTTAAACGGTATGTAATTTTTACCAAAAAATTTGACTATCTTAGAAAATTATGAAAAATTTACCATTGGATAATTTCGACATCCTGATTCCAGAAATAACATTTATTTTATCTAAATAATTTTCTAAATATGTCAATTTTCACTTTTAAAATAAAAACTGACATTTACCGAACATTCACGGGTTTTGACAGAAATGGCTTTCAAACCTTAATAAAAAAATTAATTGCATTCATAAAATTATAAGATCATTTATATTTAATAAAAATTAATTTAATAATAAAAATAATATTTTATTAAAATATTTTTTAATTCAGAAATCCATTATTTTAATAAAATATATTTCTTAATTAAATAATAATTATAAACACTATTTGTACTTTAAAAACAATTTACATTGTATTAAAAATGACTAGAATTTATATTCATTATTATATACAAAAAAAATAATGTACATGAACATAGTACTACTTATTTGTTACATAACACCTTAAAACAGCCACATAAGAACTAAGGGTAAGGTGTGCGATGGTGACAGACTCTTGGGGTGGCTCGGATAACATCGCTCGAGTGGTAATTTCAATCAACTTCCACTTTTCCCGTAGACGGTCACGTTTGAGCTTGACATGATGAAGCTCAGCTTGGTCTTGGTCAAGGGAAAATCCCAAAGACACCACCTCTTTTCTGAGATCCAACTAATGGGCTTCGTATGGGGAAATTCTACTAGATGAGGCCATCGCTTCCTTTGTCTAAGTAAAAAGGATTTGTTAAAGTCCTATATTTATACTAATCATGTGATCATTGTTCAACGGATATAAAAGTAACAGTCAAAATTCTTATCATAAAACCAATGAAGTTGACATTTTATAAAAACATTTTATATAAAGAGATATTTAATAAGATCAAGAGGGATTTTCCATTAATGAAACTTTTGGTCGTTACAATATTCCCCCCTTAAAAAATTTCTCCCTTGAAATTTTCCTTTTCCCACACTAAAAAAATGTGGGTAACTTAGCTTCATCATATCCTCTGATTCCCATGTTGCTTCTTCAAACTTGTGGTTTCTCCACAATACCTTGACGAGGGGCATTGTCTTATTTCGTAGAACTTTTTCTCTACGATCTAAGATCTTCATTGGTTGCTCGTCATAAGAAAGATCGTCTTCCAATTGTACCACCTCAGAAGAGAGTAAATGTGAAGGGTCTGGTATGTACTTCCTTAAAAGGTATACATGAAAGACATCATGTACTTTGGCCATAGTAGGTGGAAGTGCTAGTCGATATTCCACAACCCCGACACGATCAAGAATCTCAAAGGGGCCGATGTACCTTGGACTTAACTTCCCTTTCTTTCCAAACCTCATGAAATTCTTCCATGGAGATATGCGTAGAAAAACCATGTCTCCAACTTTAAACTCAAAGTCTCATCGACGATTATCTGCATAACTCTTCTATCGACTCTCGGCTGCCTTGATATGCTGCTGAATGGTTTTCACCATCTCCACCATTTCCTCGACCATTTCTGGTCCAAGAAACTTACGTTCACCGACCTCATCCCAACATGCCGGTGTTCTTCACCTTTTCCCATACAGGGCTTCATATGGTGCCATTTGGATGCACGAGTGGAAACTGCTATGATATGAGAACTCAACTAGGGGAATATTTTGATGCCATCCTCCCTTAAAGTCCATTGATAATTCTCTAAAAATGTCCTCAAGTTTTTGGATATTCCGCTCGGATTGGCCATCAGTTTGAGGATGATAGGTCGTACTGATGTTCAGTTCAGTATTTAGAGCATGTTGAAGACTCTTCTAAAACTTAGAGGTAAATCTTGGATATCGGTCAGACACAATAGATAGTGGTACTCCATGCAACCTTACCACTTCCCTGATATATATTTGTGCCATTTGATCCAAAGAAAAATCATCCCGAATAGAAATTAAGTGTGCAGTCTTTGAAAGACGATACACAATAACCCAAATTTCATTGTTGCCTTTGGATGTCCTTGGAAGTATGGTGACAAAGTCCATAGTGATGTTCTTTCATTTCCATTCTGGTATGGGCAATGGTTGCATCATCCCCTTAGACTTCTGCCTCTTTGCCTTCACTTGCTGACACACCAGGCACTTTGATGTATATTCAATGATATCCTTCTTCATATTATCCCACCAAAAGTTTTCTCGGAGATCTCGATACATCTTTGTGCTCCCTGGGTAAATAGAGAAATTTGAACTATGTGCATCATCGAAAAGTTCCTTCTTCAGCTCCGGACTTGATGGAACACATAGTCTTTTCCCAAACCGCACAATTCCTTCTACATTAACATTAAACTCCGATGATTTCCATTTTTTGATAGCTCCAACATTTTCTTGAATTCCCACATCATCCTTTTGAGCATCCATTAACCTTTCCAAAAGAGACGGTTGAGAAATCATTTGTGAAAGGATTGATGATGTTCTCTTCTCTATGATTCCCATGTCTATCTTAATCAAGTCTAAGAAGATTGGATCCTTCTCAATTCTCATCATTGATAGATTTTCTGGGTCCTTTTTACTTAGGGAATCTGCCACCTTGTTCGCTTTCCCGGGGTGGTAATGTATTGAACATTCATAATCCTTGATGAGCTCTATCCATCTTCTCTGGCACATATTATGCTCTTTCTGTGTGAATATATATTTAAGACTCTTGTGGTCAGTTTATATCTCACATTTATCTCCATAGAGATAATGCCGCCAGATTTTCAAGCCAAAGATCACCGCTGCCAACTTCAGATCATGCGTTGGATAGTTTCTCTCATGGATTTTCAACTGCCATGAGGTATAGGATATCAATTTATCATTCTGCATCAGCACACAACCTAATCCCTTCTTTAAAGCATCACTGAATACCACAAAAAGTTCCCCACTTGTGGGTAAAGTGAGAACGGGTGCAGTGATAAGCCTCCTTTTCAACTCCTTGAAGCTTTCTGCGCATTCATCACTCCAAGAAAACTTTACTCCCTTTCAAGTTATCTTGGTTACAGGGTTGGACAATCATGAGAAATTCCTCACAAATCGTCGATAATATCCAGCTAACCCCAAGAAGCTATGGATATCTGTTACCGATGTTGGCCTCAACCATCCCTCAATTGCATCTATTTTGTAGGGAACCACAGATATCCCATTTCTTGTGATGATATGGCCCAAGAATGAGACCTCCTTCAACTAGAACTCACACTTTCCGTACTTTTCATAGAGCTATTCCTTGCGCAAAGTCTCTAGTACAGTTTTTAAATGCCTCTCATGATCCTCCTTGGTTTTGGAGTATATTAGAATATCATCTATAAAGACTACCAAAAATTTGTCAAGGTAATCTCTAAAGACTCTATTCATCAAGTCCATGAATATTTCTGGAGCATTGGTGAGTCCTAAAGGCATTACTATGAATTCATAGTGCCTGTATCTTGTACAAAAAGCAGTCTTGGGGACATCTTCCTTCTTCACCCTAACTTGATAATATCCCGACCACAAATCCACCTTGGAGAAGTATTGTGCTCCACGCAGGTGATCAAAAAAGTCATCGATTTTTGGGAGAGGATACTTGCCCTTTATCATGATTTTGTTAAGTTCACAATAATCGATGCAAATCCGTATTGACCATCCTTCTTCTTGATGAAAAAGGACTGGTGCACCCCATGGTGAAGCACTTGGGCGTATAAACCCTTTATCCAGATTCTCCTATAGTTGTTTCATTAGATCTTCAAGCTCAACAACAACCATTCTATATGGAGTCTTGGATATTGGTAGCTCCCCTAGTATAAGTTCAATTGGGAACTCAACATCTCTTCAAAGAGGAAGACCAGGAAGTTCCTCGGGAAACACCTCCGCAAATTCCCTCACAATAAGAATTTCTTCAAGTATGGTTTCTTCCTTGGACTCAATCATTTGAGTCAGATATGCGTGCTCATAAGGTAGTAATATCCACGCTTGAGATGATGGAGCAAAAAAAAATTCATCTTCCTCCTTACACTTGTAAAGAATCTGGGGTTGATTCTCTATATGGAGTGTGATTTCCCTCTCCCGACAATTTATGTTGGCTCTATATAAGGAAAGCCAATCCATGCCAAGAATTGCATCAAATTCCACCAGAGGGAGTATGATGAGGTTTTCCAGGAAATTCATTCCATAGATTATAACAGGGGAGGACTTATATTCATGGGATGCAATGATTGCCCCATTTTCCGTACTCACCGAAATCTTCACATCCATGATTTGTGGTGGTGTTGGGATTGTTCTACTAAACTTTCGAGATATAAACTAATGCGTAGAACCTGAATCAAAAAGTGTGTTCACTATTCTTGAATGAATAACTAGCGTACCTATCACCACTTTATTGTCGGGGTTCACTTCAGAAGAAGTGATGGTAAAAGCTCTTCCTTGCTGCCTTGGAGGTTATTGGTTGTCTCTGAAAACCCTTGGATTAGGGCACTGATTTGCAAAATGACCTGGTTCTTTGAATTTGTATCATTGAACAATGCGGTGAGGTTCGAACGAAGCGTTACTCTCCTATGTCTCAGCCGTGGGTCTTTCTTTCCGATAGTTAACAGCTTGGTGCCCTTCTCTTCCACACCTGAAGCATTTTCTCGTCCCCTTAAGGCAATTTCCAGGGTGCTTCTTTCTGCACTTTTTTCAAGTGGGGTGCTGGATCTTCTTAGCACCATTGGATTTATCAATCGGACCACCAGCATTGAAGTCCACCTTATGCTTCTTGTCCCCATGATACCCCTGTGATTCCCCGATCTCCATTTCGACCTTGAGGGCACATCAGACAATTTCCTCGTAGCTGTCGAAGTCACGGATCACTAATTCTTTCCGCAAGCTAGGCTTCAGCCCACCAAAGAAGCGGTCAACCTTGCATTCGGGGGTAACGACAAAGCTAGAAGCGTATCGTGAAAGCCTTGTGAAGTTTTCCTCATACGCTCCAATAGATTCTTCATATTTTTTCTTGAGGGAAAGGAAGTCCCTTTCCATCTTAAGCCGGAGGGTACGCGGAAAATATTTATCGAAAAACATCTTCCGAAAATCTTTTCATTCCAACGCCTTGATCTCCTCCACAGGATTCGTATTTTTGATCAACGTCCACCATTGATCAACATCACCCTCTATATGATAAGAAACCATGAGAACCTTATCTTGTTCAGAACATTGGAGGATGGAGAATATTTTTTCAATGGATTTGATCCATTGTTCAGCAATCGTGGGATTGGATGATCCACTAAAAGTAAGAGGCCTTTATCTCATGAAGCTCTCGATAGCAACTTGTTCTTTCTTAGGGGGGTTGAACGATACTCTTGACGCATGTTTCTATTCAAAACTTGAGTTAGATGAGAGAGAAGCATGACAAAGTTCGCGATTCCCGCTCCCATTGGATTGGGCATCTCATTAGTATAGTCATCACACTGATCTTCACAATGGTTGTTAGCCTGAGTCCTCCTATTACTGTCCATTGGCTGGAATAAAAGGAATGTTAGGGGTAACACATAAAGGGTAATCCAAAGACAAAAGTTGATGACTTGTAAATAAAATTTTATTTCCTTAACTCATGAGTCTATAGGCTTCAATCTAGGATTTTCATGATCTACTTTCTAATATATATTCATAGGGGAATTTTCTAATTCCCTTAATAAGGGTTCATACTAAGATTTTGAATTTATCAAAACATATCCCCAGGGAGTGTTGTAACCAAGAGTGCAGCAAGGCCCGTTGTCGTGCACGAGTTCCCGTTCGAGTCTAGCTCAAAGCGGTGTTTTTGGGTTTTACCCCAAGGATACATTTGTGCCAGAGCCGCCTCTACTTGCTCGTATCCAGACATGGATGTATTTGTTTGATAAACCACTTACTCATTACTTACCAAAACTTTAGGGATGTTTTTATTATACTTAGTCCTGTATCTATGGCTTTACTAGGGTTTCCTAATCCCAAAAATAACTAAACCTATCCCCTGATACCAACTATGACAACCCTGCTTTTATTCCAAACTTACACATGATTTATTACATAAAACTTCACTTCATACAACAAGAAGATCGAGAGGTTTAGTGTATTTGGGGGTTAGGATCATTACATAAAAAACATAAAACATGAAATACAACTTCTTTATTGAAAACTTCATTTACATTAGCACTACATTCCCTCTTACTTAGCATTACATGGGATAACCTGAGGACATGCATAAGAAAAGGTTGAGCTATAAAGCCCAGTAAGGGAGTACACATGGAATAACATGAGGAGTACAATACATGTTAGACAATGAGCATATCAATAGAGCATAAAAGAAACATGAACATAAAGTCATGATAAATCATGATAATCACAACATTGAAATGTGGCAACCACACTTAACATGGAATTAGCATGAGCCAAGGCTCATTGCAGATGGAGCATGAGTAAATCCTCATTACACATAAAGCATGAGTAAACCCTCATTTCACTTGAATTAGCATGAGTCAACACACATTTCACATGACTTATCATGATACTATACTTTACCCAATGCATTGGAGCTCTATAAGGGCGCACCCTTCTTAAACATTTCTTTTCATGCATAAGTGTGCCACATGGATCATAAAACTTGGATTCATAAAACATAATCATTTATTCTACGATAAAGTAATGTGGAATTCATACATGAAACTTTGTAATTCAATAAGTAATGGTGAATAATGGTGGATACCCTTGATGGAGAAATGGGCATGTTATCCACTACACAAGGGCATTGGCTTAAAAAATTGGTGCGATTTCGGCAGCGTAACGGCGTGACATAAGAATTCATAAAAAAGGTTGATGAGATCGAAATGGGTTACTCATCATATTTACATGTAATGGACAGTAGGGAGGTCATATTGATACATTTCCTAACAATTTTAATGGAATTTATATTCATGATACAAAATTATTGCTTGAATGTAAAAGAAGAGAGAGAGAAGTTCCTTTCGGAATTTCAGCATAGTAACGGGTGTACATGGGAGGCAGTTAATGAGAGAGAAAGGGTATCCCATCACTCAAACATAAAGAGTTAAGTATGAGGGAGGTGATAAACCATACCTCAACATTTATAATTGAAATTAAAAGGGAAAAACAACTTAAAGAAAATTGACAAAAATGAGAAAGGAAGGAAAAAAACCCTTACTTGGAAGTGTGCTTCCAAAGACTAGAGAGAGGCTTGTGAGAGGCTTCTTGGGAGCTTGGTGAACCTTGGGAGGATTCTAGAGAGAGTAGGGCAGAGGTTGGACGAACTCCAAGGGCTTTGGGTGAGGAGTAAGTGGGAGATTGGTTGGGTTTATACAAGAAAGGTGAAGAAATTATTTATTATTTAGGTTTGGGTCCCCTTACATTAAATTAATCCAAATCACAAAACATCCCATGATTTTTGCCCATGGTTTTTGAAAAAAGGAAGAGGAAAACAATATTTTATGAGGCCAAATTACTAACTTCTTAAAATATTAGGTTTTCTTATGTGGAGGTGAGTCACACTCCCATGGAAATTAATTTAAAAAGGCAAGGTGTTGAATAAGTCTTGAGGGGTCCATTAATGCTTTGAAAAGTAAGTTAAACCAACCCAAAATCACATTATTTTAATGGTAAAACATATATTGGCCGAAGATAAAGATTATAGTATTTTATTACATCAGTATGGGGTCATTATGATGTCATAAAACACATTATATATTTAAACGGTATTTAATTTTTATCCAAAAATTTGACTGTCTCAGAAAATTATGAAAAATTCAAAGTTGGATAATTTCGACATCCTGATTCCAGAAATAACATTTATTTTATCTAAATAATTTTATAAATATGTTAATTTTCTCTTTTAAAATAAAAACCGACATTTATCGAAAATTCTCAGGTTTTGACAGAAATGGCTTTCAAACCTTAATAAAACTTTTAATTGCATTCATAAAATTATAAGATCATTTATATTTAATAAAATTTAATTTAATAATAATAATAATATTTTATTAAAATATTTTTTATTTCAAAAATCCATTATTTTAATAAAATAGATTTCTTAATTAAATAATAATTATAAACACTATTTGTACTTTAAAAACTATTTACAATGTATAAAAAACGACTAGAATTTATATTCATTATTATATACAAAATAATAATGTACATTAACATAGTACTACTTATTTTTTACATAACCCCTTAAAATAGCCGCACAAGACCTAAGGGTAAGGTGTGCGATTATGACAGACTCTTGGGGTGGCTCGGATAACATCGCTCGAGTGGTAATTTCAATCAACCTACTATTTTCCCATAGACGGTCACGTTCGAGATTGACATGATGAAACTCAGCTTGGTCTTGGTCAAGGGCGAATCCCAAAGACACCACCCCTTTTCCGGGCTCTAAAAAATGGGCTTCGTATGGGGAAATTCTACTGGATGAGGCCATCGCTTCCTTTGTTTGAGTAAAAAGGATTTGTTAAAGTCCTATATTTATACTTATCATGTGATCACTATTCAATGGCTATAAAAGTAACGGTCACAATTATTATCATAAAACCAATGATGCTGACATTTTATAAAAAAGTTTTATATAAAGAGGTGTTTAATAAGATCAAGAGGGATTTTCCATTAATGAAACTTTGGATCGTTACAGAACAAATATTAGCTATTAAATATTATATAATTTGAATTATTATAACTCCAAATATGGAATCAATTTTAAATAATTTAGTTCATATAATTGTTAGAATTTAATTTAAAATTAAACCTTCACACACGACCAAAATAGTTTTCCAAAGAAAAATATTTCACAAGTATAAAACGTTTTTATATCATAATTAAATATTAAATTGATTCCAATGACGTACATTAGATTAATAATTATATATTTGTATTAATTTTTCTTTTTTACCATTTTAAAATAATAATTAACTTTATAAATAGTTCAAATGAAAAGGTTGTTTTTAATAAAAATCAGTATTTTTTCACTATTTATAAAAAATTTAATTTTATTAGAAAATTATCAAAAATTATCCCCAAGAGAATTTTTTCATGTTAATTGAAAAAATTGTCTTATTTTTTTTAAAATGGTTTTTCTAAAAGTGTACAATTCAATTTTAATATATTTTCACAGAAAGGGGTGAAAAACATTTTTAGGAGAAGAAATTTATTTTTGGAGTATATAAAGACTTTACAAAAATTAAGTACATTTTTAAGAATATATTTCCTTTATCTAAAACCATTATAATTAATTTTAAAATTTTTTTTATTCCTATTCAAACTTCCAATTTTAATATCAAGGTGATAATGTTTGTGTTTAAAAAACAATATTAATTGTATATTGTGGTTTCTTAAAACTTAGTGTTGTGTATAACACAAGCCATCAAAGAAATTTAATTTATTGGGAAAAAATAATTCACAAATTTTTGTCTATTACATTAGATCCCACAAAAAACTAATTTATACCTTGAAATTCAACACTCCAATACCAAAAAAATAGGGATACTTCTGCATTACCATATACTCAAATTTCCATGTAGCTTCTTCGAATGGGTAGTTTTCATCAGAAAATGTTGACCACATAAGTGGCCTTATTTCAAAGAACTTTCAATCTATGATCAAGAGTCTCTAGCGGTTTTTCCTCATAATAAATATCATTCTCTAGTGAAATTAGCTCTTATTTAAATTCATATTAACGGTAATGTATGTACTTTGTTGGGAGAACTACATGGAACACATCATGAACTTGACATAAGTTCAGTGGAAGCATCAAGTGATAAGATACCATCCCTACTCAATAAATAATTTCAAATGTTACAATGTGCCTCTAGCTCATCTTTCAATTATTTCTAAATCTTATAACTTTATTCCATGAATAAATTCAAAGAAAATTGTTCTATTGAACTTCAATTTCCATATCATATTGATGATTTTTAAAATAACTATTCTATCAAATTTATGATTCTATTATTTGTAGTTGAGTAGATCCAACTTTATCTTCCATTTCTTCTACTAACTCAGTTTCCAATATATTTCTTTCTCCATCTTTATCCCATCATTTTGTAGTTATACACTTATTTCCATTGAGGGTTTCATAATTATCCATCAGAATGTTTGAGTAAAATCTACAATTGTAAGAAAACTCAACTAGATGAAGGTGTTGATCCCAAACACTTTTGAAATCCATAGAACAATATCTCAGTATATAATCTAGGGTTCTAATGGTTCTATTAGAATGACCAGCTTTCTAAGGAAGATATAAAGTGCTAAAACTCAAAACTGTTTCAACAGATTGTTGATGACTTTACAAAAACATTGACGTTAAACTCAAATCACGATCAGATACAATAGAATGTGGTACTCTATAAAACCATACCTCTTCTTTAATGTATATCCTAGAAATATGATACATAGAGAAATATTCTCTATTGGAAATGTAGTGTGTTAACTTTATAATGCAATCAGTTACAACCATATATAATTGTTATCTTTATATGGTTTGGGGAGTGTGAAGACTAAATCCCTGGTAATGTTTTCCTACTTCCATTATAGTATGGGTAGTTGTTGTAATATACCCTAATACTTTTGTCTTTCAGCCTTAACATTTTGAAATTCCAAGTACTAAGATACAAACACTGAGATATCTATCTTTATTCCTTCCCAGAAAGGATACTATTTCATATCTATATACATCTTCATACTTCCGAGATAAATATAGAATGAAGAATTATGATCCTCCTCTAACAGATCCATCCTAAAATATGTTTTGGTTTCAATACAAACATAGTTCATATGAATAGTCATTCCATCATAACCAAGGATAAACTCAAGAACATTTCTAACATTCTTCCACACCTCTATATATCCCTTTTCCACCTCTTTAATCTTTAATTAGACATATGGTTGAACACCCATTATAGAAAAAAAAATTATCACCTTCATTTAAAATTTCCATATCCATACTTTGAATATCCATAAATATTGGATATTTTATGATCCTTATAATTGATAAGCTATAATGATCCTTTCAACTCAAAATATTATCCACATTATTCTATTTTAAATGGTGGTAATGTATTGAGAATTCATAATCTTTAATTAGTTAAAAAATCTTATCTGGTGAATATTTAACTCTTTTTAGTTGAATATATAATTTAAACATTTATAATTAGTATGTACATATATATATATATCACAAATTTCTTCTTAATGTTGATTCATCAGTATATTTAACCCAAAAAAAATTCCATAGCTAAATCCAAATCACGATTTGGATAAATTTTCTCATGAACCGTCAATTGTCATGAGGCGTAAACAATAATAATAAAATTTTGTATGAGAATTTATCCCAATATATTCATCAAAGAGTAACTATAGATTAAAAACCATTATCCAGTATAGGATAATGTACACAAAGGTTTGTCGGCTATCATTATCTTTAATTTCATAAAATTTTATTCACATTCATTTATGAAAAGGAACTTGTGTCCCTTATGAGTTAACTTGGTGGGTGGATGGTATAAGAAATAAAACCTTTCCACAAATCATTTATAATATAAATAAAACCAATAAAACTATATATCTTAGTTATTATGGTTGGTCTTGGCTAATATTAAATCACTTCTCTCTTCGATGAATCCAAATGTATACCTTATTTTGAGATTATGTTACCCAAAAATGAAACATTTTATATCCAAAATTTTCACTTGGTAAGTTTTTATACAATTTCTCTTTTCTCAGGGTCTTCAATATAATTCTCAAGTGATATTCATGATCTTACTTATGAATTTAATATAAAGGAATAACATATATATTGGAAACCATAAATTTATCATGGTAATCTCTAAATACTGTATTCATTAAATTCATAAAGATAATAAGAGAAATATTAAGGAAAAATATAATCACTATATATTAATAGTTTCTATAACTTGTATGGAATATCATCATAGTTATGTCCCCCTTCTTGAACATCAATTGATGAAATCCAAAACAAATTCTAATCATGGAAAATTATTAATCTATTCATAGTTGATACAAAATCGTTAATATGTGGTAGTGGATACTTTTTCTTGGTTTTGTTTCTTATTTAGTTCCAGATAATCAATATAGAGTCACATCAATCCACCTTTCTTCATAAAAAAATAATAGGTGCACCCCAATGTGACATACTTGGAAAATGAATCCCAGGTCAATTTTATCAAAGAGTTTCATCTTTAATTCCTAAAAATCAATCAGGGAAATTCTATAGGTAGACTTTGAAATATGCATTAATCATGTTTGAGTTCAATTGAGAGCATAACTTCATGAATCAATGGAAGACTCGGAAAATCTACTAGAAAGACAACAAAAAACTCTTCCAAAATAGGCATATCATCAATGTTAATTTTCTCCCCAACCATTTGAGAGAAATGTACCTTTTGAAATGGAATCTAGTCTCAAGCAATGGATAAAATTCCCATCATAAGTTCATATTTATCATCACACTAATATGGGATTATATGTTGGTTTATAATATCAAACATGACTTTCCATCCTTCAAAATTGATGTGTGCATTAGGTAGAGAAATAAAATCCATTACTATGATAACATCAAATTAAAATATAGGTAGAGTAATGAGATTTTCGACAAGTAAATTCTTATAAACGTCAAAGAGAGAAGAATCGTATACATGATATGCGATCATTGCACTATTACAGATATTTACTACTAATTCAACCTTAAATCATTGGATATAAGAATTTATATTCCTATATAATTTTCATTATATAAGGTGAATCATATAACACATATCAAATAATATAATTTAATATTTGATCATATCTTTCAACACATTGTCATCACTATTATATCTTAAATCCCTTGCTAAAACCCAGATTATTGGAATTACCATCAGAAATTGTCCATTAGAGTGATTTATAAAAAATAATCCTTCATATCATGTCTAATTCATGACACCTAATTTTAAATATATGACACCATACGTTTATCCTAGGTCATTCATGTTCTTCACCGATTCAAATCATCCATTATAGTTTTTAAGGAGTTTATGAATTTTCAAAAAATATCACCTAGGTGTGTCAAACTGGGTGTGTCATAAGTCCTATTTTTATAAAAGAGGTGACGATTGAGTCAAATCCCAATGTGCCCTTTTGGAGTTATTACCCTTAGGTATAACTGTACCAAATCGACATCCATAAGTATTATCTTAAAAGGTATATAATTTCATGTAAACCACTCACTCTCTCTTTCACCAAAATTTCTTGAAATTTTCTTACACTTTTGCCTTATCCATAGGTTTATTGTAAAGAATCATCTCATGGGTCCCATTTTGTGACTACCCCATTCCCACCTCTTATAGGCCTGGGGATGGTGACAAGTACCCTGTAAGAATATCCCACAAATGGGAGGCATTTTCCCATGAACCTGTACACACACACAACTCCAAGCCAATGATGCTGGAAAGAAAATACACTAAGTAAATAAAAGGAATTCATACCACTACAATCCAACAATATATTATTATAGAAATAAATGAATTAAAGAAAAATCGATCTAGAATACAATCCTACCAAAAAAAATTTTACACCAGTACTGATGCTCGTCCGTAGAAACCCCCACCTGATCCAATTGCAAGGTGTGACACTGGACTGCTATCTATAAGCCACTGGAACACACCTTGTGCATTCCGATCACACTAAGCCCCACCTAGTCTTGGTCTTCCTGGAACACCATCAAAGAATCGACTATCTACATAAGACATGACATGTGTGGGCAAAGCTTGTGCAGGGTTGAGTAAAACAATACTCAGTAGGGAACCTCAAAACACAAAGTAAAAGACAACAAAGAAAACACTAATAAGAAGAAACAATCCTCTTAACATTGATATAAATCAATAAAACATATAACACGAACATCCAGGTATACTCGTAAAGTATTCCAAGACTCAAGGACCCATCTACGGCCAATCATATGGTTCCTCTCATAGCATGCTTGATTATGGGAGATCTCACTCCTCAAGCTATCTAATAGTAAGCATGTTAAACAAGTATACCTAAATTATCTGAGAAAAAATATGGTCTTGATATGTTACAAAGTTCGCTGAGACATCTAGTCTCACTAAGAAAAGGATTATCAATATCATAGCCAATCCTTGGTCATAGGATTCTCCTCAAGGTATGATTGTTCTGGGAGAACTCACTCATCGAGCTATAAATTCATTAGAGACCCTTGTAAATTGGTTTAACTAATTGGGCCCAACCCAAAGAAAAGACACTGTGAAATACCTGAAGTACCATGTTCAGGTCAAGTCACGAAGGAATGAATCTGATCTCGATACACAGATAGGGGGTTATGTGAACAGGGCTCACGGGGGGACATCCTGGACCTACTAGAAACATCAACCTAGATAGGGGATATGTTTCTTTGTAAATATTTCTCACACATATTCCACAAACCCAATCTAAGGTACCACAAAGGGAACTGATGACCGTACAATCCTCTTAGTGCGATACATGATCCAACCTACTGAGTCACTTTCGAAGCCAGTCTGAGACAACTCACTTCTGAATAAGGGTCATTATCTATGAAAATAAAGGGATCCTGAATCAATCCTTCATAGATAAGACCAAGGGTATGATCTAAATCTCTACTATCATCCTCTTTGACGATATTGGGATCCTACATTGATCCCTCACATGAAAGACAAAGAGAACATTACCAGCCCCTTTTGTTCCAACTAAAAACCAACCAAGACATTTCAAAAGGACTTCCTCATCAAGAGGGTCTCAACGCCCACAAACGGTTCATCAAATGGAATTCTGATTTAAAATTTATGGGAATTTTAGTTAAAAAAGGTTGGTTGGGTCCGGGTCCAATCCGACCTAGCCAGACTGACCCAAACCGACCCATCCCAGGGTCCACCGACTCGAACCGTCATGTCTAACCCGAAACTCTAGGCCTGGCCCTATCCATTCTGCTGGCCTAGCCTGTGGGCTCTAGACCGAACCGCTTGAACATGGGATGGTTCAGTCCACCTTGATGCAGCAGCTACTGTGTCCCTGCTAGGTCAACATGGTCGATCATTGGTTCGGTAGCTCCTCCTGCACATGGTCTACGAGATAGCATCTCCGACCTACACCACAAAATCTTACCCTTGTCATGGCTTCCTGTCACCACCCGCAGCCGTACTGCCACTGGTCCCTCCATCGTCAGCTGTTGTACTAGGAGCTACCAACTGTCTGGTGGCCTCCCCATTTTGCACCACCATCAGTGCCATCGGCAGCACCCATTCTTTGATCCACTACTTTCTCTATAATGCTCTGTTTTACAAGATGAATCCACCATTTTGATCCATGGGTCACAACCTTCACTTTCGTAGGCTTGAATCCATGCCATGATCCATCCCGGATATAATATTTTTGATAGATGACATATTTTTCAACACCATGATCCATTATCCATAGTCATCGTTGCACCTTTGTCTTGCTGGGTCCATCCCAGATCGGCAATATTGGATCATTGTGCCAAGAATCAAGAGTGAAATGATCGATTGATCATGAATTGTTGAGTTGTGGGCCAAACGAATAATGCCCTTAAAGAATGAATAATGGAGGGAGAAAAGCATGAACCAACAAAGAGGAACATACCTTGATGTTTTTTTGTGTTGATCGAGGTTCATTTCCATTAGAATGATTAACAAAAACTCACAAAAAAGGATAATAAAAATTAGATAAAAATCCACAATAAACCTCGCAAGGTAAAACCCAACCCGCAATATGCATGACCCATGGATTAATCTGTTGGTTGCTTAATACACATTTTCCAAAGGGATAAATAATGGAAAAAACATATTAAAATTAACCCCCTACATAGAGTTTGGATCAGTCAAAGAATAGGATTCCTTATTGATGGTAATCCACCCATGAGTGATCTCGATCTGTCATCTCATCATCGTCTTCCATTCACCAAAAAAGAGGATTTCACCAAGGCTCTTCTTGAGCACTCCTAGGAATATTCTCCAAGATAATTCACGCATTCTTGTGTCCCTGCCAACTTGTAGTGAAGGAAAACATGATTCATCATCAAACGTTTTTCAGCATTGTTGTGTCACTGAGTTGTAGCGTCGCTGAGTCGCTGCATCGTAGTGCAGTTGTGTTACATTAAAATGTTAAAAATAAAATAAATCATTAAAATTATTTTATTATTAAAACATCCAAAAATTAACATTTGCCGTCGACCTGCACTAGTCGATGATAGTATCTTCTTATGGAAAACACCCCATTACGAACTCAACAGCAGTCTCAGATTTCCAATCCGAGTTACCATTTATGACTTTTTAGGATTGTAAAATAAAATAAAATAATTTAATTATTTTATTTACTGTTGCATTATTTTCAATATTTTCCATAGATGACCCACACCAACTAGATTTATGAAGCACCTAGGCTAACTTCACAGCACTGAGATTAATGGTTCTCTAAGATTTCTAATTCGGGCATCCATTTAGAAGTTATTCCACATTTTCAGGAAAACCACTCATGCATGCTATTTAAAAACTTAACATTTTTATGGATCATTCAAGGAACACCAAGCCGTAAAATATCATGCCATATCAATTCCTGGTCACACAATATTCCCAAGAATATTCTAAATATATAATAAATAAAATCTAAGTTGTTACATTTCTCAAAAAGTTTTTTCATCTTATTTTCAAATAGTGAACTAAACCTTTCTCTTAAACCAATTATAATGACCCTCACTTCTTATAAATAGATATCATATCTTAATAGATGAATATTAATTAAATAATATAACAATCTATATATGAATTTAATGGGTCTAGAGCCTTTGGAAACATTGATACCTAAAAAACTAGTTCATAAGTGAACAATAACATATCCCCCTAAGAAACTTCAGGACTAGCAAACTTCTTGGAAAGATCATAGATAATATATTTCTTAACAACCTAGGAAAGGAAACATAAAAAAGGTTAACATATATTCTTTTTATAATAACCCTAGTATTTATAAAATGTTGGGAAAAAATACCTCAAGGCATCATTGAAGCATTTTTTAGGTGATTGTGTTTGTTGACAATATGGAAATAAGTTTTGTTATTGTTGACAAAGCAAGCCATGACATACAAATTTGTTGAAAAAGGGAATTTCATTGTGGCATGTTGATTTCATGGGATATGGTTAACGATCCATGTTTGATTCAAGAACTTCAAAAAAGTAATGGATGATATGGAGGTGGTACAAGAAGAGCAGATACAAGGTGGTGACGTTTTCCAGTGTTTGCCAATTTTTTGGGCCTGAAAATAGACAAATGGAGAAAAGTGTTGTTGAAAAATAGACTTATGCACCAAGGTCTTGGAGGCTAGGAAACTTGCCTACCAAATGTTTTTCTAGATCAGAACATCAAAATATGGAAAAGGTATAAGGGGCACCCATGTTTTAGGTTTGGTCACGCAAGTGACTTGCGCAGCAGAGACTTGCGCGCTGAAACTTGTGCGCCGAGGGGAGACTTGTGCCCCATCGCGCAGGGTGTCCAATTGCCTATAAATAGAGGTCAACCTATCTTCATTTAGTGAAGATTCCAACAATTAGAAAAATCAGAGCTCTCTCCGCGCATGTGTGGTGGTCGCGCAAGTGGTGTGTGGTCGCACAAGTAGAAGTAGCGCGCCAGGTGATAGTTGCTGGCCTAAGGTGGTTTGGGAAAGAAATGAAGTGAGTCGCCCAAGTTTAGAGTTGAAGAAGGAGGTGTCGCACAAGTGATTGAGGTGGACTTGCGCACTGGTTTTTGAATAAGTGCAATAGTGATTGGTTGCGTGCCAATATTGGTTTGGGCATACAAAGGTGTGAGTCACGTAAGTTTGGAGTTGGGGAATCTTGTGTCACGCAAGTAGTTGAGGTGGATTTGCACACTAGTTATAACTTGCATGCCGATACTTGCGATGTAACACCCGAGATTTTTATGAGAAATATTTTATTTTTATGTTATATACATCATAAAAGGAATCTTTAACTACACACAACACTAGCTTGGATTTCTTTACACGCAATCGCGACCTTCCTCGATGTCTTGTGTTGTACGCAATACCGAATTTCACTAAACAACGATATGCTATTAAAATATTATTAAAACAAACCATTATGAATATTAATACCCACTTTTTTAAATTTTATAAATTTTATTTTTCAAAATGGTCTTCATTTTTGGATTCGGAATATCAAAATTATCCTAGGGTGAAATTTTGTTATTTTTCTAAAAACTTTCATTTTTTGTTGAATAGTGAAAACACTAGGTTACTATTTAAAAACCGAATTTTTATTTAAATAATTATTTATTTTATTTAAATTTATTTTAGGTCAAAATTGATATATAATACCTATATAAGTTCAATATAATTCATTGGAGTCATTTTATAACAATTTTAGATATATAAAAATTTTATTGAACTTTTCACCGTATTTTACCCACGTCCTAGGAGAATTTGCAAATTTACATAAAAATTAATTTTACCGCTTCTGTGAGTGAAATTTAGAAAATCTGAGAGAAATGGTTAATATCAAGGAGTAAAATTTGGTTCAATAAGATAAAAATAATTTTTGGTGAATAGTAATTTTTTACTTTTATTTACCACGGTTAAAAGTAAATAGGGTAATTAAGGGTAAAAATGATATTATTATCAAACTAAAACATGTTCTAATTCTATTGGATAAGTTTAATTAGACCAAAAACAACCTTAGGAATAATATATGACCACTTATGTCCACTTAGATTAGATTAGGACATTTATTATTATTTTATTTATAGAAGAGTTAAAATTGTTAAAATCAATGTTTAATAATTAAAACATTTTTAATACAGGTTTATAAATAAGATAAATTAAACTATAAATATTACTTAGAAAGATAAAATGATTTCCTACATAATGGTATTTTATTTATAATTTTTAGACTTTAAATAATTTAATTTATTTATGACACAACGATGATGCAGTAATTACCATATTAATGAAATATTAACATAATTGATGTTATATATACCCAAATAAATGTAATTTTAGACTTTTTATAAATTCCACTAATTTTATAGGTTAATATGACATGTTAGTATTTATGTAATTAACATTTTTCGAACTAATCATGCTGTTTTGATTTTCAAAAAAATCTAGTACCAAATAGTGTCAAAATTGACATAAAATAGCTTTCAAAACAAATATTATATTATTAATTGTAATTTTATTCCAAAAAATCTAAGGTTCGGCCAAATGACCTATATAATGATAAATATATTAATAATGAACCACTTGGGGTTCGTTTGTCATGTTATTGTATGTTTATTAACCATATAGTGTAAGATAACAAAAAGACACGGTAAAAGTTAAATTATTTAACATAGAGTTAAATCTAAATGATAACGATAAAATAGTAACCTAAACTTGTCTAAAACCTATTTTTTGAGATTATTTGGACCCATATCCACCTTATCTTCTAAATAAATCAATTTGGAGCTACTAAAAACCGAATATTACTTTATTATAAAATAATATTTTATGTTTTCCTATGGTGCCCCTCTCCTTCATTATAAATGGGAACCTCCTCCCTCTCCTCCTCACACCACTTTGAGCCTTCACGCTCCGCCAAACTCTACCAATTTCTCTTCTACACTTCCCTAGAAACATCTTAGAGATCTTGGTATTCTTCAAATACCATCTTTAGTTCCCTAAGAGGACTTTAAGAAGAGGCACTTCAAAGAAGAGGTAGTGTCTGTTACCGATTCTTTCAACTTTATTTCTTCTTCTAATTATTATTATTTAGTTGTTTCATTATGAAGTAATAACATAAGTATCACTAATATACTGATATGTTATTATAAATATTAAACAACCCTATTTCACCTTCTATCCATCCTACGGACAACGAAATCACCGTGCGTGCGTACGTACGGAATACCTTCTCCACGCCGTGGTGTAATCTGTTTTCCACCACCACCTTACATGGATGTGTATAATGGTGTAAAGAATAACTATATATGATTATTTTAAAGTGATATTGATTCTGAAATATTATACATAAACTTCAATACAATTCCACGATCATGGGAATGATATCATCGCTCGTGCGTACGTACGGCCTACCGTCTCCACGATGTGATGCGACTCGTTCTATGTGATCTTTAATTCATAATGATTATGTAAATTAATTGAATGAATAAATATGATATATATTACACTAATACCATTCTGTAAATGAGGTATTTATAACCTAAAAAGAAGAATAAGAATTTATTCGGAAAAACAAGCATAAGAACAAAAAGGCATAAACACCCGAATAACAAGTAACAATGAAATATTACTAATAAGAAGCTAAGAATATGACCATATATGATATCATAAAAATGAGTAAGATTATGTAATAAGTCAATAACATTATTTAAATCATTATACAGGAGTTTCATACATGTACGAAGCGAATCAGACCTAAGGTAAGGGAATATCTAACAATCTCATTTTTATCCAAGATTGTTTATACTTCAGAATTTACTAGGGAATATTTATCATCCACATCCATGATTCCTAATTATTTAATATTATTTAAATCCAACTACAAAGGTTTAAATCCAATTTTACCCATTGGTTAGTTTTTAGTAAAAGACATGAAATTAATCTTTTTTCGTTTTTAGTATGAGGTACTTTTTTACTTTTCCGTCCAAAGTACGAGAAGAATGTTTTTTTAACTTATACGGCATGAATAGATTTTTATGATTTCATAGAAAATTATTTACATGAAGCTTATTTTACAAGTTTTCAAGTTTATTTTTTTCTTTTAGATTAAAATTTTATGACATGTTAAGAAAGGAAAAATGTTTTTGAATAAGAAAGGATATTTTCCTCAAGAATGGAGTTCAAGTGTTTTATCAAAATTATTTTTCATCTATGATAATATAGGGTTCTGTTTCTATCCCTATTTTTATATTGATTTGATTATTTTATGGTGGAATTAATTTTATGATTTCCTTTTATATTATTTGGATTATGTTATGATGGCATGATGTTTAAAAATCCCATTTTTATTACATGGGTTATTCTATGATGTATGATTTATGATCTTGTGGAACACATAAGAATGGTATCATTATGAGATTGTTGGGACCTATATCCCCCTCAAATGCATTGGGTAAAAATTTATATCTCATGAGATAGACATGGCTGGAACGGAAGGACAATCCGGTTTAGTGAAATAGGACTGAAACGAGGAGTGAACTCAGTTCAAAAATGGACTTTGTTCGCTAAGATATTCTTGTCAATGAGTCCTGAATACTAAGAAATGATTCTCTATGATTACGTGTCTATGCCACAAATTTTCATGTTCTACGTTATGATTATTGGGATTAAATTTCACCACTATGATTTATCCCATGTTGGGTAATTATGATCTCTTTTGCAGGTTAATATTTCCAAAATGTTATGTTCTTATGAATTTGATATGATTGATATTTCTTTTGTTTACCCTTACTAAGAATTTAATCTCACCCTTTTGTATGTTTTCTTTTCCGCATGTCAGGAAGAAGGGTATTAAGTAAGATATGCCAAAAGGGACTCTAGATATGATAAAATAAAAGGGATACCATGTAGATGATTTATGAACCAGTTGTTTATGTTTCCCAGTTTCTAAAGACACTATACCAATAAATTTATTTCATGGTTTTGTTATATGTTGTAATAAGTGCGCTTCAATTTTGATGTAATAAAAATGTATGTAAAGTATGGGTCGTTATAGTTGGTATCAGAGGAAAGGTATAGTCAACCTTTGAAAACTAGGATGTGAAATCCATAGTAAGAACCCTAAGGATAAGTATAAGAATAGAACACAATCTTAGTGTTTTAGAAATGGTCATGAATAACCTATGATAAGACCTTAAGTGTGAAATTTTATTCTTTATTATGTGGTTTTCCTATTATAATTAGTGTTGCTCACACTATTCTTCTTGGTTTTAGTCAATGGCCGGAACCCGAAGGAACCGTGTTAATGCGTAATGCGACGGGCAATGCAATGATTGTCCCCCTGAGCAACCAAAAGTTATGGGAGTTGGAATGAAATATTTTGTAGCCATGCTCACACAACTTTCTCAAGCTATGAATCATGAAGGACTTCCAAACGAGCAAAGGAAGGAGCAACATTCTGTCGAATCCTTCATGAGGCAGCGTCCACCGTCATTCAGCGGGTCTATTGATCCATTAGTGGCTGAACAATGGATCAGTACCACTGAAAAGATATTTTTAGTTCCTCAATGTTCTGAACATGATAAAGTCATCTTAGCAGTTTATCGTTTGGAAGGTGAAGCTGATCAATGGTGGAATCTTATCAATAATACGAGGCCAAGATATGAAATTGTGTCCATGGAATGGGATGAGTTCAAGAAATTATTTTTCAATATGTACTTCCCTCGTATTCTTCAAACAAATATGGAGAAAGAGTTTCATGAACTAGAGAAAAAGGATGATGAATCTGTTGGTACATACGAAGAAAATTTTACAAGCCTTGCAAGGTGTGTTTCTAGGATTATTATCCAACCTGAGAGTAAGATCGATTGATTCTTTAGTTGCTTAAAACCAAATATTCGAAGGGAGTTAGCCATAAGGGACTTCAATAGCTATGAGGAAATTGTTTGATGTGATCTCAAGGTTGAGGTGGATATTGTAGTAACCCATCAGTCATATGCGTTTGATAAGAAGAGGAAAATGGAATTCAAAGGAAACTCTAAAGATCACACTGAAAAGAAGATGATTTTTCCCTTGTGATCAAAGTGTGGAAAGAAACATGGAGGGATTTGTATTAAAGGTGAAAGTAAATGTTTCAAATGTGGAAAATAAGGTCATCGGGCATTTGAATGTCGCAATAATGGGAAGAATATGTCTAGTGATGCGAACAAAGAAAAGGCTACACAGAGTGCACCTCCTACACTTCAATGTTACAAGTGCAAGGAAATGGGGCATTATGCCAATCAATTCCCTAATCCAAGGGTTGTTGGTGATGATCGACACAAACAAACTCTTAAGTTTAAATGTAAAGAAAGTCACATGCAATTTCTATCAGCGATGCAGAGTATGATAACGAAGTTGTGAAAGGTACACTTACCATCCACTATAAATTAGAAAATGTTTTATTTGATTCTGGATCCACCCACTATTTTATTTCTAAATAATGTTATAAGGGTATCGTCGTATTACCTCAACAATTATATGTTTAGTTAGGTGTGACAACCCCTAATGGCACAACAGTTGCATCAAAAGTTTACAATTCTTCTCCGATTGAAGTTTGTGGGAAAGTGCTTCCTGCAAATCTTGTGATCCTTCCTATAGTGGAATTTGATGTGATTTTTTCCATGGATTGGATTTCTTTATATGGAGCTCATATAAATTTCCAAATAAGGGAAGTCCCATTTCATATTCCAGATCAATCTATGATCATCTACCGATGCAAGGATGAACATAACCTTCCAATGGAAATTTCTTCCATATTATGGGTCTTGATTCCACTAAATGAAGGTTAATTATCTCAAATGGATTGTGAGAAACTCAAGATTAAAAATACACCCATTATACGGGATTTTGATGATGTCTTTCTAGAAGAATTAACAGGTCTTCCACCAAATTGTGAAGTTGAGATTTCAATAGAACTCATACCAGGTGCTATGCCCATTTCAAAGACACCTTATAGAATGGCCACAATTGAGTTGCAAGAATTTAAGAAGAAACTCCAAAATAATCTTGATAAGGGATTCATATGCCCTAATGCGTCACCTTGGGGAGCACTTGTTCTGTTTGTTAAGAAGAAAGATGGATCAATGAGACTCTGCATTAATTAATGAGAACTTAACAAGATCACGATCAAGAACAAATATCATCTCCCATGAATTTATGACTTATTTGACCAACTATGCGGAGCTCAATACTTTTCCAAGATTGATCTTCCTTGAGGGTATCATCAATTAAGGGTCAAAAGGGAGGATATACCATAGACGGCTTTCCATACAATGTATGGAAACTATGAATTTATAGTGATTCCATTTGGTATTACTAATGCTCGTGCTATCTTCATGGATCTAATTAATAGAGTCTTTAGAGACTATCATGATCAGTTTGTGGTAGTCTTTATACATGATATTCTTGTATATTCAATGAGAAAGGAAGAACATGAAGATCACTTGAGAATTGTATTGAATACCCTGAGAAAGGATAATATTTATGAAAAATTTAGCAAGTGTGAATTTTTTATTCAAAAAGTTTCATTTTTGGGTCACATAATCTAAATAGAGGGGATATCTGTGGATACAACAAAAACAGAGGTTATCGAAAGATGTTCGAGAACAACAACAGAAACTGAGATCCGAAGATTTCTTGGTTTGGCAGGATATTATAAAAGTTTTGTGAAATATTTTTCATGATTATGTAATCCACTCACCAGGGTGACTCGAAAAGGAGTTATGTTCTCTTGGACAGAGGAGTGTGAAGGAAATTTCAAGGAGTTAAAAAGAAGGTTATCAAGTGCACCTGTGCTCACACTGCCTTGTAGTGGAGAAAGGTTTGTGATCAATACTGATGCATCCAAGAATTGATTAGGGTGTGTTCTCATGAAAAATGATATGGTGATAGCTTATGCCTCATGACAGTTGAAAATCTATGAGAAAAATTACTCAACTCATGATTTGGAGTTAGCTGCGGTAATCTTCTCATTAAAAATATGGAGGAATTATCTTTATGGTGAAAGGTGTGATATTTATACCGATCATAAAAGTTTAAAGTATATTTTCACACAAAAGGAGCTGAATATGCACCAAAGAAGATGCTTGGAGCTGATTAAGGATTACAACTGCTCAATTAATTATCACCGTGGGAAAGAAAACAAGGTGGAAGATGCATTAAGTTGACAAGACCATGCTAGCTTATCCATGACGAGGATCACAAAATATCCAATATTTATGGATTTACAATGAATGGATCTTTGAATTATAATGGAAGGGGGAAAATATTATCTTTCTCAAATGAATTTTCAACCATCTATACATGTGAAGATTAAAGAGGCACAGAAAGAAAATGTAGAGTTACAAAAGAAGGTGAGAAATGTTCCTGAATTCAGCCTTGATTATGATGGGATAATAAGGTTCAGGAATTGGGTTTATGTTCCTCCCATCCCAAAATTAAAGAAGGAGATGTTGGATGAGGCTCATAGTTCTTCATTCTATAATCATCCTGGAAGCACGAAGATGTATAGGGGTCTAAAAGAGTAATCCTGGTGGGATGGAATGAAAAGAGATTTTGTTGAATATGTCTCTCGATGCTTGGTTTGTTAGCAAGTTAAAGATGAGAGACATAAGTATAAGGGGATGTTACAACCATTACCCATACCAGAATGGAAACGGGAAAAAGTCACTATGGACTTTGTCACTGGACTTCCTAAAACATCTAAAGGCGATAATTCTATCTGGGTTATATTTAATCGTCTTACGAAGTTGGCACACTTCATTGCTATTAGAGAATATTTCTCTCTGGATCAGCTTTCTAGGATATATGTGAAGTAAGAGGTAAGATTGCATGGAGTACCACTTTCCATTATATCTGATCGGGATCCGAGGTTTAACTCAATGTTTTGGAAAAGTCTTCAGCATACTCTGGATACAGAGTTGAGTTTCATCACTGCTTATCATCGTCAGACAGATGGTCAGTCTGAGAGAACAATTCAAACTCTAGAAGATATGTTAAGATATTTCTCTATGGATTTCAAATGTGGTTGGGATCAACACCTACCTTTGGTGGAATTTTCTTATAATAATAGCTTTCACTCCAGTATTCAGATGGATCTTTATGAAGCTCTCTATGGAAAGAAATGCAGGACTCCAACTTGCTGGGATGAAGTTGGGGAAAGAAATCTATTAGGACCTGATCTTGTTGATGAGATGGAAGAAAAGGTCAGATCTATTCAACAACACATAAGAGCAGCTCAGAGTTGAAAAAAATGTTATGCCTAAAACCGATGAAAATACCTAGAGTTTGAAGTGGGTGATAAAGTGTTCTTACGAATATTCCTTAGAAGAGAGTAATGAGATATGGAAAGAAGGGAAAGTTGAGCCCTAGTCATATCGGTTCTTTTGAAATACTGGATCATGTTGGGAAGGTAGCATATCGATTGGAACTTCCACCGAATCTCTCTCAAGTTCATGATGTGTTCCATGTATCTCTCCTGAGAAATTACATACCCGATCCTTCACATGTACTAAGCTCAGAAGTTATACCGCTTGAGCGAGATCTTTCTTATGAAGAAAACCCAATAAAGAATCTGGATTGTAGCAAAAAAGTCCTACGGAACAAGACCACTCGCTTGGTGAAAGTTTCATGGAGGAACCACTAATTAGAAGAAGCTACATGGGAGCTTTAGGATATAATGAAAGAGATTTATCCTCATCTGTTTGTTACAAAGTTAGGAATTTCAAGGGCGAAATTCATTTTAAGGGGGGTATAATGTAACACCCGAGATTTTTATGAGAAATATTTTTTTATGTTATATACATCATCAAAGGAATGTTTCACTACACACAACACTATCTTGGATTGTTTTACACGCAATCGCGACCTTCCCCGATAGCTTGTGTTGTACGCAATACCGAGTTTCACTAAACAACGATATTCTATTAAAATATTATTAAAACTAGCCATTATGAATAGTAATACCCACTTTTTGAAATATTATAAATTTTATCATTCAAAATAGACTTTAGTTTTGGATTAGGAATATTGAAATTGGCCTAGGGTGAAATTTTGGTATTTTTCTAAAAACTTTCAATTTTTGATTAATAGTTAAAACATAGGGTTACTATTTAAATACCGAATTTTTATTTAAATAATTATCTATTTTATTTAAATTTATTTTAGGTAAAAATTGTTACATAATACCTATATAAGTTCAAAGTAATTCATTGAAGTCATTTTATAATAATTTTAGTTATATAAAAATTTTATTAAACTTTTCTCCGTCTTTTACCCACCTCTTGGAGAAATTGCAAATTTATAGAAAACTTAATTTTATCGCTTCTGTGAGTGGAATTTAGAAAATCCGAGAGACACGGTTAATATAAAGGATTAAAATTTGGTTCAATAAGAAAAAAATAATTTTTTGGTGAATAGTAACTTTTTACTTTTATTTACCACGGTTAAAAGTAAATAGGGTAATTAAGGGTAAAATGATATTATTATCACCCTAACACATGTCCTAATTCTATTGGATAAGTTTAATTCGACCAAAAACAACCTTAGAAATAAAATATGACCATTTAGGTCCACTTGGATTATATTAGGACATTTAATATTATTTTATTTATAGAATAGTTAAAATAGTTAAAATCAAAGTTTAATAACTAAATTTTTTTTAATAAAGTGTTATAAATAAGATAAATTAAACTATAAATATTCATTAGAAATATAAAAATATTTAATACATAATAGTATTTTATTTATAATTTTTAGACTTTAAATAATTAAATTTATTAATGACACAACGATGATGTAGTAATTACCTTATTAAGAAAATATTAACATAATTGATGTTATAAATATGCAAATAAAAGTAATTTTAGACTTTTCATAAATTCCACTAATATTCAAGGTTAATATGACATGTTAGTATAAATTTAATTAACTTTTTTCGAACTAATCATTCTGTTATGATTTTCACAAAAATCAAGTACCAAATAGTGTCAAAATTGACATAAAATAGTTTTTAGAACAAATATAATATTATTAATTGTTATTTTATTCCTAAAAATATAAATTTCGGCAAATTGACTTATATAAGGATATATATATTAATAATGAACCACTTGGGGTTCGTTTGTCTTGTTATAGTATGTTTATTAACCATATAGTGTAAAAAAAATAAAAAGACACGGTAAAAGTTAAATTATTTAACATAGAGTTAAATCTAAATGATAAGGATAAAATAGTAACCTAAACTTATATAAAACATATTGGTTGAGAGGATTTCTACCCATACCTACCTTATATTATAAATAAATCAATTTTTAGCTATTAAAAACTGAATATGACTTTATTATAAAATAATATTTTACGTTTTCCTAAGGTGCCCCTCTCCTCCCTTATAAAAGGGAGCATCTTCCCTCTCCTCCTCACACCATTTTGAGCCTTCGTGATTGGCAAAATACTACCAATTTCTCTTCTATACTTCCCTAGAAACATCCTAGAGGTCCTGGTATTCTTTAAAGACCATATTTAGTGCCCTAAGAGGATGTTAAGAAGAGGCGCTTCAAAGAAGAGGTAATGCCCGTTACTGATTCTTTCAACTTTATTTCTTCTTCTACTTCTTCTTATTTAGGTTTTTTATTATGAATTAATAACATAAGTATCACTCATATTCTGATATTTTATTATAAATATGAAACAACCCTATTTCACCTTCTATCCATCCTACGGAAAACGAAATCACTGCACGTGCGTACGTATGGAATACCGTCTCCACATCGTGGTGTAATCTGTTTTCCACCACCACCTTACATGGATGGGTATAATGGTGTAAATAATAATTATATATGATTATTGTAAAGTGATATTGATTTTTAAATATTATACATACACTTCAATACAATTCTATGATCATGGGAACGATTTCATCACTCATGTGTACGTACGGCCTACCGTCTCAATGATGTGATGTGACTCGTTCTACGTGATCTTCAATGCATAATGATTAGGTAAATTAATTGAATGAATAAATATGATATATATTACACAAATAAAATTATGTAAATGAGGTATCTATAACCTAAAAAGAAGAATAAGAATTTATTCGGCAAAACACGCATAAGAAAAAAAAACCCGAATAACAAGTAACAATGAAATATTACTAATAAGAAGATAAGAATATGACCATATATGATATCATAACAATGAGTATGATTCTATAATAAGTCAATAAAATTATTTAAATCATTATACAGGAGGTCCGGACACCTACGAAGCAAATCGGACCTAAGGTAATGGAAAATCTCACAATCTCATTTTTATCCAAGATTGTTTACACTTCAGAATTTACTGGGGCATATTATCATCCACATCCATGTTTCCTCCATATTTAATATTATTTACATCAACCTACATCGGTTTAAATCCAATTTTACCCATTGGTGCGTTTTTAGTAAAATATATGAAATGAATCTTTTGTCGTTATTAGTACGAGGTACTTTTTGACATTTCCGGCCAAAGTACGAGCATAATGTTTTTTTAACTTATACGGCATGAATAGAATTTTTATGATTTCATAGAAAATTATTTCCATGAAGCTTATTTTACAAGTTTTCAAGTTTATTTTTTTTCTTTTAGATTAAAATTGTATGACATGTTAAGAAAGTAAAAATATTTTTGAAGTAGAAGGGATATATTCCTCAAGAATGGAGTTCAAGTGTTTTATCAAAAATATTTTTTATCTAAGATAATATAGGGTTTTGTTTCTATCCCTGTTTTTACATTTATTTGATTATGTTATGATGGAATTAATTTTATGATTTCCTTTTATCTTATATGGATTATGTTATGATGGCATGATGTTTAAAAATCCCATTTTTATTACATGGGTTATGCTATGATGTATGATTTATGATCTTGTGGCAAACATAAGAATGGTATTATTATGAGATGGGTGGGAGCTATATCTCCCTCCAATGTATTGGGTAAAGATTTATATCTCATGAGATATACATGGCTGGAATAGCAGGTCAATATAGTTTAGTGAAACAGGACTGAAACAAGGAGTGAACTCGGTTCAGAAATGGAATTTGTCTGCTAAGATAGTCTTGGCAATGAGTCTTGACTACTAAGAAATGATTCTCTATGATTATGTGTGTATTCCAAAAAGTTTCATCTTTTAAGTTATGATTATTGGGATTACATTTCACCACGATGATTTATCCCATGTTGTGATATTATGAACTATTTTGTAGGTTAAGATTTCCAAAATGTTATGTTCTTATGAATATGATATGATTGATATTTCTTTTGTTTACCCTTACTGAGAATTTGAGCTCCCCCTTTTCTATGTTTTCTTTTCCCCATGTCAGGAAGAAGGGTATTAAGTAATATATGCCCAAAGGGACTATAGATATGATAAAATAAAAGGGAGACAGTGTAGATGATTTATGAACAAGTTGTTTAAGTTTCCCAGTTTCTAAAGACACTATACCTATACGGTCCATTCATGGTTTTATTATATGTTGTAATAAGTGTACTTAAATTTTGAATTAATAACAATTTATGTAAATTATGGGACGTCATATGCGTGTCGGCTTAGAGAAGGGTGCCAGGTAAAGTTGATTCACGATAGTGATTCAGGGCTGCGTGAAAACTGGAAGATTGCCCGATACCTTCAGTACAAAGAGTTATTCATCTACGGGTGAAAGTTGAACATCAAAAGAGCATCCACATACAACAGAGGATGTATTAATTAGTGATAATGAATAGACCTACAGGTCTATAAACTGTGAGTGGATCCTTTCCAGAGCAGTGAGCAAAGGAAGAGGAAGAAGGTGATCCTGTCCACCGGCAGTGAGCCAGAGAGAGAAACAGGGAGTGACCCTTGGGAAAGAAGTGAGCTGACCCAAAACATGGTAAAGGCAGTGAGCCTGGTAATATAATTTATCTATCCCAATCATTGTAAAAAGAATCTCGCTTTTAGTGGATTTGGTACATCGGCACATTGCTGGTGTATGCTTCTTGGACGTAGCCCAGTGAGGGTGAACCAAGTAAAAATCGTTTTGTCTTGTGAATGTTTTAGTTTCTGTTTATACTTTTTTGCAGGAAAGAGAGAGAATAGAGTCTTGATTAAAATTGAGTCAAGATCAATAAGGTCAATTGTTTTAATCTATCATACCTTGATTCACCCCCCCCCTCTCAGGATATCTAACATAGTGGACATAACCATTGGTATTAGAGGGAAAGTTTTATATCATTGGTTCTCTCTAAAATAGAGGTCACCAATCATAAAGGGATTCCGATCATAGATGGGAATTTTTTTAGCTATATTAGAATTGGATGAAACACTACTTACGATCTTTGGGAATGGATTTATTCGCTGCAGTAATGCATGGTATAATAGCTGACATCAATAGTGGTTCATTATCTGAAGGTGAACGTAGAGAGTTGGATATCGATTCCAAAGGTATTAATGCCTTAGGGGGATCCCTTTCTAATCGCATCTATACAAAGGTGATGTCATGTAAAACGTCACATGCCATGTGGGAAAAGCTATTGAATATATATGAAGGGGATATAAAGTTCAGAGAGGAAAAACTGCAAGTATTGTGGAACAAGTATGAAGATCTGAGAATGAACCTGAATGAGTCTGTTGATGAATATTTTGACAAGGTAAATGTTTTGGTAGAATAAATGTGAGGTCTTGGTGAAATTATTGAAGAAATAAAAATTTTGAATCTCACCTTGAGAAAAATTCCACCTCGGTTCAATTCAAAATTTTCTATTTTGGAAGAAAAAGTCCTGAAAGAACTGACATTTGATGACATGCACAGAACCCTTGTTTCATATGAAATGAGAAATAATGATAACGACGTTGTGGAAAAGGGGAAATCCAAAGAGGTGGAATTTAAGGCTATGAAGAAGCTCACCATTGAAGATTCTCAGGAGGAAGAAGAGATAGATGAGGTAATTTCATTCCTCTCCTCAAATCTTCAAAGAGGAAAATTAATGTTCAAAGGGAAACTTCCACTTGCATGATTTAGATGTGTAAAGGTTGGACATCTTGCAGCATGATGCCCCAAAAAGATACAAGAAGAAAATGATGACGATGATGTTGAAATTCCGAATAAGAAATATTCAGCCTATGTGAAAGGGAATAAGCAGTTAAAGAGAAATTTCTTCAATAAAAGGAATCATCTTTCACAAGAAATAGACAGTTCAAATGAGACTAAGGTTTAAGAGGTAGATGAGATTGAAAATTGCAATGATTGTGGAGAAAATGTGATGGTGGCAGTCATCGGTAGTTCTCAAAAGAAGAATGAAACCTAATGTAATGATGAAGAAGAAGAAGTTGAAGAATGAATAGATATGCAAGCTGAGTTAGAGGCTGCTCTTGAGAAGATAGTTATTTGGAGAGCCAAAACAAAGAAAGCTAACAAAGTTGTTCCCGATGCCAAACTCTATATGCAGTACCAGGAAGAAGATAAGTTTGATTTGATGGAAGAAATTGATAAACTCAAGTTATCAACACTAGAGAACATAGAATCTGTTAGTGAGTATAAGCTCAATATTGAAGAACAGAAAAGGGAGATCGATGGATTGAATAGAAAAGTCAAAGATCAAGTCAAGTGTATCGAAGAACATGAAGAAGAAGTGGTCAGTCTGTGACGAAAGATGAAGGATCAAGAAAAACTCTTGACCCCCAATGTGATATCAGGAAATTAGGTCATTCAGAGGATAGAAAATATGAATTAAGGGGATAGTAGTTTAGCAGGAAATAAGCATCAATTGAGCTCAGACGTAAAGGCTGATTCAGGGCTTGATCAGAAACAAAAATCTGTGAAAATTGATGTAAGGCCGCAAGCACCCATCCCGAGATTGAAGGTTGATTTGGGCCTAAAGCAGAATCAGAATATTTAGAGATACCAAGGGGAAAATATTAGTGAAGAAGTGACATGAATAAATGCACCTTATATCAGGTGTTTCTGTTGTGGAAAGGAGGTACATTCACAGTATGTGTGTTCCAGAGCCAAGAGATATTGAAGGGAACAAGAACAGAGGTGGCATCCAAACAGATAACATTTCTTGATAAAATATTTCGAAGGAAACTGTTTTTGGTGTGGAAGATTTGGGCACATGGCTAGGTACTGCACATCGACCATATAGAGGAATGTGCCAAAGAAGAATCAAAACATTCCCAAGTAGCATATCAATAAACTAACGGGTGAGTTAAAAATGTAGAATAGATTTTTAGCTTCGCAAGATGAAGTTGGTCTATCATACTCTAACAAAGAACATAAGTCTCAATCCATTCCAAGTGTGAAGGCAGAAATATGGGCCAAGAAGAAGAAGAATGAGAAGGCTGTGGTGGAAGAAATTTCCCTTAAAGATTCGGATCGTTCAGGAGTATGAATCCTTGATAGGGGTTGCACATCCCATATGAAAAGTAACAAGGATCTCATTACAGGAATTAAATATGACAAAGAAGGTTTTTTCAAGTTTGCGAATAATAAAGGGATGAAGATTATTGGTTCCAGAAAGGCAAAATTTGGGGCAAAAGAAATGAGGCGTGCTGATGTTTTGGTAGTAGAGGGTCTTAGTCATAACTTGCTCAGTGTCAGTCAACTATGTGACTCTGGGAACTCTATCTGATTTACCTATAAGATGTGTGCTGTGAAAGGAAAAGATGGAGCAGTTTTTTTACAAGAGAAAAGGACAAAGGGAAATCTTTACCTTCTAAGTAGGGAAGAAGATACGTGCATTTTATCCATAGAGGAAGAAAATAGGCCATGGAATAAGCAGCATGGTCATCTATGCCAACCATCTATAGAAGATCTGGTAAAGTGTGATGCTGCTAGAGACCTTCCTAAACTGTCATGTGATCATACTCATGCATGCGATGCTTGCTAACAAGGAAAGATCATTAGAAAGACATACAAGACAAAGGAACTGAAATCAATAAGAGTACTCGAATTGGTGCATACAGATGTATGTGGACCTATCTCACCACGATCCATAAATAGGCAAAGGTACTATGTCCTTTTCAGTGATGATTTTATAAGAATAGCTTGGGTATTTTTCATTGCCCATAAGCCCGATCTGTTCTATTGTTTAAAGAATTATCATAGGGAATATGAAAGGATGCTTGGGTAGAAAATTCTGATGTTTTGTACTGATAATGGTATAGAATTCACAAACAGTAAAGTAGAAGACTATCTCAAGAAACACAGAATAAGACATCAGGTTTCATTTGTGAGAACTCCCCTAAAAATTTGAGTAATTGAAAGGATAAATCAGATAATCAAAAACATGGCATGAACGATGCTTATTGAAAACGTCCTACCAGAGAAATTTTGGAAGGGAGCAGTTTTGACATCAATCTATATTTCGAACAGGTCTCTATTGTGTCCGACGGAAGGAATGACTCCATATGAAATGTGGTATGGAAAGAAGCCAATGTTGAAATACTTTCGAATATTTGGAAGTAAGTTCTTTATTATCAAAAAAGAAAATCACAGGAAGTATGAGTCATGAGGAGATGAGGGGATATTCCTTGGCTACTCAGTGAAAAGCAAAGCGTATAAATGCTTCAACAAAAGGCTTTGGAAAATTTTTGAGAGCAATGATGTCACTATAGTTGAAAATGAATAGAATAATCAACGAACCGGTGAACAGTTTCTAGATGAAAGTGATGAGGAGGTAAGATACACTGGGGGAGTAGAAGTGGCAGAGGCTGACTCAAAAGAAGATATTGATGATGAGAAAGAGGAAACAAAATCTTAATCTTATAAGAATCCAAAGAGTCGAGCTGAAATTGACAGGAAAAATATCATTGGTGATCAGAGAGCTCCAGTTCAGACTCGAAGAATGAAATCATTAAATAAAAAATCATTTTTATCTCAGATATAGCTAAAATGTTTTTCCAATACAGCTAAAGATTTGTACTGTGTTCAGGAAATGAATGAAGAATTAGACCAGATTGAGAAGAATCATATGTGGGAGACTGTTTCAACACCATAAAATAAGAATCTCATCGGGACTAAATGGGTATATCGCAACAATATGGATGAATATGACACATTGGTTCGAAACAAATCATGACTAGTGTGCAAAGGATACTCCCAGATAGAAGGAATAGATGTTGATGAGGCATGTTCATCGGTTGCAAGGCTGGAGACAATATGATTATTCCTATCCATTGCAGTGTAATGGAAGTTCAAAGTGTTATAGATGGATGTCAAATCTTCATTCTTGAATGGGGTTCTGGAGGAGGAAGTGTATATTGAGAAGACAGATGGTTTTCTCATTCATGAGGATGAGAATAAGGTTTGCAGACAAAAGAAGGCACTGTATGGGCTGAAACAAGCACCAAGAACATGGTACTCAAGGTTTGATCAATACTTGAAGAATCTTGGTTTCCAGCGTAGGGGAGTTGATTACAATCTCCATTTCAGAAACGATAGTAATAAAACGATGATGGTGTTGGTTTATGTCGATGACATAATATTTGGCGGATTAGATGAAGCTCAGTTCAAACAGAAATCAAAGGATGATGGTGTTGGTTCATTTATTTTCTCTTCCATTCGAAAAGAAAATCTTTTACAAACTAACCATGGAAATCGTGTAAAGCACGCACTTGAAATAATGGAAATATATAAATATTATTAATAAATGGGTCAAATGATGTTATAAAATGATCATATAAGGTTTTATAAACATGATTATGGTACTATAAAATATTAATTACACCCTCTTAATCATTATATAGCTTTTTTAATCAATTATTTCGTAAGCCAAACCCATGGTAAATAATTCTTAACCCAATTTCCATTCTATGAGTTAACCTTCTACATCATTAATTCTGTCCTACTTAGATTGTTTGTGTAATTAATTTCGTTTATATTATGATTCGTTATTTTTATTTACAGTGTATCAATATAATACTTTCATTATATTAATTCCCACTTCAATTATCTGATCTTTATAAGGGACTTTTCTTTAAAAATACTCTTTTAAATTTCTATTTTATAAAATTAAAAAGCAATGTTTTTATGAAATTATTCATGTTTTATGACTATGATATGGTTCTTGTTAATTGCTTATGATGAATTTTTGTACTTATATCTCCCTCTAATTGATTTTTAATGTGTTAGTTGGAGGTCAGTCGCATCGTTACTCCAAGTGTAACTATAGTGGTTACACCATAAGGTAGTCGTAAGAGTTATATTGTAAGGTAACCGTGATGGTTAAAAATCATAAGGTAGGAAAGAGTGTTACAATATAATTAATTAATGCCCCAATATTCCTTTATGTTTTTATATATGTTCTTTCATTTTTTATTGGAATTTCATGTTTCATAATGTAAGTATATATAGTTGAGAAGTATGTATTTTTGAAAATGATTTCATATGTTTATATAAATTCATTGATTAATGGTTTCTTTCCTTCATTTTAAATTCTTTACTATTCTTTTTATGCTCATTCCTTGTTTTTTAATTCCATTTATAGGTTTTAATGATGTTTAATAGAAATAAGGATATCAAGTTAATTTTTTTGAAGATTTGTCAAAAAAATCATGTTGTTGTTTTGTGTTAAAAAAATTTATGTTTTGGAATAAATGGATATTGTTTTATTGGTAACCACCTTTTATGCTTATGGGTTTATATTTATGATTTATGACCTAACATTCAAAAACACTAAACTAAAAAGATATTTTGGAATTTAAAGAGGTGAAATCTAGTTAAATAGCTAGATTCTGTAATGTTTAAGGTCAGGTCCTTATTGTTAGTATTATGTCATAGTTTTGATAACTTTAGGAGTTATTATGATGTTAACATAATAGAATAAATGATTTTTACATTATTATATGTTGAAATGGTATATAATTTGAATATTACCATGTTGATTCATCTATGATTTGCCTGTTAATAATGGTTTTCAGTATAAGAAACAAGGAAGAAGAAGTTGGAACGAACTGAGAGGCTGATATCTTTCCAAATCTATAACTAGGAATGGTTGGAATTGGAATAAATCAGTTTGTAAAATTAATGGATCATATGAAGAATGAAATAAATAGTGGTGACATCAATGAATTATAACAACCATAACTACCAAAAGGAACCTGATGATATTGGAACATTTTATAATTCAACACCCTCCTTCTTTCAGTGGATCTTCTGATCTAGTAGAGAATGAATGATGGATTAAATCATCTGAAAAGATATTCGATGTTATGGTTTGTTCAGATAATCAAAATTTCATTATTTCCAATAATGGTTTTGAAGGTGAATGTGAATAGTGGTGTTCAGTGGTCAAGAATATTTCGGATAGAGAGAATATTGAAGCCTTAGAGTGGGATGAATTTAAAAAAAATTTCCTTGAAAAATATTTTGCTAAGGTGGTTTGACCTAGGATGGAGAATAAATTCCTTGAATTGAGGTAAAATTGGTAAGATTCAATTTACACATGTGAATAAAATTTCACTTGACTGGTAGGGTACCCTCCAAATCTTATTCGGGATCTTAATAGGAAAATAAATCACTTTTACTAGGGATTGAATCCAATATACTGAATGGAATTGTCCTCCCGATAATTCAAAAATTATGAGAAACTCGTCTGATGTGCTAAGAGGTTATAAATGGAGTTTTCCGATGATCACTTTTACTTTCAAAACAAATAAAATAATAGGACCATATGGTAAGTGATGGGTATGAATCCATCAAAGAAATATGATGGTAAGAAAGTACAGTTTCCATTTTGTGAAAAGTGTGGTAAAAAGAACCCTGGGGAATGTATTACTAAAACAAAGAAGTTTTTTTTGATGTCGCATGTTTTGATATATGGAAAAATATTGTAATAAAAACGATCTTAAGATCAATTTTGATAAGAAAAATATAAAGTGCTTCAAATGTGGTGAGATGGGTCATTATGAAAATGCTTGACCAAAGAAATATTTGAGTTATGGAAAGATGCCAGACAATAAGTAGATTGATATAGTGGGATCTTTTTTGACTATGTTCATAGATGTCCGACCATCCAATGAATTGGTATCAGGTACTATGTTTTTTACTCAGATATTTCTAATGTATTGTTTGATATGAGGTATATATGTTCATTTATTTCTGAGAAATTTTCTCAAAAATTGGATATTTCACCTCAAAATATAAGACCATAACTTATTGTTAAAACACTAGAGGGTAAATTTTATAGTAAAGAGGAATTTTCACAATCTTATTATTTTTATCTATGGAAAGACATTACCTTAAAACTTTGTTTTTTTCCATAGTAGAGTTTGATATAATTCTTGGTATGGATTAGATTTCTGTTTATCATGCTAAGATTGATTATAGAGATAAAGAAGTTTTTTTTATAATGGGTTTCAGTTTGTATACAAGAACAAACCAATACAATTGAAAACATATTAGGATGCTGAGAAAATGCTTAAATATTCAAATGAATGTTATCTAGCTCTTATTTTTTAAAACAAAAGAACTGTTCAGATTAATGATGTTTTAGTGGTAAATGAATACCTTGATGTTTTTCCAGATTAGATAACTAGTTTTATACATAATAGGGAAGTTAAATTCACAATTGACTTAGTCCCTAATACTAATCCAATTTCAAATACCCATTATCAAATGGATAAAATAGAACATATTGGATTAAATAATCAATTGCATGAGTTTCGTGAAAAAGAATGCATTCATCCTTACCCTTCACCATTGGGATATCCTATTTTATTCGTTAAAAAAAGATGGTTCAATGAGACTTTTCACTGATTATAGAGAATTCAATAACACTAATACTAACAATAAGGATCATTTTCCTCGCATCGATGACTTTTCTGATCAGATCTAGGGAGATCAATATTTTCCAAGATTGAATTGATATTTGGGTACCATCAACTGAAGGTGAAGTAGGATGACATTCCAAAAACATCTGGGTATATTCTATAAGTAAATAGAATCTTGAAATTATGGTTCCATCAAATTAACTAATGAACCTTCAATATTTATGGATCTTATGTTTAGAATATTTCATGAGTTCTTGCATAATTTTTTCATTGTTTTTATTGATGAAATTCAGGTATATTCTATAAGTAAATAAGAGCATGAAAAACATCTAAGGGTCAATTTTCAAACCTTAAAAGAAAATAAAATATATGGAAAATTCAGAAAGTGTGAATTTTGGTTACCATAAATTTCTTTCCTTTGTCACATTGTTTCTAAAGATAGTATAACTGTTGATCCTACTAAAAAAAAGTTATAGAAGAATGGAAAATACCCACAAATATAACCAAGATTATTATTTTTCTTGGTTTGGTAGGCTATTACTAGAGGTTTTTTTGAAAAAAATTCACAGTTATCTAGTCCACTAACTAAGTTAACTTGAAAAGGATTTAAATTCATTTGGTCAAAAAAAATGTGATGATTGTTTTCAGTAATTGAAAAGAAAATTGGTGAATTCTCTAGTTATGACCCTACTTTCCAGAAATGGAGAGTTTTTCATCAACAATGATTCTTCATTAAAGGGGCTTCATTGTGTTCTGATGTAGAATGACTACATAATTTCTTATGCTTCAAGGAAACTAAAACCTTATGAGTTAAATTATCCCACACATGATTTTGAATTAGCATATGTGGTTTTCAATTTAAAAATTTGGAGGCATCATTTATACAAACACAAATGTGAAATATATACTAGACACAAAATTATGAAGTATATATTCACTCAAAATGAATTAAACATGAGGCAGAGAAGATGTCTTGAATTAATAACGGATTATTATGTCACGATCAATTACCATCCTAAAAAATCCAACAAAGTGGTCCATGTCTTTAATTGAAATGTATCATTAAATATCTTATGGATATAACAAGACCCTTTGATTAATGATTTAATGAATTTTGGATTGGGAGTTGTTGGTACAGGAAATTCATCTTTTTTTAGGTTTCAATGCATTCATCTTTGTCATAAAGAAGTAAACAGTCACAGAAATAAGATTGGGGCTTATAGATAAAGTTATAATTAGTTGGAATGGGAAAGTTTCCATAATTAAACATTGATAAATATTATGTCCTATGATTTGGAAAGATATTATGTGTTCCTGCTTATTCTCGTATGAATATATAATTGATGTGAAAAGCTCATGGTTCTCCCTTTTCAATTTATACTAGAAGCCCAAAGATGTATAGAGACCTTAGAGAGTATTACTGGTGGGATAGAATGAAAATAGATATTGAAGATTTTATAATAAAATGTTTTACATGTCAAAAAATGATGGAAGAGTGGTAGTTGCTGAAGAGGATGCTTCAACCTTTACCAGTGCTAGAGTGGAAATGGAAAAATATATCCATGGACTTCATTGTGGGGCAACCAAGGACTAATTGAGATAAAAATTAAATCTGGGTTATTATTGATCGAGTGACTAAATATGATCATTTCCTTATTATTTAAGATACAATGTATATGGATCAACATTCTAAACTATACCTCAAAAAGATTGTTAGATTACATGGAGTTCCTCTTTCTATTGTATCTGATCATGAACTCAAGTTCACTTATAACTTTTGGAAAGGACTCCAGACGTCATTGGGAACAAAATTAAAATTTTGTACATCTTTTCATCTTCACTCATATGAGAATTAAGAATGGATGATTCATAATTTGGAGGATATTATTCGATCTTGTTATATGGATTACTAAGGAAGTTGGGAACATCATATTTATGTAGTTGAATTTTCTTATAATAAATGTTTTCATTATAGTATATAGATGGATCCTTTTGAGGAATTATATGGGAAGTAGTGTAAAACTCTATCTTTTTGGGATGAAGATGGGGAAAGAAAGTTGATGGGACTATAATTTGTATAAGAGGTGGATGAGAATGTAAAGATGATCCAACAACACATGAGGACACCCCAGAGGAGGAAGAAAATTTATACAGATAATAAGAGTAAAGACTTTTCTTTCAAGGTAGGTGATCATATATTTCATTGAATCTTACTATGGAAAAGTGTTATGTGTTTTGGTAAGAAAGGAAAGTTAAGTCCAAGGTTCATTGGAAATTATGAAATCTTAGATAAAGTTGGACCAGTTTCCTACCATGTAGATTTTCCTATGATTTTATCTCAGGTACATAATGTTTTTCATGTTTCGATGTTGTGAAAGTACTTTCCAGATTCATCTCATGTTTTGAGCCTATAATCAGTTCTGTTGGAAGAGAACATTTCTTATGAAGAGAAACCTATTTATATTCTTGATTGAAGAGAACATGTATTGAAAAATAAGGTAATCTACCAAGTAACAGATTTGTGGAGAAATCACATGGTTGGAGAAGCAACACGAGAATTTAAAAATGCTATGAGGGAAACGTACCCTCACTTGTTTAATATGTAAATAAAATTGCGATCACACAATTTCAAGAAGGTGGGGATAATGTAACACCCCAAGGTTTTATAGTTAAATTTAATAAAATTCACGAAACACAAATACTCTATCAAAAACACTGTTTTTAGGTGATAGTAATACACTAGCTATTAAACATAATTTTTCATGTTTATGATTTGAATTTCGAAAAACGTAAATCTATGGTTGATATTAATATGTTATTTAGATTCTGATAGAGCCAACTTGATTTTTGGTGAATAGTAACTTACCATTATGAATAGTAATATGAATAGTAATTTGACCCTTATGAATAGTAAATCATATTATTATTTTATTTTGTTAAGGTTATAAGATAATGATATCTTGATTAATTTTTCAAGGTGATATGAAATATGTTACAGTTTTAGAATAGTTATTATTTGAATAAATTGTGATTTTATTTAAAAATTAAATTAATGATATTTATAAAATTATTTTAAAAAAATGGAGTTCATTTTTTAATTCTACACATCATAAAATGGTCAGGGTTATTTTTTGGAAGTTCTTTGAAATTCTTGAATTTTTTGTGAATAGTAAAATACGTAATTTGCCGTATAAATACATTATATGTTAAATACACTATTCTTAGAATCATGGATGATGTAAGCACCTTTCATTCGAAATCAAATGATATAATTACTATTTAGGTTCACAAAAATTATGACTATTCATATTATTGGGAAAAATAGTAAACTAATGATTAAAATAATAGAAAACCCCTCATCTCCTCCAATATAAATTCCACCCTCACCCCCCTCTTACTCTCATACCTCTCAAGCTTTGAGAATTGTCAACATTCTATCCAATTCCCATTTCAGGGCTTTTACCCACGTCCAAGACCTTTTGGTCTGACTAAAATTTCAAAACCAAAGTCCTTAAGGAGGATCTCAAGGAGAAGAGATCAAGAGGTAAAAATACTACTTTATTTCCTTGTGTTTTCTTTATAATTATTTTCTTTTCTTATACTCTATTTTCCTACCCTTATCCATGAGTCATTAAATATCCCATATTATATATATTATGAATTTTTATTATGTTTATGGAAAATTTCATCATCATTCTTCCTCTCCCCCTCCTCTTATTCTAAAAATAAAAACATCATTCGTGATGTGTAGATTTATCGACATCGTGGACGATGTGTCTTCAATTTCCGTTACATCCATAAAATATGGTTGTAAAAACATTTTAATGGTTGAAAAATATTTTAAAGTGTATTATATGACCTCTCTTATGTTCTGTAATTAACTTAAATGCATAATATTAAAGGTATATTATGAAACAAGTTTGTGATTGTTGATGAATCACTAAAATGATTTAAACAAATATATCTAATAATTTTTCTTATTATTCATCATTGTACCACATAACCAAAATAATTTATGGAATACTTTAATATTATATAAACATATTAACACCATTTTGTTCCACTTATTGAGTTTTACTTCCATTCAAAAATAAAATCCTTTTCTAGCCGACCATGGAAATCATTTAAAGTACGCACTCAAAATAATGGAAATAACAAAATATTATTAATAAATATGTCTAATGATGTAATAAAATGATCATATATGGTGTTATAAACATGATTATGTTTCTATAAAATATTGATAACACTATTTCAACCATTATATAGTATTTTTAAACAAGTATGATATAATACGAACCCGATGTACGGTAATTCTTAACCTAATTACCATTCTTTAGGTTAACCATATAATTCATTAATTATGTGCTAATGAGATTATTTGTGTAATTAATTTATTTTATATTAAGATTTATTAGGAGTATTTATAGTTTATACACATAATCCTTTCATTATATTAATTATCACTTCAATTATATGATTTTTGTAACGGACTTTCTATTAAAAATACTCTCTTTCAATTATATTTTATGAAATTAAAAAAGAAATGTTTTTATGAAATTATTCGTGTTTTTTGATTATGTTAGCATTATTTGTAATTGTTTATGATGAAGGTTGAGACCTATATATCCCTCAAATTAATTGGGAATTTGTATGTTGGAGGTTTACCATATGGTTACTTCAATTGTAGCTGTGATGGTTACACCATAAGGATGTTATATGGGTTACATTGTCAGGTAGTCATGAGGGTTAAAAATCATAAGGTAGCCGCAAGGGTTTCAATATAAGTAAATAATTCCCCATGATACCCTTATGGTTTTATATATGTTCTTTAATGTTTTATGGAAATCTCATGTTTCACAAAGTAATTATATATGGGTGATAAGTATGTCTTTATGAAAATTATTTCATATGTTTATAAGTATCCATGGACTAATGGTTTCTTTCCTTATTTTTATATCCCTTACTAAGAATTTTATGCTCATCCATTATTTTGAAATTATTTTAACAGATTATAATTATTTGTAAGATAAATAAGGAAGTCAAGTTAAATGTTATGAATATTTTCCAATAAATCATGTTGTTATTTTGTATTAAAAAATTATCTTTTAGAAGAAATGGATACTATTTTAATACTAATTACTCTATATACATGTGGGTTGATACGTATCAGTTACATCCTAACTTTATAAAATCTAAAATGAAAATATCTTTGGGAATTTAAATTGTTGAAATCTAGTTTAAATATCTATATTATGTAATGTTTGAGGTCTATTACTTATATATATATATGGTATTATATATATGATTATGGTTCTATTATATATTTATAGTAAACCTATATTTGTTATAAATTATTTTTCAATGTGTATGAATAAATTAGAGACTTGAGGTAAGGTTTTAACATCTTAAATTTCCTTCATTGAGACATATGTTTTGTTATGAAGGTTTCATATTTTTTGAGGTGTATTTGAAACCCATTTGATATGTTTCATATTTAATATAATTTTTTCAGTATTATTTAATGTCTAATTTTAGGTTATTTTTTATGGGGCTTATGATTTAAAAGAATTCCTGTTTAGTAAGAGAATTTTGTCTTGCTCTTATTTTTTTGTGAAACTTTCCATATTCATGACATGTTTCTTTTATGTGGTGAATATACTACCCATTAAGAAATTTTTTTAAAATTTTCATGAAAATAATTGGGATTTACTATCTATCTATGTTTATTTTTTCATGGGGCTTATGATTAAAAAGTTACCAATGTGGTAATAGTTTTATATTACAATATCATTGTTTGTCAGGATTGTTTAGTATTATGATTCTGATGATGAAATATTATCATATATCTCTGAAGAAATTATCTAATTTTTATTCTTTTTTTATATATGACAAATTGTTTCCTCTCTTTAAGTACTCAATAGATCAAAAGAATGTTTTTAATAGAAATTGACTTTATTTCTCTATTTGGTCGAAAATAATTTTTCTTCCATTTTCATGTCTTCTAAAAATGTTCTAAAGAAATTTTTTACTATTATAAAATGATTTAATAAATAAAGTTTTACCAAAGGTTGAATATTTATAAAATGGTTTAAATGGAATATTCTTTTTATTTTACAAACAAGGTTCTTTTTAGTTTTTACTGAAAATGCGAATGGAATCTCTATTTTAACAAATACAATATGAATGATATTTCCTTCTATCAAGTCTTCTCAATTATTTAAATATTACTTTACAAGTTTATAAGGTTATTTTATATAAAAAAATTCTTTAATAATTGGGAAATTTTTTATTTTTAATAGTTGATTTAAAAATAGGAAGAATATTTTATTCAAGAATTTTTTAATGATATTTTTATGAAATTTATATTCATTAAAGAAAACAACATTTCTTGTTGCATTTGTTTTAATCGGGATATGATCCAATGTTACTATCTATATTATTTTTTAATAGGTTTTATGATTATGATGAAGATGTTTTTATGAAACCAATTTATTTTATTTGGGTTATGCTATGATGTATTGATAAAATCCTTATGAATATCAACATCACTATGAGGGTTATGATATGATGATATGATTAATGTTTAATGATTTTATGGAACATATATGTATGGTTTTAACTATGTGATTTGTGGGATTAGAATAATATATCCCTCCAATGCATTGGGTAATGTTTTATACCTCATGAGATAACTATAATGACCCAGCCTTAATACATTGCATAATCGTGAGTTTTAGACAAGAACATACATTCTTAAACATTGGAGATCTTTTCAGGTTTAGATTTTTAAGTAATTAGTACATAAAACATAAATAATATATCACATTCATACATGTGGATACTATTAAAACAATATCAATTTTTTTAAAAAATATAAAACATTTAAAATAAAACATAATTTCCTTGATAGGTCTTCATGACATCTAAATTTACCTCATACTTTCTCTCACATGTACTTATAACTTGTGAAAAATATTTAAAAACATGGGATGATCACAAAAATCTCAATAGGGTATATAAGGAAAGAAATCATTAGTCAAGTGATAACATAAAAAAATAAAACCAATATCATAAAAACTCATTAACCTGCATGGAAACATCATATAGTTGCCTTGTGAAATATTTACCATATCACTCTAACAATAACCCTTACACATGGAATAACCATTTGGTCAAATTCCACCTCTAGAGTACCCAATGCATTGGAGAGATATAATGGGGCCCACCCATCATATCTTGAGCTATAATGGGATCAACTGACATATCATGAGCTATCATGGCACCAACCCAACATATATTCAGCTATAATGGGTTCAAAAAAACATATATTGATCTATAATGGGATTAACCAAACATAACTTTGTCCAAGGAACATATTATAAATTAAACACTTGATAACTCATTCGAACCATTGATCAAAACACATTTATGTTTTCAAAATTCCCTTTTTTGTAAAACAAATAAATTTTAAAATATATCCACTGTGCATATGATAATAAAATCATAATCATCAAAAACTACCATGTCAAAATATAATGGAAACATCATAGTAATAAAGCATCATGAAAATAGTATAACTACTCATTCCATATAAACAGTCATTTCAAATTTCATTAAATAGACTTTTTGAATGATTTTAAAAGGAAAGTCCCTTTCAAACATAATTGAGGTGAAAATTAATAGAATGGAATGTATATGTGTATAAACTGTAAAAAAAAATAATATAACATAATATAAACAAAAAATCATCACACAAATAATCTCAATACCACATACTGAATAAAGGAGAAGGTGAACCCAAACAATGGAAATTGTGTTAAGAATTCTCTTACCTCGGGATCTTCATATTTCAAATATGTTAAAACCTACTGTATAATGGTTAAATTAGTGTTATTAATATCTTAAATAAACATATTCATGATTATAACTCATTATATTATCATTTCAAAACACCATTCGACACATTTATTAATAGTATTTTGTTATTTACATTTTTTTGGGTGCGTTCTTTACAAGGTTTTCATGATCAGTTCATGATGGATATTCTTGTCAATTGGTAGTGAAAATCCATAATTGGAATGGAATTATTTTTACATATTTATATAACCATAAATTATACAATTTATCATTTTAAATTATTACATGAAGATAATTAATTATTTAAAACATTAATGATGTTCCTTCAGATCATTTTGGTGGCTCTTTGATAATAACGAATTCATTTTATTTTGTAAATTAATATCATGTGTAAAAAATGATTCCAGGACCATATATAATATATAATACATAAATTATAATATGTTTTAACCATAAATGTGGTTTCCTGACTACTCTTGAATAATGTAATGGAAATTAAAATCACATCGTCCACGATGTCGGTAAATCGACACATCACGAACAATGTTTTAATTTCTAGATTAAGTGGGAGAGAAGAATAAGTATAATGGCGAATAATCCATAAACATGATAAAATAATTAATATATATAAGTTTTTTGATCATTCATGCCTCTTGGATAAGGGGAGGTGAGTAAATAATAATAATTGGAAAGAAAATTAAAATAAAAGAATGAAAATAAAATAGGATGTCTACCACTTGATCTATTCTCTTTGAGATCCTCCTTGAAGCCATTGGTTTTGGCCTTTTGGGGAGACAAGTAGGTCTTGGACGTCGGTAAAAATATTGGGAGGAGTATTGGGAAGAACTTAGGAAATTATCACGGCTTGAGAGGTGTGGGAGGAAGATGGGGGGGGAGGGGTGGGAGGTATTTATACTGGATGAGAGGAGGAGTTTTACATTATTTTAATCATTATTTTATTATTTGGACTCATGAAAAGAAATTGATATGATTCAAACACAAAAAATAGTAATAATTTCATGTGATTTTGAACCAATTGTGCATATATCAGCAAAAAATCATCCATGAATCCATAAATCAAGTATTTAGCTTAATTTTTAAATTTTTTTATTTCACTATTCATAAAAATTTCAAGTATTTCAGAAAATTACAGAAAATTCAACCCAAATTTTTTTTTGACATGTAGAATCCAAAAATGAACTCCATTTTATCAAATTAATTTTCTAAATATTAGAAATTTAGTTTTAAAAAAATAATATTTTATTCAAAAAATAATAATTTTTAAAACATTTATTTACTTATTCCAAGATATGGGTATATCGTACTTTTAAATAAATCTTAAATATATACAATCATAGGTGAGGTTACTATTCATAAGGGTATGTCACTATTCCTATGGGTAACATTACTATTCAAAAGGTTATGTTACTATTCAGCAAAAAAAAGTTTGTCTTGTCAGACTCTAAATAACTTACTGATTGCAACTGTGTATGTTTGTTTTTCGAAATTCAAGACACATAAGTGGGAAAATTATGATTAAATTCTAGTTATATCAATCTACATAAAAAAAATATTTCATGAATTTCAATTTCTTTTTAAAACCATTGGGTGTTACATTATCCCCACATTCTGGAAATTGCATCCTCACAATTTTATTTACTTGATAAACAAGTGGGGGAACTTTTCCCTCATATGATTTTCAGATATATATGTTGCTTCTTCTACCATGTGGTTTCTCCACAAAACCTTTACATGGTGGATTACCGTATTCTGCAGTACTTTCTCTCTATGATTAAGAATCTAAATATGTTTCTCTTTATAAGTAAGGTTCTCTTCCAACTGAACTACTTCAAGGATCTAAACATGAGATGAATCTATAACATACTTTCTCAACATTGAAACATGAAAAACATTTTGTACTTGCGATAAACTCGGAGTCCGTGCTACTCAGTAAGAAACCAGTCCAACTTTCTCTAGGATTTCATAAGGTCTAATGAACCGTGGACTCAGCTTCCCTTTCTTACCAAAATGTATAACACTTTTCCATGGTGAGATTATAAGAAAAACATGATCACCTACCTCAAAAGATAAGTCTTTCCTCCTATTCTCTGCATAATTTTATTTCTACTCTGAGCAGTCCTCATGTGTTATTGGATTATCTTCACTTTCTCAGCCACTTCCTCTACTAATTCGGGTCACATAAACATCCATTCCCCGAATTCATTAAAAAAATATTGAGTTTGATACTACTTTATATACAATGATTCAAAAGTTTCCATCTATATACTGGAATGAAAATAGTTATTATAAGAAAACTAAACTAAAGAAAGATGTTGATCCCAATTTCTCTGGTAGTCCATTGAACATGCTCGAAGCATATCCTCCAAAGTTTAAATTTTACATTCTGACTTCCCATCTGATTGATGATGAAAATCTATACTATAATTTAATTATATTCCCAACGACTTCTGAAGTCCTTTATAAAAATTATAAATGAACCTAGGATCCCAGGAAGATACAATAGAAATATGAACTCCACATAACCTGACATTCACTTTTATTTACAATTGAGAAAACTAATCCAAATACATTATATCTTGAATAGAAATACAATGTGTATATTTATCCTGCCGATCAATAATAACACAAATCGCATTGTTACCTTGAGATGTTTTTTGTAGTTCTGTAATGAATTCCAGGGTTATATTTTCCCATTTCCACTATGGCAATGGTAACAGCTGGAGTATCCTCTTCAATAACAGACACTCTACTTTAACATGTTGACACATCAAACATTTCATGGTAAAATCATCAATATCCATTTTCATACCATCCCACCGGTAATACTCTTCAAGGACTATGTACATCTTAGTACTACCAAGATGAACTGAAAACGGAGAACTATGAGCTTTACGCAAAAATTATTTCTTAAAATTGTAAACACAAGGCACACACAACATTTTTAAGAATCATAAAACACAATATTTATCGAGGTTACATTCTTCCATCTTACCCCATTTAACAAATTCTAACTTTTTCAATAGCTCATAGTCTTCCTCCTATGCTTGATTAATTCTATCTAACAATGATAAATTCACTAATACCTGAAACAAAGAGGATGTATTTCCTTCACCAAAATCTTCTAAGCCAAAAATGATCATATAATTTACCAAATGATCATGTTCCAAATGTATCATGGTTAATGTATCATTACATTTCTGACTCAATGCATCAGCCACTTTTTTTTCTTTCCTAGGATGGTAATGAATCGTCCAATAATAATCCTTGATTAGTTCCATCCATCTTCTATATCTCATGTTTAATTATTTCTGAGTGAATATATACTTCAAACTTTTATGGTTAGTATATATATCACATTTGGCTCCATATAAATGATTCCTGCAAATTTTTAAAGTAAAAAACCACAACTGCTAATTCCAAATCATGTGTAGGGTAATTTATCTCATAGGGTTTCAACATACATGAAGCATACGAAATTACCTGATCATTATACATCAGTAGAAAACCAAGTACCTTCAAATAAACATAATTAGAGATGAAAAATTCACCATTTTTGGAAGGTAGAGTCGAAACTGGATCATTCTCCAATCTTCTTTTCAATTCCAAAAAAATAAAAATCTCATTCTTCTATCCAAACAAATTTAACCCTTTTTCGCGTAAACATAGTTAGTGGTCTAGATAACCGTGAAATGTTTTTAACAAATCATAGGTAATAACCTACTAATCCAAGAAAAATACGAATCTTTGTGACATTTTTAGGCCTTTTCCATTCATCAATCACTTTTGATTTGGAAGGATCAACTGTTATTCCATCCTTATTTACAATGTTCCCTAGAAAATAAATCAATTGCAGCCAAAAATCACAGTTGATGAATTTTTCATTCAGTTTCTTTTCTATAAAAGTTTTAAAAACAACCATTATTTGTTTTTCATGATCCTATTTACTTATAGAATATATTATAATGTCATCAATAAATACAACCACAAACTTATCCAAGAACTAATGAAATATTTTATTCATAATAACCATGAATATAGCAGGTGCATTAGAAAACCCAAAAGGAAAAACTACAAATTCATAATGACAATATCTAGTAAGGAATATAATCTTCATGATTTATACATCGTTTACTTTCAACTGATGGAACCCTAACCTCAGGTCATCCTTCAAAAAATAATGTGCTCCAAGGAGCTGATTAAACAAATCATCAATATGAGGAAAAGGACACTAGTTTTTAATAGTAATTTTATTAAAGGATCTATAATCAATGAAAAGTCTCATTGAACCATCTTTCTTCTTAGTAAACAAGACATGAGAACCCCATGGTGACGTGTTAGGTTAGATGAAGCCTTTATCTAATAATTCCTGTAAATACTTTTTTAATTCCAAAAGTCTCATTTGAGCCATTCGATCAAGGGATTTTAAAATTTTCATAGAATCAGAAATTAATTAAATAGTAAATTCAACCTCTCGATCTGGAATAACACCAGGAAAATCATTAGGAAAACCATCCATGTTTTTATTTACCACTGGTGCATAATTAATCTGGATAATTCCCTTATATTCAAAAAACTAAGAAAAATAACTTTCATTTATATCTTTTATCAGTTTCCTAGATTAATGATATGTTATCAATGGTATGCATTCACTCTTGTACAGAAACTGAAATTATTTATGAAAACCAATTTTTTTCTCTGCATTCTATCTTACCTTGATTAAAACAAAAGCTAATCCACACCCAGAATAACATCAAACTCTATAAGAGGAAAATAAACAAGGTATGCAGGTAAAATCTTTCCATATACAAATATAGTTATATTATTATAATTTATTTTTTCAAAAATATTTCCTCTAGGTGTTTTTACCATGAGTTTTTGTTTCATTTCTTGTGGTTGAATTCCTAATTTTTCCAAAAATTTCTCAGAAATGAAGAAATTTGTAAACCCTAAATCAATTTTTTTTTGGAAAATCTGTAAAAACAAGAAATGTACCTAATACCACCTCATTTGATGGATCAAAATCTAGTTAAGCAGTTAAAAAGGATTTTACCACACCCTTTTACTTCCAATCTTGTTGATTCCCTACCTGAGTGACTGGCTTCGGACAAACATTAGAAAAATGACCTAATTCGTTACAGTTAAAGCATCTCACCATCGGATTCTCATTAATTTTTGGATCATTTTTCATGTACTCATGAGACATGTTTCCAAACATTCAACATTGGTATAATTTCCCATAAATTACAAGACTTTAACCTGGATAACTTTTACCACACTTTTCACAAGAAGGGAAATTGATTTTCTTACCTCCAGATTTCATTGATGAATTCTTCTCCAAAGCCTACCAACCTGGATACTTATTATTCATTTCATCACGAGGAACATACATGTCTGAAAACTCTATATCCACTTTTTCAGCACAACGAACAAGTTTTTCATATCTTTTAAACTCTCATGAAGCCAAATCTCTTTGCAAAAATGGTTTCAAACCAGAGTAAAATAAATTAATTTTACTATAAAAAAACTAAGTAAAATATGGTATGTACCTATCCAGTCTTTTAAAATTTATGTCATATACTGTCGAGGAATCCTTATCTTTCTTCTTGAGTTCCAAGAATTTTTTTCTCCATTCTGAGTCAAAATGTTTCAAGAAAATGTTTTTTCAGAAAAATACTATTAAAATTATCCAATTCCAAACTATCAAGATCATATCTTTCTCTTATATTCTTAACCAAAAACCACCATTGATCGAATTCACCTTCCAAATAATAAATGGATAGTATTACTTTTTGACGTTCTGAACATCCCATGATATCAAATATATTTTTTGAAGCATTGATCTATCCTTTGTTTATGCTTCGATTTCTGGTTACACTGAATATTGTAGGATGTTTCATTATAAAATTCTCCACAAAAGACATGTTTCCTCATGGTAGATAGTTTTTATTTCCATCATGGATACCTCCACCATTTTTTTTGTGTTAACTGAGCCATTTTTGTCACATTATACTAGTTTCAGATTCCCACCATTCTATGATGTATATTCAGACAGACATCAGCCTCTTGGTGCATTCCTACTTCAGTTTCCCTATTTATTCTACAGAAAACCATTCTAGAAAGTCCTATCTTAGACAAATAAAAATGATAATATTTAAATTCTATAACATTTCAAATTAACAATAGGGTAAAAAATTATTTATGTTATTCTGTTAACATCATCCTAAACCGCTAAAGTTATCTAAACCATCTTCTAATTACAACTATAAGGACCTGTCCATAATGCATTACATAATCTTGAGTTTTAGATAAGAACCTACATTACTAAGCACTGAGGGTCTTTTTAGTACTATATTTTTAGGTAATTAGGAGATATAACATACATAAAATCTAAAAATCATACATGTAGATACTATTAAAACAATATCCAATTTTCAAAATATAAAACTTTTCAAATAAAACATAATTTCTTTGAAACAATTTCATGACATTTAAATTGGCCTTCTTCTTTATCTTACAGATCATTATAACATATGAAAAACATCTTAAAACTTGGGATGAGCACAAATATCTCAGTAAGGGGTATAAGGAAAGAAATTGTTAGTCAAGTGATAACATAAAAACCAATAAACCCGTATCATAAAAACTCATTAACATGCACAGAAAAATCAAGTGGTTTCCTTGGGACATATTTACTATATCAGAATTATTATCACCCTTACACATGGAATAAACATTTTTTCAAATTCCACCTCCAGAGTACCCAATGCATTGGAGATCTATAATGGGGCTCACCCGTCATATCATGAGATATAATGGGGTCAACCCGACATATCATGATCTGTAATGGGTTTAACCCAACATATCTTGAGAAATAATGGGATCAAACCAACATATCTTGAGGTATAATGGTCTCAAACCAACATATCTTGATGTATAATGGTCTCAAACCAACATAACTATGTCCAAGTAACATATCAATAATAAAACAATGGATAACTTATTTAAACCTCTGAGAAAAACACATTAATGATTTCAAAATTCCCTTTTTTGTAAAAGAAATGAGTTTTAAAATATAAAAATTGTTCACATAATAATGAAATCATAGTCATCCAAAACTACCATGTTAACATATCATGGAAACATAATAGTAATAACTAATCATGAAATTATTAGAAATACTCAAGCCATATAAACAATCTCTTTGAATTTCATTAAAGTGAATTTTAAAAGGATTTTGAAAGTAAAATCCCTTACAAACATAATGGGAGAGAGAATTAATAGAATGGAATGGATATGTGTATACATTGTAAATACACATAATACATCATAATATAAACAAAAAATAATCACACAAATAATCTAAATACCACATTGTTTCTGACGCTTTCATCGAGGCGCGCATGTTCATCTCGTTCGGGGACGAGGGGTGTGGTTTTTGTTGCCCTGTATTCCCACTTTGAAAAGGCGGGTGGCATCCACTTCTTATTCAGGGAAGTCTGCTCCTTGTTAGAAACGGGATGATGGGATGTCGATTCTTCATTCTATGGATTCCTCCTCGAAACTCATCACCTAGTTTGGAACTACCTCATAGACTTAATACGTTGTTCATGAAACTCTTCCTGGGACCATATCTTTATGGACACTAGTTAATTATTTTTCTTCTATTAGAACATTCCAAGGGGGCTGGTCCGGGCAGAAACCTTCGGTTAGGGGAGTAGTCATGCTGGGCATCCCTGACGTGTCTGGACGCTGGGGGATTGGTGTGTCTGTCTTCTGTCCCATATTATAGGGCTTCTCAAGGGCACGGAAGCCTGAGTCATCACACATCGAACATAGGGAATCATATTTCATGGGCATGTATATGAGTTTTTCCTCAGCTTCCCATGTTTAACACAGGGTATGCTGCAAGTTTAACATCCAGCAAAGATAGATCGGGCTTATCAAAACCCTGATTGGAGAGGATTAGATGGGTGCAACCCCCTGGAGGCAACACTGATATTGGAGGCAATGTGTGGGTGGCTTCTCAAATGCTATTAAATGGAATGGGGAATGGGGTGGCATGATGCCACCAGGATTTTGTGGCACGGGTAAGAATTAGGATGGATGATGGAAGGTTTCGTGAGGGGGTGGTGAATTGGGATGGAACCGCCATGAGGATGATGATGGTTTTGGGAATGTGCCTCAAAGAGGTTTCCTATATATCCTTGTTGTAGGGAATCAAAGTCCACGTAGTTCATCTGATGATGTCTTGCTTCCAATTGGGGGTTTCAACATCTTACCATTGGATCAGGACACAACGGCTTACCATTGGATGGGGGCACAACGGCTTATCGCTGGATATGGTCCACAGTTTAACATCATGCAGGACGGGGGGAGAACTAACGTGAAGAGGGTAGGAGCTATTGGGTGTTAGGCTTGAACCTTGTAGAGGCTTCCTATGTACCTCACCGTGGTAAGGATCAAAGACCACGTAGTTCAGATGATGATGTATGGGGCTTCTCTCTAAGGCGGCCCGTGGTGTGGGTGGACCGACGTGAAGGATGACCTGGGGTCCAATGGTTATTGGGATTGAACCTTGTGGAGGCTTCCAACATACCCTTCCTTGGAAAAGATCAAAGTCCTCATAGTTCAGATGGGGCATTTGGGGCTTACGCTCTAGGATGCCCAGGGTTTTGGTGAACCGATGTGAAGATGGTCGGAACGACCGGATGTTGGGCTTGAACCTCAGGAAGGTTTCCTACATTCCTTGTCTTAGAAAGGATAAAAGACCTTGTAGTTCATGAAAAGGGGTCTATTGAACCGAAGCGAAGGGGTTTCGGGACAACTGGGTGTCGGTCTTGAACCACAGGGTGGCTTTTTACGTACCTTGCCTTAGCAAGGACCAAAGACCTCATAGTTCAGATGGCATGGGGCTTACACTCTAGGAAGCCTGGGGTGTTGGTGAAACGACGTGAATAGATCAGTGTGACCAATGGGTGTTTGTATTGAACCTCATGGAGGCTTCCTACGTACCCTGCCTTGGCAAGGGTCAAAGACCACGTAGTTCAGATGGCATGGAGCTTACACTCTAGGCTGCCCAGGGTGTTGGTGAACCGACGTGAAGATATCAGAGTGACCAATGGGTGTTGGGCTTGGACCTCGTGGAGTCTTCCTACATACCCTCCCTTGGAAAGGATCAAAGACCACGTAGTTTAGATGGCATGGGGCTTACACTCTAGGCTTCCCAGGGTGTTGGTGAACCGACATGGAGATATCGGAGCGACCAATGTGTGTTGGGCTTGAACCTCGTGGAGGCTTCCTACGTACCAAGCCTTGGAAAGGATCAAAGACCATGTTGTTTAGATGGCATGGAGCATACATTCTAGGCTTCCCAGGGTGTGTATGTCAGGGTTGGTGCTTAATCTAAGTCCACGTGATTCATGCTTTTTTGTGAGAAACAAGAGGTAGCAGATAACTGACGATCACATCACGAAAGATGCTTCCATGAGAAGTGGAGTGGGGATTATGCATGGAGCGGCCCAAAGAGGTTGGGACTTACTCCAAAAGAGAGGCTCGATGGAGACAGAGCGCAGCGGGAGAGGGACTTGGGACTTAAGGAAGGAGAAGCATTGTTCCCCATCATGCCCTTTGCTGGCCCTGGGGATCGAAGATGAAAGGAGGAGCAGGAGTGCTGCCTCCTACAAGAGAGCTAAGGGCTTACACCGAGATGGTTTCCCTTTCCCCACAGAAAAATTCCAGTCCCATAAGGAGGATATCATCCCCTGTGGAGACCAGTGGGCATGGAGAATGTCCAAGGTGGGGGTATCCCACGTGCGAGGCACGGGGCGAGGTCACAGTTTAACGTCATTTGTTGAGGACGAAGGTACTTGGCAGTTTAACATCATGTATCTCAGACGAGGTGGATTTTCTCTGCACCCCTTGGACTTACATAACTGGTACCCTCTACTTCTTGGTGCAGAGAAGGGATAGGAAAATCCGTGGTGAGGAGGTGTCATGGAGTGAATTATTGAGGGGGCCACGTTAGCATGGCTATCCGAAGAAGCAATATCCATTAGCGTGCCTATGTGACGAAGCATGATGCGAAGCAACACAACGGGCAGTGTCGTCCATGGGACTTTGAAATCACATGTACTCTGAACTGGGTGTGGAGTTTTCCTTTTGCGCTCTCGATTCGCGATGTTCCATGTACTCTAAGAGAGTTCTTTGTGAATTGAGTCTTCACGGCGCACAGCGAGTCCTCGACTTCGCATTTTCACTCCGCAATACGACACATGAACGCCTTGGTAGTTCTCTGCGAATACTCTTCGTGACAAGTCTTTGCGAACACGCTCTGCAAACGAGCTTCGCGAACCAATGATAAAATCATTCAAGTTCCAGAACTGAATGACCCACCAAGAAGCTGCCTAGGGGTTCATTGCGGATGCCACTCGGAGGGATGAGATGGAAAATAGTTTGGGACTAGGATAGTTAGTACATAGCCACTCGAACCATAGTTCATTGGTGGAGCTGCTATCGGAGATCCATAAGAACTACATGTTGTGTAGGAGGTTTCCCTTGTATGGATTCAGGCTTTGGGATGACGTCTTCATCCCTAAATCCAGTAGGGACATGCCAGCTTACTGGTTTCAGAGAATACCGTGTTAGCACTGGTGGTTCAGGGTAGTCGATGGTCAGGCCCAGGATGACTTCACGCCCGTCATTGCTGACTTCTTATACAACCATCTAAACAACGTTGATGGGAAGTCATTTTAGCCAGAGACATCCCCTCCTCTGTACCAAACTATCCTCATGGCGGCGCTGGGGAACCCAAAGAAGGGGTGGTCAGAGGAATGGGACCTACACCAGGGCGGCAACTTCACTGATGATTGGGCCTGGGCCTACTGGGTAGGCGCCTCATGTGAGGAGTTCGGAGCGGAGCTGAGAAGAGTGGGCATGTATGAGGCATCTTGGGCTTCCCAGTTTCACATCTACCTTTCGAAGCAGCTAATGTCGGAGCTGTTGAGCCGGTGGTCACCGAGGACCATACCTTCCACCAGCATCATGGGGAGGTTGGCATCAGCTTATGAGACGTGCATCAGAAATTGGGGGTCCCGATATGGGGGGGGCGATGTATGATGAATTCCTCCCTGATATGGGTGTGTGGGAGGATCTGGAGCAGATGTCGCATCTGGAAATGGCATTGATTGAGCTTGTTCCAGGAGAGGACAAGGAGGCGGTGAGGGATGTCCACTTTAGGCATTGGTTCAAAAAGTTTATGAACTTATTAGTAGACCGACAGTTCCCGGAGAGACCTCGAACTTTCCCAAAGGTGGCCTGGAGTAAGGAACACTCGTACTGGTGGCTGTTGTACAATTTCCAGTGGAATACCTGGGGGTTCAATATCAGCACTAAGCAACAACCAATAGTTAGGCTGGTAGCATTCATCGTCTCTCTCATCTATGGTTGGATCCTTCCAGTGAGGGGTACAAACATGGGAGTGCGACCAAGCACTTTCATCATGGCATCCACACTGGCGACAGGTGGGTGGGTCAACCTAGGGATCCCGATGATTTCCAAGTTGTATAAGATGTTGTGTCACATCATCATGGGGAAGAGGCCACAGAGGATATGTGGGCCATTCCACCTCATGTATGGGTGGATAGTGGCCCACATCAGGGGGATCTATGAGTATCCGAACCCCATCTCACCTCCAGGGTCAAACTTCCGCCCCTTGATTCTCAATGCTGCAGGGAGTTTTCTGGCCAAGATGACCACACCATCGGTTCTGAACTGGGTGTGGAGTGTGGATAAATTCAATTTCTACCCGTTTTCGTTGCTGACGGGGGTATTTACTGAGGAAATCCGGGGGACAGAAGAGCACTGGGCCAATCTTTGGGCCATTCGAGGTGGTGTCTTGGTGGCTAGGGTGGACCGAGAGCATCTCTGCAGTCCATACACCCCACACCGGTTTTCAAGGCAATTATGGTGCCCGTAGTGACTAACCCCACAGGTCTACTTGGAGGTGTGTCATGAGGAGCACCCGTGTGTGATGAGGAAGATGTGGCTCATCTTCACAGGAGAAGACGGGAAGATGCAGAATGAACTGCCTCCGCTGACCATCATCCTCGGGCTGGTAAAGAAATATCCCTAGAGCTATGAGGTGGCCTACTCAGGGGAGATGTTGAAGCAGCCAACCATTCTAGTCGGTGATGGTGAGCCTCCCCGACCTTGGGGCCGAGGCCGGAAGGAGGAAAGGAAATCCTGTATTGGCGGGGCTACTGTAGCGATGAGGCCCGCACTAGTTGAGGTGGAAGCCGTGGTAGTGGATCCAGCAGGAGTCGTGGATCCAATGGTCCCAGGAGAACAGAGTCATTCGTAGGGATGTCACTGAGAGGATTCCACTGGATTTCTACTTAGGACTTGAGGAAATGGATGATCCATATTGACATGCTGGATAATGCCATCTTCCTAGAGTCCTGGGACATCTGGGAAGTCAACCGGAAATTACTCGGCCCGTCTGAGTCATGGAAGCACCTTAACCGCCTCGAGATGGACTTGCTGGGGATTTTCCCTATTAGAGCTGGTTTTGCAGTATCCCAGGATGAGGCAAAACAATACATGGCCGAACTGGAAGAATTTATCAACTCCTGGGGTGTTTTACACCCGATGACATACCTGGTCAGGGTGCTGTTGGATTGTACGGTCCCTCCGCAACTGTCAGTTGCTGGACTGAGGAAGCGCTTCCCTCTGCTAGAAGAATCGGACGAGTCCTCCTAGGGAGACGAGGCTGGTAGAGGGATTGGAGAAGGATGAAGTCCGCAATCAGTCCTTAGATCTCGAAGAGTTTGTAGAGGTAATCAAGGTAAAATACAAAGTTCATTCCTCAGGTCCTGCTCTTAGGTTAATCTGGATTCCTTATTAGCATCTGCACTATGCAGGAGTACCTTGTGCATAGACCTCATTCTCTCCCCTTAGTGGGTTCTGACGCGGGACTTTCGGGATCCACATCCATGGCTACATCAACTTCCGTGTCTGGCGGGGCTAGGACACTTGAAGCGTCTCCTCCGGAGTCTCCAGACCTACCAACCATATACGAGGGGCCATGTTTCTGGGTCCCGAAGACATCAGACGAAGAACGAGACCTGATATTTGATCTTTGTAAGTCTCCTATACCAAATTTATGACTGCCACACCCTTGACCATGTTAACTGAAATTCACATTCCATTTTTTGTGTTTACAGTCCTTCAATTGGCCAAGGCCGCTGCGACAAAGATGGTCGGGACTTCTGGTAGCGCCCTTCCTAGAGGCATGCCAACGCTCATGGAGGTTGACATCCAGCCTGATCGAACTGCACTGATCCCGATCACTGGAGGGTATTTCAATGGGATTGCACCTGAGGTTATGAAGGTGGGATCCGATGATGAGGATCAACCAGACAGTTCAGGCACCACCATGCCTAATCTAATGCCAGACATGGACCCGGCTGAGGAGTTCCTGGGGAAATTCCCTGCATACGGGTCTTCCAACCGTGCCGACTGGGACAAGAGGGCCTCTGACGAGGAGGAAAACAAAATAGTTTGTTGCCGATCATGGAAGCTAATCATGCACTTCACCAATAACACCGCAAAGAATTATGGTTGGGCGAGATGGATAGACTTCTCTTGCGGCTATATGAACTGTGCATCAGTGGAGTGGATGCCTAGTGCCCTCATATGCTCATCCGAGATCTGATGGTGGAAAAGTTTTGGGAGTATGAATGTGGCCTCAGTGTGGGCTGGAAGAGGAGGAAAGTGGTGAACATCAAGAGGCTCCATGAGACCAAAAATGAGGTTAAACGGTTGGAGACCCCGGCGGATGAGCATTCTGCTTATCTTGATGCGCAATCAGAGCTCGTCTCACGACTGAAAGCCCAGCTGGTAGAGGCCGAAGAGGGAATGAAGCGAGCTTCTGATGATATGGTAGTTATCTAGACACGTGTGGAGTGGGATCAGGTTGCAGCTGGCGAACTACGCCCCATCGCTGCCGAGGAGGAGCGAGAGGTAAACATACACCAGCAAATCCTAGACGCCACAAGCCAAGGGGTAGCGGAGCTGCGACGCTCTTTTGACGAGGTCAACCCGTCCATGGGGGAAGTCGACCCCCTGGTACTGTAATGATTACAAACCCTCAAACGTACTTTCAAGCATTGATTATTTGATTCCATATCATGCATGAGTTCCATTGTTTATATTGGTTCATTGCATTCTTATGACATTCTTGGAGCATCCCGCAATCATTCCCTAAGCTCACATGGGTCGGGCCCAATGTGATAAACAAGGGATGACAGCCTTATCACCCCAATTGAAATGCAAGAGTGAAAACCAAACTTTGGGAATCTAGGATTTGAACAACTAGTCCATATTTCCTAGATGAAATGGGAGAGATCTGACTGGAGAATGAGGATCTCAGAACAACCAAATTACCGTTTTCCCAGTGTGCTCCTGTGCACGAACGGAGTAACGCCATGGGATTAGAATGAATCCAAATAGGGGAATTGAAGGTGTGAATCACAATACCCAGGATTTGGTACATTGTGGGGGGTGGAGTGACAATAAATAATAACTATTGACCACATTAAAAACAAAGTATCCTTATTGTGTTAGCCTAGAGTGGGGATAGAAAATGAAGGTTGACCGCTGAACATGTTCAAAACACGAGGCCTGACTCAAAATGTCATTTGTTAGTCTTCTGAAACGTTGGCCTTGAACAATAGGCAGGCCATAGTCCGAGCATCCATACTATTAGGGGGTTCCCTTAGACATGAAAGGGGACGGGGGTCTGAATAAGGGTGGCACGCAAAGCATGGAATGTATAGTGGTGGTTCGTTCAAACAGAATCTAACACTCTTAAAATTATGCCACTGTGGTGGAAGCACATTAGAGGGGTGAATCGATTTGATCATAGATAATCCCTTATATTATACAGGACCTCTCTGGTGAGGGAGTTGTTGCTTCCCAATGTCATCATGGGGCATCCCGAACTTGTTCAAGACAAAGCTACAGTTACATAGCTCCGCACGGGTGGTCAGGCCAGGGGCAAAAATGGGGAGGAATAGGATTTATGATTCCTGGGGATGGACCCTAGGCGAAATACTTGGGTGTCTCTACGTATCCCATGAATATGGGAATTAATCCATACGTAGTTCTGGAATCACAATTTAACGTCATGTGGGATGATGAAAAGCCTGGCTGCACCGGTGCACATCCTACCAAAACTACTAAGCCCACGTGAGTCATGCTCGATGTGGGAAACAATAAGTTTTGGTTGGACTTTTCTGACATATGAAGAAATGTGTTAAGGAAAAGGGACACTCAATGAATGTTCGCCCAATGATTCTAACCCATCCATGTAGTGCACCTCGATGCACGAAGAAGTAAAGCCAAGTATGTCCGAATTCCACTTGAACATGAGGAAGTGGAAATGTGTAAATCATGATACTCAGAATCTAGACCACAATGATGGTGGCATGATGATGAGGGATAACTTTTGACCATATTAGAAACACAACATCCATATCATGTTTTCCTGGAATGGGGACAGACAAATGAGGGTCGACCGCTGACCATATTCGAAACATGGGGCCTATCACAAATGCCATCCCAGATCTTTAGGGACGTTGGCCTGAAATGGTAGGTGAGCCAAGGCGCCATAAGACCAAGCTGTGAAGGGTGTCCATTTGGATGTGGAAGAGGATGAGGATCCAAATATAGAGCTTATGAATCTTGTACATGGAATGAGGAGAATGTCCCCATGATGATTCCACACTTCAGGCTCTTTGTCAAAACAGATCTGAATATGACAACAAGACGTATTAGATAGAGGGAGTCGAGTCTCTTCCCATAGGGAGATCTTATTTTAGGGTTGTAGAACTTGGACCATGGATGGTAGGAAACATGGGAGACACATGGTGGGGTAATTATAAAACCCTATGTGAAGGGGAACCTGGGGTTCTGACCACCATGTGTTCCTCAGAGAGGTTTTAGGTTGAGGGACTGAAAATGAGAGTTATGTTGGGCCTAAGGAAAAGTGCACAAGAGTTCCTATGTATCTCATGAGAATGAGAATCAAGAAGTATGTAGTTCTAAGCGGTGGCATGGTAGAGCACCAGTTCCAGGTTTAAAAGGGGCGTGCAAGTGTGGCCCTCACACCAAACGAAGTGGTATTTGATAAATCTTGTTTGTCTTTTATGGTGAATGTTTTTTTTGTGAATTGAGAGGCCTAGGATAGCAAGTCCCGGCTTCGCCATAAGAATTAAGTCATTTGCAAGCATTGAAAAATGGTATGGTGTGTGACCAATACCAAACATGGTGTCCCCTTGAGTGAGGACATCACGATGTAGTGCCATTTTTCGTCGTGTGGCCAAGATGATAATATCACAGTTTAGGGTCATGTGATGGGACCATGAGGCATAGTTTAAAGTCGTATGGCTTGGACATTAAGGAATGAACATGAAAAGATAAAACATACCCAAAGTGAATGAGGACTTAGTCCCACACCACACTATACACTCCGAGAAGGAAACTTTGGACCAGAGGTCCAGTAAGGTTTAGAGGATAAGGGATAGGAGAAATGAGCTCCCAATTGAGCTGAACCCGAAGATGAGATGTTCGGGTGTTCCTATGTATCCCATGTGGATGGGAATCAAGATGTACATAGTTCTAAAAAAACGAAATATGAAAAGATATTAGTTTAATGTCTTAGAACTCGGACCATGGAGAAGCAGGACTATCCCAAGTTAAGGCAGACCTTAAACCAATCCCTAATCCTACTTGAGTTGAACTCGGTGTAGAAAACAAGGGTGGATAAAGTATTCGCAATATGTGAAATACATGCAAAGGGGGAGCCGGTGAAGCCCCAAATGATTACCTTATCATGACTTTTCTTCTTCCTAATGTGCAAATGCGCACTAAGGGATAGTACCAAGAGTTTTGAAGTTTTACTTCGACACGATGAGGTGGAGAAGGATGTGAATCATGTAACTAAAATTTTGGGATTAATGGGGTTGGTGTGATGATGGAGAATGACTGTTGACCATGTTCAAAACATAAACTACTAGAATTTTACACTTTACCAATGAGTTAAAACCATTGGTAAAGTGCATGGAAACCGTTAGTATATAGTATACCAACGGTTCCCCCAACCGTGGCCACGTAAGTCGTGACAATAGTCTTATACCAACAGTTCTGTGAAAACAGTTGGTATACGTGTCAAAATAGAATGTATACCAATGGTTTCTACAAACCGTTGGCGTATGTGTGTTAAAGTATAACATATACTAATGGTTTTTGAAACCGTTGGTATATGTGTGTTACAATTATACCAACAGTTACAACCGTTGGTATAGAGTGGATATAAAAATCCATAAGGCTATACCAACGGTTTTGTTATAACTTTTGGTATAAATCTATACCAACGGTTATAAAAAACTGTTGGTATAGTTATATTATAGAATCTATAACAATAGTTTAACACCATTGGTATACATTTTCTCAACTCCACACCATCAGAAGGCCCCTCTCCCCTCTCCAGACCTGCAACGACACAACTCCACAGCAACACAACAACACACCTCCCCCTCTGCAGACCTGCAACAACACCAATACAAAATCCCTATACAAAGTATTCAAAATTTAGAATTCCTTCGATAATTTATAAATTTAGAATTTTAGAAATTCAAATGAAATAACACCCATAAGATAAAATGCCTACTTGTTATAGGAAATGCAATAACACCCATAACAGTATTCCAAATTTAGAATTCATTCCTCACTCAAACCACAACACCAACACACATAACAGTATTCAAAATTTAGAATTCATTCCTCACTCAAACCACAACACCAATACACATAAGAGAAAAATTCTACATGTTATATGAATCACATGGGATGTTTATTCATGGTCTTGGGTTGAGTATCTTAAAACCAAGAGAAAAACATGGGTAGATAGGACAAGGATCATGATACCCATAAGATAGACAATGGTAGTGGTCATGTTCATAGACCAGGGATGAGTTATTGGAAGCACATGGGATGTTTATATTCCTATAATGATTATCTATCCATGTATAAATGGTTCTTGATGTGTTAGTGGGAAACATTGGCCAATCTCGACATATGAGATGGGTTACCGGAATAGCCTACATGTTTTTTATAGACTTTTAAATTAGAATAAGGGCGTATGTGGCTAATTGTAATTTTCTCTCTTGGGTGTGATGTGAGAAGAATCCCCATCTTGGGTAGTGGGTATGAATATTCAATTAAGTCTTTGGTATTGGGTTCCCAAAGGGACTTTGTTTTGGTCCTAGAAACCACTATTTGAGGATGGGATTGAGGTGATCCATGGGGCTATGGTGTCACCATATGTATTCCTCGCCATTGGGGTATTTTTATGATACTTTGAAACTTTTTTTTTCAAGAATGTATGTGTAGACTTGTTGACCAATTTTTTATATGGTATGATTGAGTGTTAATAGGTTTCATATGAAATCATTATATTATATTTATTTTTTGTATGTTATTGTATAGAATTAACGACCCATGATTGAGAATTAGAACATGAGTGTTGGTGCATGTTCATGATGGGATGTCGAGACTTAATCCTAATATATGAAAAATATTAAAACTATGTTAAGCCTTAACAATTTGGAATGTAGAACTAAAAAATTGATTGACTTCAGATGGATCTATAGGGATGAAGGAGATCCCAGTCTGGGTAAAGAGAGAGGGATCTAGTTTAGACCAAAGCAAAACATAAAATAAAAAAATAGGTGAATAACATTAGGACTTACATATTAGAACTAAATAATTGAGTGGAGGCTGTATGGGGAGTGGGGGTTGTCCGGGTGGTGCGTGGGGATTTCTGGGGGTGGGAGGGTTGTCCGGGTGGTACAAGGGGCTGTCCGGGGGGTGGGGGCTGTCCGGGGTGAGTGGTGGGTTGTTCGGGGGGTGGGGGTCGTCCAAGGTAAGGGGGCTGGGGGGTTGGGGGCTGTCAGGGGGGTGGGGGCCATCCTGGGTGAGGGGGGGGGGGGGGTGTTGTCTAGTGGGCGGGGGGGGGGGGATCTGTCCGGGGGTGCGGGGGGCTATCAGGGGGTGAGGGGGTTGTCTGGGGTGGGGGGGGGGGGGGGGGGGGGCTGTCTGGAGTGCGTATTAGGCCAACACGGTCACACGACACCTCCAATTGATGTGTCATCTATCCGACAATTTTACAATTAACCCATTCTTTATTGTCGTCTGATTTCATGGTATTCTGAGGTCATTCAGCCGATTTTGACCACCCCACGCACGCTTTTCAAGCGCGCCAAAACACCTAAAAACACATATTATACCATGCTATTAAAACCGCGCATTCTAATGATGTGTCATCTTTTTTTACACCTCATGAATAATAATTAGGGTGTTTTCGATTGATTTCAAGTCATTCCGATATCGTTCGGTATGTATTTGACCGTAAAACGCATGTTTTGGTCATTTACGACACGCAGAGTGTGTTTTCAGCCACCACGGTCACACGAAACCTCTGATTGATGTGCTATCTACCTGACCATTTCACAATTCACCCACTCTTTGTTTTCGTCCGATTTCATGGCATTATGAGGTCATTCGGCCAGTTTTGACCACCCCACACACACTCTTCAAGTGCACCAAACACCTAAAAACACATATTCAGCTATGTCGTACAAACCACATGTGTGAATGATGTGTTTCCTCTTCATACACCTCACAAATAATAATTAGGGTGTTTTCGTGTGATTTAAAGTCATTCTTGATGTTGTTCAGTACGCATTTGACCGTTAAACACATGTTTTGGCCATTTACGACACACATAGTGCATTTTCGGACACCGCGGTCACACGACACCTCTGATTGATGTGTCGTATGTCTGACCATAATTCACCCACCCTTTCTTATTGTCTGATTTCATGGCATTCTGTGGTCTTTCGGCTGGTTTTGACCACCCCACGCATGCTTTTCAAGCACGCTAAACACCTAAAAACACATATTCAGTCATTCCACGCAAATCGCGCATCATAATGACGCGTTGTCTTTTTGTACACCTCATGAATAAAAATTAGGGTGTTTTGTGTGATTTCAAGTCATTCTGATGTCATTCGGTATGCATTTGACCGTTAAACGCATGTTTTGGCCATTTACGACACGCGAAGTGCGTTTTCAGCCACCGCGGTCACACGACACCTATTATTGACGTGTCTTCTGGAAGACCATCTCACAGTTCACCCACCCTTTGTTTTCATCCGATTTTATGGCATTATGATGTTTTTTGGCTGGTTTTGACCACCCCACGCACGATTTTTATGTGCACCAAACACCTAAAAACACATATTTAGTCGTTCTGTGCAAACCGCGTGTCCGAATGATGTGTATTCTTTTACTACACCTCAAGAATAATAATTATGGTGTTTTTGTGTGATTTCAAGTCATTACTATTCCATTGGGTATGTATTTGACCATAAAACACATGTTTTGGCCATTTACGACATGCAGAGTGCGTTTTCGGCCACCACGGTCACACGACACCTCCGATTGATGTGTCGTCTGGCCAACCATTTCAAAATTCACCCACCATTTTGTTGTCGTCTGATTTATTGGAATTATGAGGTTGTTCGGCCGGTTTTGACAACCCCATGCACGCTTTTCAAGCACGCCAAAAACCTAAAAAACACATATTCAGTCGTGTCGCGCAAACCGCATGTCTGAATGATGTTTCATCTCCTTGTACACCTAAATAATAAAAATTAGGGTGTTTTTGTGTGATTTATAGTCATTATAATGTTTTTCATCATGAATTTGACCATTAAACGCATGTTTTTTCCATTTATGACACGCAGAGTGCCTTTTCGGCCACCTCGGTCACACGATAGCTCCAATTGACGTGACGTCTAGCTGACCATTTCAAAATTCACCCACCCTTTGTTTTCGTCAGATTCCATACCATTACGAGGTTGTTCGGCCAGTTTTGACCACCCCACGCACACTTTTCAAGCGCGCCAATCACCTGAAAAACTAATATTCAGTTGTTCCATGCAAACCTAGCTTCCGAATGATGTGTCGTCTCCTCGTTCACCTCAAAAATGACCCATGGATCATTGTGTTAAAGTATCAAGACAATCTGAATATGTTTGGTCATTTTTATGTATTCCAGTTGTTTTTACTTAAAATGGTGTCCATTTTAAACAAAAAAGATGCATTTAGAGTGATACCGGCCACACCATGCCTTGGATTAAGGTGGTGTTGTCTTGTACGTATCTCAAATGACCATTGGATCATTTTCCAAAATTATCAACACAATACAAATAAGTTTGTTGTTTTTTTCATATGTTATTTGTTGTTTTCACTTAAAATGTTGTCCATTTCAAATCAAAGTGAGACACTTTGAGTGATACCAGCCACACCATGTCTCGGATTGAGTCATGTTTGACTCGTACCCATCACAAATGACCAGTGTATCATTTTACAAAACTATCAACACAATATGAATGCATTTGTTTAGTTTTCCATATGTCAATTGTTTTTTTCATTGTTTAATCCCACCTATAATGGGCTAGCTCAGGTAACAGGTCTGTATGGCCTTGGTTGGTCTCTTGCAATTTGGTATTAGAGGCCTTACTCAGCCAGATGTGTGTCAACAATGCCTATGTTGTTTTTATGTCTTGGTCAGATAGTATTGGGATCGTTGGAATTTGGATAGTAGGTGCAGAAGAGGGGCCTGAATAGCTCACCCCCATTATTGAATCAGAGGTTCAATAGGTGCCTGGAAAAATGATTACAGATTCCAAGATTGAGATTTAGGATATTTTTAATAAATCATATAGGGAGTTTAATTTAATCCTGTTTTCCAGGTATATTCTCAAGGGACCAGAATGAATATGTTGGGATTCTATAGTGTAGGATAAGTTTCACAAAGTTCTTACCTGGGTTTCATTCAATAAGATATTTAACCATCTTTTTATCATGAAACTTTACATGTGTAAAATACATTGTAGTTTCTAAAGTTGGAGAAAGTGAAGCGTACTCTTCTAGAGTTCTCCAACCACTTGTTGAGTTGGTTAATCTTGCACTAAATCTTTTCAAAAATGATTAAACAAAAGCCTGTAGGTTTGAGATGGGACTAAGGAACAATGTTTGGTTGATGCTATCTCTTTTTAGCCTTCCAAACATCCTGGAGGTATTAGATAGTGTTTATTTTTATAAAGAAGACATATTTGGAAGGATAGACTAGGGAGGAGCTTTAGTGGATGCAATAATTGTTCAAAGTTCTTATTTTGGTTATAAATGGAAGTAAAAAAGTGTCTATTGTTCTAAGGGACCTATTCCAGGGGATTCTATAAAGAACCAACATGTTATTTTTTAACCATGAGACATAGTGTTTTTCTAACTGTGAGGCATAGTGTTTTTTATTCCGATCGGGGTTCTGAGCTCCGAACAAGCCCCAAAATCCCCATAAACCATTATAACATCATTAGGATTCTATATTTGGTCAAAAATAAAGAGTTATACTGAATTCAAATATATCCATACCAGAGTGAAAAACCAGGTTCAAAAATAAAGAGTTATATAGAATTCAAAAATATAATGGATCAATCTACCCCTGATCACCATCACCATCACCATTTTCATAATAAGACTCATCCTCACCACCATCTTTGTCCTTTTCATCATCCTCGTCATCGTCCCCATTCACATCCTCATCCCCATCCTTGCCCTCAGCCCCATCATCGCCCTCGTCCTCATCCTCACCCTCACCCTTGTCCTCTTTTGCGTTCTCATCATCACCATGAATGTCATCATCTCAACCAACACTGGAATGTTTGCCTGGTGCATTGGATAATGCACCCATCGATTACATATATGTCTGACAAGCGGTGCTGGCCTCTGGAGGAAGTGATGAAGATAACACTTTGATTAGTTTCATAAATTATTTCTCCCTCATTTGAACCTGTTATTTCAACTCTGTGACCCTTTAATCATATTGTATTGCATGCTCCTTGAACTGTTCCAACTTGGTGGTACTATAATGGATACCTGGAGAGGACCAATACCTCGTCGGGACTATATTTTTACCAGGTCAGCAGCATACTCGACCAGAGTGCTCATCTCCCAAAACCTGATATAAATGATCATGTGGCCCTAAATTGTCAGGATCCTGGCCATTAAGGGCCTCTAAAGCATCCTGTTAAAAATATTAATAGATTATTAAATTTCATAATAGATATTAAACTTTGAAAAAAAAATCAAACTTATAATCTATTCTTGTGTCGATTCATTAACTGAAGTTCCATCTTTTTTCCTTCTACTTGAGAAAAACACTTTTTCTCGAGGGATACGTCCTTAAATATTCAATTTGAGCTTCTGTAATGACATTAAAACAATATAAATTTCAATTATACTCATATATTAAATATTCAATAAATCACATAATTTAAGTAGGAAACAATAAAAAGGAAAAATCCAAAAGAAAAATTATAAACATCTATATTATACCAACTGACTCTCATGATATGATATTGTAGTGTGCCCCAAAGTGTGGAGGTATTGCTTTAAACCAATGTTTTTTTTGTTTTTTCAGAATATTCCTAAATAATTTTTATAATAAATAAGATAATATTAATGCAAAATATGAAAACTTCCATTTAAATACCTCAAATGGGATTAATACATTAAATTTGGTAGTCTCCCAATGGGTAATCATTTGGCGATATTACTATATCAGGTAGTCATCCACGATAGGTAATGTCTCCAAATCTTTTCCCACTCTATCACACCAGCCAACATTTAGCTCATGCATATAACCTCTCCAAAGCTCTCCTAGATCCTTTAAATGTGCTGGTCATGCACCTTCACCATCAGAGAAGTTAAATCGAAGCTGACACCCAATAGATTAATTCATATAAATAAAAAAAATACTACAATAAATCCAATAGATTTTTTACCCATATTTTTGCACATGCATTATCCTTGAATTCGTGTGGTAGATGTCTCCAAGAGAGAGGGATAACCGGAATGATGTCGGAGTATTTGGCTAGAATCTCCAAAAAAACCCAACATTCCTACCCAGATTTATCAATCATCTATCCATCATCATTGTATTCATCCATCAACTGTGTCAGTCAGTTCCATACCGCACGCAAGCGAGTATTCCCCCTCCCCCGCTTCCTATCAGTAGATGAATCTATTATTAGAGAAAAAAATATCAGTACAAGTTATAATAAAAATAAATTTTGGTATAGAAATTTGTTAGAGTTATATAAATATACCTGTGGTAGTCATATCAATGGGCATCATTGGATGTGTAGAAGTTGAAGAAATTTTTTGTACAGGTGGAGTGTCCCTCAGTGTACACTCCTTAGCCACATACTATGTCAGAGCAAGAGTTGAAGAAGGTGGAATATAATAGCTCGGATATAATGAACCAGAAGAAAAAGATGATGGCATAGACGTCTGGCCAACTAGTAGTGTAAACATTGGAGTCTTAAATATCTTGTGTGTCTCTAAAGACACACCAAGATCAAAATGGGGCATAGAAGATACGTCTGTGGTAGGGGCATAGTCCAATAGGGTATGACTAGTGGATCGTCTAACTCTCGCACCACGAGTCCTCGTACCACCGGCCTCAGTACCAGGACCACCAGATGATCATCTTAATCTGACCCCACCCCCCTCCTACCACCAGCCTCTGTACTAGGAGTAATATCAGGCTCCTCGTTGGATATCTCTCGTCTAGGGGGGTGGATCCTGAAAAAAAGATTGACCCAAAAGTAAACACATGATATTATAAGTAATTGAAATATATATATTTGAAATAAAATACTCACAACAGGGATGAGTGGAGTAATGCCCATCTGTGTCATGCGACGATTATTTTCTGTCATGTTTTTTTCGCCACATCTCTTCAATGGGTGTCATTTCCTGCAATGGAAACAAATATGGAAGTAATTAGAAACAGATAACTAATGTGTAACCCAAAAAACAAAATATAGAAAAACCATTCGGATAAAAAACATAAGGAAACAGAATATTTATGGTTGTTTGAAGGTAAGTACTAGGATACACACTCTGAATGATGTAGGTGGAACATATAGGTTAGAACACAACTATATGACTCTATATATTTTCCCCCACAACTTAAGGTTCACAATCAACTATGTCAATTGAACTATTGGAGTTATCATAAGTAATAAACAGATTGCTTCCAATTGCAGTAGGTGAACCATATATTAGAAGAAATTTTTTAGGGATGTGATATGGACTTCAGAGGCTTGTGGGATAACCATTTGGTACTGGTTGAGTTTTTGTATAACAATAGTTACCAGCCCTCAATTCGAATGGCCCCCTTTGAGGTGCTTAATTGTCAGCCATGTTGGTGACCTGTATGTTGGGAAGAGGTCGGTGAGACCTCATTGTTGGGACCATTACTTGTGCAGGAGAAATTTGATAAATTTAAGATGATAAGGCAATGTTTGTTGATAGATCAATGTAACCATAAGTCATAGAATTATTATAGGCACTAAGATATGGAATTCTCTGTGGGTGACTGGGTGTTTTTGAAAATGGATCCTCTCTTGGATCACCATCATCATGATAAGAAAAAGAAGTTAATGCCAAGGTATGTAGTATCTTTGGATATTACAAAGAGAGTTGGTAATGTGGCATACAAGTTAGCCTTGTCTTCTTAGTTTAAGTCAATTCATGACTTGTTGCATGCTTCTTACTTAAACAATTATTATATAGAACCATATCATGTGTTAAATTGGGAAGAATTATTACTGCAATTTGATTTATCTATGTTTGAGTGGCCAGTGTGGATAGTGGATTCCCATAAGAAAGTGCATCTAGGGAAGTATATATATTTGTCCTGAGTTATTTGGAATCATGGGAATGATGAGCATGAGAGCTGGGAGAAAAAATATTTGGTTGAGGAGAATTATCCATTTTTTTTCTTTGATCAATACCTAGAATTACTTTTCATGTGTGGAAAGTTTCCATGGTTGAGATAATTTTTAGATATGTGATTTTATTATGATTTCCCAAACCAGAATTCCACTCATTAGTGACTTGAACACAGATGTCCACAAGGCCTCATGCACATCTATCAAAATTCCAAATGTTATTGACAAATAGTGAGAGCCTTTTCTATGTCTGGGGGAGACTATTCCCTCATTACCTAAGTTGCACGATTTTAATATTATCAGTTAAAAAGTGGAAGAAAGATAACAATGGGAAAATATTGGAAATGGATGAAAATAAACAATTTAGTAATACCAACTAATAACAGAATCATAAATCGAATGATGGTAATGCATGTCATGTATCAAGAAGAAAAACATAGTTACAACAAGTACGAAGTCATACTTTACAAGAGGCTAAATAAATTCTAAAATTCGACCTAGCTTCTTGAGATACAACCCAATCATCTACTAAATGCTTCATCATATGTCATGTGAGTAGTCATGCATCTATAAAATGGTGATTCCCCTTATATAAACATATAATCATGTAGTTTATTCGGGTACCCAATGGCATCTCGAACAATGTGTGAGATACAATTCATGTAGATGACCATCGAGAGGTCTATAACTATCCAGTCTATTTGTATAACATTTTAATATAATGATATGATAAATTAAAGTGACAACAAGAAAACCTAAAAGGGTTTTCTATGGTTCGAGAGAAAAAATCTAAAAGGGTTTTCTAGGTTAAATCAAAACAGAAAAAAATAGATACACATAAGAATCAAAATTTAAAATGAAATATTAGATAGATAACAATAAAAATAAGGTACCACTTAAGAAAATACCTAATTTTGGATGGTTTGGATGAATATTCAGTAGTTTGGATGGGGAAGCCGAGATTGCAATCGTTCGGATGGAGAAATCAAGATGAACCCGAAATAGGTGATGTCCGAATAGGGGAGAGGTGCTTTGATCATTGGGGAGAGGTTTCATCCGAATGGGGGAGAGGTGATGGATCACGAGGGAGAGGTGAATAAGGGTTTTTTTCTGAATGGGGGAGAAGAGAAGGGACGAACGGGGATATTGGGGAAAACCTTTACCAATGGTTTTCAATAATCATTGGTAAAGGGGGGGAATTTAGACCCCTTTACCAACGGTTCACTAGAACCATTGGTAAAGGGGGGAATTTAGCTAGTCTTACCAATGGTTTAAGAAAACCGTTGGTAAAAATCTTATATACCAATGGTTTAAGAAAACGGTTGGTATGTAAGTGTTGGAAAAAAACCCCTATTCTAGTAGTGATAGCATCCATATCATGTTATCCTGAAATGGGGAAAATCAAATGAACTTCGACCGCTGACCATATTCAAAATGTGGGATTTGTATCGATTTTTTGTCTGCGACCTTCAAGGGCGTTGGCCCATAATGGTAGGAGAGCCCTTAGGCCTAGAATCCATGACACTTGGGGGGTCCCTTTAGGTTTGAAACGTGATGGAATACCTAATGAAGGGGAAACCGAAGCCTGAGAAATGGGTGATATCATGTTCGAGTAGATTCCGACATTCAAGGTACTAAACCAGAGTACCCTTAGGCACATTGGTGAATCGTCAAAGAGGGTTGACAAGGGTGATCAACTTAAAAGTAACCAATTTGAATGCATGAATATAGAATAAGGGGATAGAGAATTCCCTGGAGGGAGAAGTACGTGGCGTGGTCATTACAAACCCGACGTGAATAAGGACATAATCCCATACCACACCATATACTCCCCTCTCTGGGAAAGGGTAGGCCACAAGTCCAAGGTGAAAGGGATATTTCTAAGAGATGGGGCTGGAATAGAAGTTTAGGCATTCGAGCGGTCCTACGTATCCCATGAGGATAAGAATCATGCTTTAGGTAGTTCTTGATGGTGCATGGGGGTAAGATACCCTAACAGGGGGGTGTATGGCACGACGAATAACCTGACGTGAATTAGGACGTAATCCCATATCACATCGTACACTTAGAGTAAGAACTTTGGTTGGGGCTCGTGAAGGCCAAGGGGCCTGAGGCTGGGCCTCAGTCAGAAAGGCCCGACCATTTTGCAGTATGGACGAAGGGAGGATAAGGTATCTCATCCGAGGATGTGTACAGAATGACGAGTAACCCGATGTGAATGAGGACTTAGTCCCATACCACACCGTACACTCTGGTTAAGAACTTGGGTCAGGGCTCGAGAAGGCCAAGGGGCCTGAGGCTGGTCCTCAGTCATAAAGGCCCTACCATTTTTGCAGTTTAACATCTTATAGTGAGGATGAAGGGAGGAGTAAGATACCCCACATAAGAGAGGTGTATGGTGTGGTGAGTAAGCCGACGTGAATGAGGACTTAGTCCCACACCACACCGTACACTCTGATAAGAGAGAACCTAGGCCAGGGGCCCAAAAAGGCCAAGTGGCCTGAGGCTGGGCCTCATATGGAAGGCCGTACGTCATCTTGTATGGTTACCACCTCATCACAGCTCTTAATCCCACATGAGCAGTGCTCGGTGTGGGAAACAAGGAGCCAGTCTCGGCTCTCCCTGTCATCTGGGGACTAAAACCTATCTTTTCCGAAAGGGAGTTCATCTCTTGGAGATACAATGGGGCAGAATGAACCACTACACTCAATGTCTGGGACATAAATGTCGCAGGGAAGTTGTTGACCCTGTTCAAGACACAGTGTCCCTGTAGTGACTTGAAATGGGAACAACAAATGAGTATCAACTGCTGACCATATTCTCAATGCGGGACTTATATCGGCTTGTTGCTCAAAATCCTTGAGGGAGTTGGCCCGATGTGGTAAGAGAGCCCTTAGGCCTAGCATCCATACCATTCAGGGGCCCTTCTGGATGGGGAAAATTATGGAGTTATAATCAAAGGAGTGGGTGAAGCATAGTTGTACCCATCTATGAAAGAGGAGAACGTCTCTAGGGAGTGGGACGTATGGCCGGATTTAGGTTAGCTCAACATGAATTTGGGAAAAGGTATACACCCCTACCATATGTCTTGACCCGAGGGGAAGATTCTGGCACTTGGGCTAGGCCAACAGATGAAATTTCAGGGTGTTCCTACGTATCTTATAAGGATGGGAGCCAAGCTATATGTAGTTCTTGAAGGCCATGCAGTTTAACGTCATCTGGTGATGATGTGGGTGGATAGAATAACGAGAGTGGTCACATGGTGCGAACATTATAATCCTGGCATTAATGGGGCTGGGGAAGCCTACACCATATCATGCAAGGATCCTCTGAAAGAACTATACCCAGGGGGCTAGTTAAAGAGAAGAGTTCGGGGCTAGGCTAAAGACGTGGTGTCTGAGCGTTCCTACATATCTCATTAGAATGAGAATCAAGCCATAAATAGTTCTCAATATGCAGTTTAACGTCTTGTAGGACGATGCGGATTTTACAGTCATGTAGGACCGGACAGTTTAAGGTCATGCGGGACCGGCGTACAATTGAGGGTCATGTGGGACTAACAGTTTAGGGTCATTTTGGACCTGTAGGCTTAGGAAAAGTATTTCTTAACGAACTTAGCATTGGTGGGAGGAGTTATACGCTCACTATCCACGGTCACTAGGGAGTATGCTCCATTGGGGTAAACCCTTTGAACTATGTAAGGTCTTTCCCATTTTGGCTCCAGCTTGGGTGGTTTCCTCCCAGGGATCGTTGGCGCCCGGAGGACCAATACTAAGTCGCCTTGTAGAAAATAGAGGAGGCGAAACTTCTTTTTAAAGGCTCTAGCTATCTTATTCTGATGCATTTTCAGATATTGTAGGGCACAAATCCTGTTATCGTCAAATGCTTCCAATTCAACCAGATGAATCTATGCTACATTATCTAGTACCTGCTGGTCATACACCACTATGTGTAACAAAGGTAACTAAATCTTGATTGGTAGTACAGCCTAAGCTCCGTACACCAGGGAATAGGGGGTCACCTGGGTGGAATTACGATTTGTCATCCGATAGGCCCAGAGGGCGTTGGGGATCTTGTCTGGCCAACTCTTCTTGTCCTGACAAACCATTTTCTACAAAATGTTAGAGAAGGTTTTGTTGAATTTCTCAATCTATCTATTTTCATGTGTGTGATAGATGGAGGTATGGTTCGAACGAATGTTGTACTTCGCGTACAATTTCTTCAGTTCGACTATTCGGAAGTTGGTGTCGTTATCGATGAAGACGGCGTGAGAGACTCCAAACCGGTGGATGATGTTTGAGCTCATGAAGTAAAAAATAGAATGGGCCTTGAACTCATTAGGGGAAATGATTCTACCCACTTGGAGAAGAAATTTGTGGTTGTCTGGATGAACCTGCACTGGCGAGTCGTCACCCATGGGTATGGTCCCACGACATCGAGTCCCCATACCACGAATGGCCAAGAATACTTGGTGGAGTGGAGAGGCTCTGGAGACCAATGCATGAAGTTATCATGGATTTGGAATGCGTGACATATCATGGAGAACTCGATACAATCATGGATCATAGAGGGAAAGAAGAACCCCAGTCTTCGGATCAAATGTGACAGCTTCAACCCAGCCTGGTGGATACTACAGGAACCGGCATGAACCTCAGGAATGACCTGAAAAATCACGACTCCTTGGATCAAACGGAGGAGAAAACCATCAAACTTGTTCTTGTAGAGGATTTGTTCGAGAATGGGACCACTCTGGAGGTTAAACTACAGCACGCGGCGTCATATTCGCTCACGCTCGGCCCGATCAGCTGGGAGTCAACCATTTTAGAGATACTCAACAAAAGGGGCTCTCTAGTCGGGAGTCGTTTCGACCACTACATCTAAAGAAACTGGGGGTCCTGACGTGGAAGATCTGGTGGTAATATGTCTTACTCGTAGGCCGTCTCCATCATCTGACGTGACGGGAGCAATGAATCTCTGGTGTTCCATGTGTATAATCAGATCATCATGCTCGAGTTCTGCAAGTGATGCGGCCAGGCTGGCCAGGACATCAACTTGACCATTTTGAGATCGAGGTACATGAGTAACTTCTGACCGAGATGGAAGTTGGGTCATTAGCTGGAGGGTGTGCTCCAACAAAGGCATGACATCTGGCTTTCTGACGACATAGTCACCATTAACTTGCTTTATGACTAGTTTGGAATCCCATTTCACATGTAGATGGGGTACATCAATCTTTAGGGCTAGCTCGAGGCCAGTGATAAGAGCCTAATACTCTTCCTCGTTGTTGGCGTGGACTTCTGAAAACAGGAATGAATACGGCAGAATGTCTTGCATCGATGTAATAAAGACAATACCCAGACCTACTCTATTGAGTCTATGATCATTAAGCCTCCTACCGGTGGGGCTCCAGGAGGCACCATCAAAGTGCATATGCAAACAAGGGATGGTAGGATCTACTGATAAGATTGCCTCGTCGGGAAAATCCAGGTCCAGGGACTAGTCCGATGGAGTTGGATGGGTAGCTAGAAAAGCTACCAATGGTTTTCCTTTGATATACTTCTGAGGCATGAACCTGACGCCGAACTGCTGGAGGATTACCTCCCACCGTGCTAGATGGATAGTCAACATGGGGCAGTTCAGGATGTACTTCAGTGGGTCTACTCAAGACACCAGCTGTACCTCGTGGTGCTGTAGGTAGTTCCGCAATTTCTATACAGTGAATACCATAATGAGGTAGCTCTTCTCGATGGGCGAGTATCTGGTCTCCGTGTCGAGGAGCATGCGACTAAGATAGTAGAAACTATTTTTTCCCCTCATTGTTCTTCTGGGTGATAAGGGTGATGAGGGATCATTCTAGGGGACTCACGTACATGATCAGTGGCTTTCCGGAGACGGTTGGAATCAATATAGGAGGTTGGAGTAGATACTGCTTGATTTCCTCAAATGCAGTCTGACACTCTTCATCTAATTTTCAGGCAGATCCTTTCTTCATGAGCCAGAAAAAGGGATTAGACTTGCTAGACATAATCGTAATGAATCGGCGTATGTAGGCTAAGTGGCCTTGTAAACCTTGAGGATCCCAAATATTTCTTTAGGGAGGCATCTGACTGATGGCTATGAGCTTCTCTGGGTCGATCTTGATGCCTCGGTACCTGCAAAAAGCCAAGAAACATTTCAGAGGTGACCCCAAAGGCACATTTCAATGGGTTCATCTTCATGTGGCAGGAACAGAGGAAGCCGAACACTTTCTCAAGGACCGTGAGATGGTCCTGGAGCTGGTGAGATTTGACCACAAGATCCTCCACATATAATTCCACCAATGTCCAGAGGATTTGCTTGAATATGCGGTGCATGGCCCACTGATAGGTGTCACCTACATTCTTTAGGATGAAGGGCATAACCTGGTAACAGAAAGTACCTCTGGGCACCCTGAAAGTGGTGGACTCTTCATCCTCAGGGGCTATCCGGATTTTATTATATCCAGAGTAACCATCAATGAAAGAGAGGCCTTGGAACCCATCTGTACCATCGATCAAAAATTCTATCGCTGGAAGGGTAAAATCATCCTTCGGGTAGTAATGGTTGAGATCCAGGAAGTCGATGCAGACTATGATCTGTTCATTCTTCTTCCTGACTAGAACAATGTTGGCTAGCAACTTGGGGTACTGGACCTCCTTGACGAAGTTGGATCTGATGAGTTTGTCGACTTCTGGCTCGACCATGGCACCGTGAGATGGGTGAATTTTTCTAGGAGGCTCCTTGAACCCGTGATGATTTATAGGGAGACCAAGGCGGTGGACGACTACCTAAGGATCTAGTCCTGGAATCTCGTCGTAACTCTAGGAAAACACATCACAGTTCTGCTTCAAGAAATCTATGTACCACTGTTGCTCCTCGAGGTTCATGGAGGCACTGATCAATGGGGGTCTCAGATCTGCCTCACTACCAAATTTTACCTGTACCAGTTCATCGACCGTGGTGGAAACTCCTTCATCAAAGGCGGGGGGAGAGTCCTCCAAATCCTCTTCATCAATTGTGGAGGAGGGATTCCCAGCAGAAAAAGCTTCCTCTAGTTCGGAAGAACCTGACAGGAGGCTGGTACTAGCCTGGACTGCAATGGACAACATATCAAGAGATTCACGTGCTGCTGAGACCATAACAATGAAGGCAATTGATCTGATCCCATCTGGTCTTTGGACCAATGGGCCACGCTTGATGATATCAAAGAAATAGTGGCGCGTTGGCTTGAGCCGATTGATCCCAGCCTGACGGAACAGACACGTATGACGTACTATCGTTGCCATGGGGCGGACATCCCGATATCGTATGAGGGTAGGAGGTTCCGGGATCACCTCATCCTGGTTTGCGTAGGAGTACGAGGTGATTTACCGCCATCTCTTGGACTTGGGATTATGCTTTCCTCTTGTACAAGGGACAACACAACATTTCCCATATCAGGGGTTCTGACCTCTAATTGATGGATCAAGAAGATGTAGGCATCATCCAAACTTGCCCAGGGGTCAGTTGTGACCATGGCGGGCTCAACCTCACTTGCCAGAATCTGCTTATCCTTTCTCTTGTAATAGCTGACATCCAGGTAGCGGGATTCACGAGAGGAAAAAGGAGATGCATCACCTTGGATTATGCCTACTCGACCATTAAGGGAGTACTTGAGGCACTGTTGATACAATTAGGGGACCGCCACATGCAGGTGGAGCCATGGTCTACCCATCAATGCATTGTATGTGGTGTCCTGGGAGACAACCATAAGCTCAGTGCTAGAAACTAGGCCCCGAACTGGGTCTTCAAACTGATCATGCCGACCGGGGTATGCTCTGTCCTGTCGTATCCCTAGATTCTTAAATCAGAGGGAGTCAAGTCATCTTCGAATAACCCTAGCTTCCGTAGTGTCCGTGTCGGGATAAGGTTAATCTCGAAGATGGTGTCAACGAGACAGTGGCAAACCTACACACCATTAAATTGTCCGGTGATGTACAGCGGGCGGATGTGCCCCTGTATGGGAGAGCATTTGTCTTCTTTAGAGAACAAAATGATGGCATGGAATTTGGCATTCTAATCTGTTTCATCATGAAAGGCCTCTGCAGCTACTACCCCAGTCTCAAACTGGAGGGGGATTCTTAAAGCCTCAGCGAGGGCCTCACGCATATCTGACAATAGGAGAAGTGCTTCAAGGATGGAGAGCCTCGCTGGGATGCCGGTGAGGTGCTTGAGAACATCATAATTTTTCATCAGGCATGATATTATACTTACAGGAGTCCTCTCTGCGATTGGAGGCATGGAGGACCCTATTGGCTGGACCAGAGGTTGGCTTATGTGTGGCATATCACGCTGCTCACTAGTCGAAGCATGAAGAGTAGTTGTCGGATGAGGACTAGATGACTGATATCAGCCTGTAGGAGGGCGAGACTAGTCGCGGCTTGGACGAGGTAGGTCTGCTAGATCTAGTAGCACAAAACGGTGGTGGATGTAGGCCCAACGACACCATATGAAGAGGCTGTGCATGCTGAGCTCTGTGCTAGGCCTGATGTCTGGTCTTGGTGGCAAGCACAGCCTGGCTGGAGATTCCAACTGATGCACTCTGATGACCCAAATGTCCACAGCTCCACCAACGTTGTCATTGGCTGGGGACATTGGGGAGGTTCTCTTGGCACTCCCCATCATCGGGAGCCATATAGGGGTTTACCAACTCAATGGTGTTAACCGAAGCATACCATTGACTATCATTTGAAGAGTCATCCATTACTGGGCATATTCAAGGAGGGATCCCCATCTCTGGGGGCATGATTTCACCGATAGTTTTGAATGAATATGGCATTGGTGGGGTGTGTTGATTTTTCTTGCGCCACTGATGCTTTCTCTTCTAGGAAGAGGTCGGTCGATATAATGATGCAGAAGTGGTGGCCGTAGATTTTGAAGGCTTCGGCTGATTCAGGCATGCCCAAATGATGGAATGGGCACGAGCAACTGTCTTCCGAGCCATCTAGTCTTCGTACTTCAGGGACCCACTGTAGGAAACCTGCTACCACTCGCCTTCATTGTCGCTACTACTGTCTGACCTTATAAAGACACCCACCACTTATGCCAGGGTTAGGCCCAGACTGACTATGTTGTTATCGACTTGGTCATGGATCTAGTCCTTAAACACATATCACTTCTTGAGGGTGTTCCCCAAAATCTGATGATTGGGGGCAGTAGTTTGGGCGATCAGTGAGATTCACCTCTTCCGCCCTTATGCACTCTAGAAAGTGTACAATATCCTTCTCTACAGCACTTCTAAAATTGTTGGGAACATGATTCTCATTGAATGAGTAGGTCCGGTTTCTTATGTCTGGTAAGGGGGCCCTTGGAGCCTACCCCTAGCGAGGGCCATAGGGGCCTATCGGGGAGGCGGACCCTGATTGTCCCACCTGGGCGATGGCGGCGCATTCTGTAGGGACATTTGCCGATTCTGAGGATGCCGCTGAGCCGGAGGCTGTTCTTGAGGTGGAGGGCCTCTGCGAGGCTGTGGGTCCAATGCCACTGGTAGCAATTCTAGTTTCCTGGGGGATTCTATTTGGGCCACCGCAGAGGGCTCAGCTCTGGCAGCTCTCCTTGATGGAATTACAGGGGGCAATGGGCATGCCTGGCTGGCTTGTAGTAGGGCTTCTTCTAGGAACTGGGCCTTATCGGAGAAGTCTTGGAATCCTCCAGGGTAGTTCTGGGTAATCAGGGAGGGAACCAGTTCCATCTTGACTTTCCCTACGCACATCGTCAGTAGTTTCTCCTACGTTAGTGGCATGTCAAGGGAGTATGTGAGCCCCTTCCACCGGGCGATAAAGCCCTCGACCCTCTCATCAGGTCTTTTCTTGCACTTGAAGAGGTCTACGATACTCGTTTTCTGGGTGGTGGAATTGAACTGCTAGAGGAATTTCCTGCAAAGGTCCTCCCATCTGGTTACGGATCCGACGAGGAGCTGTCTATACCAGAAGAATGTCGGCCCCTCCAATGTCTGAATAAAACAGAGGAGCTTGGCAGCCTCCTACTACACTGGAGTCCCTAACATGGTCCCAAACCTTGAGTTGAAGTGGTCCAGGTGCTACGGCTGGTCCCCCATCCGGTTAAATGGGGAGAAGGTGGGATTCCGGAAACCCGGAGGTGCCAGCATATTATCCACCCAAGCCGGGTATGGCTTGTCATCTGGTGGGATTGCCACCTGTTTCATTTCCAATGCCTCATGGCGGGCTTTGAGCACCTCCATATGATCATATGGGCGGGGTTCCCTCTCTTGATAGGGATCCCTAACGATGAGCGCATTGTCAGGTTTTTCAACATGGTAGACAGGCTCAGCGACTCATGGAGTAGCTGGTGGAGCGACCCTTGGGTCTGCTGGGGGAGCCCGAGCAGGGTTCCATGGATTCTCGTTCCATTCAAGAGGGTTTGGTGAGACATACTGCGCCCTATTACTATGACCTCTGGCTACAGCCCTATCCTCAAGAGCGGTGTGATCAGGGTTTCTTGTGGGCAGCTCGCCGAGGGGTAGTTGTTCCTGCCCCTACTGCCCCAGCCTAGGATCACCATAATTGGGTCATCTCTCTGCAACACATTCAACCAGGAGTTCGTCGACCATCATCTTCTTCTCAACAAGCTTCTAGCACAATTTGGCTTTCTCAGAGTCTTGCTCCATCTTCTACACTGAAGCAGACATGTCGGAGTGCTTGACAGCTCCGACGTGCTCTTTTCCCTTACTAGAATTCCTGCTGAGTACCAACGCCTCTGTGGGATCATGGAGACCTAGGGGGTTCCTCTACTGATGAGTAATCCTACATGATGGGTCCAAAAGTGGTGGCACACCCTCAAGGGGTAAGTCTCTATCGAGAAGCTCCTTCTCATCCTCCTCGTCCACTATGTCATCCATGTTGACCGTGACCCTTTCCAGGGGAATGTCCTCAATATCTCATAGCGAGTTGTGCTACCACCTAATAGGACTGAAGAGGAGGGTAGCATACTTTACCTAGACACAGATTTTCACATGGGGTTAGCCTCTTTGATAACTTTGTAGAGTACCTTGATTCTCTAAACACATTGCTGCTGGAGGGCCTCACGATGACCTGGTGATTTGGGGTGCTGGCCACAGGGAGTGCGACTAGATCAACCAGATGGCACTACTCACTGATGTATTTGAAATGCACATGGATCCTTGGATAATACATGTTATGATGATGAAAAATAAAATCTGTCACCCAGAGGGGGTATCAGAAACACTCAACTTCCTCCAGGGTGAGGGATTCCGGTATGCGAAAATTCTGCACTGCCACGGTCCAGAACTTCTCGAGGAAGTGGTCCGCTTCGAGGATGCTATAGAAGATACTTGGCTCAAATTCAGGGTCTAGCCCCTGATTTTACCACTCTCCAACTGGGAGTGGCTGAGGAAATAGCAGCGGTACAGAGGCAGACCGCTGGGATGGCAGGAGCGTGGGGAGGACCTTTATACTTGGTGAGGGAGGAGTGAGGCTGGCCTTCACCCCTCTGGTTTTCGGGGTGAGGAAGACCTTCACTGGATGCTGAGAGGATGCAGGGAGGATCCCCACATTGGAGAGAAGGTGGATGTGTAGTGTCCCTACACCAGTGGTCGGGAGTAGGAGGAACGACTCCATATCCAGTGTAATGGAACTAGGAGAGGTTCCCATGCCGAGCATCACTACCATTGGGTGAACCTTCATTCGGATTGAGGGTAGCATGGGGCGGACCTCCATGTCGATCCTCGAAGTAGGGGAGGATCACGCTCTATGTGGTAGTGGTACGGGGATGACCTCCGTATGGGGTGGTATCACTACGGGTTGGTTCGTAGTGACCCATGTTTGTGCCTCCGACCAGGAGAGTCGACCCAGCCTGCCCATGGGGGGGTTGAGGCCTCGATCCCGATTTGGCGTATAAGCACCCCTGCTCAGTGTATGAAAGGAATTTCTGATATGAGTCGGCGGTGGCTCGGGCCACAGTAGTTGTCGATGTTGACGCCCCTTGGCGGGTGTCCTCTACAGCTTGCGCCCGACGCTGGATTCGGGTCGAACAAACCAGGGCTGGTGGTGCAGGTGCATAGCTTACCGACTCCTCCTCCTCCAGCAAGACTGGGTGGCGGTGCTGACGCGGTCAGGTGGGATCCCTCACTATGAGCCCCTAGATTGGTACTCTGACTGGGATGGGCCGGACGTCACCTACCACGTCATCATAAGGCTGGGAGTCGTCAAAGCGCTCCGCGGATAGGCTCCCGAAGCAGTTGTATGTCGGGGTGGGGAGGAATGGCTCCCTATGCGGCCCTCAGGGGCAGCGTTGACGGCAAGGCGCAGATGCCTCCAGGTCCAGGAGGTCCATATCCCGTGTAGGGATGACGCCCTCCTCCTCATAATGATGCACGTGGTAGTTAATTACCCTTTTTTGGATAACTTCTGATGGGGAGATGTGGCGTGGGCGCCCCACGGTCACGGACGCAGAGGTTGTCACGGAAGCGGTGAAGCCACGTGGAGTGTCAGTGCTAGCGTTTCCCCTGCCCCTGCGTAGATGGGCAGGTGGTGATCGCGTTCTTAAGGTAGCAACCTGATTTCTGAAAAGCAGGGAGATGAACTCGTCAGTTCTGAATGAAAAAGGAATTGATGACCAATGCCCCAGCGCCATCCTGTCTTTCGTGATAGGTAAGAGGGATCCACGCTGACAACATCACAGAACGGGATGTCCAATGATCTACTTCTCCAACTTCTGGTGAGTTAAATGCCAGGCCGACTATTTGATTAGCGGGACCCAGTGCTGTATATCTGGATCTGGTGGCACATCAATCCATTGATGCTCTGAGCGCCGCTAATCTCCATATTGGGGATAAGAACTTCGCATTGGGTTAACCATTTCTGTTTCCGACACATTCTTCGGGGCGCGCTCGTCCGTCTTGTTCAAGGACAAGGGGATCAGTTTATTTTTCCCCGCATTCCCTCTTTCCAATGGCAGGCGGCATCTTCTCTTTATTCAGGGATGTCTGCTCCTTGATCGAAACGGGATGATGGAATATTGGTTCTTCCTTCCATGGATTCCTCCTCGAAACTCGTCACCTTGTCCGGGTCTTCCTCAAAGACTTAAGACGTTGTTCTTGAAACTCTTCATGGCGCCATATCTTTATGGACACCAGCTAATTACACTGCTTCTGTCCGGACATTCCAAGGGGTCTATTCTGGGCAGCAACCTTCTATTAGGGGAGTATTCACGCTGGGCATCACTGGCGTGTCTGGACGCTGGGGGATTGGTTTTTCTGTCTTCTTTCCCTTATTATAGGTCTTCTCGAGGGCACGTATGCCCAAGGAATCCCACATCGAATGTGGGTAATCATATGCCATGGGCATGTATCTATGGTTTTCCTCAGCTTCCCATGTTTAACAAAGGTAATGCCACAAGTTTAACATCTAATGGAGATGGATCGGGCTAATCAGAACACTGAATGGAGTGGATTAGATGGGTGAAACCCCCTAGAGGGAACAATGATATTGGATCCAATGTGTGTGTGGATTCTAGAATGCTGTTAAATGGAATAGGGAATGGGGTGGCATGATCCCACTGGAATGTGGCGGCCCGGGTACAAATTAGGATGGATGATGGAAGGTTTCATGAGGGGTTGGTGAATTGGGATAGAACCACCATGAGGATGGCGATGGTTTTGGGCTTGAGCCTCAAAGAGGATTCCTATATATCCCTGTGGCAAGGAATCAAATTCCATGTATTTCATTTAATAATGTCTTGCCGCTGATTGGAAGTTTCCACGGCTTACCGCTGGATCGGGACACAACGGATTACCGTTGGATGGGGGCACAATGGCTTACCACTGTATGGGGTCCACAGTTTAACATCATGTAGGACGGGGGGATAACTGAAGTGAATGGGGTGGGAGCTGTTGGGTGTTGGGATTGAACCTTGTGGAGGCTTTCTACATACCTTGCCTTGGGAAGGATCAAAGACCATAAAGAATAGATGATGATGTTTAGGGCTTACGCTTTGAGGCTGTAACACCCCAGGTAAATAAAGAATATGAAAATTTTATATTTATCCCTATTTTTGAATAAAATGTTAACATTAATTTAAATTGAACTCTATGCTCGATGGATTACCTAATACACAACAAAAAGTTCCATTGAAATCTTACGTTGCACTCCAATAATAAAATAATTTTATATTAACACCTAGATGTTGTAATGACGGGAAATAACTACAAAATGATTATATATGTTTGTCAAATATTTTTACTTTTTACAATAAATGTTAGAGGATTAAAAATGCGAATGAATCCAATTTTAAGCGTAAACATTCTAATATTCTTTAAAAGGTTGATTAACCGCCTTTTGATGGTGAACCTATTTTAAATCCACTTTTTGACAATTTTATGTGTTATATTTTAAAAAATAAAATTCTTCTTTAGGATCAATACATCAAAATTTACTTTCTGTAAATTTTTGGTATTTTTCCGATAAAGTTCATTTTTAATGAATAGTGAAAATGTTGTATTTTTATTCAAAACCTCTTTTTAATCTAATTTATTTATATGATTAGATTATCATTTGAATTGGTTTTAAAGTGAAATTAGAATATATTTTTACCATTTAATCCAATAGTGGTCACTGGGATTAATTTTTCTTTGAAATTGGACTTAAACTAGTGTCAATCTTTTAATAGATATTATTTCTTAAAAACATGCTATTTGTTTTGACAGCGGGATTTAATTATTAAATTAATTAATGAAACTTATATGTTTTGAATTCTGTAAAATATACATCATTTTTGAATTCAGAATATCAAATATAGCTTAGGGTGATTTTTTGGTATTTTTCTGAAAAACTTCAATTTTTGATGAATAGTGAAACCACTAAGTGGTAGTTTAAAAACTGATTTTTCGTTTAAATGAAACTTTACGACTTCTGTGATTTGAATTTCAAAAATCCGACATACATGGTTGTCATTAGGATGTAAAATGTGGTTCAATGGGATTAAAATAATTTTTTGGTGAATAGTAACTTTTAAGTTTTTAATCGCGATTAGAGGTAATTAGTGTAAATTAAGGCAAAAATAATGTTTTAATAATATGAAATGACCTTGAAACATGTACTACCCTTATTGGATGAGTCATGTCTGACCAAGACAATCCATGGGTCAACTGGGGGACCCCATGGAGCCACTTTGGTTGGAAAATTACATTAATAACTTTTTATTCAAAGTTAAAATTAAAATGTCACAAACATGTGTTGTTTTTCTAAAACAATTTTTAGATGGGGTTATACAAGTAATATTTTTTACTATAAATATTCATTAGAATGATAAACAGGTTTCCTACATCATGATATTTTTTTTATAATTTTTAGATATTAAATAAATTAATTTATTTATGACACCGTGATGATGCAATGATTACCTCATAAATGAATGATTTAAATAAAATGAGAAGATAGGGTGAAATCTAAGTCTTAAACTTGTCACAAACCTATTGGATGGGTGTATTTAGGAACCTTATCACCATATACTCAAACTATATCCTTTTGGGACCTTTTAAATCCGAAAATAATTTTATAATAAAGTAATATTTTATAACTTTCCAAGAGTGCCCCTCCTCTCCTCTTATAAAAGACCCCCACCCCTACCACCTTACACACACCTCTCAAGCCTTTGGCTCGACCAAACCCTACCCATTTCATCTCTCAAAATCCCTATCTTCATCATTGAAGCCTCACATGGGGTAGAATCCTTTATAAGGAAGCTTTTGAGCTCAAATCAAAGAGAGTTACCCGATTTAAAGGAAATGTCTTCCCTTGTCTTCTTTTGTTTTATTTTTCTTCTCCAACCCTCTAAAATATTTTTATTCCTTTATTTTGTAACAACTCCAGTATCTTCAATATACTAGGATTTTGTTATGTGAAGTATTCTAGCAACACTTACACACAACTTCGTCTAATGGTTAAAGAACATACTGTTTCTGTGGATGGTGAATTTCTGCCTCACAAAACGATGATTGTTCTATCTTCTCATACCACCTCTCATGGTGGCCATTATGATGGAACTATATTTATTTATTAAATATATTATATTTATTTCCTCTCTATGCTTCGGTATTTTATATTTAATATATACCTTTATGATTTGTTTGTTGTGAAAATGCGATAATATCATTTGAGGAAGTGTGGACTGCCGCCCCCTGAAGTGATGTGACTTGTTCATGCAATAAATGGAATGTATAAAGAATGAAATTGATGAACTTAGGTGATATATATAACATATATATTATACTGGAATTTTAATATATATATATATATCTCTCTCTCATAAAGTTTTAATTCCATTAATGTGCCAAGGAAATGAAAGTAGCGTTCATGCATACGTACAGCTTACCGTCTCCATGAACAGTACATTTCATTTCTAATCTTCAAATGTTATGTACTATTATAAGTACATATATATAATGGATATATATGTCATATATTACATATAAATGATTGATATAATTCTGTAATTATAATATATATATATATATCTCTTTTAACTTTAATTCCATTAATATGACAAAAAATGAAAGGAGCGTTAATGCATACGTACGGCCTACCGTCTCCATGAATGGTGCTTTTATTTTTTTTATCTTCAAATGTTATGGAATAATAAAAAATGAATCTATACTGGATATATATGATATTTAAAACATTAATACTATTCTGGATATGATGTACATATAACTACATGGAAAATTCTTTTCAAACAAGTTCATTTTTGACTCATGTACCAAACATCGACAAAAACGTCTGATTTGAACTCACATTATTAACCAATTATTATAACATTATAATATGTGATATGAACTGAATAATAATATTTAAAATAGGTCCTTAAGAAATTATAAATTGACCAAAGTTTATTATTCAGTAATATAAAGAAACAAACAAGACAAGTCAGACTTGAGGTAATGGATCCTACCCCTCTCTTTCTTTTTAAGTACACTCTTTTATGTCGTTCCTTTTACGATCATATTTCTTATGATTGGGATGTTATTTTATATTAATATTATTTTACATTTTATGTTCATATGACGAGAGACCCTATTTTCTCTCATCAATCCATTTTGGAAGGTTTGATTGGTGCCGTTAGGCTGTGGAATTTTTATAAGGGATCCTACCCCTCTCTTTCTTTTTAAGAACTCTCTTTTATGTCTTTTCCTTTAAGCTCATATTTATTATGTTAGGTGATGTTCTTTTATATTCCTCTTACTGTAATTTTTATGATCATATGATGAGAGACCCTATTTGATCTCATCAAACCATTTTTGGAAGTTTTAAGTGGCGCCGTTAGGCTGCTGAGTTTTCGTAAGGGATTTTTAATCTCACTTTTATTCCCGTGACACTTATTCTAAGTTTGCCACTATTTCCTTTGAGTGGTTTATTTACATCCCATTATTATAAACTTTGTGTAGTATAATTTCATTTATGGGTATTTACATCTTCATTGTATGGCCCTTCTTTCATGGGGAGTACGTTTCGAAAGTTACCCAAGTCGGTAAGGGAACCTTTCACCCTCCTCTTTCTAAAAGACTTCTTTTGTTATGTCTTTTAATTCACATAATATTATTTTGGGATATGTTCTTCTATATACTTATTTATGTAAATTTTATTTCCATGTTATGAGATACCATTTTTATCTCTCATCAACTCATTTTCTGAATTTTGAAGTGACGCCGTTAGGCTGTTGAATTTTTGCAAGGGAACTTCTTAACCCAATTTTGATTATTTTGGGTAAACCTGTACTCCTTGAATATGTAGTTCTATAAATATGTGTGAATGAAATCTGATTGTTTTACACTTAATATCCACTTATATTTGGTGTATTCATTTGTCACACATAATTATGTAATTGATTTATCCTTAATCTAAGGATACCGTCTTTGTAAGGGACTTCGTTCTCAATATCTTTTCATTGAGGAATATTTTGTTTATACAAAACATTCTTTATATAGTGTATAAACCCCTTTGACATTTAATTTAATTCAAAATGAATCTTTTTAATATGAATCATTTTACTAAACGACAAAAAGTATGTTTCTTTTAATGTACGCGGTGACAACGACCTTTCCACCGCCACGAGTATTATTTGATCTTTGGCTGCCTCAACAAGCCGTAATATTTTTTAAAAGTAAATAAATACCATATTACTATTTCATGTATTTTGGTATTGAAAATGGTTTTGATAATGGATTTGTTACGTAAATATATTTAAGTGATATATTGTGATTGAAATATGGAAATGTTTTCTTTCATTTATAATTGTTTTATGTATTATGATTTTGTAATCGTACTTGGACATTTTTCGGGTGGTTACGTGATAAATCATATGACGGGTGGTGCCGTGAATACCAGGAAAGGTGGTTACGTTATAACCTCCAATGCATTGGGTATGGAAGTCGGCTGTATGGCTATTCCATTAAGTATGTGTGGAAGTAGACCGTATGGTTATTCCATTTAAGTATGATTATGTCCCAAGTTACCTTTATATGTTATGAGTTCTTTATATAGGTTTTATGGTAATTTTTTGGTTACAAAATGGTAAGTAATGGTCTTTTAGTCAGTGAAGAGTTTTTACTACTTCATAAAGGTGAAAAGTATTACTTTGGTAAAGTATTTATGGTTTACTTGTTGTTTTGAAAAACTAATAGTTTTCCTTCTATGTGTATCCTTTACCAGGATTTTTTATGCTCATCCCATGTTTTTGAAATGTTTTCCACAGGACTTTAAGATGAATAGGGTCAAGGATGGGATCAAGGAAAGACATGTTTTCTAAAACATGGAACTATACATGTTTCTTTTTAAGTGTTTTCTTTATTTTATGGAAACTTAGTAGAAGTGTCTACTATGTAATCTTTTGAGATGTAATAGCTGTGACCTAATTCTCTAAAACTCTAAACCTGAAAAGATCATCAATTTAAATTATTCATTTAATTCAATATTAAGTAAGGTTTAAGTCCGGGGCCTTATAGTTGGTATCAGAGGTTGGTTTGGATAACTTTAGAGGTTAGGGTATTCTCTAAGCATAAGGGACATTATCATAATGGCTAGGATTTCAGAAAGAGTCCTCGTTTTAGATAAGGTGAATGAGTAAGTATATCTTAGTGTTTATCTTCCTCATTAGTACATGATGGTTTTGTTTATATACTCACACTGACCATTTTGGTATTAGTAAATGGATGGATCTAGCAGGCACCAAAGTGAGAATGGGTTTGAAGGAAACTGTGGTGGTTCTCTGATTAAGAGACTGGATGAAATGGGGGATTCAATGAGGAATCTCGTGGTTGTTCTAAACCAACAATCAAGGTGTCGTGATCAACCAATTGAACCTTGGTGATTTCTCTAATGCATCATGTACGAGATGACCAACTCGATGTGGAAGTTCAGGTAATAATTATAAAGGTAACCATTAGGGTTTATATGATCCTTACTTTTGAGGTAATTATGGGTTACTATATGTTATGATAGAATATGAACAACATGAGGTAAAATTGAGTTAAAATTATGTTATGGTTATAATTTGATGATTTTATCTCTTTTTGGGGATTGATTTAAGAATTATATAGTTTTGTAAAAAAGTACAACACGCAGACCGTGTGACAACCCATCGCGTCGGACAAAGCTGTGGGAATCGAACCCACAACCAAATTGCGACTGGTATTTATCACCTACCACTGGACTTCGTGAAGTCCCTGGTTAGTTTGACTAATTCTTTTTAGTTAGATGATTTTAGGAATCATGATTAAGTTTATTTTGGGTTGTCTATGGAAATTATTAACCTATCATGGAGGATATGTGATTAGGTTAATTACTTTTCAGTTTGAGACATTAGGAGTAACTGATGTTATTTGGAGATAAATGATAAGGTTTATCTTGGAAGACTATGTGATCAAATCCTTCAGAGATTTGTGTTTCAGTCTTAGTTTTTATTACTTGGATGAATTTTATGGATAGATGTTTATTGAATGGTCTTTGTTGAACTTTGGGTATTGATTTACATATTTTAGAGATTAAGAATATATTTTTTTATAAAGGATTATCCTTTTTGGGTATTATCTGATCTCATACTAACCTTTTTGGTTTTAGTTTTGGTTATGATCTAAAGACATGGGAAGTATATAGTTCTCTTTTTTGGATTATGTGGTTCTCTAGAAGTTTATTATATCTCTCTTAATGTGAACAAGTCATCCTAAATACCTGTCTTTTGGAGAAAATATGAGTTCGTGTATAAAATCTAGTAAAAGTTGAAGGTCAACATGACATGTAAGTATGTTTACTTATGTTTTAGTTAAGCTCAAAAACAAATTCCTCAATGAAAAGTAACTTAAAACAAAAATGTTGTCTATTAACTTTTCCTACTGGGGAATCAAATACCGTTTAACCCATCACAAGTTTGTGATTTTCTTATGGTTAACTTTCTCCTAGAAATGTTTACTATCACTCTCCCTCAGAACATGAACCTTTGCGTTTTCTTCCATATCCATGTTTTCTTACATGGAATACTTGTATGGGTTAACTCTAGTGACCTATGTACTTATCTTTCTTTCTTTTAAAGTGATTGTTTTACCAACTCTTGTTCCGATGTGGGACTTTCAATGATGTTTCCGAGCCCAATTTTAAAATTGTGAGGACGCAATTCCGAAAAGGGGGGAAGGATGTAACACCCCAGGTAAATAAAGAATATGAAATTTTTATATTTATCCCTATTTGTGAATAAAATGTTAATATTAATTTAAAGGGAATTCTATGCTCGATGGCTTACCCAATACGCAACAAAAAGTTCCTTTGAAATCTTATGTTGCACTCCAATAATAAAATAATTTTATGTTAACACCTAGCCATTATAATGCCAGGAACTAACTAAAAAATGATTATATATGTTTGTCAAATATTTTTACTCTTTACAATAAATGTTAAAGGATTAAAAATGCGAATGAATCCAATTTTAAGCGTAAACATTCTAATATTCTTTAAAAGGTCGATTAACCGCCTTTTGAGGGAGAACCTCTTTTAAATCCACTTTTTGACAATTTTATGTGTTATATTTGACAAAATAAAATTATTCTTTAGGATGGAGACATCAAAATTTACTTTGTGTAAATTTTTGGTATTTTTTCGATAAAGTTTATTTTTTTAATGAATAGTGAAAAATGTTGTATATTAATTCAAAACCTCTTTTTAATATAATTTAATTATATGATTATAATATCTTTTCAATTGGTTTTAAAGTGAAATTAGAATATATTTTTACCATTTAATCCAATAGTGGTCATTGGGATTAATTTCGCTTTGAAATTGGACTTAAACTAGTGTCACTCTTTTAATAGATATTATTTCTTAAAAACACGCTATTTGTTTTGACAACGGGATTTAATAATTAAATTAATTAATGAAAATTATATGTTTTTAATTTTGAAAAATATACATCATTTTTGAATTTGTAATATCAAATATAGCTTAGGGTGATTTTTTGGTATTTTTCTGAAAAACTTCAATTTTTGATGAATATTGAAACCACTAAGTGGTAGTTTAAAAACTGATTTTTCGTTTAAATGAAACTTTACCACTTCTGTGATTTGAATTTCAAAAATACTACATACATGGTTTTTATTGGGATGTAAAATGTGGTTTAATGGAATTAAAATAATTTTTTTGTGAATAGTAACTTTTAAGTTTTTAATCGCGATTAGAGGTAATTAGTGTAAATTAAGGCAAAAATAATGTTTTAATAATATGAAATGACCTTGAAACATGTCCTAACCTTATGGGATGAGTCATTCCCAACCAATAGAATCCATGTGTAATCTTGGGGACCCCATGGAGACACTTTGGTTGGAAAATGACATTAATAACTTTTTATTTAAAGTTAAAATTAAAATGTCACAAACATGTGTTGTTTTACTAAAAAATATTTTAGATGGGGTTATACAAGTAATATTTTTGACTATAAATATTCATTAGAAAGATAAAAATATTTCCTACATCATGATAGTTTTTTTATAATTTTTAGATATTAAATAAATTAATTTATTTATGACACCGTGATGATGCAGTGATTACCTCATAAATGAACGATTTAAATAAAATGAGAAGATAGGGTGAAATCTAAGTCTTAAACTTGTCACAAACCTATTGGATGGGTGAATTTAGAAACCTTATCACCTTATACTCAACATATATCCTTTTGGGACCTTTTAAATCCGAAAACCATTTTATAATAATGTAATATTTTATAACATTCCAAGAGTGCCCCTCCTCTCCTCTTATAAAAGGCCCCCACCTCTTCCACCTTACACACACCTCTCAAGCCATTGGCTCGGACAAAACCTGAATATTTCATCTCTCCACATTCCTATATTCATCATTGAAGCCTCACTTGGGGAATAATATTTTCCAAGGAATCCTTTGAGCTCAAATCAAAGAGAGTTACCAGATTTAAAGGTAATGTCTTCCCTTGTGTTCTTTTGTTTTATTTTGCTTCTACAACCCTCTAAAATCTTTTTATTCCTTTATTTTGTAACAACACCAGTATATTAAATATACTCGGATGTTTTTATGTGAAGGATTCTAGCTACACTTACACACACCTTTTTATAATGGTTAAAGAACATACTGTTTCTGTGGATGGCGAATTTCTGCCTCACGAAACGATGATTGTTCTATCTTCTCATACCACCTCTCATGGTGGCCATTATGAAGGAAATATATTTATTTATGATATATATTGTATTTATTTCCTCTCTCTGCTTCTGTATTTTATATTTAATATATACCATTATGCTTTACATGTTGTGAAAATGCGATAATTTCATTTGAGGAAGTGTGGACTACCGCTCCCTCAAGTGATGTGACTCGTTCATGCAATACATGGAATGTATAAAGAATGAAATTGATGAAATTAGGTGATATATATAACATATATATTATACTGGATTTATAATATATATATATCTATATCTCATCAAGTTTTAATTACATTAATGTGCCAAATAAATGAATGTAGCGTTCATGCGTACGTACGACTTACCGTCTCCATGAACGGTACATTTCATTTCTAATCTTCAAATGTTATGTACTATTATAAGTACACATATATAGTGGATATATATTTCATATATTACATCTAAATTATTGATTTAATTCTGTAATTATAATATATATATCTCTCTTTTAACTTTAATTCCATTAATATGACAAAAAATGAAAGTAGCGTTCATGCGTACGTACGGCCTACTGTCTCCATGAACGGTGCTTTTAATTTTTTTTATCTCAAAATTTTATGTAATAGTAAAAAATGAATCCATACTGAATATATATGATATTTAAAACATTAATATTATTTTGGAGATGATGTACCTATAACTACATGGAAAATTCTTTTCAAACAAGTTCATTTTTGACTCATGTACCAAACATCGACAAAAATGTCTGATATGAACTCACATTATTAACCAATTATTATAACATTTTAATATGTGATATAAACTGAATAATAATATTTAAAATAGTTCCTTAAGAAATTATAAATTGGCCAAAGTTTATTATTCAGGAAGATAAAGAAACAAGCAAGACAAGTCGGACTTGAGGTAAGGGATCCTACCCCTCTCTTTCTTTTTTAAGTACACTCTTTTATGTAGTTCCTTTTAAGATAAACTTTCTTATGATTGGGATGTTCTTTTATATTAATCTTACTGTACATTTTATGTTCATATGATGAGAGACCCTATTTTTTCTCATCAATCCATTTCGGAAGTTTTGATTGGCATCGTTAGGCTACCGAATTTTCGTAAGGGATCCTACCCCTCTCTTTCTTTTTAAGCACTCTCTTTTATGTCTTTTACTTTAAGCTCATATTTCTTATGTTAGGGGATGTTATTTTATATTCCTCTTACATTACATTTTATGTTAATATGATGAGAGACCCTATTTGATCTCATTAAACCATTTTTGGTCGTTTTAAGTGGCGTCGTTCGGCTGTCGAGTTTTCGTAAGGGATTTTTCATCTCACTTTTATTCTCGTGACAATTATGCTACGTTTTCCACTATTTACTTTGAGTGGTGTATGTACTTACCATTATTATACACTTTGTGTAGTATAATTTCATTTATGGGTATTTACATCTTCATTGTATGACCCTTCTTCCATAGGGAGTACGTTTCGAATGTTACCCAAGTCGGTAAGGGAACCTTTCACCACCCCCTTTATAAAAGACTTATTTTGTTATGTCTTTTAATTCACGTACTATTATTTTGGGATATTTTCTTCTATATCCTTATTTATGTAAATTTTATTTCCAAGTGATGAGATACCATTTTTATCTCTCACCAACTCATTTTCTGAGTTTTGAAGTGACGCCGTTAGGCTGTCGAATTTTTTCATGGGAACTTCTTAACCCAATTTTTATTATTTGGGGTAAACTTGTACTCCTTGAATATGTCGTTCTATGAATATGTGTGAATGAACTCTGATTGTTTTACACTTATTATCCACTTATATTTGTTGTATTCATTTGTCACACATAATTATGTAATTGATTTATCCTTAATCTAAGGATACCGTCTTTGTAAGGGACTTCTTTTCAATCTCTTTTCATTGAGGCATATTTTGTTTATACAAAACTTTATTTATACAGTGTATAAACCTCTTTTACTTTTACTTTTATTCAAAAGGAATCTTTTGAATATTAATCATTTTACTAAACAACAAAAAGTATGTTTCTTTTAACGTATGCGATGACAACGACCTTTCCGCCGCCACGAGTATTATTTGATCTTTGGCTTCCTCAACAAGCCGTAATATTTTTTAAAAGTAAATAAATACCATATACTCTTTTATGTATTTTGGTATTGAAAATGTTTTTGATAATGGATTTGTTAAGTCAATATATTTAAGTGATATATTGTGATTGAAATATGGAAATTTTATCTTTCATTTATAATTGTTTTATGTATTATGATTTTGTAATGGCACTTGGAAATTTTTCGGGTGGTTACGTGAAAAACCATATGATGGGTGGTTCGGTGAATACCAAGACGGGTGGTTACGTTATAACCTCCAATGCATTGGGTATGGAAGTCGGTTGTATGGCTATTCCATTAAGTATGTGTGGAAGTCAACCGTATGGTTATTCCATTTAAGTATGTTTATGTCCCAAGTTACCTTTATATGTTATGTGTTCTTTATATGGGTTTTATGGTAATCGTTTGGTTACAAAAGGGTAAGTAATGGTCTTTTAGTCAGTGAAGAGTTTTTACTACTTTATAAAGGTGAAAAGTAATACTTTGGTAAAGTATTCATGGTTTACGTGTTGTTTTGAAAAACTAACAGTTTTCCTTATTTTTGTATCCTTTACTGGGATTTTTTATGCTCATACCAGGTTTTTGAAATGTTTTCCCCAGGACTTAAAGATGAATAGGGTCAAGGATGGGATCAAGGAAGGACATGCTTTCTAAAACATGGAACTAGACATGTTTCTTTTTAAGTGTTTTTTTATTTTATGGAGACTTAGTAGAAGTGTCTACTATGTAATCTTTTGAGATCTAATATCTATGACCTAATTCTCTAAAAATCTAAACCTGAAAAGATCCTCAATGTGAATTATTCATTTAATTCAATATTAAGTAATGTTTAAGGTCAGGGCTTATAGAGGCTGCATGTGGTGTTGGTGGATAGATGTGAAGGAAGACCTGGGGTCCAATGGTTATTGGGCTAGAAACTTGGGGATACTTCCAACGTACCCTGCCTTAGAAAAGATCAATGTCCTCATAGTTCAGAAGGGGCATTTGGGGCTTATTCTCTAGGCTTCCCAGGGTGTTGGTGAACAGATGTGAAGATGGTCGGAATGACTTGGTGTTGGGATTGAACCTCAGTAAAGTTTCCTACATACCATGCCTTAGCAAGGATCAATGACCATGTAGTTCATGAAAATGGGGATATTGAACCGATGCTAAGGGATGTCGGGACAACTGGGTGTTCGTCTTGAACCTCAGAGAGGCTTCCTATGTACCTTCCCTTGGCAACAATCAAAGACCACGTAGTTCAGATGGCATGGGGCTTACACTCTAGGCTACCCAGTGTGTTGGTGAACCGATGTGAAGAGATCGGAGAAACCAATGTGTGTTGAGCTTGAACCTCATGGAGGCTTCCTACGTACCCTACCTTGGTAAGGATCAAAGACTTCATAGTTCAGATGGCATGGGGCTTACACTCTAGGCTGCACAGGGTGTTGGTGAACCCGTGTGAAGATATCGGAGTGACCAATGGGTGTTGGGACAAAACCTTGTAGAGGACTCCTAAGTACCCTACCTTCGTAAGGATCAAATAACGCATAGTTAATATGGCATGGGTATTACAATCTAGGCTGCCCAGGGTGTTGGTGAACCGACGTGAAGATATCAGAGAGACCAATGGGTGTTGGGATTGAACCTCGTGGAGGCTTAGTACGTATCCTGCCTTGGCATGGATCAAAGACCGCGCAGTTCAGATGGCATGGGGCTTACACTCTAGGTTGCCCAGGGTGTGGATTTTGGGGTCGGTGCTTAATCTAAGCCCATGTGAGTCATGCTCAGTGTCTGAAACAAGAGGCAGCAGAGACCTGATGATCACGTCACAAACAGTGTGTTCGTGGGAAGTGGAGTGGAGAATACACATGGAGCGGCCAAAAGAGGTTGGTACGTACTCCTGGAGGTAGGACTGATGGTGACAAAGCGTAGTGGGAGAGGTAATTGGGACCAAAGAAAGTAGAAGCACCATTCCACATAACACTATTTTCTGGCCCTAGGGACTGAAGATGAAAAGAGGAGCATGGGTTATGCCTCCTACAAGAGATATAGGGGCTTACACTGAGATGGTTTACCTTTCCCCATGGACAAACACCACTCCCATAATAAGGATATCATCCCCTATGGAGACCAGTGGGCATGGAGAATTTCCAAGGTGGGGGTACCCAACATGCGAGGCATGAGGTGAGGTCACAGTTTAACGTAATGTGTTGAGGATGAAGGTGGTTGGCAGTTTAACGTCTTGCAGCTCGGACGAGGTGGGTTTGCTCTGCACCGCAAGGACTTACATAACTGGTACCCTCTACTCCTTAGTGCAGAGAGGGGACATGCAAAGCTGTGGTGAGGGGGTGTCATGGAGCGAACTATCTAGGGGCCCACGTTAGCGTGGCAATGCGAAGAAGTAATAGCCATTATAATGCCTATGAGAAGAAGCATAAGGTGAAGCAACGCAATGGGAGGTGTCATCCAAGGGACTTTGAAATCACATTGTGAAAACCTGGAGGTTTTCATGGGAAAATAAATTGCCAAGCAGAGGGGTTCATAGCCAGGGGCCTTGTGAAGCTCTGTTGCTCCGCGTGGAGGAGGGCACTTGCAAAGGGGTGTGCTTCGTGAAGTGGGGTGCCTCAGCCTTATCATAGGGAAGAGGTGCATATGAGAGGTGCTTCACGAAGTTTAATGACATTCGCGGAGCACTTCCTTGCAGAGCAATGGTGCCTCACAAAGAAATGTGTCGTGAAGCAATGTGCTTCGTGAAGTATAATGACCCTTCCTTGTCATGTAGATCATGTGTACATGAGGGATGTTTCGTGAAGCATAAATGCTCCGTGATGACCCGGGACCCCTTGGGGATCCTCTTACTTCTCAAAGGCCCTTAGGATTAATGAATGGAATCCCTCTCAGAAGAGGGGATCAAAATGAGACAAAGGGGAGGAACTTCACAGAGTAGAAGTACCTCGCACAGCTCATGGTTCGTAGAGCCGAAGGGTGCTTCGCGATTCAGGAGATGGTAAGTCGAAAGGTCGGATTGTCCATTGTTTGGGCTCAGGGGGAGACTGGTATTAATAGGTAAGAGGAACTACGGAGCAGAGTTTACGCAGCATGAAGAGGGATTTGTTTACTTCGTGGTGGGCTTGCGAATGTCAAATGCATTTGTGGATCATCCCACCTCCTTGCTTTTTGGCAGGCTCACGTATATCAAATGTGTTAGCAGAGCATCCTGTCTCTTGGCTTCGTAGTTGGATCGAGAATTCCAAATGAACTCGCGGAGTGTCTTGCCTTCTTGCTTCGTGGTGGGATTGCGAATGTCAAATGCATTCGCGGAGCATCCTGCCTCATTGCATCACGACGGGGTCGCGAACGACAATTACATTCTTGGAGCATCCCACCTCCTTGCTTTGTGGAGGGCTCACGATTGTCAAATGAATTCACGTAGCATCCCACATCCTTGCTTCGTGGTGACCGTGGGGCTGGGGGGGACTTTGCAAAATAGCTTCACGAGGCAGTCAATAGTGTGTCCCTTTTGGCTTCTTCTCTATCCCTAATTTTGGCGCCAACACACATAATGAATTAAGGAGGATTACCTAAAGAATTGAAATTGGGTTAAGAATTTCATTAACTCAGGTTCAACTTACTTAAAATGTGTTTAAAAATCATGTATAGTGGTTAAAAGAGTGTTATTAATATCTTACAGAAAAATATTCATGTTATAACACCTTATATGATCATTTCACAACATCATTGGACACATTAATTAATAATATTTTTGTTATTTACATTGTTTCGGGTGCATTCTTTACATGGTTTTCATAATCGGTTCATGATGGATATTATTTTCGATTGGAAGTGTAACTCCCGAATTGGAATGGAATGATATTTTAATATTTACAGAACCATAAATTATTCTATTTGTCATTTTTAATTCTAACACGAGGATGGTTCATTATTTAAAACATTAACGATGTTTGTTTAGATCATTTTTGTGGTTCTTTGATAATAATAAACTCATTTTGTTTTGTAAATTAATATGTTGTGTATAAAATTATTACATAACCTTATATAAGATATAATATATAAATTATAAACTGGTTCAAAAATAAAATGGTTTCTTGACCGCACTTGAATGAATTAAAGGAAATTGAAATCACAACATCCACAATGTTGGTAAATCGACATATTAGGGACAGTGTTATGATTTATAGAATAAGTGAGAGAGGAGAAGAATTATAATGTTGAATCATCCATATACATGATAACATCCAGAATATATATAATATTATGGATCATTTATTCTTCTTGGATAATGGAAGGTGTGGAAATAATAAGAATATGAAAGAAAATGAAAATAAAGGAATGAAAATAAAAGAGTATGTTTACCTCTTGATCTCTTCTCCTTGAGATCCTCCTTTAGGCCTTTGGTTTTGGCCTTTTGGTGAGACCAAAATGTCTTGGACGTGGGGAAGTGTCTTGGGAGGAGTATTGGATAGAACATAGGAAAGTCTCAAGGCTTGAGAGGTGTGGGAGGAAGAGGGGGAGTGGGTTGTATTTATAGTGGTGGAGAGGAGGATTTTAACATTATTTTAATCGTTATTTTATTATTTTTCCACAAGACAAGAAATTTCTATGATTATAAGACCAAAAATAGTAAAAATTGTAGGTGATTTCGAACCAAGTATTCTTACATCAGCATAACATCATCCATGACCCCCTAAATCAACTTTTTAGCTTAATTTTTAAATTATCATATTTCATTATTCATCAAAAATTCAATTATTTCATAAAAATACCAAAAAATTCCCCTTAATCATTTTTCTACATGTAAAATCCAAAAAAAGAACTTCATTTTATCAAAATAATTTTCTAAATACAAGAAATTTGATTTTTAAAGAAAATAATATTTTATTCGAAGAATAAAAATTTTAAAACATTCATTTACTTATTCTAAGATATGGGTATATCATACTTTTAATTCAATATTCTATATATACTATCACAGGTGAGGGTACTATTCATAAGGGTATGTCACTATTCTTACGGGTAGCATTACTATTCATAAGGGTATGTTACTATTCACTAAAAATTAATTAGGTCTTATCAAACTCTAAATAACATAATGACTACAACTGTGTATGTTCGTTTTTCAAAATTCAAAACACAGAAGTGGTAAAATTATGTTTAAAGTCTAGTTATAACTATATACTTAAAAGAATATTTCATGCAATTCAATTTATTTTTAAAACCTAGGGGTGTTACAAAAACTATTGGAAACATATTGATATGATTGATCATGAATGGAAAAAAAGATTTTGTGATTGATCCACTATGGGAAAAAAGAAAATGTTCTTGATCAACTATAGGAAATAAGTCAATTTGATTAATCCACTATGGGATAATTTTGGTGATTCCTCACCTATTATTATATGGTAAATAAGTAGGGATTCCTGATCCACTATGTTTTTATGGTCTTGATAGTTGACCTCTACATATGAAATGGTTTATATACATATGATGGTACCACAATTATATGGCATGAAATTATTATAGATTATTGATTTGTGATGATTTATCACTCTTATCATGTCTTTTTAAGTGATAATTTTTTATTCCATGACTCATGTTTATCGTCTATGAAAAATTGGGTATAAACCTTGTAATATTTATAATTATCTCATACCCTTGTACTTAACTTATGAGTTCATATTATCATAGATTGGTATATCACTTGTTTATCCATAATTATCATCAGAGATCACTATTTCATTTTTCTCATTTCCCTATGTTATGAGGAAATTTTTTATGTAAGGTATATCTATAAAGTGTTCTAAATGGGAAGATATTTGTGGGAGATGTTGAAGATAATTCATTAAATATGAATATTGTGTATCTAGTCTCCAACAACATTAAAAATTTATGGTATTTATCTGAGTATTTGTGTAATGTATTTAATATTAATCTAAAAATATTTAATATTTATTCACAATAATATTGGGTCGCTACTTGAATGATGTGAAATCAATGTAAAATCATCTTTGTAGTATTTGCGACATGTTCGAGCAGACTACACATCAATAAAATGTGTTGGGTACGTAGATGGACTAAATATGTACTTTTTATCATTTTGGTGGCCTTTAAAAAGTGAAAATATAGGTCAAAACCAAAAAAACAATCCCCAATTTCCAAAAAATCTCAAAAAACAAACAATAGATTGATTTTTGAATTGTTAGATTAAACGGTATGTTAATCGAATGATTCATGTTATTGGCATAAATAATCATTAAAACATGCATAAAATGATCAAAACTACAAAAAATGACCTTTAGGTGAGGTGAATGCATAGTAAAATCATATGTTTTTATATATGAGAAGATGACACATCAATTAGACATGTAGCATGCTCAAACGAATCAAATAAGCTATATTTAAAGGTTTAAAGATCTTTAAAAAAGTGGCTAAGGGGTTCAAAATAGAGTAAAAAACCTCCCATTTCTATGAAATCACACAAAAATATCCATTGTGTGATTGTTGATATTTTTGAGAAGCAGACACATTAATGGGACATGTCATTTACATAGGATGACCAAAAATTCTTATTTAGTGTTTTAAAAACACTAAAACGTTCATGTAATGATCAAAACAATAATAAAAACCTCGAAATGATATTAAACCCATAGATAATAATATTTCATTTTTTTACATGTAAGTGTTCATGAAAAATAAATTAGATGTGTGTCATTTTTGGACAGACCAAACAAGGAATTTTCAACAGTTTGGTGACTTTTAAAAACGTGTTATAAGGGATCCAAACCAATAAAACGACTTCTAATTTCCACAAAATCATTCTAAAAAAAGTATAGAGATTTTTGAAATTTTTTAGATGAATAAACATCAATAGGATGTGTCATTTTTTTGAATGACCGAAAGAAGACATTTAGTGTTTTAAAAACACTAAAACTCCATGTAATGGAAAAAATAAAAAAACCCTTGAATGATACGAAATCAAAAGAAAATAGTGTTTTTATTGTTTTTTAAATAAATGAGTAAATGAAACATGAATCAGATGTGTGGTGTTCTTGGATGGATTGAATAATCAGTTTTTAAGGGTTTACCCACCATTAAAATGTGCATCTAGTGGTTAAAATCAATAAAAAAAATATCCAATTTTTGCGAAATCATAAAATAAATCCATATATTGATTTTTAAAATATTGAATCATATGATATATGTATCAAAAGATTCATTTTATTAGAATGATGGGAAATATAGTTTTAATGTTTAATAAACACATAAACGTGCGTGTAATGGAGAAAATATTAAAAATGACCTTTATATGAGTTTGAATCATAGTAAAATAGTATTTTTACACTTTAATTATGTATAATATTATTCCACATTAATCAGATGTGTGATGTGATTGGGTATACTGAATAATTAGTTTTCGATGGTTTGATGTCCTTTAAAAATGTGCTTCTAGGGATCAAAACAAAGAAAATGACCTCTGATTACCTTAAAATCATTCAAAATTAACTATAAAAAGTTATTCTAAATGTATAAGAATTTGATACATTAATAGGATATATCATTTACTCAAAATTACTATAATTTCACATTTAGAGTTTTAAAAACACTAAAACGTGTGTGAAACGGTCAAAATAATAAATGTCTATAAAATGATGTGAAATGTTAGTATTATCCTTTTTTATATTATTTATGACAAATAATAGTAGTTGATGCATCAATTGTATGTGTGGTGCACTTAGAAGGGTAGAATATGAAGTTTTTAATGGCTTAGAGGCCTTCAAAAAGTGTGTTAGGGGATCATAAAAAAAATTGACATTAAATTGCATTGAAATCGTATGGAAACAATATACAATGCTTTTTAAAATTTTAAAGGAGGCATGTCAATGGGATGTTTCATTTTCTCAGGATGGCTGAAAAAAACATTTATTGTTCTAAAAATAATAAAATTTTCATGTAATCATAAAAATTATAGAAACTAGGCACTAAATGACATGAAATCATATGAAAATAGTTTTTTTAGTTTTTTTTAACATGAATGGGTTGACAGAATATCTATCAAACATATGGGGTTCTCAGAATGACTGAATAAGAATCTTTTAACGATTTGGTGGCCTTTAAAAACATGAATTGGGAGGTCAAGACCAAGTAAAGGTCCTCTTATTTTAGTGGAATCATATGAAAACAATAATAGTGTTATTTTATATAATATTGTATAAGAAAAAACCATAATCAAACATTTTTCATGATGCCCAGAAACACACATTTAATGTTTCAGAAACACTAAAATATGCATGTAAAATTCAAAACCATATAAAACACCGCTAAATGATTTTTAATCATAGTAAAAGTTTCTTTGTAATTTTTTATGTTCATGAGTATATGATACATCAATTGGATGTATGGTGTGCTCTATGAACTGAATAAAAAAAATTAATATTTTAGCAGCCTTGAGAAACGATCATTAGGGATCAAATCCAACAAAATGAACTCTTATTTCCATTAAATATTCAGAAAAAAAATAATGGAGTGATTTTTAAAATATTAGAGTAGAACAAACATCAATCAGAATTTTCATTTTTTTAGGATTTCTGAAAAAACATTTCTAGTGTTTTAAAAACTCAAAATATTGTGTGTTATGGTCAAAATCATAGACAAATTCCATTGAATGATGTGAAATCATAGGAAAAAAAATTTCAAATTATTTTTTATATTTATGTTGAGAGGAAGTGTCCATATAATGTGTGGTATTCTTAAATTGAAAAAATAAGATGTTTTTAAAGGTTTAATAACCTTTAAAAACATGTGTTAGGGAGTCAAAATCAAGAAAACGACCCCTGATTTCAAATAAATCATTTTATAAATCAATAATACAGTGATTATTGGAAATTTTGTAGTATAAAATACATCAATTTGATGCATTGTTTTTTTAGTATTACCAAAAACACAATTTTAGTGTTTTAGAAACACTAATACATGTCTGTAATGGTCAAAACCAATACAAACCACCTCCAAATGATGTAAAATAATATGAAAATTTCCATTATAATTCTTTTGATGTTTATGAGTAGAATTTAATTCAATTGGATGTGTGGTGTGCTTAGAAAGACAAAATAAATGATTTTTAATAGTTTTTCGGTATTTAAAAGCACGCATAAACGGGTGAAAAGAAGTAAAATGGACTTAGATTACCATGAAATCAGATGAAAAAACCATAGAGTGATTTGTGAAATTTTTTACTAGATATAATGTCAATTGGACATCTGTTTTCTTGAGATTACCAAAATCATAATTTTAGTGTTTTAAAAGAACCAAAACGTGGGTTTATTGTTAAAAAACATATCAAATAACCTCAAATGATGTGAAATCAAAGAAAAATTGTATTTGTATTATTTTTTTGTGTATGATTAGATGAAATGTCAATCATACATGTGGTGTGCTCAGAAAAAAAAATAAGTTTTTTTAAAGGATTGACGACTTTGAAAAATGTTATTCAAGGGATAAAAAAACAAGAAAACAAACTTAAATTTCAATGAAATCATACTACAATAACAATTTTTGAGTGATTTTTTAAATTTTATTGAAGAAGAAACATCTAATGGGATGTTTTGTTTGCTCTAGATGACCAGGAACTCACTTATAGTGTTTTAAAAACACTAAAACGTGTGTGTAATTTTCAAAACCAAATAAAATGACCTTCAAATAATGTGAAATAATATAATAATTTTCTTTATATTAATTGTGATGTGTAAGAGGAGAAAAACATCAATTGGGCATACAGTGTTCTAGGATGGACCAAATAAGAAGTTTTAAAAGGTTTATAAGCCTTTAAAAATGTGTATTAGGGGGTTAAAATGAAGAAATATACCTATGATTATGGTGAAATAATACAATAACAATTATAATTTAATTTATAAAAATTTGGAGAATATGACATGTCAATGAGATGTGTCCTTTTCTCAAGATGACTAGAAACACACTTTTACTGTTTTAAAAATACTAAAACATATATATAAAGTTAAAAACCATATAAAAACGATGAATGGTTTGAAATTATTGGAACATAATTTTATTATTATTTATAACATAAATTAGTTTATAAAACATCAATCAGAAGTGTGGTGTTCTCAAAAAGACTGAATAATCAGTTTTTAATGGTTTTGTGGCCTTTAAAACATGCGTCTGGGCACAAAATCAAGAAAATGCTATTTATTGTTGTGAAAGAAAATTTAAATGAAAATATAGTAATTTATGAAATTTTGGAGAAGATGATATTAAAATGAGATGTTTTGTTTTTTAAGTTGACTAAAAACAAAATTTTAGTGACTTAAAAATACAAAAACTTTTTTGTAATGGTGAAAAACAAATAAAAAAACCTCTAAATTATGTGAAATCATATTAAAATAATATTTTTTAATATTTTTAATGCGCATGATCAGATGATACATCAATCAGTGCATGGATGGGTAGAACAAGAAGTTTTTAATTGTTTGACGACCTTTTAAAACTTGTGTCTGGGGGGTTAAAATCAAGAAAAGAAATTATAATTTTCATGTAATCATATGAAAACAATAGTATATTTATGTGTGAAATTTATGTCTATTAAATATCTCATCTATAGGGGTCTTTTTCTTTGGATGACCTGAAATACACTTTTATTATTTTGAAAACAGTAAAACATGCATATAATAGTCAAAATAATATCAAACAACCTCTAAATGATGTGAAATCATAGGATAATCATATTTTTATTATTTATGATGTGCATGATTAGATATAACATCAATCATAAATGTGGTGTTCTTGGTATGACTGGATAATTCATTTTTAACCATTTTTTGACATTTAAAAACATGAAAGAAGAGGGTCAGAACCAAGAAAACACACTTTAATTTCCACAAAATCATGTGAAAATAACCAAAGAGTGATTTTTTTGATCTTATAGGAGAAAAAATAATAATGGAACCTTTCCTTTTCCTAGGATGACCGATATCACACGTTTACTATTTTAAAAACACTAAAATGTGAATGTAATAATAAAAAAATATAAAACATCAATTTGATGATGTCAAATCATAAAAAAATCGTCGTATTATTTTTAACATGAAATTGTAGAAAAACATCAATCGTACATGTGGTGTGCTCAGATAGATCAAATTAGAAATTTTTAATAGTTTGATAAGCATTAAAAACATGTCTCAATGGGTGAAAATTCACTAGACAAACTCAGATTGGCATGAAATTAGTTGGAAATAACTATAGATATATTTTTGAAATGTTGGGGAATATGAAACATCATTGAGATGTGTTATTTGTTTCAAGTGTCTAGAAACACACTTTCGGTGTTTTATAAACACTAAAACCTCTGAATAATTGTCCAAACCATAGAAAATTAAGTCTGAATGACATCAAATAATAAAAATATCATATAGTGTTGGCTGATATTTTTTTTTGATTAAAATAAAAATCAATTGGACATTTAGTGTGCTCATAAGGGCTTAATACACAATTTTTCACGGTTTGACAGCATTAAAAAACTTGCATCAGGGGGGTCAAAACCAATAAAACAACTTTTGATTTCTGTTAAATAATATGAAAAAACATAGTGTCATTTTAAAAAACAATTAGTAAAAATATCATCGATTTGGCATGTTTTATCTTAGGATGACTATAAATTCACATTAATGTTCTAATAACACTAAATTTTTTAGGTAACATTCAAAACCATAGAAAGAGACATCAAAAGGATGTAAAATTTTCGTAAAGTCTTATTTGTATTATTTTTTATGTGTATAATAATAAGACACTTAAATCATATGTGGGGTGTTCTCATACAGGCTGAACAAGTATTTTCTTTAAATAGTTTGGTGGTCTTTAAAAACATGTGTTAATGGGTCAAAACCAAATAAAATGAGCTCTGATTATTATGAAATCCTACAAAAACAACTGTATATGTACCTTTGAAATTTTGTAGCATACAACTCATTAATCAGACATGTCTTTTCATATGATTACTAGAAATGGACTTTTTGTTATTTAAAACACTAAAATTTATATGTAAAGAAAAAAAACAAAACAAAAAACCCATGAATGGTATGAAATCTTTAAAAAATAGATTTTTAATTTTATTGATGAGTATGAACATATGAAACATCAATTAGTCATGTGGTGTGCTCAAACAGATCTAATAAGTCATTTTTAAAGGTTTGACAGCCTTTAAAATCATGCTTCAAGGGGTTAAATACTAAGAAAACAACTTATGATTTGAAAAATATCACTTGAAAACAACCATAGAGTCATTTTTGGAATTTTTGAGCATGCGACATATCAATGAGATGCATCATTATCTAGGGATGGCCATAAATTCACTTTTAGTTTTTTAAAAACACAAAAACATGCATGTAATTATCAAAACTATAGTAAACAAATTTTGAATTATGTGATATTTTAGAAATTTTATATTTTAATTTTTTTTAATATGTACGAGTATATGAAACATTAATCAATCATTAAGCTTAATCGTAATAATGGAATAATTACTTTTTAATCATTTTTTTGCCTTTATTTTTTTAGGTAAAGACCAAGAAAAATAAATTTGGTTATCATGAAATAATATAAAGAAAATAATAGAGTTAATTTTTTTTTTTAAATTTGGATCAGAATGAACAAATATTAGATGTTTAATTTCTTAATAAGAACATAAACCCAATTTTAGTGTTTTAAAAATCCAAAAATGGGTTTGTAATAGTCAAAATCATGGAAAAAACCCCTCTAGATGATGTGAAATCATTGATAAGTAAACATTTTATTATTTTTAACATGTACAAGTTGACATAAAATCAATCAAATGAATGATGTACTCGAATAAACTAAATAATAAGTTTTTAAATGTTTGACGATCATTAATTATGCATGTTGTGTGGTAAAAACCAATAAAACGATCTCAAGTTTTCATAAAACTAAAACAACCATCGAATGATTTATTAACTCTTGGAGTCAATAAAATTTACATCAGAGTTGTTGTTTGCTCAGGATGATCAGAAATTCACTTTTAGTGTTTTAAAAACTCTAAAATGTTCATGTAATGTTCATAACTATATAAAATCCTCTGAATAATGTAAAATCATAGAGAAATTGTATTTGTAAATTTTTTTGATGTTTATGAATATAAAACACATCAATCGGACATTCAATGAGATAAGACGGAATAGAAAATCTATTTTTAACAATTTTCTGGGCTTAAAAAAATTTCATTAATGGGTCAAAGAAAATAAAATGATCTTTGATTATAGTGAAAACATAAAAACAAATATATAGTTATTTGTGATTTTTTAGATAATAATACACTTAATTCATACTTTTCGTTTGATTGGATGACCGAAAGGAAAATTTTAGTTTCTAAAAACTCTAAAACTTTCATGAAATGGTAAAAACATAATAAATGACATCTCAATGATTTAAAATCATTGGATAACCACATCTATATTATTTTTACATGTATGAGTATTTGGTACATCAATCACACATTCAATGTTCTTGGAATAATTAAATAAGAAATTTTTAATAGTTTAATGGACATTAATAACAAGCTTCATAGGTAAAAACTAGCCAAATGACCTCTAATTCCATTAAAATAATACAAAAAACAAATAAAAGTGATTTCCAAAATTTTGGAGTAGATGGAATGTGAATTGGATGTGTAGTTTTCTTAAGATGACCTTAAATCCACTTTCAACATTTTAAAAACACTAAAAAATGAATGTAAAGATCAAAACCAAATAAAATGACCTCTAATTGATGTAAATTCATATGAAAATAATGAAAGTAGTGTTCATGCGTACGTACGGCTTACCATCTCTATGAATGGTGCATTTCATTTCGTACCTCCAAATGTTATGTACTATTATAAATACATATATATACTGGATAAATAAGATATATATGATATCTACATCATGAATATCATTCTGGAGAAAATGGATATTTGAAAGTAGTGTTCATGTGAACGTACGACTTACCGTCTCCATGAATGGTGCATTTCATATCTTACCTCAAAATGTTATGTACTGTAATAAATACATATATATACTTGATATATAAGATATATATGATATCTACATCATGAATATCATTCTGGAGATAATGGATAATTGGCCACTTGAACAATTTGTAATTATAAGAATTTCTTTTTTGACTTAAGTAGCAAATATCGACAAAATGATAGTTATTAACCTAAATGATTACATAGTGTTTATAAAATGATAATATGTGATATAAAAGGAATAATAAACATTAAAAATGTTCTTAAGAAAGTAGAAATTAACTTTAGTCTGTTATTCAGAAGATTAAAGAATGAACGAGTCAAGTCGGATACGATGTAATTGACTTCATCTCAATATCCTTTCATCGAGGCATGTTTTGTTTTATACACGACTTCAACTATATTTTATACGGTGTATAAACCCCTTTTACTTTTCATTTTATTCAAAAGGAATATTTATCTATGAAGTGTTTTACTAAATGACAAAAAAAAGAATGTTTCTTTTTAACGTAAGCGATGACAACGACCTTTTCCGCCACCATGAGTATTATTTGATCTTTGGCTTACATAACAAGACATAATGTTTTTTAAAAGGAAAACAAATACCATATGATCTTTTTTAAATATTTCGGTATTGAAAATAGTTTTGAAAATGGATTTCTTATGTCAATATATTTAAATGATATATTGTTATTGAAATGTGGAAATTTTATCTTTCCTTTATATTTGTTTTATATGTTATGAATATGTTATGGTTCTTGGGAATTGTTTACGTATATGAGTAGTTCCATGATGAACCTAGGGTGGGTGAGCCCTAGATAGATCTATAATGCATTGGGTAACGTAACGTAGGTAAATGTGAATGTTTCTCCTAAGAGATTTAGGGAATATTCTATGATGGGTATTCCAAACATAACTCCATATGTAGCTGTGATATCTACAATGTAAGTATGATATGGATACCACAAGTTACCTTTATGATTTATGTTTTCTATGTTTTATTCATAAATCTTATGATTTCATGAGGTATAATAAAGATATTATGTTATGCATGCAATGATGAACTAATGTTTTCTTTCTTTTTTTTATAACCCTTACTGAGATTTTTATGCTCATCCCATGTTTTGAAATGTTTTTCACAGGACATAAAGATGAATAGGGTCAAGTATTAGATCAAGGAAAATTCATGCTATCTAAAACATGGAACTAGAATGACTCTTTTATTCAAGATTGTTTTTTTATTTTATGAAAAAAATAGAAACTGAGAAGAAGCATATACTTTGTAATTTTTGAGATGTAATGAAATTGTTAGGGCCTAATTCTATAAAACTCTAAACCAGAAAAGATCCTCAATGTGAATTATTCATTTAATTCAAGATTATGTAATGTTTTAAGGCTGGGTCTTTATATTTGGTATCAGAGGTCGGTTTAGATAACTTTAGGAGTTATATTATTGTTAAATTATTACCCAAAAATTAATTTATGTTAATATTGAAATGATACAGCATTTACAGATTACCATGTTTCTTCGCCTGAGATATTTCTGTGTCCAGAATGGTTTTTTGCAGAGGAAACATGGCAACTATGTTTGGAAGACATCAGGAGGAAGACAACTTTACCAATAAGCAACCTGAGATGGTCAGAATCAGAATATAACAGTTTTTTGTAGTGATGGAATAGTTGACTCATGCTATAAATGGTGGTGGTATCCATGCATGAGATCAGCAGATAAACCACAGAGGAACATGTCAGTAGTAGAGCATTTCATGAGGCAATATACCCCACCATTCAAAGGATCATATGACCCTTTGCCAGCAGAATGGTGGATTAAATAACTGGAGAAGTTTTTCGATGTTATGGGGTGTTCAGAACATAAAAAGGTTAGTCTTGTTGTTTACCGTTTTTAAGGTGAAGTTTATCAGTGGTGCTCGATGGTGAAAAATATCAAGGATAGTGAGGAGATTGATGCTCTTGATTGGTATGAATTCAAAGTTATGTTTATTGAGAAATATCATCCTATGTTGGGTCATCCTAGGATGGAAAAAAATTCCTATAATTGAGGAGGGTGGATGACTCAATGGCTGCTTGTGAAGAAAAATTCACTCGAATGGCAAGGTATGCTCCAAATTTCATACAGGATCTTGAGAGTAAAATCAATCATTTTTACTTAGGATTAAATCCAATGTTTTTAAGGACTATAGCTTCTCATGAGTTAAAAATTTATGAAAAACTTGTTCTATGTGCAGAGAAGGTGGTAATGGAGTTTGCCGATGATCAGTTGTGCTTTGACAAAAAACTGAATAAGAGGTTGAGGTGGAAGGTGAAAGAGATGAACTCTTCAAAAAAGTATGATGGTAAGAAACTTAAGTTTATATTTTGTGAAAATTGTGGTTAAAATCATGTTGGGGAATGTCTTTTGAATTCTGGTAAGTGCTACCAATGTGGTAAAATCGAACATAAGGCTCATAATTGCACTGAAAAAGATTAGGGTAATGGTAAGACAAAATCTGATTTATTGTCAGTAAAATGTTTTAAGTGAAATAAAATGGGACATTATCCAAATGAGTGTCTAATGAAGAACTCAACTGAGGAAAATCAGAAAGACTACAAGCATAAAGGGTTAGTGAAATAGTTTTCAAATAATTCAACAGATGTATGTCCATCGAGTGAAGTAGTATCATGTACACTGTTTTTTTGTTCAGATTATGCCAATGTGTTGTTTGATTCAGGGTTTACACATTCATTCATTTCAGAGAAGTTTTCAAGTAAATTGGTAATTCCATATCAAGAAATTAATCCATAACTTATGGTGAAAACAGCGATAGTAAATTTTGAGATAAAAAGAAAATATAAGAAGCTTCATGTCCTTGTGTGCAGAAAGAATCTACCTGCAAGCCTTATTGTTTTTCCTCTAGTAGAGTTTGATGTTATTTTGGGTATGGATTGGATTTCTGTTTATCATACTAAGATTGACTGCACAGCTAAAGAGGTTTCTTTTCAAAAATATTTTCAGTTTCTGTACAAGAATTAACCCTTACTTTTGATAACATATCACGAAGCTGAGAAACTAGTAAAAGATGGAAATGAATGTTACTTTGCACATATCATTGAAAATAACGGAACTTTTCAAATTAATGATGGGCCATTGGTAAATGAGTACCTTGATGTTTTTTCAGAGGATTTGTCTGGTATTACACTTGACTGGGAAGTTGAATTTGTTGTTGACTTAGTTTCTAATGCTAAGCCAATTTCAAAACCCCCTTATCGAATGGCTCAAATTGAACTTTTAGAGTTAAAGAATCAATTTCAGGAGTTATTAGATAAATGTTTCATCCAACCTAGAAAATCACAATGGGGGATCTCCTGTCTTTTTTGTTAAAAAGAAAGAGGGTTCATTGAGACTTTGCATTAATTATAGATCATTGAATAACATCATTTTTAAGAATAAGTATCCTTTTTCCTCGTATTGATGATTTGTTTGATCATCTCCTAGGAGTTCAGTATTTTTCAATGATTGACTTAAGGTTGGGGTAGCATCAGTTGAATGTAAAGGAAGTATACATTATAAATCCCATGTTTCATACTAGATAAGGCCATTATGAATTTGTAGTTATGCCTTTTGGTTTAACCAATGTACATAGTGTATTCATGGATCTTATGAATAGAATTTTCCGCGAGTTCTTGGATAAGTTTTTTGTTTTGTTCATTGATCATATTTTGTTTTATTATAAAAGTAAATAGGATCATGATAGTCATCTAATGGGTTTTCTTGAAAACCTTAAAAGAAAAGAAACTATTTGGAAAATTTAGCAAGCGTGGGTTTTGGTTACAAAAAACTTACTTCCTTTGTCACATTTTTTCAAAAAATGGAATAACTGTTGATCGTGCTAAAACAAAAGTTGATTAAGAATGGCCAAGACCCACAAATATAATAGAGATTCATAATTTTCTTGGTTTGTCAGGTTATTACTGGAGGTTTGTTGAGAATTTTGCATGGTTAGCTAGCCCACTGACTAAGTCAACTCGAAAAGGGGATAAGTTCATTCTGACAAAAGAATGTGATGATTGTTTTCAAGAATTAAAAAAAATATATGTGAATGCTCCATTTTTCGCACTACCTTCTATAAATGGTGGGTTTTTTATTTACAATGATTCTTCATTTAAAGGACTTGGTTGTATCCTTATGCAGAATGATCAGGTAATTGCTTATGCATTATGTCAGTTGAAACCTCATGTGTTAAATTACCCTACACATGATTTGGATTAGCTGCTATTGTTTTTTCTTTAAAATTTTGGAGGCATCATTTGTATGGATTAAAATTTGAAACATATACTATAATTTTGATGTGTATATTTACTCAGAAAGAATTGAACATGAGATAGAAGAGATGGTTGGAATTAATCAATTATTATGATTGCATGATCCTTTACCATCTGGGAAAATCAAATAAAGAGGTCGATGCTTTGAGTTGAAAAAGTAATGCTTCATTAACCATGCTACATTTGGAACGATATCCTTTAGTTTTTGATTTGATAAACTTTGGAATATAAGTTATTGGGACAGGAAATTATTCAATTTTGTTTCAGGTGTCATTGAAATCATCTCTCTCATACAGAATTAAGAAAGTGCAGAAAGAAGATAGTGAGATGCAGAAAAAGGTAGAGTTGTTCAGAAGGGTATGTTTCCTGAATTTAACATTGATAATGATTGTGTTTTGAGATTTGGAAAGAGATTATATTTTCCTTGTGATTCACAGTTAAATAATGAGTTGTTATGTGAAGCTCATTGTTCCTCGTTCTCAGTTCATCCTGGTAGTACTAAAATGTATATAGATCATTAGGAGTATTACTGGTGGGATGGAATAAAAAGAGATATTGTAGAATTTAATATGAAGTGTTCGACTTTTCATCAGGTTAAATCAGAGTGGAAGTTACCGAAAGGGATGATTCAGTCTTTACTGGTGCCAAAGTGGAAATGAGAAAAAATACCCATGGACTTCGTTGTTGGATTACTGAAGACATCTCGAGGTAATAATGCAATATAATTTATTTTTGATGAATTGACTAAATCTGATAATTTACTTTCTATTCAGAATACTTTTTCTCTAGATCAACTTTCTCGGTTGTATGTTAATGAGATAGTCAAGTTACATGGAGTTCCCCTCTCCATTGTATCTGATCATGATCCCAGGTTTACATCTAACTTTTGGAAAGGCCTTCAGAAGTCGTTGGGTACTAAATTATATTTTAGTACAGATTTTAATCCATAATTATATGGGAAGTCATAATGAACAATTCAAACCATAACACCCCAAGCTTCCATGGTACGTTTCCCTTTGAATAATGCAATATCTTGCATTGTACGCAATTTCGAGATTCAAACACAACACGACCAATCAATGTAGCCGTTATGAATAGTAATACCTACTTTTTGATATTTTATAAATTTCATCTTTCAAAATGGGCTTCATTTTTGGATTCAGAATATTGAAATTATCCTAGGGTGATTTTTTGGAATTTTTTTGAAAACATTCAAATTTTGATGAATAGTGAAAAACAATAAACACTAATTAAAAACAAAATTTTTAATCCAAATAATTTATAGTGATAAATTATACTATTGAGAGTTTTTAAAGTATAATTAGAATATATTTTTACTATTTAATCCAATATTGGTAATTGGATTTAATTTCACATTTAAACTAGACATAAACAAGTGTCAATCTTTTGATAGTTATTATTTCTTAAAAAATACGCTCTTTGTTTTGACAAAGGGAATTAATTTCTTCAACTTTTATGTTTTGAATTTATAAAAATGGATTCCATATTTAGAATCAGGAGGTCCAAATTTTTTAAATAGGTAACTATTATTTTTAATCATTTTGAATAATTACTTCGGTAAATATTTTATTTACCATGGTTAATGGGTAAATCCGGTAAATAAGGGTAAAAAAATAATATTATAATAATATTAAAGTATCCTAAGATATGTCCTGAACCTATTGAATGATACATGTACGACCATGGGAATCTTTGGGTTGATTTAAGGACCCCATGGAGCCACTTGTAAGTGATAATGATACTTTATATTAATTAAGTTAAAGTAAATACAAAAATGACAAAAGCATATATGTTTTTGTAAAATTATTTTTACATAAGGTTATACACGCTATATCATCAACTATAAATATTCATTAGAAATATAAAAATATTTCCTACCTAATAGTATTTTATTTATAATTTTTAGGTTTCGAATAATTAAATTTATTTATGACACAATGATAATGCAGTATTTTCCTTATTAATGAAAGAATCAAGTAAATGGTATTACAAATGTTAAAATAAATATAATATTAACGTTTTTATGACATCCACGAAATTTATAGGTTACAATTACATGTTAGGATTGCATAAATTAATATATTTCAAATTAATAAAGTTGTTAGGACTTTAAAAAATTAATTATTAAATAGTGTCAAAATTGACATAAAAGAGTTTTTTAAAAAAAATATTATATTATTAATTGATATTATATTCCTTAAAATATAATGATTGACCAAAGGACTTGTATAATGATGTTTAAATCATTAATTAACCACTTGGGGTTCTTTTAGAAGTATATATTAAGTTTATTAACTATATAATATAAAAATACAAAGAGACATGGTCATGTCAAACTATTTAACTAAGAGTTAAATCTAAATGTTAATGTTAATATAGTGACCCAAAACTATCTAAAACCTATTGTTTTAGTGGTTTTAGAACCATACCCATATTATCCGTTAAATAATCCACTTTTTAGCCATTAGAAACAGAAAATAATGTTATTATAAAATAATATTTCTAGCTTTTCCTAAGGTTCCCCTCACCCCTCTTATAAAAGGGTCCTCCCCCTTATATCTAATTCACACATTAAAATCCATTTTTCTAGGAAAAACCCTACCCAAATATCCTCCCAACCTTCCTCAATTCAACCTAGAGGCCTTAGTTTGACCAGAAATCAAATCTATGGAGACCTTTTGATCAAATCAAAAAGAAAGAACCCAAAGAAGAGGTAATAATTTCACCACCCTCTTTCAAGTTCTTTTCTTCTTCCACTTATTCATTCTTTATTATTTAAATTCTAAAATAATAACTCCAATATCTTCTATATAATTTGATGTTATTATAAATATGGTACATCCATATACATTATTTTATCCATCCTTTGAATGACATGTCACCATACGTGCGTACGTACTAATTACCGTCTCCATGTCGTGGTGTAATTGTTATGAAATACATTTTTATTTGGATGGGTATAATAATGATGTGTAATTCATGTAAATAATAAATATAACATGATAATTATTCTTTATATATTATATACCATCCAATTATATATTATTTTAATATCAAAAGAATGATATTTTCGCTCGTGCGTACGTACGGACTACCGTCTCCACGAACGCGATGAGATTCATTCTCCATCGTATCCATTCAAGAATAATTTTCATTTTATGGTTTAAAATAATGTTTAAAGACTTAATATAATTCTGTATATTAATAAGATACATCCCATCCATAACAAATATGGCTCACATAACAAATAATATAAACGAAAACGAATTCGTTAACACCTGAAACCGCGATAATACTAAGATATTATTAACAAATCAATGTTAAAAGATCATATATGATATCATATTAATATATATTATTCTTGTATAATTCAATAACAATTATTCCACCATTATAAAGAAGTTTAACCTACCCTCTACCAAGGAAAAATTACAAAGTAAGGGGTTTCTTATCTCACTATTAATTACGTAAGATTTCCATTTTCACCACTTATTTATTGCATGTAGTGTGTTTACTACACATGATTGTATTAATTGTGTAATATACTTTTATTTATGGATATTTACATCATGATTTTATGATCCTTTATTCATGGATGTATGTTTCGTAAGTTACCAAGTCGATAAGGTAATTTGAAATTTCAATTTCCACTCATTCGGCTTTATGCATACTTCATTGATTATTTTTCTTCAAGATTATGTGTGGAATCACTATTCATTTGTTCATGTCATAATTTCAAATCCCACTTCTATGGATATACTTTTGATACACATAATCACTCCTTTGATAAATTCTCAAGTCATCGATATGAACTTGATTAGAGTAATTTTAACTCAATCTCCATTTGTTGAGTTAAATATAAAATTCATTGTTGTTGTTTTTACAACAATATGTGTGAATGTCATCTGATTGATTTACACTAAATATACAATAATATTGAGTGTATTTATATTTTCACACATAATTATGTCATTTATTTATCCTTAAACTAAGGATATGGTCTTTATAAGAGATTTCTTCTCAATTTACATTCCATTGAGACTTCTTTGTTGTTATACACCAAATCACTTTTATATGGTGTATATAATGTACTTTGACATAGTATATCATGAATCCCTTTATTCTCATGTTATTAAAAAAAATTATTACCTCAATTATATGTATTCAAGTGTCTATCTTTTGGTTATGAACTATAACTAAAATATCATTTTAAATGTTTTAAAGATTTATTATTCTAAATCTTTCTCATTAATGTCCATGTTTTAAAAATGGATTTAAGGATTTATTTATATGGAAATTAAAGTTTTATAATTAAAATTCCTTTTAAAAGTTTCAAAGTGGTATGGGACACTTTGATTCAAAAATCTATTTTTAAATGGAATCTTTACAAATATTTTGACTTTTAAATGATTTGAATAAAAAGGTAGATATTTCTCTCTAATAGTTTTAATGATTATTTTCATTAATGTCAATATCCTTCATTATTCTTGATTGAGGTTAATCTGATACAATATAATATTCCATATTGTATCGAATGAGTTATGGTTGACTATGGATGTGCTATTTTTATACCATTCATGGTTTGTGGATAAAGTATTTCCATTTCATATGCCGGTTTTAATACGAATGTTTATGTTATGATTCAAACTTTTCATATGAGGAATTCATTGGAATTAGTAAGTGACGGGTGGAGCCCGCTATATCTCTTCAATACATCAGTAGGTCTCATGAGACAAAATAGTGTCTTAGCACAAGGCCTTGACAAAATCTTATTTATAGTCTTGGCACAAGGCCTTGACTATGTGGTTATGATAGTCCGACATTATGCATTCCATCATTTTGAAAGTGGTTATTGATATTGCATGTGATTATACAACTAGTATAATATCCATGTGAATAAGTAAATGGAATTATTTTATTTTATCTTTTCCATATTATACTGAATCTCATGTTTAAAAGGCTTTTGTTTTAGTTATACACTGCCTTAAATGTTTTATGCTTATTTATGAAAAGTTCCACTATATTGTTATCATTACTGAGCATCTGAGTTAACCCCATTCTATGTTTTATTATTTCCAGGATGCAAAGAAGTATATTATGGCTGACCTCCAGGGATATTCTATGGGATCTCAGTGTTTTCTAGGGAAACAATGTTGTTGTAGTTTTCCATTTTATGATGTAATGTAAACCTTATGAATTTATCTAGTACTTTCAAGGATACTAAACTAATCGTTCTTTCAAGACTCGATCTTTTTTGATAATGACAATGTTTTGGGTAACTGGGGTCGGGGCATTATAGTTGATATCAGAGGAAGTTTAGTAAAAACCATGGAAACTAGATTTAGATAAACTCTGATTAGAGCACATAGCCCTATGATAGACTTTGAGGATTAGTATAGAAGAACTTCCTAAAATTTTTGTATTGTTGATATTTTGTGAGTTTTACAAGAAATACATTCCTGTCTAGATACGAGCAGGTAGAGGCGGCTCTGGAATAGATGTACCTAGGGGTAAAACATGAAAACGCTGTTTTGAGCTAGACTCAAACAGGAACTGGTGCATGACAACAGGCCTTGCTTCACTCTTGGTTATGACACTCCCAGTGGATATGCTTAGGATAATTTACATTTTCATTATAAACTAATTTAAAGTATTTTAATATAAGATGAGAATAAATGACCTTGGTTAATCATAAGGTGTTTCAAATTGAGAATATGGTGTCATGATATTCTTTAAATTATTTTATAACTACTGTTACTCAAACAATGCTTTCTGGTTTTAGTCAATGGCTATATTCCAAGGAAGTCATAGTAACTTTGTGAATGATGTATAAGGTGGGAACAGTGGTGGAAATGAGAAACAAAATGGAATGTTGATAGGTGTAAAAGATATCATGTTCATGCCAAATTAGTTTTCCAAAAATATGATCAATAACATATATATTAACCAACTCCCAGACCCAACAAAGAAGAGAAAGGTGATGAGTGATAACAGCTCCAGCAGTGGAGGCCATGGAGAAAAGAATCCTAAATTTCCATCATGCAGGAAATGTGGAAGGAGAAACCCAGGAAAGTGTCTCAATGGAACAAAAAAATTCTTTTCGTGCGGGAAAGAAGGACATAAAGTGAAGAATTTCCAAGGAAAAATGAAAAGTACTATGGAATAAAATAAAAATAGTCCCAAGAATAAATTTATAGTCATTTGCCGTAAATGTAGGGGACCAGGACATTACTAGAGTGAATTCCCTATTCTATAGGATATTTTCTTGGTCAAAGAAGAAGCTATGTGAAAATAAATTGTTAGAGAAATGTTTAGAAGTATTAGTGCTCCATGTTGATGGGATTACTTTGGAATAATTTTCTCTTGTATTTTTAACCCTGTAGTTTTCCATGTGAGAATGATATTTGAGGAAGACATATCTTTTCTCTTGTGGATATGGTTATAAATAACCATTTGGTTTTATATGATCACTGGATTTGAGGGAATTAAAAGTTATTATATTTTGGGATGAAAATGAAAGGTGTGAGATAAAATTTGTGGTTAAATTATATTATGGTTATTTTGAAGAATTTATCTCATTATGGTAATGTTATAAAATATAGTTTTTGAAAAAGTACAACACGCAGACTGTGTGACAACCCGTCGCGTCGGACAAAGCTATGGGAATCGAACCCACAACCAAAGAGCGATTAGGATTTATCGCCTACCACTAGACTACGTGAAGTCCCTGGTTAGAGTGACTAATTAATTTTAGTTATATGATTTTATTGATAAAAAATAAGTTAATTTGGGATCTTATGTATTTACAAATTAATACCCTTAGTATAGGAAAATGATTTGGCGATTAAGTGATAAATGTTATTTTGGATGATGTTCGCCTTGTTGGGAACACTATATGCCCAATGAAAATAGAATACTATGAGATTTAATTTTAGGATTAATGGTGGATTTTTATCTATGTTTTTATTGTCGATTTATAGTGATTTGGATTATTTATGGAAATGATTAACCTATAATAGAGAATATGTGATTAGGTTAATTGCTTTTAAATATGTGACTTTAAGAGTAGTTGATGTCATTTGGAAATTCAATTTAACGTGGAAGACTACATAAACAAATTCTTCTATGTTTTGGGATTCAATATTAGTTTGAATTATATTTAAGGATTTTAAGGACAATTTTTTATTGAATGGTATTTATTTAACTTTGGGGTATTGTTGGGTTAATTTTAGAAATTAAGATTAGTGTTTCTTTCACTAAGGGAATATCCTTTTGGGGGATCATCAGATCTTATACTAACCATTTTGGTTTTGATTAATCTCTAAAGACAAGGTAAATATATAATCTTTTTTGAATCATGTGATTCTATAGAAGTTTATTCTAGCTCTTCCAGTGTGACCAAGTCTTCTTAAATACTCATCGTTAAAAAAAATGAGTTTGAGGTAGAAATTTATTAAAGAATTAAACTCTACTTAAAAATTAATTATATGTCTTTATGTTCTCAGTCAATCTCAAAAATTAATTCCTCATCTTTATGTAATGTTACTTAAAACAAAAAATGTTGTTTGTTTACTTTTTCTACTGGGAGACTAATGACCGTTTGTCCCATCAAAATTTTGTGGTTTTCATGTTGTTAAATTTCTCCTGATCATGTTTTATATCCCTCTCCATCAGAACATGACACTTAGTTTATCTTATATATCTATGTTTTCCTACATGGAATCCTAGTATGGGTTATCTTGGGGGACTTTTGTACTTCTCTTTCTTTCTTTTAAAGTGATAGGTTTATTGACTCTTTTTTTGATGTGGGGCATTCCATTATGTACCCAAGCCCAATTTAAAAAGAAAATTTAAGATGAAATTTATTCAAGTAGGGGAGAATGTAACACCTCAAGCTTCCATGGTACGTTTCCCTTTGAATAATGCAATAGCTTTCATTGTACGCAACTTCGAGATTCAAACACAACACAACCAATCAAAGTTGTCGTTATGAATAGTAATACTGACTATTTGATATTTTATAAATTTTATCTTTCAAAATGGACTTCATTTTTGGATTTAGAATATTGAAATTATCCCAGGGTGAATTTTTGGTATTTTTTAGAAAACATTCAAATTTTGATGAATAGTGAAAAACACTAAAGATTAATTAAAAACAAATTTTTTAATCCAAATAATATATAGTGATAAATTATATTATTGAGAGGTTTTAAAATATAATTAGAATATATTTTTACCATTTAATATAATATTGGTAATTTGATGTAATTTCACATTTAAACTAGACATAAACAAGTGTTAATCTTTTGATAGTTATCATTTCTTAAAAAGACACGCTCTTTGTTTTGAAAACAGGAATTAGTTTTAAATTAATTTCTGTACCTTTTGTGTTTTGAATTTATAAAAATGGATCCCATATTTAGAATTAGGAGGTCCAAATTGTGTAAATAGGAAACTTTTATTTTTAGACATTTTGAATAATTACTTCGATAAATATTTTATTTACCATGGTTAAAGGGTAAATCCAGTAAATAAGGGTAACAAAATAATATTATAATAATATTAAATTACCCTAACACGTGTCATAATTCTATCTAATGATACATGTCCGACCATGGGAATCTTTGGGTCGATTTTGGGACCTCATGGAACCACTTGTAAGTGATAATGACAATTTATATTAATTACGTTAAAGTAAATACAAAAATTATATAAGCATATATCTTTTAGTAATACAATTTTTACATAGGGGTATACATGTTATCTCTTAGACTATAAATATTCATTATAAATTTAAATATATTTCCTACATAATGGTATTTTATTTATAATTTTTAGACATTGATTAATTAAATTTATTTATGACACAATGATGAAGCAGTATATTCCTTATTAATGAAACAATCAAATAAATGGTATTATAAATGTCAAAATAAATATAATTTGAAAGTTTTGATGAAATCCACGAATTTTAAAGGTTACTATGACATGTTCGTATTTCATAAATGAATTTATTTCTAATTAATAAATTTTTAGGACTTTAACAAAAATCAATTATTAAATAGTGTCAAAATTGACATAAAAGTGTTTTTAAAAAAAATTATATTATTAATTGATATTATATTCCGATAAATCTAAGGTCCAGTCAAAGAACTTATATAATTATAGTTTAATCCGTAATGAACCACTTGGGGTTCTCTTGGAAGTATATAGTAAGTTTATTAACTATATAATATAAAAATACAAAGAGACATGATAAATGTCAAACTATTTAACTAAGAGTTAAATCTAAATGTTAAGGTTAATATAGTGACCCAAACCTGTCTAAAACCTATTGGTTGAGTGGTTTTAAACCCATACACACCTTAGAATTTATATAATCCACTTGTGAGCCATTATAAACTGAAAATTAATTTATTATAAAATAATATTTATAGCTTTTCTTAAGGTTCCCCTCACCCCTTTTATAAAAGGGCACCCCCACTTATCTCTAATTAACACCTTAAAATCCATTTGGCTTGGAAAAACCCTGCCCAAATATCCTTAAAAATTATATAACTTCAACATAGAGTCCTTAGTTTGATCATAAATCCGACCTAAGGAGCCCTTTTGATCAAATCAAATGGAAGAACCTGAAGAAGAGGTAATAATTTCACCACCCTCTTTCAAGTTCTTTTCTTCGTCCACTTCTTCTTTCTTTTTTATTTCATTCTAAAATAATAAATCCAGTATCTTATAAATATTGTGATGTTATTATAAATATTTTACATCCATCTTCATTATTCTATCCATCCTTTGAATGACATGTCACCATACGTGCGTACGTACGGATTACCGCCTCCACGTCGTGGTGTAATTGTTATTCAATACATTATTATTTGGATGGGTATAATAATGATGTGTAATTCATATAAATAACAAATATATCATGATACTGATTCTTTATATATGATATACCATCCAATTATATATTATTTTAATATCAAAATAAGGATATTGTTGCTCGTGCGTACGTATGGACTACCGTCTCCACAAATGAGATGAGATTAATTCCCCATCATATCCATTGAAGAATAATTTTCATTTGATGGTTAAAAATAATGTTTAAATACTTAATATAGTTTTGTATATGAATAAGATACATCCCATCCATAACAAATATGGCTCACATAATAAAGAATATAAAGGAAAATGAATCTGTTAACACCCGAAATGACGATAATACTAAGATATTATTAACAAATAAATGTTAAAAGATCATATATGATATCATATTAATATATATTATTCTTTTATAATTAAATAACAATTATTTACCCATTATACAGGAGGTTAAACTACCCTCGACCAAGGAAAAAGTACAAAGTAAGGGGTTTCTTATCTCACTTTTAATTCCGTGAGATTTCCATTGTTCACCACTTATTTATTGCACGTGGTGTGTGTACTACCCATGATTATATTCATTGTGTAATATAATTTAATTTATGGATATTTACATCATCATTTTATGATCCTCTTTCATGCATCTATGTTTCGTAAGTTACCAAATCGATAAAGGAATTTGAAATTTCAATTTCCACTCATTAGGCTTTATGTATACTTCATGATTATTTTACTCCAAGATTATGTGTAGAATTACTATTATTTTTCTTATGTCATAATTTCAACTCCCATTTCTGTCGATATACTTTTAATACACATAAACACTCCTTTGAAAAATTCTCAAGTCATAGATATGAACTTGATTAGAGTAATTTTAACACAATCTCCACTTGTTGAGTTAAATATCCAATTCATTGGTGTTGTTTTTACAAGAATATGTGTGAATGTCCTCTAATTGAATTACACTGAATATCCTATCATATTGAGTGTATTTATATTTATCACACATAATTATGTTGTTGAATTATCCTTAACCTAAGGATATAGTCTTTATTAGATATTTTATCTCAATTTACATTCCCTTGAGACTTCTTTGTTGTTATACACCAAATCAATTTTATATGGTGTATATAATGTACTTTGAAATAGTATATCATGAATCCCTTTATTCTCATGATATTACAAAGTTATGATTTCCTCAATTATATGTATTCAAGTGTCTCCCTTTTTGTTAGGAACTATAACTAAAATATCATTTTAAATGTTTTAACAATTTATTATTCTAAACCTTTCTCATTAATGTCCATGTTTTTAAAATGGTTTAAAATATTTATTTATATGGATATTAAAGTTTTAAAATTAAAATTATTTTTAAATGCTTTAAATTGTTATGGGACACTTTGATTCCAAAATCTATTTTTAAATGTCATCTTGACAAATAGTGTGACTTTTAAATGATTTCAAGAAAAAGGTGGATATTTCTCTCTAATAGATTTGATGATTATTTTGATCTATGTCAATATCATTCATTATTCTCGATTTAGGTTAATCTGATACAATATAATAATCCATATTGTATCGAATGAGTTATGGTTGACTGTGGATGTGCTATTTTTATACCATTCGTGGTTTGTGGATAATGTATTGACATTTTGTATGCTAGTTTTAATACAAATGTTTATATTATGGCTCAAATGTTTCATATAAGGAATGCATTGGACTTAGTAATTGACGGGTGGAGCCCGCTATAGCTCCACGATGCATTGGTAGGTCTCATGAGACAAACTAGTGTCTTGGCACAAGGCCTTGACTATGTGTTTATGATAGTCTGGCATTATTCATTCCATCATTATGAAAGTGGTTATTGTTATTGCATGTGATTATTAGACTAGTAGAATTTCCATGTGAATAAGTAAATGGAATTATTTTATTTCATCTTTTCCATATTATGATGAAGTTCATGTTTAAAAGGGTTTTGTTTTATTTATACACTGCCTTAAATGTTTTATGCTTATTTATTAATGTTTCCGCTATATTGTTATCCTTACTGAGCATCTGAGCTCACCCCTTTCTATGTATTATTATTTCCAAGATGCAAAGAAGTATACTATGACTGACCTCCAGGGTTAGTCTATGGGATCTCAGTGTTGTCTAAGGAAACAATGTTGTTGATGTTTTCCATTTTATGATGTAATGTAAACCTTATGAATGTATCTAGTACTTCCAAGGCTACTAAACTAATTGGTCTTTCGAAACTTTATCTTTTGTGATCATGCCAATATTATGTAATAATGCACCGACTCTGGGTAACTGGGGTCGGGGCGTTACACAGAACGTGGAGGATATTCTACGTGCTTTTTCACTGGATTACCGGGGAAGTTGGGACAAACATATTTATTTGGTTTAATTTTCATATAATAACAGTTTTCATTCTAGTATACAGATGGCTCCATGTGAGGCATTATATAGGGAGCAATGTCGAACTCCATCCTTTTGGGATAAAGTATGTGAAAGGAAGTTTATGAGACCATAATTGGTAGAAGAGATGGAAAAAAATTCAGTTGATTCAGAAGCATAAGAGAACAGCTAAGAGCAGGCAGAAAAGTTATGCGGATAATTAGAGGAAGGATATTTCTTTTGAGGTAGGTGATTATGCCTTTCTCAAAGTTTCTCCATGGAAAAGTGTGATATGTTATTTTAAAAAGAGAAAGTTAAGTCCGAGGTTCATTGGACCCTATGAAATCCTAGAAAATGTTGGATCAGTTGCATATAGAGTGGCTTTACCTTCATGTTTGTCCCAAGTATACAATATTTTTCATGTTTCAATGTTGAGAATGTATTTTCCAAATCCATCTCATGTTTTAAGTTTAGAGGTAGTTCAGTTAGAAGAGAATCTCTCTTTTGAGGAACAACTATTCCAGATTCTTGACCATAGAGAGAAAGTGTTGTAGAATAAGGTAATTCACCAAGTAAACGTTTTTTGGAAAAACCATATGGTTGAAGAGGAAACATGGGAATCTGAAAACGCTATGAAGGATAAATACACCCATTTATTTGATAAGTGAACAAAATTGTGAGGACACAATTTCCAAAAAGGGGTAATCATGTGACATCCCAGGTAAATAAAGAAATAATACATTTTAATTTTTATTAATATTTCTGAATTAAAAATTAATTTTACTTTACAGGGGTTTTTATGTTCGATCGTGTACCTGATATGCAACAATGGGTTTCTTTGAAATCTTACGTTGCACAATAATAATATAATATTATTATTTTAAATTGTAGTTAACACCAAGCCATTGCAATGGCGGGAATAAATATAACTAAATACAGTATGATTATACATGTTTCTTAAATGTTTTTACATTTATCCAATATAAGTTAGAGGCTTAAAATGTAAATGAATCTAATTTTAAGAATATTTTACATTAAAATGATGATTTACCGCCTTTTGATGGAGAACCCTCTTTAAATATATTTTTGGTCACTTTTATACATTCTATTTGACAAAATAAAATTATTCTTTATAATTGGGACATCAAAATTAAATTTGGGTAAAATTTTGGTATTTTTTTGATAAAATTCATTTTTTGATGAATAGTGGAAAAACTGTATTTTAATTCAAAACTGCCTTTTAATATAATTTATTTATATGGATAGATTATATTTTTAATTGGTTTTAAAGTTTAATTAGATTATATTTTTAATATTTAATCCAATTTTTTTCATTGGAGTTAACTTCACTTTGAAATTGGACATAAACAAGTGCAAATCTTTTCATAGTTAATATTTCCAAAAAAACAAGCTTTTTTGTTTTGACAAATGGAATTAATTTTAAATTAAATTATCTAACTTCTATGATTTTAATTTGGTATAATAGACATAATTTTTTAATTCAGAATATCAAATATAGCGTAGGTTGAATTTTTGGTATTTTTCTAGAAAACATCAATTTTTGATGAATAGTGAAACCAATAAGTAGTAGTTAAAAAACTGACTTTTTCATTTAAATAAAATTTTACCACTTCTGTGGATTGAATTTAAAAAATATGAAATACATGGTTTTTATTATTAAGTAAAATATTGTTCAATAAAATGAAAATAATTTTTAGTTTATAGTAACTTTTGACTTTTATTTACCGCGGTTAAAGGTAAATAGGGAAATTCAAGGTAAAAAGAAAACTATAATAATACAAAATTACCTTAACACATGTCCTACTTTATTGGATGATCTAGGGATGAAAATTGGAATCCTTGGGTCTATTTTGGGACCCCATGGTGCCACATAAGAGTGATAACGACACTTTATTTTAATTAACATAAAGTAACGACAAAAATGACACAAACAAATATCTTTTAGTAAATTAATTTTGACATAGGGTTATATAAGTTATCTATTAATCTATAAATATTATTTTTAAATCTAAAAATATTTCCTACATCATGGTATTTTTTATAATTTTTAGACATCAAATAAATAAAATTATTTATGACACAATAACGAAGTAGTGTTTACCTCATTAATAAATGATTTAAATAAATAATATTATAAGATTAAAAAATATCCAAACCGTATTCAATTCTTATTGGATTATTTTATTTTGACGATGAGTCATCTTATCTTTGATTTTAATTAGTTTTGGACCTTTAGAAATTGAAAATCCTTATATAATGAAATAATATTTCCACACTTTCTTAAAGAGCCCCCCTCCCCCTTATAAAAAGCCCTCACTTCTAACCCATTCCTCACACTTCTAAAGCCCCTTGGATCATCCAAAATCTTCCAAATTAATCTCCCTACATCCCTCTAATCCTCCTAGGAGCCATACCATATGTATAAGGCACTTCAATAAGTCCTTTTTGTTCAAATCAAAGAGAATTACCCGAATTAAAGGTAACATTTTCTATTAAATTCTTTACATTTATTTTACTTTCTATCCCCTACAATCTTTTTATTCCGTTATTTTATAAAAAAACCAGTATCATCAATATACTAGTATGTTTTTATGATATGTGTTAATACTAAACATACACACACCTCCATCTAATGGGTAAACAACATACTGTTTCTGTGGATGAAAAACTAACGCCTCACAAAATGATGATTGATCAATAATCTCTTACCACCCCTCTTAGTGGCCATTATGATGGAACTGTATTTATATATAATATATAATATTTTTATGTTTTCTTTATTATTATATATTTTTCATTTATATAATACCTTTATGGTTTCCATTGTGGGTAAAAGCGATAATTTAATTTGAGGAAGTGCGGACTACCGCACCCACAAAGTTATATGAATTGTTAATGCCATATGTTGTACATATTAAGGATGGAGTAAATGATTTTATAAATCATATTGTACTAAAATTATAATATACCTATCTATAATTATGTTTAAATTCCATTAAAATTATAAATAGAAATGAAAGTAGTGTTCATGTGTACGTACGACTTACCGTCTCCATGAACATTGCATTTTATTTCTTACCTCCAAATGATATGTACTATTATAAATAAATATATATACTGGATATATAATATATATATATATATATGATATATATATCATTAATATAATTCTGGATATAATGGATATTTTATTGCACGAACAACTTTTAATTATAAGAAGTTCATTTTTGACTCAAGTACCAAATATCGACAAAACGACCATTATTAACTTAAATGATTACATAATGTTTATAACATGGTAATATGTTATATAAAAGTAATAATAAACTTGAAAATGGTTGTTAATAAAGTATAAATTATCTTTACATTATTATTTAGAATATTAAAGAACCAAAGAATCAAGTCAGACAAGAGGTAAGGGACTTCGTCAAATATTCTTTCATTGAGGAATGTTTTGTTTTATACACAACTTAAAATTTATTTGATATGGTGTATAAACCCATTTTCATTTTCATTTCATTCAAAAGGAATATTTTTCTATGAAGTGTTTTACTAAACAAAAAAAGGAATATTTCTTTTTAACATAAGCGGTGACAACGACCTTTTCCGCTCCCACGAGTATTATTTGATCTTTGGCTTCCTTAAAAATCCTTAATGTTTTTAAAAGGAAAATAAATATCATATAATATTTTTTCTTATTTTGGTATAGAATTTTTTTTTGATAATGAATTTGTTATTTCAATATATTTAAATGATATATCGTGATTGGCATGTGGAAATGTTATATTTCCTTTATATTTGTTTTACGTGTTATGAATATGTTATGGTTCTTGGAAATTGTTTATGTATATGGGTGGTTAAGTGATTAAACTAGGGAGGGTGAGCTCAAGATATCTCTCCAATGAATTGGGTAATGTGACAGAGGTAAACGTGAATGTTTCTCCTAATAGATTAAGGGAATATATTATGATGGGTATTCCAAACATAACTCCCTATGTAGCTGTGATAGCTACAATGTAACTATGATATGGATGCCACAAGTTACTTTTATGTTTTATGTTTTCTATGTGTTATTCATAAATCTTATGATTTCATGGGGTACTTTAAAGAGCATAGGTTATGTATTTAATGATGAAATATTGTTTTCTTTATTTGTTTTATAACCCTTACTGAGCTTTTTATGCTCATCCCAAATTTTGAAATGCATTTCACAGGACTTAAAGATGAATAGGGTAAAGGATGGGATAAAGAAAAAGTCATCATGTATTAAACATGGAACTAGACATTAATATTTTTTTCAAGATTTTATATTTTATGAAAAAAATTGAAACTGAGTAGAAGCATCTACTTTGTAATTTTTGAGGTGTAATGAAATAGTTATGGCCAAATTCTCTACAACTCTAAACCTAAAAATATCTTCAATGTGAATTATTCATTAAATTCAAGATTATGTAATGTTTTAAGTTTTGTTCCATATAATTAGGGGTCATAAAATATGGGAAAATGTTAGGCCAATAAAAATACATAAAAATTTATACATAAAAATGTGCCTTTTATTTGGAAAAATGAGTCCTCTTTTCAAAAAGATAAATATCTTACCTTCTGTAAATCAATCAAATTTCATTTAAACTAATTAAAAAGTATCTAAAATAGGTATTTTGGGATATCATTTTACATTTAACTCATACAAATGTAGTATCCAATATGTAAAACCTCCAACTATGGAGTACCTAATGCAGTCGAAGTCATAACGTAACCACTCATCCATGGTTTATCACAGAACTACCTATCATTGGTTTATCATGTAACCACCCATAATTAGTTTATCAGTTAACCACCATTCATTGGGTTATCACATAAAAAACCACCATTATACATAATACCCAAGAACCATAACAAAAATCATGAATGCTTCCATCATAAAAACAATCTGAATAAAATGATAATTTATTTTGAAATCACTCATTTTGAGAAATTGCACACCTACAAAGGAAAAAAAAAATATTTGAATGTATCCACATAAAATTATTAAGTAATAATAAAAATATTAAATAAAAATTAAATCAATAAATTCCTTTCATTCCAAAAATGTAATAAGAATATTCTTTTTGAGAAAATATCTTTAAAATAGGAATAAAAAAAGTCCCTTAAAAATATCATATCATTAAAGCTAGTGTTAATAAAATGAATAGATTGTGTGTATATGTTGTGAATCCACATAAAATAATTTTAAATAAAAATTATGATTTTCAAAATTCATTTCAAACATAATATTAGAACTATGTAATCAAGAAGTAGAAGTTTAACCGAAAGAATAAAATTTGGTTAAGAATTCCCTTACTTCACATTTGACTTCCTCAAAATGTGTTAAAACCTTTTTTACAGATTTAAATAAGGTTATTAATTTAATATAAAACTATATTAATATTTATAATCCCTTATATTAACTTTTAATAAGATCTTACCACCCATTAATTAAATAATATTTTATTATTTTCATTGTTTTTGGTGCTTCCATTTCACGGTTTCATGATCAGTTCACTTGTGAATAATTATAGATGATCTTTTAAATTAGAATTACAACTATTGAAGTGTAATTAAATATTATTAATGAAGTTACATAAGTATTTATAGTCCCAAATATCATTTTTATTTGTTGTAATAGGATGATTCATTTCAAAAAATGTTAATGGTAAATTTTTAGTTTATTTTTGTGGTTTTTCCGAACACCATGAACTAGTTTCATGTAATTCAATATTTGGAGTATATATTATTTCCAGAACATGAAATAGTTTATAATATAAATATTAAATTATTATTTAAATATGATGATACTTTTATGACCATCCATAAAGGTGGCAATGTAAAAAAATCCTTATCCATGGAGATGGTTAACCACTATAATCTGGACAATGGTTCCATTTCATTGAATAAGAGGAGATGAGAAATTAAATGGATATGAGAAAATACATTAGAAAAATAAAAATTCATTATATACATGATTATGAAGTTATCATTCCTTTATGGATGAATTAGGAGATGAAAAAAGATAATAATAAAGGAAGTTAAGAGAGGTGGTTTGAAAATTTTTCCTCTTCAATATCACTTGTTTGAAGGATCCCTTAAAGACAATTGATTTTGTCTTTGGGTGTTATCATAAGAACTTGGATGTTAATAGTGTAATTATGGGACGTTTTGGAAGAAGTTTTAGTAGAATAAATCCTTTTGAGGAGAAATGGGGTGTAGAGGGGTGGTATTTATACTTGAAGAGGGGTGGTCTTAAGTGATTAAATGATGATTATTTTATAATTTAAGCCAACCACATTGGGGTAGAATTAATTTCAATGAAATGGATTAACAATTAATATTTTAAAGGATTTTTATGGTATATAAAAAATCAAAATCTCATTTAATGTTTTAGTTTTTAGATATTTTATGTTTTTACCATTTAACTTTAACCTCTTTCATTAATTTACCTAGACGGTGGTAAATATTTTTTCATACCAGCGTAAATTTTTCACACCTAAAATTGAAAATAAATATAAAAATTAATTTGGACCTTATGATTCCAAATATTGAATCTATTTTACCAAATTAAATTCACATAATTATAAATTTTAATTTAATATTAATCACGTAGAATAGATGAGAAAGTGAGTTTTAAAAGTGAAAAAGTTTCAATATTTGAAATGTTTTTTTGTCCAAATTCAAAATGAAAGTGATTTCAATAGAATAAATCGGATTAAAAGATTTATAATTGATCAAATTTTACTTTAAAGTTAATTTAAAAAATAATTTATCATTATTAATTATTTGGATGAAAAGTTTGTTTTCAATTAAGATATAGTATTTTCACTATTCATCAAAAATGAAACATATAAAAAAAATAACAAAAATTCACCCTAAGATAATTTTTCAATTAATATTACCAAAATTTAGTTTATTTTATCATATAAAATTTATAAAAGTTTTAAAATTTAGTTATAAAACAAGTGCACCATCAAAAGGCAGAAAATCTACCTTTAGAAAAAATATTGCTTTTATGCTTAAAATTGGACTTATTATTATCTTAAGCCTATAAAACATATTGGATAATTTTTTAAAAAATTAACTTGATTATATAATATATAAATATCATTAATATATTTCACTAATAGTGATTAATTTAAATTATTAATATAAAATTCAATTATAGGCATTAAAATAGTTTTTTATAAAAAACACGCGCTTTATATTCAATTTGTTTTTATTTTAATTTATAATTAATTAGTAACCAATGATTTAATTTTATAAACATTTTTAACTATATTTTCATAATTTAGTGATCATCATTCATTCTCACTATTCAAAAACTCATTTTTTAATCTTGATGTAGCGTATTTTGTATGAAATTGAACATAATGATTCATTTTAAAATATATGGTTGTTACATCCCCCCACCGAATTTAATAAATTGAATCCTTGAAATTTTAACTTGGGATCGTAATACTAGGAGTTTTAATTTTCAAAATATCTGTGTTGAAATCACACATCTTAAAAAGGATCAACAAAAATTCCTTTTTAAAAGAGAGAAAGGAAAGTAAAAAGGTCACCTAAGATAACCCATACTTGGTTTCTATATAGAAAAACATGGACATGGAATATAAGAGATAAAATTCAAGTACTGATAGAGATTGATAGATAAAATGATAATGTGAAAGTTAACCATTAAAAAACCATAAATATATGATTGGTGAAAAGGCCATTGATAAAAGTAAATAGATAATATTTTTCTTCCAAAATACTTTTCCTAAAATTGAGGAATTATTTTACTACCTATACTTAGAACGTAAGGAACTATACTTACTTGACAAGTATAATATCATCTTTTTTCTAATTTTCATCACAATCTAATATTTTCTCCAAACGATGAGTATTTAAGATGAATTTCTATACCTAAAGAATCATAATCAACTGCTCCTGATCAAAAAATCTATAAAAATATGACTATCTATTCCTATTGTCTTTATTCACTAACCAAAAATAAAATGGTTATAACAAGATAAAATAAGTCTACAAAAATAATAATCCTTTGTATGAAAAAAAACTACTTAAATCTCTAAAATTCAGTAGTAAAAACATAGAGTTAAATATAGATAATTCAACAAATAACTATCTTAATCCCTCAAAATATTCCCAACTAAAATTGAAACCCTAAAATCAGAAGGATTTGATAACACAGTCTTCCAAAAAAATTAATTTTAAAAAAAATATCATTAAATCCAAAATTCTCATCCCAAAAAATATAATCTCTCTAATCAGATAATCTCCAAGATATTCTAATTATCTATATAAATAACACTAATCACTATAAATCCATAATAAAAACATATATTTATCTAAAATATAATTCAACCTTTAATCGTCAAATAAAATTCCATAATATTAATTTTATCTAATTCATAAAAGATTACCAAAATATTGAATGTCTTCTGAAATAAAACTGATCACTTAATCCCCAAATCAATTACTAATCTCATGGTCATTAATAAAATAAACTTATGTTCACAAAATGAACTTATCCTTTATCCGTTTGATAAAAAACAACACCATACTAACTAGGACATCACGTGGGCCAATGTTAGGTGGTTCACCCTTGTAACCTTTTGGTTTTGGGTTCAATTCTTGTATCCTTGTCAGACATGAAAAGTTTTCACCAATCATATGGATTGCACTTTTTATAAAATTATGACAATATAATCCTTATAGAATTATAAAAATTTCATAAACATCATAAAAAATAACCTCAAAATATTGATCATTAAATAAATGTTTTATCTTTATTGGTTATCTCATTCGATTCATATTGCATCCCAAAATTTAATAACCCATAATTACCTCAAAATAACCGATCATATAAACAAAAAAATATTGAAAAAAACTTTAAAATTATGCCTACTAATAGTAAAGGTGTTTTTCCTAAAATAACCTTTCTCTCATCATAAAATTATGGGTTAAATGTAACTTACAAATTATCAACATTTTTAAACTTTTTAATGTTATTTATTCCAACTAACATATGTTTCCAAGTTTATGAAAACCAAACCTACTATAAAAAATATATAATAATTCCATGATTCTCATAATATTTATAAAATATCACTATATCATAAATTTTAAAACTCAATACAACAACACATCCTTTATTTAAATTCCTTCTTAAACCATCAACCATTATTCATCACCTTATTCATTCATATTTTATTCCTACAATCAATGATATTAATTTTATCCTTATGAATCATCAATATCATCCCAATAATGCTACATACTTTAAACATAGGTAAATAATTCATACCTTAAATCCTTACATCATAAATTCTGTAATGTCTTGATTAAATCATATATTACATAAAAAAATTTATCTAAGATGGGAAATAATTTTTAAAGATCACTTGAAATAAGTATCAAGGAAATTTTCCTTTCTATTTTTGAAAATTTCATTTTTTAAAATAATATGAAATTATAAAAGAAAACATTTTCCTGGAAAATAAAATTTTAATACTGTAAAGGAAGATTTTTGGCATTTAGGCGTCATGAGAGTAGGAAAATATTCTCATGATATGTAAGTTAAAAATCATTACATCCATACTTTTGTCATGTAAGTCACAAAGAACGTCATTTAGAAAATGAAAGAAATATACTTTTCAAATCATTTTGTAGAAAATTAAAACATGAGTACAAATGACTTTAAAATTCATACAAGAATAGTAAGAACATTTTTGGAAATAATTTTATGAAACATGGACATGGAAGAAAAATATATTTTTAAGGGAAATTTAAAAAATATTTTTTTAAAGAAATCCACTTATAAGAAACATATCATTGACGTGAGCATTAATAAAATGAAAAAGACACCATGACCCATAAAATTTTTAGATAAAATAAATGGCTTTCGATATGTCAAATAGTTTATTGTAGGTGATTTTATTACTATAAAATCTTTCTAAATCATTTGAAAATTATTTCACAATAATAGTGATAATCAAATCATTTGGAAGGCATTAGAAGGTGTTGAAATATCATTTTCCTTCCATCCTGATAAATAATCCTTAATATGTAAAAAAGAACATCATGATAACATGAAATGAGTTATTAAATGATAAAATTAAAATAGTATTTTTAAAGATAATACCCATAGACACTCTATAATAATTTAACCTTTAAATCCTTTATGCATAAATTTATTACCTTTCTAAATACAATATCCAAAAATATCATTAATATCTTACAAATAAATAACTTTAAACATAAATAGGGGTGAATAAGATTTAGAAATTATAATCATATTTAGAATTATAAACCATATTATTATGTTCATAACTCTTAAGATCCCATCCTAATCTTTAAATTTATCTAAACCCTACTATGATACCAACTATATGGACCATGCCTTAAACATTACATATTCTAGTATTTTTAAACTAGAATTCACAATATTGAATTCCCAAGAATCTTATCAGTTTAGAGTTGTAAAGAATTAAAAATAACCCTTATTTAGTAAAAACACACATTACTAGTGGACACTTAAACCTAGTATCCCTGTTTTTCATTAAAAAAAATTATTTAAAATAAAACATGTTATCTATTCATGAAAAATAATCAAAAAAATTATTTGATATCATCCATATCACTATCCACCCGTAAATAATGTGAAAAAACTTTTTAAAACATGGTATGAACAAAAAATCATATTAAGGGACATAAAGAAAGGGACAATTTTAGACTAAGAAAAATCCATAAAAACATTTATATAAAACATACATTTTTATTAGGAAAAATAAATCATCTTTTCTAAAAGAACAATAAATTACCTTTTGAAAACCAGTTTATTTTCATGAAAAACCATTAGAAAGAATCTAAAATATATGTAGGTTAATTTGGAAATCATTTTAGATCTCAATATTACAAATGGATTATCCAAAATGGATAACCTCCAACTCAAGAGTACCCAATGCATTGGAGGTTATAACGTTACCACTCGTCCTTGGTTTATCATGAAACCACCCATCATTGAATTATCATATAACCACCCATTATTGGTTTATCACATAAACACACATCATTTATTTATCATGTAACCATCCAAAATGAAAAACAATTCAAAATAACCATAACATAATTCATGAAATATTTCATCATAAAAACACTCTTTGAAGAAAATGAACTTTTCATTTTGAAATCACTCATCTTTAAAAAATGGGCATGTATAGTTGAAAACAATTTCATTTAAAGTAACCATATAAACTTTTAATGTAATATTAAAAATATTTAATTTAAATTAATTATGTAAATTCCATTCATGTAATATATTTAACGAAAACATTCTTTTTGAAAAAGGAACCTTAAAGAAGGAGTTTTAAAAGAAAGTCCCTTTTAAATATCATATCATTGAAGTGAGAATTAATCAAATAAATAAATTGTGTGAATACACTATAATTACACATAAATCAAGTGGAAATACAACTTAAGATATTAATTATTAATTTCACACATAATATTATCATTACATAATCATGAAGTTGATGTTTATCCCAAATAATGGAAAATGGGTTAAGAATTCCCTTACCACACATTCAACTTCCTTAAAATCTGGTAAATCCTTATATATAGGTTTAAATAAGGTTATTAATTTATTCCATAACTATATTAATTTTTATAATACCTTATATGAAATTTTAATGACATTTTACCACCTATTCATTAATAACATTTCATTATTTTCATTGTTTTGGGTGTTTTTGTTTCAATGTTTCATTGTCGGTTCACTTGTTGATAATTATAGATGATCTTGTAAATTGAAATTACCACTACATAAGTGGAATGAAATAGTATTAATGAAATTAAATAAATAGTTATTGTCACATATATCATGTTTATTTCTTGTAAGAGGATTATTCATTTGAAAAAAATTTAATGATTAATGTTTTGTTTATTTTGGTGGTTTTTCCAAACACCACAAACTAATTTTGTTTTATTTAATATTATGAGTATATATTAGTTCCATAACATGAAATAGGTTATAATATTTCTACTAAAATATTATTTAACCTGAATTATACTTTTATGACCATCCATGAAGGCGGTAATGGAAAAGAAAAAATCATTATCCATGGAGACGGTTAACCACCATAATTTGGTAAATGGTTTCATTTATTTGAATAAGAGGAGATGAGAAGTGAAATGGATATTATAAATTCCATTATAAATATAGAACTCCAGAATATACATGATTATTAATTTATCATTCCTTGGTATATGAATTATGTGAGGATAAAATAAAAGAAGTAATGAAATTAAGAGAGGTGGTTTTAGAAATTTACCTCATGAATATCACCTCTTTAAAGGATCCCTTAAAGGCCTTGGATTCGGTATTTGGGTGAGGCTAGAAGAACATGGAAAAGGGTATAGTTATTATGAGAATTTTTTGTAGATATTTTAAGATATTCAATGCTTGTGATTAGAAATGGGTTATTGAAGGGTGGTGTTTATACTAGAGGAAGGATGGTTTTAAGTTATTAAATAATGATTATTTTAATACTAAAGCCAACCACAATGGAGTGGAATTAATTCTAACAAATTATATTGAAAATTATTTTTTTAAACAAATTTTATGGTATAGAAACTAATCAACCACCCATTTAAAGTTTTAGTTTTTAGTTATTTTAATCTTTTACCATATAACTTTAACACATTTCATTATTTTACCTATACCGCGATGAATCTTTTTTTACCACGGTAATTTTTTTTATGACTAAAAATAAAAATGATCATAAAAAATAATTTATACCTTATTATTAAAAATATGGAATCCATTTTACCAAATTCAAATCACATAATTGTCAAAATTTAATTTAAAATTAGTCTTACGTATGAGACGAGAAACAAGTTTTTTCAAATAAAAGGTTCAGAAGATTAAATGTTTTTATATAAAAATTCAATATAAAAATGATTAAATGGACTAAATATGATTAATATATGTATAATTTATCTTGTTTTAATTTGAAAAATAAAATCAAATATAATTTAACATTATATTTTTTTTATGAAAAGTCAATTATAATTGAGTTTTTTCACTATTCATCAAAAAAGATACTTATCAGAAAAACCCAGAAAATTCACCCATAATATTATTTTGACATTAATATTTCAAAATTTGGTTTATTTTATTAATATAAAATTTATAAAAGTGTAAAATTTTAGTATTAGAACAAGTACTCAATCAAAAGGAGGAAAAACAACCTTTTGAAAAAATATATCTTTTATGCCTAAAATTGGATTTATTTTTATCTTAAGCATAGAAAACATATTATATGAATTTAGAAAAAAATATTAAATATATAACATGTATATTTAATAAATATATTTAAATAATAGTTATTAATTTAATTAATTAAAATAAATTTTCATTATTGGCATACAAAATAGTTTTTTTATAAAAAACGCAACCTTTATATTCAATTGGTTTTTATTTTCATTTATAATTAATTATTAACCAATGAATTAATTTTATAAAAAATTGTAAACTATATTTTTATAATTTTGTTAATATCATTCATTCCCAATATTCCAATGGATATGTGATAACTATCACATTCAAATAATAATATTTAGTCATTTATTTAAGCTCGATGTGGTGAATCTTATATGACATTGAACATAGTGTTTCATTTTAATATATCTAGATGTTACACTTTTAGTTTCTTAAAATGACTAAAAATTATTTTGATGGTTAAAACTATAGAAAAAACCTCCAAATGATGTTAAATCGTTGTAAAATTTCCATTTTATTATTTTTGATGTGTAAGAGTAAATGACACATCAATGAAACGTACAGTGAGCTTGGGAAGACCAAATAAGAAGTTTTTAATGGTTGAGGGGCCCATAAAAACATACATAAAAGGGTTAAAAACCAATCAAATGGCCTCCAATTTCTATAAAATCATACAACAGTAACCTTTGGGTTATTCTTGAAATATTGGAGATGATGGAACATCAATGAGATGTGTCTTTTTCCTGGGATGACTAGAAACACGCTTTTATTTTTCAAAAACACTAAAACATGTGTGTAATGGTTAAAATCATAGTAAAATACCTTATTATTATTTTAAATCATATTAAAATTATATTTATATTATTTTTTACTTTTAAGAGTATATGACATGTAAATAAAACATGTTGTGTGTTCGGATGGTCGAAATAAACAATTCATAATGGTTTAGAGGCCTTTAAAAACATGTGTCAATGGGTCAAATCCAACGAAATGAATTTTTATTACTATTAATCATATTAAAAATATAGAGTGATTTTTGAAATATTGGAGTCGAAGACACATCAATCAGTGTTGACTTTTTCTCAGGATGACCAGAAAAGCACTTTTAGTGTTTTTGAAACACTAAAATGCATGTTAATGATGAAAACCATAAAACCCATCAAATGATTTGAAATCATAATAAAAATGACTTTATATTATTTTTTAATTACATGATTTGATAGAATTTCAATCATACATGTGGTGTGCTCAGACGAATCAGATAAGCATTATTAAATGTTTCACATCCTCTAAAACATGCATTAAGGGGTAAAAACCAAGTAAATGACCTCAAATTTTCATGAAATCATTTAAAAAACAATAATAGAGATAATTTTGATATTTGTATTATAATACACATAATTCAATGTGTATTTTTCTTGGGATGACTAAAAATGCGCTTTTGGTGTTTTAAAAATAGTAAAATGTTCATGTAATGGTCAAAAACAAAGAAAACGACCACTGAATGATGTGAAATAATTGGGCCATCATATCTATATTATATTTATCATATATATATATAGAAAAAATGTTAACCAGAAATATGGTGTGCTTAATAATATTGAATAAGATGTTTTTAAAGGTTTGACGGTCTTTAAAAACATGCATCAGGGGGTCAAAACCAAGAAAACAGCCTCAAATTTCTATTAAATCATATGAAAAAAAATTATTGAGTGATTTTTGAAATTTTATAGAATAATTAAAATCAATGGGATTTATTTCTAGGGATGAACAAAAACATACATTTTGTGTTTTAAATATGTTAAAATGTGAAAGTAATGGTTGAAACCATTGAAAATGATCTCTAAATGATATAAAATCAAATAATAATAAAAAAAATTTTATTTAAAACATATAATAGTACACAACATGTCTATGAAATAAGAAATGTGATTATACAGACAAAGTAAACCGTTTTAAATTTTTTACTGGCTTTAAAAATATGCCTGAGGGGATCAAAACCAATAAAATTTCCTTTTTTCAATGAAATAATTTGAAAATGATTGTATATTAATTTTTGAAAAGTTTGAGTAGATATAATATTAATGGGATGTGTCGTTTTCTTGGGATGAATAAGAACACACTTTTAGTATTTTAAAAATAGTAAAACATTCATGTAACAGTAAAAACCATATAAAATACCATTAAATAACATAAAATCATATAAAAATATCATTTCTATTATTTTTTAAATGTATGAGTTTAAAACACATCAATTAGAAGTCTGGTTTGCATGGAAAAACTGAATAAGTATTTTTTTAATGATTTGGAGGCCATTAAAAAGGTTTATCAAGTGGTAAAAACCAAGAAAATGACCTTCAATATCTATTAAATCATATGATAATAATTTGAGAGTGATTTTGGAAATATTATATAATACAACATAAGAATTATATTTATTGTTTTCTCGAGATGATCAAAAATGAACTTTTTGTGTTTCAAAAACATGAAAAATGATAATAATAGTCAAAATCATATAAAATTATCTTATTATGACATGAAATTATAAGATAATTATATTTACATTATTTATGATGTTTATGAGTAAAATTTGTGTAAATCATAAATAAAGTATGATTAAACGAACCGAATAATAAATATTTATTGGTTTAAAAGCCTTTAAAAATATGTGTTTGTGGTTTAAAAATAAGAAAAAAAATTCAGATTTCTATGAAGTCATACAAAAACAATTGTATATTGATTTTTGAATTCTTAGAATAGACAACATGTTAATCAGACACGTATTTTTATCAGGATGACCAAAAAAGATCATTTAGTGTTTTAAATGCACTAAAACATGTGTGTGTGTAATAGTAAAACCCCTAGAAAACAACTAATAATTGATTTAAAATCATAGGAAAATAGAATTTTTGTTATAGATGATTTGTATCACTAGATATAATGTCAATCAGACATGCAGTGTAATTTTAAAAACCGAATAAGAAATTTTTAATGGCTTAGCAGCCTTTAAGAAGATGTATCAGGGGGTCAAAACCAAGAAAATGACCTTTTATTATAATGAAATAAAATGAAATAAAAATATAGAATGATTTTATAAATGTTAGATGATATAACATGTTAATCAGATGATTGTTTTTCTTGAGATGACTAGAAACATGTTTCTAGTGTATTAATGTACTAAAATGTGCATGTAACAATCAAAACAAAATAAAATGGCCTCTTAATGATAACATATCATAGGGTAATTTTCAATGTAAATTTATTTTGACATGTATGGCTATATAGATCATCAATCAGATGTGTGGTGTTCATGAATAGACCAAATACGTTGTTTCAAATTGGTTTTTAATCTTTAAAAACATGTTTCAAGGGTTCAAAACCATGTTAAGGACCTAGTATTGACATGAAATAATATGAAACAATCATATAGTGTTTTCTGATATTTTATAAGGGTAACACATCAATGGGATGTCTCATTTTCTCAAGATGACCAAGAACACACTTTAGTGTCTTAAAAACACTCAAATAAGTGTGTAAAAATCAAAACCATCAAAAACTGCCTCTGAATGACATAAAATCATAAAATAATAATATTTGTATTATTTTTTATGTGTTGGACAATATTAAAAATCAATCTAAAATATTATGTCCTCAAATAGACTCAATATGATATTTTTAACGGTTTGGAGCCCTATAAAATGTGCATCAGAGGGTCAAAACCATGAAAATGACGTTAGAGTACCATGAAATCAATTGAAAATTTTCATAGATAAAGTCGTGAAATGTTGGATTATAATTTACATCAATAAGATGAATTATTTGATCATGATGGGAATAAATTCAGTTCTAGTATTATAATAATATTAAATCATTTTTATAGTGTCCAAAACCTTACAAAATAAACTTTTAATAGTTTTAAATCCTCGGATATAATTATTTGTATTATTTGTAATGTGTACATGTAAATATAACATCAATCAGACTTTCAGTTATCTGGAATGGATTGAATAAGTCATTTTTAATTTTTTGATGACCTTTAAAAATGTGTACAAACAGTCCAAAACCAATAAAATAACCTTTTAGTTTTGTGAAAACATATGAAAAATACCACAAAGTGATTTTTAAAATATTGAAAATGAAAACACATTATTATAATTTTTTGTTTTCTAGACATGACTGGAAATTCACATTTAGTGTTTTAAAAACACAAAGTCTTGCATGTAATTATCAAAAATAAAATAACTAGTATTGAATGGCATAAAATAATAGGAAAATAATTTTAATATTATATTTATCATGTATGAGTAGAACACACATTAATCAGTTGTGTGGTGTACTCCGATAAACCGAATATGTAGTTTTTAAAAGTTTATATGCTTTTAAAAAGTGTACCATGAGGTTAAAACAAATAAAACATCCTCAAATTGTCATGAAATCATATAATAACAAGCATAGGGTGATTTTTTTATGCAATAAAAAATTTCAACGATACATGTTTTCTTCTTAGGATGAATAAAAACTTACATTAGCTGTTTTAAAAACACTAAAGCCTGTTTGTAATAACAAAACCATAACTAAATACCTCTGAATGATGTGAAATAATATGAAAATCGTATTTGTATTATTTTTTCTTAGTGAGAGAAGATGACACATAAATCAGACATGAAACAGTCTGAGACATACCAAATTTTTTTTAGTGGTTTAATGACCATTAAAAATGTGTATCAGTTGGTTAAAACTAAAAAAACAACTTCCATTCTCCATGAAATCATAAAACAATAACCATTGAGTGATTTTTAAAATTTTGGAGTATGTAACATGCCAATCGAATGATTTTTTTTGTGGAAGACAAAAAACACGGTTTCGGTGTTTTAAAAATACTAAAACTTGTCAGCAACAGTCAACCCATGAGAAAAATCCTCCAAATAAAGTGAAATCATAGTAAAATCATATTTATATTATTTTTTATGTATATTATAAGAATAAAAATCAATTAGTTATTTAGTATTGTCAAAAAAACTACATAGGTTGTTTTTAATGATTTGGTGGCCTTTAAAAACATGCTCCTTGGACTCCAAACCAAGAAAAAGATCTCTAATTGTCATGAGATAATATTATTAAAACCATAGTGTGATTCATGAAATGTTGTAGGATACATAACAACAATCATATGTTTCATTATCCTGGGTTGATTAGAAACACAATTTTAGTGTTTGAAAACACAATAACATGTGTGTAACAAATAAAAAAATTAAAACCACATCTTGATGATGTGAAGTCATAGTAAAATAGTCTGTATATTCTTTTCGATTTTCAATTATAGATGAAATCTCATGTAGACATGTGGTGTGCTTGGACAATCGAAAAAGTGGTTTTTAACAATTTAGTACCCATTAAAAGCATGGGACTTGGTGTCAAAACCAATTAAGTGACCTTTGATTTCCATGAAATCATATGACTACAACCATGGAATCATTTTTTAAATTTTGGAGTGTAAGGCACAAAAATCATATTTTTTATTTTCTTGAGATGATCGAAACCATAATTGTAGGTTTTTAAAAACACTAAAACATGTGGGTAATGGTCAAAACTATAGAAAAAGACCTTTTAATTGTATAAAATTAGAGGAAAATTTTTTGTTTAAATTTTTTAATGTGCATGAATGGAAAACAAATCAATCAAATGTGCGGTGTGCTTGAATAGACCAAATAAGTAGTTTTAATGGTCTATTGGAATTTAAAACCATGTGTTTTGGGGTCCAAACAAAGAAAATGAACTCATATTTTCATCATGTTATAAGATCATAAATATAGAGTGATTTTTAAAATTTTAAAGTTGACTATACATCAATATTATTTGGCATTTTCTCAAGATTATTAGATACAACCTTTTAGTGTCTTAAAAATACTAAAAAATGCATGCAACAGTCAATATCATAGAAAATAGACTCTAAATGAACTGAAATCATAGTAAAATTTTCTTTGTATTATTTTTAATTTGTACATGAAGATGACATGTCAATCAGATTTTTGATGTGCTCAAACAGACAAAATAAACTGGTTTTAATGGATTGGTGGTCTTTAAAAATGTGTGTCAGAGTGTAAAAACCAAGAAAACTACCTCTTATTGTCATGAAATAATTCAAAAATAATCATATAGTGATTTTTGAAAAGTGATAGTAGAATAAATATCAACCAGACATTTAATTTTCTCAAGATGATTAGAAATTCACTTTTTTGCATTTTAAAAACACTAAAACATGTTTGTAACATTTAAAACCATATAAATCCACCTCTGAATGACATGATATCATAGAAAATATTTATTTGGAATTTTATTATGTGTGTGAGGAGATGACATGTTAATAAAAAATGTGGTGTTCTCGGAATGATTGAATATGCAGTTTTTAAAAGATTAACATCCTTTAAAAACATGTTTTGGGGGTAAAAACCCAGAAAACGACCTCTAATTTCCATTAAATCATATAAAAATTAGTATAGAGTTATTTTTTCAATGTTGGAGAGGACAGTACATGAATGAGATTTGTCATTTGATTGGGGTGACGGGAAACACACTTTTAGTGTTCTAAAAATATAAAAACATGATTGTAATGAACAAAACCATTTAAAAAGACCCTTTATATGATGTGAAATCCTATGAAAATTATCTATATAATCTTTTTCATGAATGTGGATTCAACTTGTCAATAGGACATGTAGTGTACTCGAATAGTCCAAATAAGTTGTTTTTAAGGGTTCAGTGGACTTTAAAAACATGCTTCAGGGGGTCAAAACAATAAAAATGACCTCTAATAATGAATAAATCATAATAAAAATAACTATAGAGTGGTTTTAAAAAAATTGAAGTCAACATCCAAGAAATTGAATGTGTCATTTTTTGGGAATACCATATATGCAATTTTAGTATTTAAAAAATGTTGAAACGTGTGTGTAATAATCCAAGCCTTCACAAAAAACCTCCAAATGACATGAAATCATTGAAAAATAATATTTTTAATATTTATGATGTGTGAGAGTGAATGGAATGTCAATAATATGTAAACTATTTTTTGACGGGCCAAATAAGTAGTTTTTGACGGTTTAATGTCCATAAAAAATGTGTGTGATTGGGTTAAAACCTTGTAAACAATTTTTTATTTCCATGAATTCACATGAAAAAAAATCAATACAATGGTTTTTGAAAATTTGGAGTAGAAAAAAATTAATCAGACATGTCACTTTCTTGGGAAGAATAGAGACACACTTTTAGTGTTTTAAAAATACTAAAACATGTGTTTAGTGTTTAAAACCATAAAAAACTACCTATGAATAACTTCAAAAACTAGGAAAATATTCTTGGGCATCATAATATGTGATTTGGGCTCAAATAGACTGAATATGTAGTTTTTAATGGTTTTTTTAGACATTTAAATTTTTTATCATAGGAGTAAAAACCAATGAAACCACCCTCGATTACCTAAAATAATATGGAAATTACAATAGTGAAATTTAAAAAATTTCAGGATATAGAATATCGGTACAATATTTAATTTTCTCACTATGATGAGAAACACAGTTTTAGTTTTTTTAAAACACTAAAACATGTGTGTAACGGTTAAACCATATCCAACAAACTCAGAAAGGAATTAAATCAAATTAAAATCATATTCTTATTATTTTTATTCTGTAATAATATATGACACATTAATCAGACATACAATTTTCTTGGAAAAACATAAAAATAAGTTCTTAATAGTTTTATATCCTTTAAAAAATTCATCAGGGGGTAAAAACAGATCAAACAACCTCAGATTATCATTATATAATATAAAAAAACGTTCAAGTGATTTTTAAATTATTGTACAACTAGTAAAATTAATGAGACATGTAATTTTATCATGTTATCTAGAAACAACTTTTAGTATTTGGAAAACACCATAAACTGTGTGTAATAGTCAAGACCATATAAAAAAACCACCAAATTACATGAAAAGATAGAAAAATTTTCTTTATAATTATTATTTTTTTGTATGAGAAGAAAAATTTCCAATCAAACATGTGATATGCTCAGAAAGTTTGATTAATTAATTGTTTACAATTTGTAGATCCTTAAAAACATTTATTGCTTGTTTAAAATAAAGAAAAAAATCTCTAATTTCAATGAAATATGACTAAAACAAATATATAGTGATTTTTTAAATGTTAGATGCAACAAAACATCAACCAGGTTTGTTGCTTTCACAATATGGTTGAAAACATACATTTTGTGTTTTAAAAACACTAAAACATGTGTGAAATGGTCAAAACCACAGAGAACAACCTTTATATGAAGTGAAATAATTGAAAAATAAACTTTGTATTTTTTTTCATCTATGAGTAGATGGAATATCAATTGGATGAGTGATCCGCTCAGATGGACCAAATATTATATTTTATAGGATTTTAATCCTTTAAAAACATTTTCCAAGGGATCAAAACCAAGAAAATGACCTCAAATTATCTTGAAATAAAAAAAATTATAGATTAATTTTTAAATTATTGTGGAATATGTCAGGTCAATGGGACAAGTTGTTTTCTCAAAATAATTGAAAACATACTTTTAGTTTTTAAAACACTAGAAGGTGTGTGTAATGATCAAACCCATATAAAAAACCTTTAAATGATATGACATAATATAGTAATAATATTTTATCATTTGAATGTGTAAGAGTATATGATAATTCAATCGGACATATGGTGTGCTACGAAGGCTAGATTAAGGAGTTTTTAATGGTTTAAAGAACATTAAAAACATGAGTCAATGTAAAAACCAATAAAAGGCCTTTGATTATCATGAAATCCTACAAAAACCATCATAGATTTTTTTTTGAAATTTAAGTGAATATGTAACTTCAATGAGATGTTTTTTTCTTAAGATGAACGAAAATGAACTTTTAGTGTTTTAAACACACTAAAACTTTCATTTAACGGTCAAGACAATATTATAACAACCTCTTAATAATATTAAATCATAAGAAAATTTTCTGTGTATTTTTTGACATGAAATAGTATATGGGGCATCAACATGACATGTGGTGTTCATAAGTGGATCAAATGAGGAGTTTTTAAGGGATTGGTGGGCTCTAAAAACGTTCTTCAGGGGTTTGAAACCATGAATAAAACATATGATTACCCTGAAATCATACAAAAACTATTATAGAGTGAATTTTGAATTTTTAGAGAAGACGTCACATTAATAGGATGTGTCTTTTTTCTAGGGATGACTGAAAATGCACCTTTTGGTTTTAAAAAATCGTAAAACATGTGTCTAATGGTGGAAACCATATTAAACGACAACTAAATTATGTTAAATAAAAAAATAATAATATTTATATCATTTTATATCTATATGTGTAGAATAAATGTCTGTCAGAAATTTGATTTGCTCGAATTGAATAAATATAGAGTTTTAAAGGATTCATGGCCTTTAAAAATGTGTGTCAAGGGGTAAAAACTAAAAAGGCGACCAATAATTTCCATGAAATATTTATATAATAACCATAGTGTGACTTGTGTAATTTTTGAGTAGATAACACTTTAATCGGATGTGTCATTTTCTCAAGATGATCTGAAACCCACTTTTAGGGTTTTTAAAAACACTAAAATGTTTTTATAACTTTCAAAACCATAAAAACCCCTAAATTATGTAAAATAAAATTAAACATTAATTTTATGTTCTTATAGAATGTCAATCAGGCACCAAATATTTTCAGATAGACCAAAAAAATAATCGTTTGAAGGCTTTTAAAAAAAATGAATGTGTTAAAACCAAGGAAAGAATCATACAATTCCAAGAAGTCAAAATAAAAACAACTATAGAATTATTTGTAAAATTTTAGGGTTGTTGACACATCAATAAAATTTGTAATTTTTTTGGATGATTAGAAACACCATTATAGGGTTTTCAATCATTAAAATTTTCTTGTAATGGTAAAAACTGTAGAAAACAACCTTCAGATTGCATGAAATCCCAGTAATTTTTCATTTTATTATTCATTTCATGAACAAGATGAGGGAACATCAATCAAATATGTGGTGTGTTTAAAAATAATCAATAATAAGTCCTGAAAGGTTTGATTACTATTATAAATGTTCATCGGGGAGTCAAAACCCTGAAAATGATTTATAATAGACATGAATTCTTGTGACAATAAACATGGTGTGATTTTTGACAGGTTAGAGAAGAAAAAATATCAATGAGATGTATGAATAGATCAGTATGATTGGAAATTCACTTTTAGAATTTTAAAAATATGAAAAAATCTATATAATAGTCAAAACTATAGAAAATGACCTTAAATGATTTAAAATCATAGGATAATAATCTTTTTATTATTTTTTATGTCTAGGAGTGGAAGAAATTTCAATAAGACATGTGGTGTGCTTGGATGGACTGAATAAGAATATTTTAATTGTTTACTAACATTTAAAAACATGTGTCAGGTGGCCAAAACCAATAAATTGACCTTTAATTGTTGTAAGATTATACTAAATCATCTATATAGCGACTCATAAAATGTTGTAGAAGATGAAACACCAATAGAACATGTATTTTTCTCAGGATGACCAGAAATATACTTTTCATGTTTGAAGAATGATAAAACCTATGTGTGATGGTTAAAACTATAGAAAATGATATCTGAATGATGTGAAATCATAGGAAATTGTATTTTCACATGAGCATCAGCCCAGTTGGTGAGGACTCCTTAAGTGCATCCAGGCGGGTGGGATCAAATCCAGGCAGATGCTAATTTCCAGGGGTACTGTATCTATTTTGTACCAGTACTGGGGCAGTACTGTAGCAGTACCAGAGCAGTACCGGAGTAGTACTGTAGTAGTATTTTATCAGGTACTATAGCAGGTAAGGTGCAGTACTGTAGCAGGTACTGTAGCAGGTACTATTTGGCACTGTAGCAGCCGGTAATATTCCCCAATTTGGGCCTTCAGGCCACCGATTTGGTCCCTGTGTCCTTTAAGGCCTTCAGGTAACCCATTCCTTTAGGTTAGTAAGGTCTTTGGGCCACCTCAAGGCCTTCGGGCCACCTTAAGTGCAGATGAAAACCAGAAAACCTACATGGAACAAGCTTCAAAAGGAGGATGAGCAAGGAGCTTTCACCACAGCAGAAGCTAAACGGATTGCAAGAATGAGAGGGTATGGAACCTACAATCAAGAAAATCCTTTGAATTAAAGGGAAATCCAAGTTGAACAACCATTAAAAGGTGGAGAGATGGTTTCACTATGATGAATGTGAGGAGGAGCAGTTCCAAGTAGTTAGTCTGGGTTGTATGTAATGATTTAAGCCTACAGTCAATGAATTCCTCTATGTACTACAGGTCATGTAATACTTCTGCCTATGGGTATTTTAAGGGTTCAACCTCACCCCTTGAAATGTGGATTATCAAAAATCAATAAAAAATGAAGTCCTTCGGTAAATTAGAGGATAGAAAAATTGTATTTGTTTTATTTGTGACAGGAACAAGTTGGTGGCGCGTCAATCAGATGTGTAGTGTGCTTGTACGGATAGAATACACATTCTTTAATAGTTTAGTGGCCTTTAAAAATGTGAATCATAAGGTTAAAACCAAAAAATGGTCTCTAATTTTTATAAAATCATAAAATAATAACCATTTGATGATTTTTGAAATGTTAGAGAAGAAGACACATCAAGGATACTTGTCGTTTTCCCAGGATGACAGGAATCAAACTCTTATTTCTTTAAAAATACTAAAAACTATGTGTAGTGGTCAAAAACATATAAAATTTTTTCTTAATGGAATGAAATCATAGGATCATTTTTTTATTATTATTCAAGTGAATGAGTAGAAGATAGGTCAATAAAAAGTGTGTTGTGTTTATATGAGACAATTAAGCATTTTTTAAAAGTTTGAAAACCTCTAAAAATATGTCTTGGTGGGTCAAATCAAAATAAATGACTTCTAATTTCTTTAAAATCATAATTAAATAACTCTAGATTTATTATTGAAATATTATAGTACAAGACATATCAATGAGACATGTCATTTTCTCAGGATGAATGGAAACAAACTTTTAGTGTATTATAAACACTAAAACTTATGTTTAAATGTCAAATACATAGAAAAGGACCACCAAATAACATGATATCACAGGAAAACTATATATATATTATTAATGACATGTATGAGCTGAAAACAATTGAATTGGATGTGTGGTGTTCATTGATAGAGTGAATAATAAATTTTTAATGATTTGATGGACTTTAAAAACATGTGTCATAGAGTTAAAACTATAGAAAAAACCTATGATTTCCAAGAAATCATTTGAAGACAATTAATGAATAGTTTTTTGAAATTATGGATGTGGAAACTCATTAATCAGGCTTAGCATTTTCTCAGGATGACTAGAAACACACTTTTCGTGTTTTAAAACACTAAAACAAACATGTAATGGTCAATGCCAAAGAAAATGACCACTAAATGACATGGAATTATTATAAAATCATCATTGTAATTATTATGATGTGTATGACTAGATATAACATCAATCATATATTTGATGTTCTTAGATGGACTGAATAAATTTTTTTTAACAGTTTGAAGACCATTAAAAACATTTGTTAGGGGTCAAACCAAATAAAATGACTCTTGATTACCCTGAATTCAAATAAAAACAATTGTATATTCATTTTTAAAATGTTATAGAATTATTCACATCAACAAAATGTTTTTTCCTTGTGATTAAAGAAAATTAACTCTTAGTATTTTAAAAACACAAAAACCTAAGTGTAACATTCAGAACTATAGTAAACAACCAATGAATTATGTGAAATCATAGGAAAATAATCATGGTAATTTTTGTAACTTTTACGAGTAGACATCATGTAAATTGGACATGCGACGTGCTTGGATAGACCAAATAAGTTGTTTTAACGGTTTGAAAGCCTTTAAAACATGCATCATGGGGTTGAAAACTGAGAAAGAAACCTTCTATTTCCATAAAATCATATTAAAGCAATCGTCGATTTATTTTTGAAATGTTGAACCTGACTACAAGTCAATCATATGTGCCTTTTTCTCACACTACTACAAAAACTACCTTTAATAACGATGGACTTTATCAGTGCTAGAAAAAACATTAATAAAGGTGTCCTTTATTAGTGCTAAGAAAAGTGTTGATAAAGTATATATTTTACCAATGCTAAAAAATCATTGAAAAAAGATACCCTTTTTTAGTGTTGTTTTAGCACTGATAAAAGGTACCATTTATCAATGCTTTATTTTTAGCGCTGATAATGATCCAGAATAAAATGAAATAATTTAACAAATAAAAATTTTAAAAAATAACAATTTTATTAATTAAATAATTATTTATAAAAATGAACAAATTGAATATATATATATATATATAAATTACAAATATTAATAACTAATATATATTGAATATATAGATATTTAGAATGCCTAAAATGAAAGAGTTAAACAAATAAAAATTAAAAAATATTAAATTAAGAAAAATATTAAAAAATTTATTAATTAAATAATTATTCATAAAAACAAATAAATTAGATATAAATATATATTATAAATATTAATTAATAGTATATATTAAATATACATTTATAAAATGAATAAATTGTAATAATTAAACAAAAAATATAAAATGAATGAATTAAAATTTTGTTAAAAATTTATTAATGAGAGAATTATAAATAAAAATGTATAAATTTAATATATATATATATATATACAGTAATAAATAATATATGTTAAATATAAATATATATATAATGAAAAAAAATCAGTAATTAAAAATTATTAATGTCTAATTCGTTTTTAATGTTGTTTAATTTTTCCTTTTAACATAAATCAATCATGTTCTACATTGATTTCACATGCATATATATAATTAATGCATTTTTATATACAATCCACCCACATAAATATTTACGTAAATAATGAAATCTTATATAGAAACACATATACCCAACATTTATGTAATTTTTTCAAATTTTAGTATATTTAAGAATTTCGATATAACATGATATATTTGATATATTATGTTTTTAATCGGTTAATTTTATTTATTTATATTTAATATTGATACAGTTAGGTATTATTTTTTAATTTTTAATATTTTTAAATTTAATCATTTTTTATTATTTATTGATATATATTTACTTACTATCTTTTTGTATTTTCAATATGTATTCATTTTTACTTTAATATATATCCATATTTTTTTAATAATTTATATTTAATTAATAAAACTTTTTCATTTTTTCAATATTTTTAAAGTGTACTCATTTTCAATTATTCAACTTCACTATTATTTTTTAAATACATCTATTTAATATTATATATTCATTAATAATGTTTGAAATATATTTGTTCATAATAATTTATAAATAAATATATTTACAAATTTAAATTTACTATATTTATAAATTTATAAATTTATAGTTATTGTTAATAAAAACATATTATTGTTAATAAAAATATAATATCATTAAATAAGTATTTATATAATTATAAATAAATAATTATATATGTTTGAATAATTATAAATTTATGGTAAATTTATTTAAATAATAAATATACTATATTTAGATTTAGATTTAGATTTAGATTTATATTAATATTTATATTTATATTTATATTTATATTTATATTTATATTTATTATATATATATATCAGTTTATTTGGGGAAAGAGGCTACATTATGTAGAAAACAGGTGACATACAATGCAGGGATGTACTCAGCGAGATAGGAACTCGAGACCACGTTGAGTCCCACAAGCCCTGCTACCCATGAGCTGCAACCTATATATATGTATAATTATATTAATCTATATAATTATGTAAATATATAAATATAGAAATATTATTTTTTAAAATGATTTCTATATTTATAAATAATTAATTATATAATTAAATAATTATAAAATTATAATAAATATATTTGAAAAATGAATATATTTATTATATATATTTATATTTATATTTATATTTATAGTTATACTTTTTTATGAAAAATATATATATATAGATATATATATATATAAAAGTTATGGCGGAAGCCTAAGTTTCTTTGGGGAAACAGGCTACATTATAAAGAAAAGTGGGCAACATACAATGCACAGACGTATTCGGCAAGACTCGAACTCAAGACCTCACCAAGATCCACAGGGGAAGCTACCACTAAGTTGTACCCTATATATATAATTATATAAATATATATAATGATATAAATATATAATATTTTTTTAAGGTATTCATATATTTATAAATAATTAATTATATATTCAAATAATTATAAAATTAGAATAAATATATTTAAATAATTAACATATTTACTATATTTATATTTATATGTATATTTATATTTATATTTATATTTATATATAATTATATAAATATATATAATGTTATAAATATATTTATAATTACAAAATAACAATAAATATATTTAAATAATTAATATATTTACTATATTTATAATTATATTTATATTTATATATATTTATTATTATATAAATAATTATATAAATATATATAATGATATTAATATATATAATGATACAAATATATTTATAATTATAAATGATTAATTATAAATATAAAATTTAAATATATTTATAAATATATATTTACTATATTTATAAAATTATATATTTATAATTATAACATAACAATATAATTTTTTTGAATAAGTTTTTATGTAATTATAAATAAATTATTTTATATTTGAATTATTATAAAATTATAACAAAAAGATATATAGTAACATAAATATTTTTACAAATATATTTATTTATAATAATAATTAAAAATCCTTTATCAGTGCTAAAATTTTAGCACTAATAAAAGAAACCTTTATCAGCGCTTATCAATTTATCGCCGATAAAAGATATCTTTATCTGTGTTTTTATGTAAGCACTGATAAAAGTGTCCCTGATATATTCTAAATAACCATAACTGTGATTGATTCAATCTTGATTTTCAAGCTATCCCGAAACTCCACTACTGTTGGCGCTACTCCTCTACCTTTTCTCAGATGAATCTTGACTAAAATCCAAGGTATGTTATTTTCTCTTTTTCTACTCTCATTGATTTCTTGTTTTGGGTTCTGTGATTTGAAATTTCTTTCTATTCATGACCAACCCTACTTCTTGTGGATTGCATTTTTTTCATTGTTCATGATGAACTCTACTTCTTCACTAGATAACAATGATTCCTTGAGCTTCTTAACATTTGTATGTTCTTCAATGGGTGTCAAACCTTTTATTTCTTTTTTTCATCCCCTCGTATGGAATCCCTACTCTTCTGAAATTCCCATAGAGGGCTTCCCATTTCATGTAGTCAAATTTGAAGGGCCCTCGAAGATGTGATTTTAGTATCCTGCTTACCCCATAGTTTTAGTAGATGGAGGTCCAATCAAAAATCCAAATAGTGTTACGGTTTTCACACTTCATTTAAGACTCCTTATAAATCATATCTTTAATTTCAACTTATCACTATTGTCTACATTCATTATCATAATTTTTTGTTTTATTCACTATTTAATTTATATTAGTCATATTATTTTCTTAATATCATAATATATATTTCATCAAATGTTTTCTATTTTTAATCTATATAAAATTATGATGTGAATTATGTCCATACCCTTTTATTATAATATCAAATAATGTTTATAACTAACATACTATTTATTAATTAGAATTATTTCAATTATGTGTATGATCTCAATGTCCTCATGACATTGTGTTCTTCGATTCTAGGATAACATAATCTCGTATTCTCTTATAAAACAAGATGTGTGGTTCATAAGTTATCCATTATACTTTAGGGAGTTCCTGATTTCTATTTTAATTTCTCTATTATTTTGTATATATGATATTGTATAATGAATTCTATTTTGGTTTTTGTTATTATTTATATTCTTCTATTTTTCTTTAATAGAAAAAATACATTTTTAGACACATATGTGGAGTTAGTATTATTTTTTAGTCAAATTCTCACAACATTTTTTTCCATTTTCATGTTCATGATCCCAAAATATGACCACTATGTTAAAGATGTAATGATTTAGAGTATGATTTATGAGGTGTTACTTAACTCATTCTAGGTTTAACATTTTCAATTGATGTATTATACTAGGTTTATCAGATGATATTTTGATCAAGGGGAGGAATATATAGTTTTATAAAATTTTTATGAATTGTTTAAGACTTACCAATAATTTAAATGTAGTTCCTATGAGAAATGGATATGTTATACATATTTCATGATTTAGATGAAATAAGTACATGTGATGGTTATCCCTAAGGGATAGTCTTAGATTCTAGGGGTTTTAGGTACAATCTCATGGTACCCGTGATGCGGTTATTTCCAAATGGAGATAAATCATATTTTATCCTCTTATGATACAAATGTTAACCTCTTATTAGTTAAATTATTTGAATGTCAAGGAACAACCATGGTAAAAACTTCTAGTTTGATTAGTATAATTCACTAGTATGAAATGAAGTCAGTACATTTGATAATCATGGTGTCCTAGTTAGTACACAATGACTTGACTTACACATGTATTTTGAGTGTTACTACTATAAACCTATACAATAATATATGTAATATTATATATTTTTGGGACCCTGTTAGTATTTACATTTTTATTTTTATACTCACACCCTATACAAGAACCTACATGGATATAGAACTCTTATATTTGAGATACAAGTGAGGGAAAAAGACTAGTAACATAGATTAGAGTTGGTGCAGCTTAGTGGGGATGGGTTGATATTCTCATTGTAGTGTCATGGACCATTTAGCATTTTGTGATGATATTATAAATTTTACATTTATATATGACAATTTAAAAAGTTTTAAGGAGACAAATATCATCCTCAATATCTTCATCCCCTGAATAGTTATTATTTTGTTTTTTTATTTGAGATTCATCAACTTTACAATAGAACATGCATGTGTCCCTTCTCAAATCCTTTTTCTATGTTTCAATTATTTTTATTCAAGACAAATTAAATATTTTACTACGTATATAGACTATGTCTTCTGAACATTATGATGTTTCCAATCATGATAAAGAACAAGCTGTTGATGTTGAAACTATAGAATTATTAGGGGATCAAAAACATGTTGATCAAAAAAACAACAAAAACGCAACATCATAGTGTTGAATAAAATTATCAAGGTAATAAGTTAGGGTATAAAATTTGAGTTTGGTTGGAATCAACGTGGCTAACCATTGACCTCAACAAATTAATGTTTAATAGTTTTGTTGTGGTCACAATGAGGATGAATGTACCGATTTATATTGGTTCATGGTGCCATATACAACCTGTAACAAAGAAAACCCTTGGAAACGATATATCGGTAATGTTACGATATACTTTCTTTATTTTACCAAAAATTATATAATGATACGATGATTTAATATTCATTATTCCTTGTATATTTCATTTATTTTAGAATATGTGTGTAAGAAAATTATCTTAATGGACACTGTAAAAGACAATAGATCCTTTTGAACTCTTTTTAGGAAGTTACATCTTAGGGATGCTAAGGGTACTGTAAAGCCTCACCCACAAGTTAGTTATTCACACATTATAGAGCAGAAATCATTGACTAATTTCATCAATAATCACAATGAGAAATAATTTCAAGTGAATTTTAGTCGATAATATCTTATTTGAAATTATTTATTTTATCCAATTAGATTCAAAATTGATAATTTATGAAATATTTAAAAAGTGCTGAAAATAAAGAATGTGAATCAAAACCAATGTACCTCTATCTATAAGTAAGGTTGGGGTACACCTTACTAGAGAAAAAATTAGTATGTATTTTAAATCAATAAATAAAATTTTATGTGCTATGAAACAACATATGTTCATTTTTTTATATGTAGATTGATGAATCACAATTCAAATGCACTTTCGTCTCACTTCTTGTGTTGTGGAGGGAGACTCGCATAAATAAAAAGGATAGATTAGTTGATGAAAACACAAAATCATAATGTGAAACATGTTTAAGTATGAAATAAATATAATTCATTATTATTTATAACATTAGTACATAAAAATATCTATTTATATTCATATTTGTTATATGATTTAGACACAAGAATATGTAGTGACCGTACTAGAAAAAAATTAATTTCAATAGCTTTGATGTGGTTAAAAAAATTTGGTCACATTAGAGGATTGGGTTTTGGAGTGTCTCCATGAGTATATTTTGAGAAGATAAAATCACATAAAGATATATATAATATATATAGATGATTACAGACACAAATAGACTCATTGTAAGATATTATTGTACGGTGTAGTTCGGCATACCAATGTATGCGAAAGGATCAAAGTGAACTGTTGGTGGAACAAATTTCCTCACATTAAAAAAATGATCCCACTAGCTTTGATTCAATTTTTTTATTACTATTTCTCCTAAATTTGAATCAAATAACTTTTGATAAATTTATATTACTAAAATTATGTCGGGTATAGTTGTATGCAATTTGTATTTGGCAACACCCATGCACTGACTTATTGAAAATGGTGTAATTTATAATATCTAAAAAGAAAAACTAAACCATGAATACCTCCCATAAGATCACATGAGGGTGGTTATTGATGTAGCTCATGAGATGAGTATTGAGTTTCCTCTTTCAATTGATGATCTAGAAATTACAATGGTCAATAATGCTATAGGAAATTTCATAGCATGACCATCTAGTCTTATAAAGATACATGAGGTATGAATTTAACAAATTATTTCACACGAAAAACCAATAAAAGTTGATGAAAAAAATATCTGGAGAGAGGTATGATATTATAGATAGATAAAGCGATGGAGAAATAGGTGTTCGGATTAAGAAAGTCTAGTTAATCGACTAAGAAATCAAAAAAACCTCCCTGAAATAAATACTCTTGGATTAGCATGATAATTTAAGAAAATGATTCATAATTTATTTGTGAGATTTAGGAATAATTATCACATCAAACCCATTCACGATATGACTGGTATGACTCAAATTTCATGTTTCTAGTTTAAAATGACATTTTAGTAAAAAACACAAATAGCGTACATAAAACAGATTAAATACATTCAGATTGTTTTGATACTTTAGGAAATAAATCCATAAGTCCTTTGGGACATGTAGAAATCATCCAACCCTCAATATGATGCATGTTGTGACCATTATGACTGCAAGTGCATATTTTTAATATATAACTGTCATTGTAGTTTAAAACACGCATCACATCACCAAAATTGACCAAATGAGCACATATTGTTTTCTCATCATTCTATCTAATATTAATTAATTAATTTCCTTATCATTTTAATCATATAATTATTTAGTTTATTTTGATAGAGATAATAATGCTTGAACATGAACAATAAATGGTGTGACATTAAAGAACCAACCACAACTCAATCTTATACACAACGTACTTAGAATGACTCAAAGTTTAATTTATTTATTTATATTATTACTAAAATAAGAACTATTTTCTTATATAGGTGTGATACTTTACACATTCAGTGGTGGTTTTTTATTTCATACAGGTGTGTTATTTTTCTGTATAATAGTATTTTTTTCTTATATTTGTGTTTTAAATTTTATTTCATTTAAATTTTTTATTTTTATTTGATTTTGGTAATTTCTTGTGTTCTTTTCAGTGTTTTTAATAGTGTTGTTGTGTGATGTTATAGCTCATTATAGTATGCCCTCTTTCTGGTTCTGTATTGTGAGAACACTGTAGTATTCTCCTCTATCAGCACTAATAAATGTGCTGATAAATCAATCCTTTATTAGTGATTCTACAAGCCCTGATAAAGGGAACCATTATCAACACTTACACAAGACCCGATAATAGAATGCTTTATTATCACTTGAAGAAGTATTGATAAAGGTTCCCTTTATCATAGTTAAATAAAATCGCTGATAAATGGTGGATTTTATCAGTGTAAAAAAATGGTTGATAAAAGTCTCGGGTTTTTAACTACATTAAGGTAGCCAGTTATTTAATTGCAATAATAAAGTCATATTCTAGCACTGTTAAAGGACACTTTTGTAATAGTGTTAGAATGAACAAAAATTATGTTTTAATGTTATGAAAACACTAAAAAAGTGGTTAATAGTCCAAACCATTTAAAATAAACAATAAACGATGAAAACTCATTAAAAATCATCTTGGTATTATTTGTGATGTGTATGAGTATATAAAATGTCAATCAAACATGCAGTGTTCACAAATAGACTAAATAATAAATTTTAAATGGTTTGATAGCCTTTAAAACATGTTAACGGTGGTTAAAACAAGGAAAATGATCTTTAATTTCCATGAAATCATATGAAAAAAAATGACAGAGTGATTTATGAAAAGTTAGAGAAGACAACACGTTAATTAGATATATTTTTTATTAGGATAACTGAAAACACACTTTTCATGTTTTAAAAACATTAAAACTTTTATGTAATGATGAAATGCATATAAAAAACCTTCAAATGTGGTGAAATCATAAAAACCTCTATTTGTTTTAGTCTTGATGTATATAAGTATACAACAAATCAATTAGATGTGTGGTGTTATCAAGATACTGAATAAATATTTTTTAGAGGTATGATGACCTTTAAAATTGTGCATCAATAGGACACAAACCAATAAAATTATCTCATATATTTGTAAAATCATTTCAAAACAACTATAGAGTGATTTGTAAAATATTTAAAGAGTAAATTTCAATCAAATGTGTCATTTTATCAGGATGACAAAAAACACACTTTTAGTGTTAAAAATAGTAAAACATGTTTATTAAAAATAAAAACCATATAAAATAAACTATGAATGATTTAAAATCAGAGAAACATTTTTTTTATGTGAATGAGTTTAAGGAACATTAGTTGAATCTATGTTGTACATAGATGAACCTAATATGTTGTGTTTAATGGTTTAACAACCTTTCAAAACATGTATCAGAGAAACAAAACCAATAAAATGATCTATAATTGTCATTAAATAATATAAAAAATAATATTAGAGTTACTTATCAAATTTTAGAGCAAAGTTCATATCAATTATTCATTTATTTTTCATGAGATGACGAGAAACATGCATTTAGTGTTTTAAAAACACTAAAATTTGCATATAAGATCAATACCATAAAAAATAACCTTTGAATTATGTGAAGTAAAATTTAACCCATATTTGTAATTTTTTATGTGAATGTGTAGTTGACACATCAATCAGATGTTAAATGTGTTTGGACGGGCCATATAATTACTTTTTAATAGTTTTTCAGCTTTTTAAAACATGCATCAGGGGGTCAAAACTATGAAAAAAACCACTAATTATTGTGAAAGAATAAAAGACAAACTACATGTATATTTTTCAAACATTAGAGTATACATCATAGTAATTAGATGTATCGATTTCTCGGTATGACCTAAAAAGAACATTTAGTGTTTTAAAAACACTAAAATGTTCACGTGACGATAAAAAAAAGAAAATGATCTCCAACTAACGTGAAATCATGGGAAAATAATCTCTAATTTTTTTCCCATGTAATAGTAAATAGGACATAAATCAAATATGTGGTGTTCTTGACCAGATCAAATAATTTATTTTTAACAGTTTCATGGAATTCAAAAATGAGCGTCATGGGGTAAAAATCAATAAAATGACTTCCAATTACTGTGAAATTATATGAAAAAACATAGAGTTATTTTTGAAATGTTGGAGTATAAAACACATTAATTATATGTGGTATTAGCCTAAGATAACTAGAAACACACTTTATTGTTTTTAAAACACTAAAATGTTCATGTAATGGTTAAAAAAATAACCAATAGCCTCCGAATGACTTTAAATCATAGGAAACCCTTATTTTATTATTTATGACGTATATAAGTAGAAACCACATCAATCGAACATGTGGTCGACGAAACATACTGAATAAGTAGTTTTTTACAATTTATTTTCCATTAGATACATGCATCAGGGGGTCAAAACCATGAATATGACTATCGATTTCTATGAGTTCATATAAAACGTAATTGGATTTTTGAAATTTTGAGGAAAAAAACATTAATCAATTCTGTTGTTTTATCTGGTTGATTAGAATCTCACTTTTTGTGTTTAAAAAACATTAAAGCATGCATAAAATGTTTAAAACCATAGAAAATTACCTTTGAATGACATAAAATCATATTAAAATCATATTTTTATTATTTTAAATGTGTACAACTAGGTAACACATCAATCCGAGTAGTAGTGTGATTGAATGGACCAAATAAGAATTTATAAAGGTTGGTGGACTTTAAAAACATACGAAAAGGGTTTCAAAACAAATAAAATGACCTATCACTTCCATGAAATCATTTTTATAAAATCATAGATTGATTTTTGATGTTTTGGAGTAAACTACATTTCAATTGTAAATTTCATTTTCTCACATTGATCACATTTTCACTTTTATCATTTTATAAATTGTGAAATTTTGTGTAATTATAAAATCCATGGAAATAAACCCATGAATGTCGTCAAATTATAGGAAAATATTATTTTAGTTTTTTGATGTGCGTGAGTATATGACACATCAATTGGACATGCAGTTTGCTTATATGGATCAAATAATTAGATTTTAACTGTTTAATGACCTTTAAAAACATGAATCATGGGGTCAAAACCAAGAAAATGATATTTGGTTTCCTTGAAATCATAAAAAACACCATATATTTATTTTTTGAAAATTTAGAGTATAAAAAAACAATTAGACTATTTATTTTCTCAAGATTATAGAAATCACACTTTCAGTGTTTTAAAAACACTAAAACACGTGTGTCAGAGTCCAAACCACAACAAACTATCATCGAATGACATGAAATTATCTAAAAATAATATTTGTATTATTTTTGTCATTATAATTAAAAGGCTTGTCAATCAGACATGCAGTGTTCTTGGAAGGACTTAACATAAAAATTTTAAAGGTTTTACAACCTTTAAAGATATACATCAGGGGGCTGAAACCAAGAAAACAACCTATCATTTCAATTAAATCATATTAAATAAAATTTAGAGTGATTTTAAAAATGTTGGAGAATAATTCACATCGATGAGATGTTTCATTTTTATTATATGATCAAAAATAAACTTTTAGTTATTTAAAAACACTAAAATGTTCATATAACAATCAAACCTATAGAAAAATACCGATGAATGATGTGAAATCATAGGATAATAATTTTTTTATGTCCAAGTGTAAAATAAAAATAAATTAGTTATACAATGTGCATAGACAAACTAGATAAATAGTTTTTAATTATTTTGAGACTAATAAAAACATGTTTTAATAGGTAAAACACATACTAACAACCTCTGATAACTTCTAAATCATAGAAAAAATATTGTTAGTGATTTTTGAAATATTAGAGAATATGGTATATCAATGGGACATGTTGTTTTCTTAGGATGACAATAAACAAACTATTATCTTTTTAAAAACAATAAAACTTCCATGAAATGGTCAACACCATATAAAAGGACCTCTGAATGATTTGAAATCATGGATAAATCATCTTTGTATTATTTTTAATGTGTACAAGTGCACAACATATCAAACAGACATGTAGTGTTCTCAAAAAGATAAAATAAGAAGTTTTTAATCGTTTGGAGGACATTAAATACTTGTGTCACGGTGTAAATACCATGAAAAAAACCAATGATTACCATGAAATTATATTAAAACAACATCAGAGTAATTTTGTAATGGTTAGAGGATACTTCATGTCAATAAGACATTTCTTTTTCTCATGATGATAAGAAACAAAATTTTATCATTTTAAAAACACTTAAACCGATGTGTAATGTTAAAACCCATTGAAAATGGATTATAAATGAAATTAAATCATAATAAAAATATATTTTACTCTGTGTAAAATTATATAAAACGTCAATCAGACATACAATGTGTTCTGAGGGATCTAATATTTAGTTTTTAATGGTTTGGAGAACATTAAAACATTGCTTCAGGAGGTTAAAACAAAGTAAATGGTTTCTTATCAATGTAAAATAATACTATAACAATAATAGAGTTGTTATTGAAGTTTTGGAGTATATAACATGCCAATAAAACTTGTGTTTTTTTGATGAATGGAAACACACATTTAGTATTTAAAAAACATAGATATATGCATGTACTAGTAAAAACCCAAGAAAATAACCCCCGAATGATGTGAAATCATAGAAAAATAACTTGTATGTTATTTTTAACATGTATGAGTGAAAAAAAATAAATTAGATTTGTGTCATTCTTGGAAGGACTAAATAAGTTTTTAGTGGTTTGACGCCCTTTAAAAATGTGTGTTGGGGGTTAAAACAAATAAAACACCCTTTTATTGCTATTAAATCCTAAAAAAACTATAGAGTGAAATTTGAAATGTTGGTGCAGAGATAAAGTTATTCAGACATTTCATTTTCTCAGGATCACCATAAACACACTTTTAGTGTTTTAAACCATCTGTAACATTCATATTATGCTTAAAAAAATAAAAATACCTCTGAATTATGTGAAATCATAATAAATAATATTTGAATTTTTTGATTTATATGGGTATACTGAACAACAATATGATGTTTTATGATTTCAAAAAAATGTCAAATAAATGGTTTTAAATGGTTTAGGGGATTTAAGAATGTATGTCATAGGGTCAAAACCCAAGAAAATTACCCCTAATTTCCATGAATTCATAGAAAAACAACTGTATAGTCATTGTTTATATTTTTGGAGTATAATTACCATTAATAAAATTCTCTGCTTTCTTGGGATGACCAAAAACAAACATTTATTATTTTAAAAACACTAAAATGTGTTTGTAATGATCAAAACTATAGAAAGAATCTCAAAATTATGTGAAATAATTTTAAAATCAACTTTGTAATATTTAAATGTGAATGGTGTGATGATATATTAATTAGAAGTGTGGTGAGCTTATAAAAACTGAATAATCAGATTTTAATGATTTGATAGATTTAAAAACATGCATTATTGGGTGAAAACAAGAATTTTTTTTTATTACTATCAAATCATAGAAAAACTACATTATAATTATTTTTGAAATGTAATAGAAGACATCCTATTAATAAGATGTGTCACTTTCTTGGGATGACTAGAAAAGTACATTATGTTTTTTAAAAACACCAACATATGCATGCAATGATCAAAACCATAGAAGAAGACCTCATAACATCATAATATAAAAGGAAAATAATCTTTGAATTATTTTTATGTGTATGCTTGTGAGAAAAATCGATGAAATGTTTGGTAGGATTGAATAGACCAAATAAGAAATTCTTCTAGGTTATGAGGATTTTAAAAATGTGCTTCATGGGATAAAAACCAATCAAGTGACCTTTGGTTGTCATAAAATCATTCGTCAATAACCTTAGATTGATCTTCAAAATGTTAGAGGAAATGAAATGTCAATCAAAATTTTTTTTACTTAGGATTATTGAAAGATAACTTTTAGTGTTTTACATACTCAAAAACATGCATGTAACAATCAAACCCAAAAAATGGTCTCCAAAGGATGTGAAATCATAAGAAAATTGTATTTTTGATTCTTTAGGGGTATGATTAGACAAAAAAATAATCATATGTTCTAGGAAAGACTAAATATTATGTTTTCAATGTTTTAGCAACCATTAATAACATGAATCAAGGGTTAAAACCAATCAATCAAATTCTGATTTCCATAAAATGATACAAAAAAAAACAATTCACTTTTTTTTTGAAATGTTGGAGTAAAGGAAACATTAATTAGACATATCTTTTACTCAAGACAATAAGATACATACTTTTAGTGTTTTAAAAATAATAAAACATGCATGTAATTGATGGTTGAAACCATATAAAATGACCTTTGGATGACATAAAATCAAAGTAAAATAATCTTTCTATTATTTGTGTCATTAACAAGTAAATTTCATGTTAATGGAATATTCTATATGTTCAAATGAACCAAATATATATTTTCAGAAAAATTTACGACCTTTAAAAATGTATGCAAGGGGTCCAAAACGAGGAATAGAATTAGAAATTACAATGAAATCATGATACAAAAACCATAGAGTGATTAACGAAATTTTGGAGAATATGTCACATCAATGAGACAGATCATTTTCTATGGATGACCAAAGACGAACTTTTAATGTTTTGAAAAGTAAAACCTTAATGTAGTGGTCAAAACCCAAGAAAATGACCTCTAAATGATGTCAAATCACAAGATAGTAATATTTACATTATTTGTGATGTGTAATAGTATAAATCATGTCAATCAGACATACATTCTTCTAAAACAAACCAAATAAACAGTCATTAAAGGTTTAACATCCACTAAAAACATAACTTAAGTGGTTAACACCAATTAAATGACCCATGATTGTTGTGAAATCAGTTGAAAATTATTATAGAGTGATTTTTTGAAATTTTCTAGAAGAAGACACATCAATAGGATGTTCCGTTTTCTTAGGGTGACCAGTAACACACATTATGTGTTTTAAAAACACTAAAATGTGTGTGTAATGGTCAAAAACCTAGAAAAAAACCTCCAAATTACATTAGATAATATGAAAATAACCATTTAATTGTTTTTTATATGTGATAGTATATGAAACCATTACCAAACATTCATTGTGCTCGTACAAAAAAATAACCATTTTGAAATGGTTTAGCGGCCTATAAAAACATGCGTTAAGGATCCAAAATAAATCGAACAACCTATTATTTACCTTAAATCATAAAAAACAATCATAGAGATATATTTAAAATTTTAGAGAAGATGAAACGTGTAAGAGAACCATGCATGACGTATATAGACATTACATTACTTTTGTAGAATACTTAATACATAAAAAACAGATGCCCAAAGACCGTAATAGTTTAGTGTCTTTGGAAACACGGAACATAATTTCTAATCATGGTGAAATATCTTCAACATATCCCCTAAATATCTTCCCCTTTTTTCCCATATAAAAACATTCTTTATATCATGGGAAGAAGAAAACATAGAAAATATGATCTCAAATGCTCTATAAGGGTAAACATGGAGAATATAAAACAAACCATAAAAATTTGAATGTAAAAACCTGAACATACAACTTAAACATCAAAATATTGAGCAATGACATAAATCTTTGTAGTACGTAAGGCATGGATCATAAAGGAAAATTAACTGTGATAGAATATCATTGGAATAAAACATGTTATTATGGAAAAATAATAATCACATAACATGATTTCCATAGTAGCAAAAGCATTGTTTCAATGACCATTATAGTAGAGAAAGCCCATTACTGGACTGGGTTTACTTGCAGTTCCAACCATGTATTACTTAACCATATTTACTTATCATTCAATTCATGTATATATTATGAGATATAAATATTTTCCCAATTAATTGGAGGGAGATATAGGTCACACCCATCTCATAATGAAAGCATTCTTACATGTTCAACAAAAACATAAATCATTCAGCATAGCATAACCCATGAAATAAAATGGGATTCTTAAACATCATGCCATCATAACATAATCCATATAAGATAAATAGACTTTATAAAAATAATTCCATCATAAATAAAATAAAATAAAATTAATAATAAGGATTGAAACAAAACCCTATGCCATATTAGATAGAAAATAATTTTGATTAAACACTTGAACTTAATTCCTGAGGAAAATATCCTTTCTTCTTTAAAAAAGTTTTCTTTTCTGAAAATGTCGTGCAATTTTTAAAAGAAAAGAAATTAGTTGAAGATAATATTGAAATATTGTAGAGTAAGTTTAATATAAATAAGGAGTTAAGAAGACGTAAAAATCCATTCATGTTGTATAAGTTAAAAAAGCATTCTCCTCATACTTTTACTAGAAAAGTCAAAAAGTACCTTCTATGGTAAGCAAAAGAAAAATTCCTTCCATACCATGTAGTAAAAGTCAAAAATGGGTAAAAACAACATTAAACATACATAGAATAATAATAAAATTTTTATGAAAAAATTTCTAGAATACATGAACTTGGATGACAAGTATATCCCCAGTAAATATTTACGAATAAACAATCTCGGATAAAAATGAGATTGGAAAAGTTATCCCTTACCTTAGGTCCAATTTCTTATGTACGTGTCCAAAAATCCTGTATAGTGGGTTGAAAAATATTATTAACTTGTAACAGAACCATAATAATATTTATGATATTATATATGATTTACTTATGACTTTATATTACCCGTTCAGTTGGAATTCAATGTTAAAACAACGTTTTGTGTAATAATCGTTTTATTTATCGTACGTGTTTAGACTTTCTATTCTTGATCTTATTACATAGGTCATTATTTAAATATTTCCATAATATAAAACATGATTTATATATCATATATATTCAGTATATAAATATATATAATAGATCTATAAATGTAATGGAATACACCATTCATGGAGATGATAGGTCGTACATACACATGAATACTGTTTTTGTTTCCTTATTAAATTGAATGGAAGTAAGTAAATGGAATATATATATATATATAAATAAATCCATAAACATTATTATTTAATATATTCAGTGATTATTTATTATATATACTTTATAATAATTCTTGAATGGTTAACATAAAGAATGGATCACATCGTGTCGTGGAGACAGTAAGATGTACGTACGCACAAGTGACAATATCGTTCCCATAGTTGTTGAAAAGTATTGAAGTGGAAGGTGTATAATATATAAGAATTAGTATCATGTTATAATAATCATATATAGTCATTATTTTCACCATCATACCCATTCAATTAAGCTAGATGTGAAAAACATATTGCATCACAACTTGGAGATGGTAATCTGTACGTACACAGGCACGGTGATTTCGTTTTTAATAGGATGGATAGAAGGTGAAATAGGATTTTAAAATATTTATAATAACATATAATTATATTATTTATACTTATTTTATTACTTTATAATTAATTAAATAAAGGATATGAATTTTAATAATAAATAAAGTGGAAGGAATCGGTAGAAGAGATTACCTCTTCCTTGATGTGCCTCCTTTAAATTTCTTCTTAGGGCACTAGAGTTTGTCTTTTGAGAAGACATACACCTCTAGAATGTAACTAGGAAAGTTTATAAGTGAAATGGGCATGGTTTGGATGAGCTTTAAGGATCAAAATAGAGTTAATAGGAGAGGGAGGAGGTGCCCTTTTGTAAGAGAGGAGAGGGGCACTTTAGGAATGTTCCAAAATATTAATTTATTTTAAATTCAATTTCGATTTAAAATGGTAACAAATATATTTAATTATAATATAATATGTTATTAGTTATAATACCCATAATACAATAATTTTTTGAAAAGTTTTGAATTTTTTTATCATTATCTTTTTGGTTTTACCCTTATTTTACCCTTTTTAACTTATCGTGATATCATGTTATTTACACTTTGTGGGTTAATGTAATTATTATATCATGTAAAACGACCCAAAATAAGTTATATATGATATATCTGGACTTATATTAACCATTTTTTCGAATATTAGATTTTTAGTAATTTAATATTATATAATAAACTATTTTATGTTCTAAGTTATGAATTGTGTAAATTTTGGACACTATTCATACACGACTTTTTAAATATTTGCAACAAACTTATTTCATAGAAACAAAGGCGTTAAATCATCTATAATATGTCAATGTCATCCATAAAATTCTTGGATGATTTCAAAATATTCAAATTAAATTTATTTTAATATTTATAAATTCCTTGATTTGAATCATTAATTAATGCGGTAATCACTACATCATAATTTTGTCATAAATAAATATATTTATAAAATGTATAAAAATTATAATTAAAATACAATGATGTAGGAAATAGTTTTATATTTATAGGGAATATTTATATACATAGATATAAGTTATATAAACCTATATTAAAATCAATTTAGTAAAAGATATATCATTAGGTTATAATTATCATTACATTAAATTAATTATTATAAAATGTCATTTTCACATCCAACTGAATCCATGGGTTCCCAAAATTGACCCAAGGATTCCCATGGTGAGAAATATCTCATATTATAGGATTAGGACATGTTTTAGGGTAATTTATTATTATTATAATATTATTTTTTACCCTTATTTACAAGATTTACCCATTAACCATTGTAAATAAATTATTTACAGAAAACACTATTCATAATGTCTAAAAATAAAAGCATCTTATTTACACAATTTTTACCTCTTGGTTTCAAATATGGAATCAATTTTTTCAAATTCAAATCACATAATTGTCTGAAATTAATTTAAAATTAATCCTGTTGTTGAGAAAATGTGTTTTAAAATTTAAAACGTCGAAAAAGATTGAAATGTTTTTACCTATGAATTCAATGTAAAATTAATGATAATAACATAGATTATATTAAATGGTAAAAATATATTATATTTATAATTTAAACCCATTAAATATTATAATTTAACTATATAAATTCTTTCGATGAAAATTTTTTTAATTAAAATTTAGCGTATTTTAACTATTCATCAAAATAAGAAAGTTTTCAGAAAAATATAAAAACATTATCCAAAGTAAAAAAAAATTGCATGCTTCCAAATAATAATTTTATATTCTCAAATATAACTTATAAAAGTGTCAAACACTAGATTTAAAATGGAAGCTCTATCAAAAGGCGGTAAAACTGCATTTTTTTGAAAAACACATCTTTTATCTGAAAAATTGATTTTTTTCTCATATCATGTGTAAGATTAAAGTTAATGTTTTATAAAATTAAAATTGTTGTTAATACTATTCATAAAGTCTAGCTTATATAATATTTTAATAATATACCATTGTTTCGTGAAACTCGGTATTGCGTACCACACAAGCTATCGAGGAAGGTCTCTCTTACGTGTAACGCAAGCCATGTTAGTGTTCCATGTAGTGAAAGATTAATTTGGTGTTTCTTATAACATAATCCAAACTTAATTAATCTATACATTGAACAAAATCTATATTCATTATTGTGTGAAATGAATTCTATCAAAAGAACTTGAAATTGTGTGCAACAAAAGCCAAGAATAGTGTTGCATATACTGAAAGATAATACAATGTTGCATATAGTAGAAGGTAACATTGGTGTAGTGTAAAAAAATACTATAATAATATATCTCACAACATCTCTGGGTGTTACAACATGTCAATGGGATATGTCGTTTTCCTGAGATGCTAGAAATATATATTTTTAGTGTTTAAAAAACACAAAAATGTGGAAGTAGTTGTAAAAACCAAAGAAAATAACCTACGAATGATGTAAAATCATATCATTTATTATTTATAACATATATTAGAAGATTAAAGATCAATAAAATAAGTTATGTGGTTAAAAATACCAAATGAGTAGTTTCTAATGGTTTGATAGGCATTAAAAACATGTGTAATGGTGTTACAACTAAAAAACGTCCTATTATTTCTATAAAATATTTTGAAAACAAAAATAGAGTGATTTTTCAAATGTTAGAGAAGAATACACATCAATGAGACTTTTTGTTTTTGTGGGATGACAAAAAACACATTTTTATTGTTTTAAAAACAATAAAACATATGTGTATTGTTCAACATCATAGAAAACAACCTCTGAATGATATGAAATCATAGGAAAATATCATTTGTATAATTTTAGGGGTGTAAGATTATATGGAACAGCAATTATAAGTGTTTTTTTCTCAAACAGACTGAATAAGTAGTTTTTAATGGTACGTCAATATTTAAAATTGTGTGCCAAGGGGTCAAAACACGAAAATTTACATTTTGTTAATGTGAAATCATGTGAAAAAACAAAACATTTCTTTTCAATTTTTGTATTATAAATACAATAAATAGAATATTTTATTTTCTTATGATGACAGTAAACACACTTTTAGTGTTTTGAAAACACTAAAATGCATGTGTAACTATCAGAACAACATAAAAATACATCTAATTGACATGAAATTATAGGAAAATAATCACTGAATTTTTTATAACATATATGAGTGGAAAAAATATTAACAGGGTGTGTGGTGTTCTTAAAAGGACTGAATAAGTAGTTTTTAATAGTTCGGCATCGTTTAAAAATGTTAAACGGGCATTTAAAACTAATAAAATGACCCTTAATTTCTGTAAAAAAATAAAAATAACCGTAGAGTGTTATTTAAAATTTTAGAGATGATGTCATGTTAATTGGATGTGTTTTTTTTCTTAGGATAAATAGAATTACACTTTTTGTGTTTTAAAACACTAAAACATGCATTTAATGGTCAATATCAAAGAAAACAATCGCCAAAATACATTAAATTATACTAAAATATTTTTTAAATTTTTTTATGTGTATGATCTTATAGAACATTAAAGAGATATGCAGTGTTATCAAATAGAGTGAATAAATTGTTTTTAATGGTTTGGGGTCCTTTAAAAATGTATTTCAGGGGGTCAAAACTATGAAAACAACATTTGATTTCCATGAAATAACTTGACAAAAGCTGTAGCATCATTTTGGAAATGTTATAGAATATGGAACGTAAATCCAAATTTTATTTTACATGGAATGACTGAAAACACACATTTAGTGTTTTAAAAACACTAAAACATGTGTGTAATGGTAAAAAATATAAGAAAAAAACATGTAATTATGTGAAATCATAAGAAAATCATCTTTTTAATTTTTATAATGAGTTTGAGTAGACCAAACATCAATCAAATATGTTGTGTGCTCATATGGGCTGAATAAGTAGTTTTTAATGGTTTAGTTTTGGGGGTCAAAAAAAGGTAATAAACTCTAATTTATATAAAATAATTTTAATGAAACTGTACACTAATTTTGGGATTTTTTGAGTGGAATTCATGTCAATCATATGTTTTGGTTCCTCAAAATGATTGGAAACACCATTTTTGTGTTTTAAAAAAACTAAAACATGATTGAAATAATCAAAATCAAATAAAACGTCCTTTTAATAATGTGAAATAATAGTACATCCATCTTTTCATTGTTTTTGAAGTGAATGGGTAGAAAAAACTACAATTGGGTGTGTATTTCAGTAAAATGAACCAAATATATTGTTTTTAAATATTTTATGACCATTAAAAACATGAATTAGGGGGTAAAAACAATGAAAATAACCTTTGATTGTCATGAAATCAGTAAACATTATCCATAGAGCGATTTATGAAATGTTGTATAATATGACTCATCAATTATATGTTTCGTTTTCTTAGGATGACCGGGAAAAAAAATTGTGTCCTAAAAACACTAAACATGTGTGAAATGTTAAAAAAAATTATTAAATATCCTTAAAATGAAGTGAAATCATATGAAATTGTCTTTCTAATTTTTTTAGGTGTAATAGTAGAGGACACTTTAATTACACATGTGGTGTGCTCAGAGTGAACAAATAAGCAGTTTTTAATGGTTTGACAAACATTAAAAAATGTTTACCAATCTCAAAACCTATAAAATGATATCTAATATCCATGAAATCATATGAAAAATAAAAATAATGTGATTTTTGAAATTTTGGAGCAGGCGACATGTCTATCAGACATGTTGTTTTATCGGGATGACCAAAAATACATTTTTTGTGTTTTAAAAACACTAAAATGTGTCTGTAATGATCAAAACCATAGAAAACAACCTTTGTATGATATGAAATCATAGTTTAATCCAATTATTAATATTTTTGTTGTGTACATCTAGAAGTTATGTTAGTCAGACTCACAATGTGATCGAACGGACCGAATAAGACATTTTTAAAGATTTTAGGGCATTTAAAAACATTCTTATAGGGGTCAGAACCAATAAAATGAACTTTGATTTCCATAAAATCATAATGAAACAATCTTAGAGTGATTTTTGAAATATTTGATAAGAATCCTCATAAATTATAAATTGATGATGCACCAAACTCATCTAGTATGGAGCTACAATACACGTGTCCGGACATTCTCAACACTTCTGTTCTTGAGAAGATATCCAAAAAATATACATAGCACATCTAATAAACTCTCATATTCATGAGAATACATCCTCCTCACCATAGAACTTCTCATCCTTGATAATCCTTGGGGAAACAACAAAAACAACACCAGAACTACTTGAGTTATGATGTTTCGTACAAACTGGTGTGTTGCATTTCCAACACCCAACACAGATCCAAAATATGATTTTACATATAGTATTTAAACCGTTAAGAATCGATCCATTTATCACACTTAAAAACTAGAACATCTATATGAAGCTTACATGAGCCCATCTAAACCAAGACATCACCTCCACATCAACAATTGTATTAAAAATCCCATGGAACTTAATAGAAATGGGTTATAACCTTTTGTGGATAATTTAAATCCATGCTACTCCCCACCATATGAATTTCCTATAAAATCATACCCTAATGATTATAATGATTCTCCTAGAATGATTTTTCTCAACATTGAAACCCAATTACATCTGAGGGAATCACACAGACCTCATTAGATTAAAATATTTGGATTTTTATTGACCAAGTTGAGACTATTATTGTATAATATCCTTGAAATAAAATTTAGAAATTTACATTATACCCTTCTTAACTTAATGACATTCCTCAAACGGTCCCTCACCTATCAAATTCATCAAACCAAGAATGAATCTTGTCAATCCACATTCGACTGACTATCCTCAAAAAATGATTGGATTTGACAATTGGCGTATTGTATATCAAAACATGATTCCTTCCCTCAAGTAACTTCCCATTTTCTCCGATCATACCCACCGAAGTCCATACTTAACTTCTGGTGAAGTCTCAAAACAAAACATCCATTTATGTTTTGGTGATTTTGCATGAACATGGGTGTATAAATGATCCAGCACACTTGGATCGACACCCTTATAACATCTCATCTGAGCCTAACTAGAAAAACAGGGTGACCTCAAAATTATCAACTAGGTTTCAAGGGGCTAACCCAAGGTAATTCATACTCCTGCATTTATATGTGAGACATCAGTACACAGCCTAAAAATCCTAGTACTAAGAACACTGACTAAGCCTAACATCAATCAAAAAAAGATACGGTTGGTGTTTATGAGTCTTTCTAAGGAATTCCTACTCAAGAACTCAGGTATCACTCAGGACTAACCAGTCCTTTATAAACAACCATGATTCAGAGTGCCACCCCCAAGGAATATTTTTACCAATCCTAATGGAATTTAATTTAGCTTAGTGTATAATCGATGCTCTATTAGTGGGAACAAACAATGTCAATATAGGGGACATGATCACAACTAATACAAGGGTACACTAAGATGATTTAAACTATTTATAAAAAGGAATCGAGACCCTCCTTATACGTAAAAACAAATTGCTTAGTATGGTTCCATACGAAAATGTGCAAGTAGTTCTAAAAGATCATGGATAACCCTACTGACACATCATCATTAACCAGCCACATTTTCTTTATCACCCACGGTATCACATTATCACTCAATTAAAACCACTAAATTCCATCCTTCACTAGTTATTTTTTCAAAGGTTGCACACACATCCTTCCATATCATCCTCTTAATGTCTTGAAAGCACTTCCACGCTGAATATCTTACCGGCACCATGTGAATTCAAAAGATAATCCAACCATTTTCCAATGATCCTTTAATAGTTACACACCCTCTACCTAGAATTACATTATAAAACTTTTTTATGATACACTCCCGACCTTAGGATCATTATAACTATCATATTTACTAAAAAAGGGAACTCATCAAAAGGCACACACTCTATCGACCAATAATAGTAGTTCCTAGAGTTGGCCAACATGATTTTAACAAGTGTTAATTTAAAAAGTCAAGGAAACCAACCGATTAAAATCATGATAAATCAGATTTAATATCAAACATACATGTGAAACTCCTCCTAAGTTACATCCACACACTCAATGTAATTGGACATAAAAGACATACCAACCCGACCAACATTTCAAAACATTTGATCTTTTTTAGAACATCATCTTGATAATTGGGGAAAACCAAGATTTACCTTATAACCTAAGTCAAACTACCTCATAGATGACCTGTGATCCAAGAAAAATATTTCATGTCTTAAATGATTACCATCAAACACCGATGGTTCAATGTACCATTTTAGATAACCAATGATTACTACGTGTATCAATTCATACCACCCTGATATTTCACAATCAAAACTACACATCCATGATATAATCCATTGTATTATAATCCTTATGAATCCTAGTATATGATTTCCTAAAAAAGGAATTAGATTTTAGTCATACTATCGCATGAAACAATTAAACTGACTGATGATATACTGATTCATCCACCACTGAATAAGAAAATAGGGTCACACGACCTATTAAGTGACTAAAAATTCCTCATACATGTCTAACCTGGTAAAATTGAGCATCAAAAGATTCTCACATCTATAATAAGAATAAAATTATTTCATGAACACCTCTCAATAAAAATATTTTTTTTGAAACAAAGAGTCCTATACGAGATAAACTACACCCAAATAGTACCTCACATCAGAAACTCCTCCCTGAAATTACAATCCTTTAATGTTTTAAGGGAACTACCTCCCTTGATTTATCCCCTTAATATAGTAATAACTCTTGATCCTACCAAGTGGTCCTGCATTAAAATATCATTAGGACCTATGCATATCATTTAGCTCCCATCTATAAAAGAAGATACCTTGGGGTAAGTCTCATGTTATTGTTTCAATGCAGAACTCATGGAAAAGTTCAACTACCCATATATGAGGGTTGAGACTTAGGACACCATTTAATGTAGAATTTTAATTCATTATACCAATTTTGATTTATTTTCTTAATCATTTCGTCAACCATATTTTTAGGAGTGTCGAGCACTAGTCATAATGTAAAATTTCTTGGTACTTTATTCAACAATCACCACAATTCAACATAGGAAAGTTACATTAAACTTACTTTTAAATTTTTTATTTAACTAGAATCCTCTCATAATTTGGAAATTTATCACATAAATTTCTCTTATCCATTTTATTTATCCATAAGTTTATCACCAATGGGATTAGTTAATGACACTTTTAATTCAAAACAACGGAGGAATATACTCTTTCAAATGAAATTGGAATTTTAATTAACTAACGACTCATAAATGAAATAGCTCAAAAATAGATAATAGATCATTTATTAATTAAAAACAGGACTAGTCAAGTGAGATTCCTCCATAAATTTTTATGTATCACATATAAGAAACTTCAAAAACTTTAAATGACCAATCCTATATAACATTAAATTCCCCCATGGGGTCATGTACTAAGAAATAATAGATATAGTAAAGGCGACCTACAAGTGTCCCATTAATCCATTTTGGGTTATACTAAAAACAACCTGCAAACTTTAAAACATTATGATTTTAAACACCCTTATTGTGTTCACATTATAAGAACTTTACATCATAAATAACCTACTTGGGTTTATTCAGGTGTATCTCATAACTATAAAAGTCCCATACTAACCTACATGGGTAAAAAAATGTCTATAAGAAACTAATTTGTGTCAGATTAAATGTTTAGAAATGTTTATATTTATTCAGTGATTTCTATGTATATTAAGCTCATAAAGATGGTTCAATTATATTGTCTACCATTTCCCAATTTATAAATCACCCATACACTTTATAAATTGAAAATTATAACCCATTTAATTGCAACAAGTATGTTTCGGCATGAAACCAATGGTCTATGGCTCAAATATTTCATGAATGGTTAGTTAAGGTGTCACCATCAATCTATGCGAGAAAACACAAATAAACATTCTAAATAAGCTCAATGCATTAAAATAAACATTGAATGATACTACGTAAGTGGGGAAACACTCAAGAAAGGTACACAAATAAATATAATAAAAATAACACTATAGTTATCAAAACATGATTATATAAGAAAATGTGATAATAAACTATGTATTATATTATACAAAATAACATGATAAATAATTACACAAGGCACATCTATCATTGAAACCACATAGTATGGAATAAACATGACATTTAAATCTCTATATTCTAGAATAATTTCTGCAATAATGATTATTTTCCAAACCGAGTTAAGGGTAAAATATTGTAAATCTCATAAGTCATTAACAGTAGAAATTGAACTATTCACTTAATGTGAAATCATAATCAAATGTAATAATGAACAACACAAACAATATTACAATCCCTTGTCACTTTGTCATTTCCCTATGTGTGCGTTGATCAATCCCAAACAAATTTATTTATCAACTTCCAACACATTACTAATATCCTATTTACCAGCCCAAAATAGTAATACAAAAGGAAGAAAAACACATCTAATACCAGTTTGTAACATCCTAACCTAGGATCAACTGAAACGGTACCCCAATCCAGTTAGTCGCATGGCCTCAAGAGTTCCTCCTCATACATCAGAGGCTACTGACTGACAGTGAGGGTCTAATGATGGTATGGCGGGGAGACTATACCCTCATGATTAGATTATCATAACGGTATCATATGGATAAAAAATAGTAGCATTAGAAAAATAATAGTGTGGCAGAAGATAGTAGAAATAAATTGATTAAGGAGGCAATTGCAAATATAAAACTATGAATGCATATCTGGATGAGGATACATAACTAAAACATCAGCATATGGTATAATGCGGTATAATAAATGAATAAAGAAAATAAAAAAAACAAGGGCTAACTCACTAAGTATCCAGATCTTTGGGGTAGTCTCGTACTCCTAACTTTCATCTCTTTGTACAAGAATAATAGTACACACAATCCATTAAACCTAAACCTATAATCATGAGGTTAGTTTGGGTACCCTATTAAAATGGAGGTACAAATAGGGTGTGATTTATACTCAGTAGGACACCACCAAAATTTTATAAATCTATATATTTAGTGAATTTATAATATATCAATTCGAAAGTGTGATAGGTGAAGAAATAACTAAATATAAGTAAACAAGCCAGCTTAGGTCACATAAGGACACCTAGCCCACCATACCTACTTTGGCCTAAGTCAGAATATCTCAAGGCACGATCAACCTATGAAATATATTACATGTAGATAACTGTATATATACACATATTATTATTCTCTTGGCATACATTCAAGGAAGACTTCTAGGCTGTCATAAACATCAAGTGTAATTATACACCAAACCCAAGAATGTTCTTTAGCTTGGAATATGAATTCCTAGATTTTATCAGATCAAATACTAAGAATTTAATACAGATTTCTTCATAATAATTTAATATAGATGGAATCTTAATAATATAATAAAGATGGAATCCTGATCTAGTCCATGGTGATCTATAAAGAGGAACTCATTTATCGCCCCAGGAGCACTATAAATACCTATCACCATACGAGTTCATACAAGGAAATATATAAAGGGAATCCCAGGTGTCACTCTTAGCATGGTGTAAATCATAACCCTTTGATCCCATCATAGGTATACCACAAAGGGGATCAAGTATCGTTCTTGTCCTAGTATAACCATAACACCCACTATGCCCATCCAAGGTAGCTCCCCTAGGGAACCAGTATCACTCAATTGTAAGTAAAACATTTGATCATAGATTACATACAAGTAATTATATAAATAATCCAAGTATCACTCCTAAAATAATATAATTCAAGTAACATATGATCTCATCCTTGGTGTTCCAAAATCAGGAGACCTAGGTATTTCTCATGGTACATATAATTTCAACAAAAAATGAGCATATCAAAGGTTTTCTGTAAAAAAATAATATAAGTATCGCTCAATGTGTAATAATTCATTAAATCATATAATTTTAAATAAGAATAAAGGACATGTACATAAGCTTGATTCATCATAATTCAAGAAAAAATAAAAAATGATAACTATATATTTAATCATGCCACACCACAAGATGAGTATAATTATAGGGGGCCACATACATTTAACATTTAAATTAAAGAATAATAATTTATATATACTAAATCAGGATATATACAGTCTATCAAATTGATTTACTATCCTAAGAATTAATACAGAGTTAGAAAAAAGTCATCACATGAAAATGATTTACCCTTCACTTTACTTTTATTTTAAATTATTACTTTTAAATATATCCCAAACCAAAACCCCTTAGGATGTGGTTGGACATAAGTATAAGGCCCCAGCCTTAAACCTTACTTAATCTTGAGTTATTACAAGATTACACATTGAGGATCTTTTCAGGTTTAGAGTTTTAGAGAATTAGATCATAAAACTTGCATTACATTCCACATTTAAACAAAGTGGTTACATAAAATATAGTATTTATTTTTTCCATCAACAGAAACATATTTAAAAATAAATCATGGATTCTTTTTTGACACTTCCTTGACACTATCATCATATCATATACCTTTCCCTTGACCTGTGAAAAACATTTCAAAAAACTTGGGATGAGCATAAAAAGATCAGTAAGGGATATAAAAATATATGGAAAGGAAACATGGGTACATATATACATAAGAATTAAATCATAATTTACCCATAAAACATAAGCACTTCAACATAACTCATCAAATCATGAATAAATCATAGAAATCATAAGACATAAAGGTAACTTGAGGCATTCATAACATTCTTACGTAGGGAGTAACCCTCTTGGTTACGTTTGGAATACCCATCATAGTATATTACCTAAATCTCTTCGGAGAAACCTTAACGTTACACTCCTTCACATTACCCAATGCATTGGAGAGCTATATCAGGCTCACCCACCCTTAGTTTATCACGGAACCACCCGTCTTCATAATAATGCCCAAGAACCTCAACATAATCGTATCACATAAAACATGTATAAACGAAACATAACATTTCCACCTTTCAATCACAAAATATCAATACAACACATTGATATAAAAACATTATGAAAACCATTTTCAATACAAAAATAAAAGAAGAGTAAAACACGGTATTTATTTTTCTTTTTTTTTAAAAAGTATGGCTTGTAGAGGAAGCCAAAACTCAAATAATGGTCACGGCGGCGGAGAAGTCGTTGTCGCCGCATACATACGACAAAAACATTCCCTTTTGTCGTTTAGTAAAACGCTTCGTATAAAAAATATTCCTTTTGGATAAATGTAAAAGTCATAGGGGTTTATACACCATATAAAAGAAGGTTGTGTATAAAACAAAATATGTCTCAATGAAAGGAGATTGAGACGAAGTCCCATACCTCAGGTCCGACTTGACTCGGTCGTTCTTTAATCTCCTGAATAATAAACTTGAGTTAATTTCTACTTGTTTAATAACCTTTTTAAAGTTCATTATTCCTTTTATATCACTTATTTCCATGTCATGAACACTATGTAATTATTTAAGTTAATAACGGTCGTTTTAACGATCATTGGTACTTGAGTAAAAAATAAAACCTTTATAATTACATGTTGTTCATGTATCCATTATATCCATAATTATAATAATTATTTATATATCATATATATCCAGTATATACATGCATTTATAATATTACATAATCATTTAGAGGCATGAAATGAAATGCACCGTTCATGGAGACGGTAGGCCGTACGTACGCGTGAACGCTACTTTCATTTCTATTTCATATTTTATAGAATGGAATCATAAAGATATAAAGGTATATTATAATTCCAGTATAATATAATATATAATATCATAGTTTCATCCTTTATACGTCCCATATATGGTATTTAACGAATCAAATCACTTTGAGGTGGCAGTAGTCCGCACTTCCTTAAATGAAGATATCGCGTTTACCCATAATGGAAACCATAAAGGTATGACCAAAATGAAAAATACAGAATCTTAAGGAAAAAATAAACATATTATATATCATATATAAATATAGTGACATCTTAAGGGCCACCTTTGAAGATGTTAAAATAATGTTGAACAATCATCGTTTCGGGAGGCATAAATTCAGCATCCACGGAAACAGTATGTCCTTTAACCATTAGACGTAGGTGTTTATAAGTGTAGCTCAAATCCTTCCTATAACAACATCCTAGTATATTTAGGATACTGGAGTTGTTACAAATGAAAATAATAAAAAGAGTTTATGGGGTTGGAGAAGCAAAATCAAACAAAAGTACTCAAAAGAAGACATTACCTTAAAATCGGGTAACTCTTTTAGATTTGAGCTCAAAGGAATTCCTTGGGAAGACTTATGACCAAAGTTAGGATTCAAGGAGTAATAGAGGGATGTGGAGAGCCAAAATGGTCTGGGGTTGGCCGAGCCAAAGGCTTTGGGAGTGTGGGTAAGGAGGTAGAGGTGGGGGACTTTTATAAGAGGAGAGGAGGGGCAATCTTGGAAGGTAAAGAAAAGTCACTTTATTTTAAAATGGTATTCGGATTTAAGTGGTCCCACATTGATTTTTTTCTAGGATAAGGTGATAAGGGTTATAAATACACCCATACAATAGGTTTTGGCCATGTTTAGGTCTTAGATTTTACATTATCATTCCATTTTATTTAAATCATTAAATAATGAGGTCATCGCTGCATCATCATGATGTCATAAATAATTTAATTTATTTAAAGTCTAAAAATTATAAAAAAAATACTATGATGTAGGAAATCTTTTTATCTTTCCAATTACTATTTATAATAAAAAATCTTATCTTTATAACCCCATGTGAAATTTTTTGTAGTAAAACATCTCATGTTTGTGTCATTTTTAGTTTTACAATAAATAAAAAGTTATTTATGTCATTTCCCAACCAAAGTGGCTCCATGGGGTCCCCAAGTTGACCCATGGATTTTATTGGTCGGCCATGACACATCCAATGAGGTTAGGACGTGTGTCAAGATCATCTCATTTTATTAAAGCATTATTTTTACCTTAAACTACACTAATTACCTCTAATCGCGATTAAGAACTTAAGAGTTACTATTCACCAAAAAAGTATTTTAATCTCATTGAACCACATTTTACTTCTTAATTACAATAATTTATGTCGGATTTTTGAAATTCAAAACACAGAAGTGGTAAAATTTCATTAAAACCAAAAATCAGTTTTTATAAGTACCACTTAGTGGTTTCACTATTCATCAAAAATTGAAGTTTTTCAGAAAAATACAAAAAATTCACCCTAAGCTATATTTGATATTCCGAAATCAAAAATGAAGTCTATTTTACAAAATTCAAAACATATAAGTCACATTAATTAATTTAATAATTAATTCCCGCTGTCATGACAAATAGCGTGTTTTTATGAAACAATAACTATCAAAAGATTGACACCAGTTTAAGTCCAATTTCAAAGTGAAATTGATTCCAATGACCACCATTAGATTAAATGGTAAAAATATATTCTAATTTCACTTCAAAACCAATTCAAAATATAATCTAATCATATAAATAAATGAGATTAAAATCAGTTTTGATATAAAATGCAGTATTTTTCACTATTCATTAAAAAATGAACATTGTCTGAAAAAATACAAAAATTCACACAAAATAAATTTTGATGTCCCAATAATAATGAATAAGTTTATTTTGACAAACATAGATTATAAAATTTTCAAAAGATAGATTTAAAAATTGTTTTCCATCAAAAGGCAGTAAAACAATCTTTTAAAAATATTAGTGTATTTCATGCTTAAGATTGGATTTATTTTCATTTTAAGCCTCTAAAACACTATCTAATTCATTAATTGACATAGATAAAAATATCTATTATTCATTACTTACTTGGGATGTTAAATCCTTCCCCCCTTTAGAAAATTGCATCCCCGCAATTTATTTACTTATCGAATAAATGGAGCATTCACCAATCTTTTTTTCAATTCCTGAAAACAATCATCACATTCTTTTGTCCAGATAAACTTAACACCCTTCCGAGTTAGCTTAGTCATTGGACTAGATAACCGTGAAAAATTTCTAACAAACCTTCGGTAATATCCTTCCAAACCAAGGAAACTACGAATCTCTATTACATTTGTGGGTCTTGGCCAGTCATTCACAACTTTTGTTTTTGAAGGATCAAACGTTATCCCATATTTAGAAACAATATGACCAAGGAATGAAATTTGTTGCAACCAAAACTCACAATTTATGAATTTTCCATACAGTTTCTTTTCTTTTAAGGTTTTCAAGATAACCCTTAAATGTATTTCATGCTCCTCTTTACTTTTAGAAAACACCAAAATATCATCAATGAAAACCACCACAAACTTATCCAAGAACTCATGGAAAATTCTATTCATTAAGTCCATGAATAGAGAAGGTGCATTGGTTAGCCCAAAAGGCATTACTACAAATTCATAATGGCCATATCCTGTACGGAATGCGGTCTTCGGAACATCTTCTTCCTTTACCTTCAGCTGATGGTACCCCAATCTCAAGTCAATCTTTGAAAAATACTGAGCTCCCTGGAGCTGATCAAACAAATCATCGATATGAGGCAAAGGATATTTGTTCTTAACAGTGATGTTATTCAAGGCACTATAATCAATGCAAAGTCTCATTGAACCATATTTATTTTTAACAAATAAAACAGGAGCACCCATGGTGATGTGCTAGGTCGAATGAATCCTTTCTCTAACAAATCTTGCAATTTCTCCTTCAACTCTAAAAGTTCAATTTGAGCCATTCAATAAGGGGGTTTTGAAATTGGCTTAGCATCAGAAACTAAGTCAACAGTAAACTCAACTTCCTGATCTGGTATTATTCCAGGAAACTCATCAGGAAAAACATCAGGATACTCATTTACCACTGGCACATCATTAATCTGAATAGTTCCTTTATTTTCAATGATGTGTGCAAGGTAACATTCATTTCCATCATTTACATGTTTCTTGTCCTCTTGATAAGTTATCAACAGTAAGGGTTCATTCTTGTACACAAACTGAAAGTCTTTCTGAAAATAAACTTCTTTAGCTCTACAGTCAATCTTAGCATGGTAAATAGAGAGCCAATCCATACCCAGGATAACATCAAACTCTACTAGAGGTAGAAAAATAAGGTTTGCAAGTAGGTTCTTTCCACAGATAAGGATAGGAAGATTCTTATAAATTCTTTTTGCCTCAACATTTCCCCCAGGTGTTTTTACCAATAGTTCAGGAGTCATTTCTTGAGATGGTATTCCCATTTTACTAGAAAAGGTTTCAGAGATGAAAGAATGTGTAGACCCCGAATCAAACAACACACTGGCATAATCTGAAAAAACAAACAAAGTACCTGATACAACTTTATTTGATGGCCCGAAATCTTCTAAAGTAGTTGCAAAGGATTTCACCACCCCTTTCTGCTTGTAGTCTAACTTCTTCCCATCACCCAAGCTCTTTGTTGGACACTCGTTTGTATAGTGACCCATCTCATTGCACTTATAACATTTCACTAACTGTAAATCAAATTTGGTCTTACCTTCACCTTGATCTTTTTTAGTGCAATCACAAGCCTTATGTCCCATCTTACCATATCGGTATCACTTTCCAGAATTCAGAAGACATTCCCCAGCATGCCTTTTTCAACATTTATCAAAAACTGGAAACTTAGTTTTCTTACCATCAGACTTTTTTGAAGAATTCTTACCTTTCTCCTGCCACCTCGGTCTCTTCTTCTGTTGGTTGTTATAGGACACTTGATCATATTCAAGATCCTTTTCCACCTTATCAGCGCATCAAAAAAGCTTTTCATAACTTTTAAACTCACGAGAATCTAATGACCTTCGATATTTTGGATTTAATCCTGAGTAAAAACGATTGATTTTACTATCAAGGTCTCGGATAAAATTTGGAGCATACCTTGCCAGTCGAGTGAACCTTTCTTCATAGGCAGCCACTGAGTCTTCCTCTTTCCTCAATTCCAAGAATTGCGTTTCCATCCTTAGTCGAACAGCCTTAGGGAAATACTTCTCAAGAAACATACCTCTGAATTCATCCTAGTCAAGAGCATCAATCTCATCGGCGTCCCTTATATTTTTAACCATAGACCACCACTGATCTGCCTCACCCTCTAAAAGGTAAAAAGAAAGACTAACCTTCTGATTTTCTAAACACCCCATGACATCGAAAATCTTCCCCAGTGCTTTAATCCACCTTTTAGATAACACAGGGTCAGATGATCCTCTGAATGATGGGGGATGTTGCCTCATAAAATGATCCACCACTTACATGTTCTTCTGCGGTTGATTTGGATGATCTCGTGTATGGATACCACCGTCATTTATTGCTTGAGTCAACTGCGCCATTACTGCAACAAACATTTCAGTTCCAATTCCGACCATTTCAGGATGCTGATTCGGAAGGTTATTGCCTTCTGCATGCCTTCCTAGCACTGCTTCCATGTTTCCTCTGCGGAAAATCATTCTGAACAAACATGTCTTATATAAAGCAACATGGTAATCTTCAAATACTATATCACTTAAATTTGACCATAAAAAAATATTTTTGGATAATCATTTAATATAATTCTAACTCCTAATGTTATCTAAACCGACTTTTGATACCAACTATAAGGCCCCAGCCATAAACCTTACTTAATATTGAGTTATTATAAGATTACACAATGAGGATATTATCAGGTTTAGAGTTTTAGAGAATTAGATCATAAAACTTTCATTACATTCCACATTTAAACAAAGTGGTTACATAAAAGATAGTATTCATTTTTTCCATCAACGGAAACATATTTAAAAATAAAGCATGGATTCTTTCTGGACACTTCCTTGACACTATCATCATATCATGTACCTTTCCCTTGACCTGTAAAAAACATTTCAAAAAACATGGGATGAGCATAAAAAGCTCAGTAAGGGATATAAAAATATATGGAAAGGAAACATGGGTACATATATACATATGAATGAAATCATATTTTAACCATAAAACATATGCACTTCAACATACCTCATCAAATCATGAATAAATCATAGAAATCATAAGACATAAAGGTAACTTGAGGAATTCATAACATTCTTACGTAGGGAGTAACCCTCTTCGTTATGTTTGGAATACCCATCACAGTATATTCCCTAAATCTCTTCGGAGAAACCTTAACGTTACACTCCTTCGCATTACCCAATGCATTGGAGAGCTATATCGGGCTCACCCACCCTTAGTTTATCACGGAACCACCCGTCTTCATAATAATGCCCAAGAAACTCAACATAATTATATCACATAAAACATGTATAAAGGAAACATAACATTTCCACCTTTCAATCACAAAATATCAATACAACACATTGATATAAAAACATTATGAAAACCATTTTCTATACCAAAATAAAAGAAGACTAAAACATGTAATTTATTTTTCTTTTAAAAAAAATGTATGGCTTGTAGAGGAAGCCGAAACTCAAATAATGGTCACAGCGGTGGAGAAGTCGTTGTCGCCGCATACGTACGACAAAAAAAATTCCCTTTTGTCGTTTAGTAAAACGCTTCGTATAAAAAATATTCCTTTTGGATAAACATAAAATTCAAAGGGGTTTATACACCGTGTAAAATAAGGTTGTGTATAAAACAAAATATGCCTCAATGAAAGGAGATTGAGACGAAGTCCCATACCTCAGGTCCGACTTGACTCGTTCGTTCCTTAATCTCCTGAATAATAAACTTGAGTTAATTTCTACTTGTTTAAGAACCTTTTTCAAGTTCATTATTCCTTTTATATCACTTATTTCCATGTCATTAACACTATGTAATTATTTAAGTTAATAACGGTCGTTTTAATGATCATTGGTATTTGAGTCAAAAATAAACCCTTTATAATTACATGTTTATCATGTATCCATTATATCAATAATTATAATCATTATGTATATATCATATATATCCAGTATATACAAGCATTTATAATATTACATAATTATTTAGAGGTAAGAAATGAAATGCACTGTTCATGGAGACGGTAGGCCGTACGTACGCATGAACGTTACTTTCATTTCTATTTTGTATTTTATAGAATGGAATCATAATGATATAAAGGTATATTATAATTCCAGTATAATATCATATATAATATCATAGTTCCATCCTTTATACATCCAACATATGGTATGTAACGAATCAAATCACTTTGAGGGGGCGGTAGTCCGCACTTCCTTAAATGAAGATATCGCGTTTACCCATAATGGAAACCATAAAGGTATGCCCAAAATGAAAAATACAGAAGCTTAAGGAGAACATAAACATATTATATATAATATATAAATATAGTGACATCTTAATGGCCACCTTTGAAGGTGTTAAAATAATGTTGAACAATCATCGTTTCGAGAGGCATAAATTCAGCATCCACGGAAACAGTATGTCCTTTAACCATTAGATGTAGGTGTGTGTAAGTGTAGCTCGAATACTTCTTATAAAAACATCCTAGTATATTTAGGATACTGGAGTTGTTACAAAAGAAAAGAATAAAAAGAGTTTAGGGGGTTGGAGAAGCAAAATCAAACAAAAGGACTCAAAAGAAGACATTACCTTAAAATCGGGTAACTCTCTTAGATTTGAGCTCAAAGGCTTCCTTTGGAAGACTTATTCCCCAAGTGACGCTTCAAGGAGTAAGAGAGGTATGAGGAGAGCCAAAATGGGAAGGATTTGGCCAAGCCAAAATCTTTGGGAGTGTGGGTAAGGAGGTAGAGGTGGGGGCCTTTTATAAGAGGAGAGGAGGGGCAATCTTGGAAGGTAAAGAAAAGTCACTTAATTTTAAAATGGTATTCGGATTTAAGAGGTCCCACATTGATGTGTTTCGAGGATAAGGTGATTAGGGTTATAAATCCACCCATACAATAGTTTTTGGCCATGTGCAGGTCTTATATTTTACATCATCATTCCATTTTATTTAAATCGTTAAATAATGATGTCATCGCTACATCATCATGATGTCATAAATAATTTAATTTATTTAAAGTATAAAAATTATAAAAAAATACTATGATGTAGGAAATATTTTTAGCTTTCCAATGACAATTTATAATCAAAAATCTGATATTTATAACCCCATGTAAAAATTATTTTAGTAAAACAATTCATGTTTGGGTCATTTTTACTTTTACATTAAATAAAAAGTTATTTATGTCATTTCCCAACCAAAGTGGCTCCATGGGGTCCCCAAGTTGACCCATGGATTTTCTTGGTCGGCCATGACACATCCAATGAGGGTAGGACTTGTGTCAAGCTCATCTCATTTTATGAAAGCATTATTTTTACCTTAAACTACACTAATTACCTCTAATCGCGATTAAGAACTTAAGAGTTACTATTCACCAAAAAATTATTTTAATCTTATTGAACCACATTTTACTTCTTAATTACAACCATGTATGTTGTATTTTTGAAATTAAAAACACATAAGTGGTAAAATTTTATTTAAACGAAAAATCAGTTTTTATAAGTACCACTTAGTGGTTTCACTATTCATCAAAAATTGAAGTTTTTCAGAAAAATACCAAAAATTCACCCTAAGCTATATTTGATATTTCGAATTCAAAAATTAAGTCTATTTTAAAAAATTCAAAACATATAAGTCACATTAATTAATTAAATAATTAATTCTCACTTTCATGACAAATAGCGTGTTTTTATGAAACAATATGTATCAAAAGATTGACACCAGTTTAAGTCAAATTTCAAAGTGAAATTGATTCCAATGACAAAAATTGGATTAAATGGTAAAAATATATTCTAATTTCACTTCAAAACCAATTAAAAAGATAATCTAATCATATAAATAAATTAGATTAAAAAGTAGTTTTGATGTAAAATGCAGTATTTTTCACTATTCATTAAAAAATGAACATTGTCTGAAAAATACCAAAAAATCACACAAAGTAAATTTGATGTCCCAATCATAAAGAATAAGTTTATTTTGAAAAACATAGCTTATAAAATTGTCAAAATATAGATTTAAAAATGGTTTTCCATCAAAAGGCAGTAAAACAATCTTTTAAAAATATTAGAGTATTCCATGCTTAAGATTGGATTTATTTTCATTTTAAGCCTCTAAAACACTATCTTATTCATTAATAGACATAGATAAAAATATCTATTATTCATTACTTACTTGGGATGTTACATCCTTCCCCCTTTAGAAAATTGCGTCCCTGCAATTTATTTACTTATCGAATAAATGGGGGTACTTATCCCTCATTGCATTTTCAGATTCCCATGTTGCCTCTTCCATCATGTGGTTTTTCCACAAAACCTTTACCTGATTAATCACCTTATTCTGTAACACCTGCTCCCTGTGGTCAAGAATCTAGACCGGTTGTTCCTCATAAGATAGGTTCTCTTCCAGCTGAACTACCTCTGGACTCATAACATGAGATGGATCTGGCACATACTTTCTCAACATCGAAACGTGAAAAACATTGTGTACCTGAGATAAACTCGGAGGTAAAGCCACCCGGTATGCAACTGATCCAACTCTCTCCAGAATTTCATATGGTCCAATAAACCTTGGACTCATCTTTCCTTTCTTACCAAATCTCATCACACTTTTCCAAGGAGAAACCTTGAGAAAAACATGATCACCTACCTCAAAAGATAGATCCTTCCTCCGGTTATCCGCATAACTTTTCTGCCTGCTCTAATCTGTTCTCATGTGCTTCTGAATCAGCTGAACTTTTTCTGTCATCTCTTCTACCAATTCTGGTCCCATCAACTTCCTTTCACCCACTTCATCCCAGAAAGCTGGAGTTCGACACTGCTTCCCATATAATGCCTGAAATGGTGCCATCTGTATACAAGAATGAAAACTGTTATTATATGAAAATTCAACCAAAGAAAGATGTTGGCCCCAACTTCCCTGATAATCCATAGAACAAGCTCGTAGAATATCCTCCAAGGTCTGAATTGTTCGTTCTGACTGCCCATCTGATTGAGGATGAAATGTTGTACTAAAATTTAATTCAGTACCCAATGACTTCTGAAGGCCCTTCCAAAAGTTAGAAGTTAACCTGGGATCACGATAAGATACAATGGAGAGGGGAACTCCATGTAACCTGACTATCTCTTTAAGATACAAACGGGAAAGTTGATCTAGGGAAAAAGTATCTCATATAGCAAGGAAATGAGCAGATTTATTCAAGCGATCAACAATAACCCAGATTGCATTATTACCTCGAGATGTCTTCGGTAATCCCATAACAAAGTCCATGGATATATTCTCCCATTTCCACTCTGGCACTGGTAAAGGCTGAAGCATCCCTTTCAGTAACTGCTGCTCTGCTTTAACCTGTTGACATGTCAAACACTTCACAGTAAAATCTGTAATATCTCTTTTCATTTCATCCCACCAGTAATACTCCCGTAGATCTCTATACATCTTAGTACTGCCAGGATGAACTGAAAACGGAGAACTATGAGCTTCACATAACAACTCTCTCTTCAAATTTGAATCACAAGGCACACACAATCTCTTCCCAAATCTCAGAACGCAATCATTATCAATGTTGAATTCAGGCAACTTACCTTTCTGAACCAGCTCTACCTTTTTCTGCAACTCACTGTCTTGCTTCTGTGCTTGCCTGATTCTATCTGATAGATATGATCTCACTGATACCTGAAACAAAACAGAAGAACTTCCTACACCAACAACTTTTATGCCAAAGTTCATCAAATCCTTAACCAAAGGATCACGTTCCAAACGCAACATTGCTAATAAATCATTACTTTTTCAACTCAAAGCATCAACCACTTTATTTGCTTTTCCTGGATGGTAATGAATTGTACAATCATAATCCTTGATTAATTCCAGCCATCTCCTCTGTCTCATGTTTAACTCTTTCTGAGTGAATATATACTTTAAACTTTTGTGATCAGTATATATTTCACACTTTACTCCATACAAATGTTGCCTCCAAATTTTTAAAGCGAAAACAACAACAGCTAATTCCAAAACATGTGTAGGGTAATTTACCTCATGAGTTTTCAACTATCGTGAAACATAAGAAATTACCTGATCATTCTGCATTAGGATTCAACCAAGTCCTTTCAATGAAGCATCACTGTATATAACAAACTCACCATTCCTGGAAGGTAGTGCCAAAACTGGATCATTCACCAATCTTCTTTTCAATTCCTGAAAACAATCATCACATTCTTTTGTCCAAATAAACTTAACACCCTTCCGAGTTATCTTAGTCATTGGACTAGATAACCGTGAAAAATTTCTAACAAACCTTTGGTAATATCCTGCCAAACCAAGGAAACTACGAATCTCTGTTACATTTGTGGGGCTTGGCCAGTCTTCCACAACTTTTGTTTTTGCAGGATCAATAGTTATCCCATCTTTAGAAACAATATAACCAAGGAAAGAAATTTGTTGCAACCAAAACTCACACTTGCTGAATTTTCCATACAGTTTCTTTTCTTTTAAGGTTTGCAAGATAACCCTTAAATTTCTTTCATGCTCCTCTTTACTTTTAGAAAACACAAAAATATCATCAATGAAAACCACCACAAACTTATCCAAGAACTCATGGAAAATTCTATTCATTAAGTCCATGAATACAGCAGCTGCATTGGTTAGCCCAAAAGGCATTACTACAAATTCATAATGGCCATATCTTGTACGGAATGCGGTCTTCGGAACATCTTCTTCCTTTACCTTCAGCTGATGGTACCCCGATCTCAAGTCAATCTTTGAAAAATACTGAGCTCCCTGGAGCTGATCAAACAAATCATCGATATGAGGCAAAAGATATTTGTTCTTAACAGTGATGTTATTCAAGGCTCTATAATCAATGCAAAGTCACATTGAACCATCTTTCTTTTTAACAAATAAAACAGGAGAACCCCATGGTGATGTGCTAGGTCGAATGAAACCTTTCTCTAATAAATCTTGCAATTTCTCCTTCAACTCTAAAAGTTCAATTTGAGCCATTCGATAAGGGGGTTTTGAAATTGTCTTAGCATCAGGAACTAAGTCAACAGTAAACTCAACTTCCCGATCTGGTATTATTCCAGGCAACTCATCAGGAAAAACATCAGGATACTCATTTACTACTGGCACGTCTTTAATCTGAACAGTTCCTTTATTTTCAACGATGTGTGCAAGGTAACATTCATTTCCATCTTTTACAAGTTTCTTGGCCTCTTGATAAGTTATCAACAGTAAGGTTTCATTCTTGTACACAAACTGAAATTCTTTCTGAAAATAAACTTCTTTATCTCTACAGTCAATCTTAGCATGGTAAATAGAGAGCCAATCCATACCCAGGATAACATCAAACTCTACTAGAGGTAGAATAATAAGGTTTGCAAGTAGGTTCTTTCCACAGATAAGGACAGGAAGATTCTTATAAATTCTTTTTGCCTCAACATTTCCCCCAGGTGTTTTTACCAAAAGTTCAGGAGTCATTTCTTGAGATGGTATTCCCATTTTACTAGAAAAGGTTTCAGAGATGCAAGAATGTGTAGACCCCGAATCAAACAACACACTGACATAATCTGAAAAAACAAACAAAGTACATGATACAACTTCATTTGATGGCCCGACATCTACTGAAGTAGTTTCAAAGGATTTCACCACCCCTTTCTGCTTGTAGTATAACTGCTTCCCATCACCCAACCTCTTTGTAGGACACTCGTTTGTATAGTGACCCATCTCATTGCACTTATAACATTTCACTAACTGTAAATCAAATTTGGTCTTACCTTCACCTTGATCTTTTTCAGTGCAATCACGAGCCTTATGTCCCATCTTACCACATCAGTAACACTTTCCAGAATTCAGAAGACATTCCCCAACATGCCTTTTTTCCACATTTATCACAAACTGGAAACTTAGTTTTCTTACCATCAGACTTTTTTGAATAATTATTACCTTTCTCCTGCCACCTCGGTCTCTTCTTCTATTGGTTCTTATAGAACACTTGATCATCGTCAAACTCCATTCCTACCTTCTCAGCACGTCGAACAAGCTTTTCATAACTTTTAAACTCACGAGAAGCTAATGCTGTTCGATATTTTGGCTTTAATCCTGAGTAAAAACGATTGATTTTACTATTAAGGTCTCGGATAAAATTTGGAGCATACCTTGCCAGTCGAGTGAACCTTTCTTCATAGGCAGCCACTGAGTCTTCCTCTTGCCTCAATTCCAAGAATTTCTTTTCCATCCTTAGTCGAACAGCCTTAGGAAAATACTTCTCAAGAAACATACCTTTGAATTCATCCCAGTCAAAAGCATCAATCGCATCGGCGTCCCTGATATTTTTAACCATAGACCACCACTGATCTGCCTCACCCTCCAAACGGTAAATAGAAAGACTAACCTTTTGATTGTCTGAACACCCCATGACATCGAAAATCTTCTCCAGTTCTTTAATCCACACTTCAGCTAACACAGGGTCAGATGATCCTCTGAATGATGGGGGATGTTGCCTCATGAAGTGTTCCACCACTGACATGTTCCTCTGCGGTTGATCTGGCTGATCTCGTGTATGGATACCACTGCCATTTATCGCTTGAGTCAACTGCGTCATTACTACAACAAACTATTGAGTTCCAATTCCGACCATCTCAAGATGCTGATTCGGAAGGTTATTTCTTTCTGCATGCCTTCTTAGCACTGCTACCCTATTTCCTCTGTGGAAAACCATTCTGAACAAACATGTCTTAGATGAAGCAACATGGTAATCTTCAAATACTATATCACTTCAATTTGACCAAAAAAAATATTTTTGGATAATCATTTAATAGAATTCTAACTCCTAAAGTTATCTAAACCGACCTTTGATACCAACTATAAGGCCCCAGCCTTAAACCTTACTTAATCTTGAGTTATTACAAGATTACACATTAAGGATATTTTTAGGTTTAGAGTTTTATAGAATTAGATCATAAAACTTGCATTACATTCCACATTTAAACAAAGTGGTTACATAAAAGATAGTATTCATTTTTTCCATCAACGGAAACATATTTAAAAATAAAGCATGGATTCTTTCTTGACACATCCTTGACACTATCATCATATCATGTACCTTTCCCTTGACCTGTGAAAAACATTTCAAAAAACATGGGATGAGCATAAAAAGATCAGTAAGGGATATAAAAATATATTGAAAGGAAACATGGGTACATATATATATAAGAATGAAATCATACTTTACACATAAAACATAAGCACTTCAACATACCTCATCAAATCATGAATAAATCATAGAAATCATATGACATAAAGGTTACTTGAGGCATTCATAACATTCTTTTGTAGGGAGTAACCCTCTTGGTTACGTTTGGAATACCCATCATAGTATATTCCCTAAATCTCTTCAGAGAAACCTTAACATTACACTCCTTCGCGTTACCCAATGCATTGGAGAGCTATATCATGCTCACCCACCCTTAGTTTATCACGGAAACACCCATCTTCATAATAATTCCCAATAACCTCAACATAATCATATCACATAAAACATGTATAAAGGAAATATAACATTTCCACCTTTCAATCCCAAAATATCAATACAACACATTGATATAAAAACATTATGAAAACCATTTTCAATGCCAAAATAAAAGAAGAGTAAAACATTGTATTTTTTTTAAAGTATGGCTTGTAGAGGAAGCCGGAACTCAAATAATGGTCACGGCGGCGGAGAAGTCGTTGTCGCTGCTTACATACGACAAACACATTCCCTTTTTTCATTTAGTAAAACGCTTCGTATAAAAAATATTCCTTTTGGATAAACGTAAAATTCAAAGTGGTTTATACACCGTATAAAAGAAGGTTGTGTATAAAACAAAATATGCCTCAATGAAAGGATATTGAGACGAAGTCCCATACCTCAGGTCCGACATGACTCGGTCGTTCATTAATCTCCTGAATAATAAACTTGAGTTAATTTATACTTGTTTAAGAACCTTTTTCAAGTTCATTATTCATTTTATATCACTTATTGCCATGTCATGAGCACTATGTAATTATTTAAGTTAATAACGGTCGTTTTAACAATCATTGGTACTTGAGTCAAAAATAAACCCTTTATAATTACATGTTGTTCATGTATCCATTACATCCAGAATTATAATAATTATGTATACATCATATATATCCAGTATATACATGAAATTATAATATTACATAATCATTTAGAGGTAATAAATGAAATGCACCATTCATGGAGACGGTAGGTCATACGTACGCATGAACGCTACTTTCATTTCTATTTCATATTTTATAGAATGGAATCATAATGATATAAAGGTATATTATAATTCCAGTATAATATCATATATAATATCATAGTTCCATCTTTTATACGTCCCACATATGGTATTTAATGAATCAAATCACTTTGAGGGGGCGGTAGTCCACACTTCCTTAAATGAAGATATCACGTTTACCCATAGTGGAAGCCATAAAGGTATGCCCAAAATTAAAAATACAGAAGCTTAAGGAAAACATAAACATATTATATATCATATATAATTATAGTTACATCTTAATGTCCACCTTTGAAGGTGTTAAAATAATGTTGAACAATCATCGTTTCAGGAGGCATAAATTCACCATCCACAGAAACAGTATGTCCTTTAACCATTAGATGTAGGTGTGTGTAAGTGTAGCTCTAATCCTTCTTATAACAACATCCTAGTATATTGAGGATAGTGGATTTATTACAAAATAAAAGAATAAAAAGAGTTTAGGGGGTTGGATAAGCAAAATCAAACAAAAGGACTCAAAAGAAGACATTACCTTAAAATCGGGTAACTCTCTTAGATTTGAGCTAAAAGGCTTCCTTGGGAAGACTTATGCCCAAAGTGAGGCTTCAAGGAGTAATAGAGGGATGTGGAGAGAAAAAATGGGCAGGGTTGGGCCGAGGAAAAGGATTTGGGAGTGTGGGTAAGGAGGTAGAGGTAGGGGCCTTTTATAAGAGGAGAGGAGGGGAAATCTTGGAAGGTAAAGAAAAGTCACTTTATTTTAAAATGGTATTCAGATTTAAGAGGTCCCACATTGATTTGTTTCAAGGATAAGGAGATAAGGGTTCTAAATCCACCCATCCAGTAAGTTTTTTCCATGTGTAGGTCTTAGATTTTACATTATCATTCCATTTTATTTAAATCGTTAAATAATGAGGTCATCGCTGCATCATCATGATGTCATAAATAATTTAATTTATTTAAAGTATAAAAATTATAAAAAAAATACTATGATGTTGGAAATCGTTTTACCTTTCCAATGACTATTTATAATCAAAAATCTGATCTTTATAACCCCATGTAAAAATTGTTTTAGTAAAACATCTCATGTTTGTGTCATTTTTACTTTTACATTAAATAAAAAGTTATTTATGTCATTTCCCAACCAAAGTGGCTCCATGGGGTCCCCAAGTTGACCAATGTATTTTCTTGGTCGGCCATGACACATCCAATTAGGGTATTACATGTGTTAAGCTCATCTCATTTTATTAATGCATTATTTTTACCTTAAACTACACTAATTACCTCTAATCACGATTAAGAACTTAAGAGTTACTATTCACCAAAAATTATTTTAATCCCATTGAACCACATTTTACTTCTTAATGAAAACCATGTATGTCGGATTTTTTAAATTCAAAACACAGAAGTGGTAAAATTTCATTTAAACGAAAAATCAGTTTTTATAAGTACCACTAAGTGGTTTCACTATTCATAAAAAATTGAAGTTTTTCATAAAAATACCAAAAATTCACCCTAAGATATATTTGATATTATGAATTAAAAAATGAAGTCTATTTTACAAAATTCAAAACATATAAGTCACATTAATTAATTTAATAATTAATTCCCATTGTCATGACTAATAGCGTGTTTTTATGAAACAATAAGTATCAAAAGATTGACACCAGTTTAAGTCCAATTTCAAAGTGAAATTGATTCCAATGACCACCATTGGATTAAATGGTAAAAATATATTCTAATTTCACTTCAAAACCAATTCAAAAGATAATCTAATCATATAAATAAATTAGATTAAAAAGAAGTTTTGATGTAAAATGCAGTATTTTTCACTTTTCATTAAAAAATGAACATTGTCTGAAAAATACAAAAAATTCACAGAACGTAAATTTTGATGTCCAAATCATAAAGAATAAGTTTATTTTGACAAACATAGCTTATAAAATTGTCAAAAGATAGATTTAAAAATGTTTTTCCATCAAAAGGCAGTAAAACAATCTTTTAAAAATATTAGTGTATTCCATGCTTAAGATTAGATTTATTTTCATTTTAAGCCTCTAAAACACTATCTAATTAATTAATAGACATAGATAAAAATATCTATTATTCATTACTTACTTGGGATGTCACAATAAAGGAGTAATATGGTGTATTATTTTATCCACTCTGTATCTCAAGAAATGAATTTAATTACTAAATTTTAATTTTATAAGACATATAACCTCTACCAATTGTTTTATTAGAAAACAGTTTCATAATTAGTAAAGAATTTGAAGAACACACCCTAAGGGGGTGGTCCATGTTGAGGTAAAAAACCTCCAACGATTTAACCTAAGTTAAACATTTATTTTGTTCAATGTGTTAGGGTCTATATCACAAATTTCAAATTTTTAGGGGAATCACATGAAAATGATATTGTTCCCAATTTGATCGAGACCGCTAAGAGGGGGTGAATCAGTTGTTACTTTTCTTTTTATAAGGAAGTTTCTTAAATTATTCTTGAGATAAAATTCTTAATCTCGGATAACTTTTTGAGTTATGATCCACTCAACTATAAATCTAAACCTCTACTTTTATATTAAATAAATATAAATATGGTGAATAATATAATATTTACAAGTTTCAGTACAAAGACCTTCTCCTTACCATGTTTGTTAGTTCCCCTAGCATGGATTATTTTTACTAAATTCTTTCTAAAATAAAAAGTTATAAGAAGAAAATAGTTCTACAAACCAATAGTTCACATTATAAAAATATATAGTTAAACCCATCAAATTTTGTTTTTGTATCTTATTACCCCCAGATGGTTATACACCACAAAAACAATCCTTTTTTGTAAATTTTTATACCCTCATATAAAAAAATCATTCTTCTTTTATAATCCACATAAAAAATCTCTTCACTTCCTCCACAAGTAAGTTTGATCAACTTCACCTATGTATAGTCATCATGAATGTCAAAAATTATCTTAAGAAGTTATTGGACTTGAAACTTCCTCTATATCATCAAAAAATTATGAATAAGATCAATCTCAATATTTCTATAAATTATTTCTATAAAACATAATTATTAAAATTCAATCTGATCAACCTTAGTCCGGTAAGCTCTGTCTGATGGTGTATATCTAATTTTCTCCTTCTGGTTATTTTATTATATTTTTTCTTCACCTGAGTATAAAATAAATTGGAAACTCACTACTTATTGGTCTAATAGAACTCAATTTGAAGGAGCTGCATCTGATGAAACTCTCTCAGATAGATCTTTCTCTGGTGGATCTTCATTCAATGGAACTCACTCTGATGGATCTCACTCTAGTGGATCTCCATCCAATGGATCTCTCTCTGATCTCCTTAACTTCAACCAAAAATAAACCTTTTAGTTGGGATATCAATCGGCCAAAAAATGTTAGAGCATCATCTTTCCACACAAATTAATAGATAAAAAGTATGAATGTAATTTGATTCTATTTTAAGGAATCCCATGATTGTAAATGTGGTAAATCCAATTCTTCTTCCTAGTCTACGAAATTCATGAAATTGAATTTCTAAGATACTTGAACCTTCATTTTTACTCTTTTAACACATATTAATATTTTTGGATCATTCCAAAATATTATTAAATATTCTAAAAAATTCATCCTTCTTTAAATTTTCAAATATTTCTTTAGTCGGATTATTTGAGTCATATCTTTATTTGTTTTGTGAATCTGATTATTCTTTCGGCTTAAATTTCAGTTTAATGGAATTTCCAACAAAAGATATGTCTAATAGAATTTATCATGAAAATTTGATCTGATTTATCTATATTTCATGAATTCAAAACTTAGAACACTTCATCCTTTTCCCTAGACCCAATAATAAAACAAATATAACAATCAATTTGTAAAGTGCAAGTCTAAAATAACTCAGTTGATCTAGTTATCTTAACCCAATTTAAAAACAACTTCAGCAAATAATTGATCATTATGATGAACTAGGTCAATTGATAATGGTTTACTAAATTGTTTCCACTTCTATACACTTAATTTTTTTTCAACCATTCATTAAAATCTCAAACATTTTTTGACAATTTTTTTTTCTAGAGGCACTTTCTACTCATCTACATCTGAACACTCATCTCTAGATCTTGCATGTCTGGAGAATATAGTCTGAGGGAACTTTATATCACCCTCAATCTTTGATCAGGTAAAATGGATCAATTTCATCAAAACATATCATCCATAATCAATAATGTTGTCTCATCTGATATGGTTTGGGAATTCCAATATTCAGTTTCTGATGTTGTATTCAATGAAACTCTAATGTTGATGGATTATCAGTGTGACTAAAAACCATAATTTTTATTTTTCTCATTATTCATCATTAAATAATTGTTTCTCTCACATAAACTGATTCAAATGGATATTCTGAAGGTTAATATGATCAAAATATATTTTTCCACCCAATATATTATTCTAATAACTCATAAAACATTATCAAATGAAAACATACATCAACTTCTGCATCCAGTGATCTTCATCTAGAAGATTGCATTTAATGAATTTTTTGTAATATTTTTCACTTAAAACTCAAACTTTCATCACGAGGCTTCCTCTTGATTTATTAACAATAAATCATCATAAAAATATATTCAGATATTCATTGACCAAAACATGGGTCCAATCTTCTGCCTCAAGAAAAAAACCATTCTATTTCGATGTTCTATGTTTGAAAAATGTGTTTTCATTTGTTTTTTCATCCGTTCTTCTATATCTGATGCATATTCTTAGTCATTCCAATAGGTTCTATATTGAAACCAAACCTCCGATTATTTTCAACTTTAAACATATTTTATCTATTAATAAAAAATAATTCCAAAACACAACATGGAAATAACAATATCCCCCTTTATTTATTTCAATACCCATACAATACTATCTACACAAAATTATGAAACATATACACATCTTCTTCCTTCCCATCTCATTTTCTTGTTCATTCCTAACTCATTTTATTTTTCATCCTCAACTCATTTTCTTGCTCCTTGTTTTTTTGTCTCCCCATTATTGGCAATCAAATTCAAAGGGAACACTCATGAATCATTAAAAGTTTCTTCTAGAGGACAATTGTATCACTTGAGATCCTTAACAATGATCCTTTTACTAAACATCTCTATGTCTACGTGTGTGAACTCAGTGTAGAAAACTAGAGTTTATAATCAAGTTCATTGATGTTTTTAAAAAAATAACATTAATGTAACACTTTTCCTTATGCTCTTTTAAACATTATTATATATGGGGAAATATATGATTTTTTTTTGATAAAAACAATCCACACCCATCTCAAAAAATATCAAAAAAGTTCAAGTGTATAAAGTCAAATTTCCAAAAATCCATTCTTTCATAAACTCATTAATTTTTTTATAAGAAAAGTAAGAGACTCAAAAAACCAATTCATATTTTCTCCCCCTAATGAGTATCCCTCAAATTATTTTTGTTAAATATATATATATATATAATTTGGGGTGTAAAAACCAATTCATTTTCTTGTTTTTGAACTCTTAACACACAAAAATGCTAATGATGTTGGAGAATACACTGCTTAAGTTGCGTTTAAAATATTACATCATGAAACTTCACATGTTTTTTCATGATCTTACATACCAGGGTTTCAGTATATAGATAATGTGGTCATGTCTAGTTGATAATATAGTGTATTTATACTCTATAGGTCACCCTCAAATCATTGATAAGGGAGGTGTTTATTCATTAGACATTGATGATTTTACCACATATTTTAGTGTAGGTAAGTCTTGCACTACCTCGTTAACTAATCTATGATGTCACAATTAGAAGTGGATATGGGACAAAATGTGGTTTGGAGGTTGTTTCCGACTAACTCTCTCTATATTTCCATGTTATCTTTTTATTAATCAGATTTATATGCATCCACCTAGTCAGACCACATAGGTCATTTCTATGGGTAGCCAGTTTACCAGGTGAAGTGGTACAGATGGTTAATAGGGAATTATATATGGTTAACCTCAGTGTTTCAATAACCTCTCTATATTAAGGTGTCTGAGTTTTGAGCACCACTCTACATGGAGGCATCTAGACAAGGGTAATATTTTCTTTTCTGAATGAGATATCAACGTGGGGAGGGTGAACTTGGAGGATTTTAGGAGTATTGTACCTACAATCTATCTCCAAACTACCATTCTGAGTAATATCAAGGTAATGACTTAATTATTCTTCATTTAAAGAATTGACAGAACCATAAGGTGTTACGGATATGCATCAAACAACCTCAAGGACACTAGAATTGAGAATATTGTGGTATGAGCCTCATTTGGAATCATGGATAGAATATGTTGACATGCCTTTTATGGTTGTGCTAGGATATGGGTCTAATGTATGATGGATTTCGGAATATGTGGATAACCATATGGTTATATAGGGATATGATCCCATAACTAAGAATCTATTGGAATGTTCTGATGAGATTCTATTTCATTAATAGAAATATGAGCCTACATATAGGTGGTTACTAGAATATTCCAGTCAATCCTGGATGAAGTGGGGATATGTGCTCGGTTCAAATATACATACCCTATTGGAATATAATGATGGAACTTTGGAATGGGAGAAGATATATGATTGTCCACCTGTATATCCACTAAAGTATGATGGTGTAGTCATTCATTGGAAAAAGAATGGATATGATCTTCTCTTTCGTGAGATATTAGAATATGTTAAATAGCTTCAATATATGGGATATGATCTTAATATGAGGTCACCACCATATTATACTAATGGACCTAAGCATGAGTACAGATATGAGCCTAATATAGTGCCTTTTGAGTATATTTTTAGTATTTTCTATTTTATTTTGAGCTTTTACCAAGGAATGTGAAACTCCCACTTGGTGAGTCTCTGTCAAAATGGGGATATGAGCTATGTATTGTTCCTTTGGAGTATTCCAATGGTATTTATTTATAGTAATTTGAGATTACACTAAGGCATGTTCCAAACCTTCCTAGTGATCTCTAGTTTGAGTGGGGAAATGAGCTCGGTCATGTGCCTCATACTTTACTGAAATTTTCCAATAATTATCCTGGATTAGAGCAAGAATGTGATCTTTCTTTGATGTATCCACCTATCCACACTGATAAGGGGGATGTGTTGCTCTAGAAGTCAGGATAGTAACATTTGTCTTTCACTATATCTGCAATATTTCTGAAATACGCCTGTAGAGTTCTTTAGTTGTTTCTATAATGTATAGACACATTATAAATGTGTGCGGAGGAATGTGAGCCTACACATTTTTAGTCTCCAATATGTACAATAATATATCTTCAATTAATGAGGGTATATATTCCCACTCTTGTCCTCCATGTTCCATCTTAATATATTCACATGGTAATGGATATGTGCCCCCTCCCCCCCCCTTCCATGCTTTCTATAGGAATATCTGTGTAGACTTGGTCTGAGTGATCTGGGATATGAGCCTATCCACTAGCTACCCTCGGAATATACCCAAGGGATTCTTCAGTGGAAGAAATTATATGATCCCAGCACTATTTATTCAAAGCTTTGGAACCCAACAAGACATCCTTGGTAGCTTTGTATGATTATCCAGGGTGGAAATGTGTGAGGTGGATCCCTCAATAGGAAACTAAGGGGTACATACATGATGATGATGGTGACATCATTTGACAAGATCCCTCCTAGGAATATCTCAAATCAAGATAGTATCATAGTAGAGTAATTGATCCACTTTTATTAGATACGGAATGTGTTAATTTTCACACTATGTGGATAAGATTTCAAATAGATTAGTTGTGGTGACAGGTTCTACTGGTTTCTTAACATCTCTCCCGGAATGGGACAGACATGTCGTCTTCAGTATCTGGATACCTTTAAATGTAGCTTTTAGGGGAAGGATCATACCAATTTAGTGGTATTACAAAACTATTTAATTATACACCTAAAGAAGACGGTTTCAGGTGGGTGAGGTTGTTTTATAGCATGTGGGGGGTACCATCATGGTTGATGTTCCATAACATTTCCTCAATGAAGACATGATCTCGGGTCAAGGTGTTGTTTGTGAGAGAAGTATCTAGAGTCAAAAAAACAACAAGGAACAAGTTCTCTGATTAGTGAATCCTCACAAGTATGAAACATTATCAATCAGATATTAAAATATAAAACAATTTTCTTTCTTTATTTTCATTTTTTCCATTTTTTAAACAAGGACTTGTCATGGTAAGAATAGATGTATATTATAGGAACCCTGGTTACGTCAGGTTTTATGTTGAGCATAAAACAATGGTCTAACACATGATAATGCGCTTCACATGATCCTCAAATGTCTTGGTTTTGGATCATGGTGTGTATGTCCCACTTGATGAGCCTCATTCATAGTACACGATCATGTGGAATCATGTACAAGGAAGAAGAAAAATATATATAATTAAAATAGAAAAAAATAAGTTTTTATTTTAAACATTTAATTTCTTGATTCAAGTACCACAGAGAGGAAACTTTTAATGAAAAAATGTAAACTCCTTAAATACCAAGAGGATAAGAAAATTATAGGATCTTATGTAGGATAAATGTTATGTTTCCTTCAATGAAAATAAAATCAATCCCAAATGATAGTGTGATTGTAAAATAGATTCTTACCTCTTTGGTAAGTTTTTAATTATAAACCCTAGAAATAAAATACATAAATTGAAAAATTAATAATCATTAATAAATATATATTCATGTTAGATATGTCAAAGGGTTAGTGTATACACCACATAAAAGTGAATAGGTTCATAATAACAAATAAGTCTCAATAGAATGTAAATTGGGACAAAATCCCTTGTATCATGCTTTCATTAAGTTTAATATGATTTGAACTCCTATATAATTATTTAAAGAATTTTATTCATTTATAATAGAACAATATTCATATTTATAATTTTATATATGATCCTATTATCATGTATTATCACTTTTTCTATAATAATATTTTATTAGTACCATTGTTTCGGGTGTTAAATGCTTCGCTTTCTCATGCATGTTTTCCATGGTAGTTCTGGTTCTTGTGTATAAGATATAGTAAATAATATTAAAAATTATGTTAATGTTATAAATATCATATTAAATCATTAGATACATTTTTATAAACATTCCTAATAGTTTTATATGGAAAATGAATCACATCACTTCATGGGGACAATAAGACTTACGAACGCACGAGTGGCTATATCATTTCATTAATTGGTAAAATGGTAAGGAATTAGATGATATATTAATTTTAAATAATTAATATAATTTTATATGTATCATATATATGCATTACATAGATCATTATAAAAATCAATGTGAGTTGGTGATGGAAAAAAAATTCCTCATTTTGCGAGGTGGTAGTTCGTCGTACACATGAATGATTTATTAGTTTTCCCTTTGATGGAGATGGAGATGGATAAAAATTATTTCATTAATATAATAAAATAAAATTATATGTTAGATATTAGTGTTATTATATTTTTATTGTTAATACAAAAATAAAATTGGTTAAATAACAAGTAAATAGAAAGATCCTGGTGAAGATAGTTACCTTCACTAAGAAAAACCACCTTTGGATATATTATTAAGAACCCTATGGCTGGTATTCTAGAAAAAAAATCATATCTATAATGTGCATAAGGATTTATAGGATATATTTTTGTAGGTTTTCATTTAGATAAATGGATTGATTTGTGGGAATAAGTGAGCAGAGATGATTCCCTTTTATAATTGAGTAGGAGTGACATTTTTGTAAACACCCAAACATATTCAATAATGGGAAGAGACTCCCAAAAAAAGTGCCTATAAAATTTATAAATATTGGGGAATAGGGAATATAAGGTATATACCCACATACTACACTAATAAGAAACATTTTAAAAACATTTTATTTCGTTTACCTCCAATGTTACTCAATTTTACCATTGTAGTTTCACCATGGTAACTAGTTTTTTTAGCCTAGGTAATTTATCTATTAAGTATAAAATAAAATGAGTAATTTTAGATAATTTGGACCCATAAATTCTAAATATGAAATCCAATTTATAAAATAAAAAATCTATGTGTGTGTAAAATTAATTTTGACACAAGCGTATATAACGTGCATAACCCCGTTTTAACCTTAACTGTGGTAATTAATTTTTACTACTTTTACTATTCATTATAACCAAAAATTAATTTGAACTTATTAGATAATATTAATTATTATGATTCCAAATATTTAATCCATTTTATCAAATTCAAATGAAAAAAATTTAGAAGAATTTATTTTTAAAAACAAACTTTAAAATCATGTTGAAAAATAGGGTTTCAAGAAATCCATTTTTCAAGCATAGAGTGATCTTATATTAATTATATGACTAATAATAATAATTATATGGATTCTAATTCATATATTTAGATATATAATATATTAATCTCATTTTATTAATTCATTTTTGAATGTGTTTTAACTAATATAAATGGTAAGACAATATGCCTTAAAAATAGTTTTTTGAAAAAATATCCCTTTTACCTCCAAAAGAACTTATCTTTATTTTTTTCAAATTGATAGAAAATAAATTGTTAATTCCACATATTATAATAAATTAATATAAATAAAATTATTACATTCCAAATAAAACATTTTTAAATTATTTATAAAACCTCATTTATAAGGTAAAATTTCTAAAAATTCATTCTAGGTTTATTTTGACCACGTGAGTTAAAAATAGTTATTCAAGAAACCACTTCAAAATCCACTAAGAAGATCTTGGGAAGGGGAGAAAACTCCAAATGGGATTAAAATTATGAATAAAAAATGAATAATAAACTTATGTGACACGTGATACTATTGTATTGGATCATGAAAATGAAAACACTGAATCCACAAAACCACTTGGACAAAATCGATTCATGTTAAAGACATTAATATAAGATCTCATAGTTAGTGATGTTATAACCATTACTGAGCACCAATTAATTCATGAGAATATACATCATCCTCAAGAAGTAATTGGTAAAATGATATATCATGAATCTCACATTTTTAATGTTATTGCATCATGTAGGGGACACATGGCTTCTAAGGCTGTGATGAGAATGTATAATTTCATTCTTGGTATGAAAGGTATATCTATCATATATACATAGATTAATTATTTATGATTGGTTGTTCAATGTACTAGAGAATATGGGTCAATATTTTCCTTCAATTTGAAGAAGTAATTCTAGCTAGAGGAGGTTGCGCTCATGTGCGTGAGGCTACAACTGATTTCCCATAATTTGGCTAGATTGACTATTTATATAGAAGACTCATTAGATGGCTGGTTCCCAATAGTGGTAAAGGATTAACTAGATGTATTTTATAAGGAATTACCTATTTTACCCCATCATTGGGATATTTAATTATAAATTATGTTGAATCTTGGTAAAACTTCTTTATCTTCAATAATTTATCAGATTACCCATGTTATCCATCAAGTGTTGAGGGTGTAGTTGGAGGACATTTAAAAGAAAGGATTTATACAATCTCACGCATCCCCTGGGTAGTTAGGATATTATTATAACACCCAAATAATTTATAATATATTAATCTTTAAATAAATTGGATTTCTTGGTTAGCTTGCGGTACACTCAATAGTGATTTTTAAGGAACCGCACTATACTATTAAAATATTATTATTATTTAAGTATGATCATTATAACCAAATCATTTAAATAGAGGATAAGAATATGATTAAATAATTTATGAAAGATATATAAATGTAGAACTTAATATAAAGTAATTTATAAATTCTAATTAACCAGTCACATGATTTTGAGCAGTCATTTTATTTATTGAAAATATTTTTTCTTCCAAAAATGATTTTTTCTACATTTTGTGAGAAAATAATATAATTAATTTTATTTCCACTTCTAGAAAATATAGTTCAAAAAATTTAATTAATTTTTAAAATCATAATAAATATATTAACTTATTTTGAAATTTTAATATTTTCAGAAAATATTACTTTTTAGTGAATAGTGAAAATATCAATTTTTTAAAATTGTCATTTATTTTTAATAAATTAAATAATTTAAAATTACCATTAATATTTTAATTTTAAAATTAAAATAATTTATATTTATTTATATTAAATTAAATTAATTACATTTAAATCATATTTATATCTAATTTTAATATAATTATATTTTATACATAAAAAAACTTTTTTTTCAGAAATCATTTTAAATTAAATAATGTTTCTACTTATTAATTAATTAAAATAACCCATAATTTAGAATGATTTAAATAAAATATATTATATATATATTAATTTAAATTCATTTAATTATTTTAATTTTTTCTATTGTAATTATAAGTTTATCATCTGCTTGATAAAAAAATTATTGAAAAAAATCATTTTTTCGACATGTATGTGGTTTTAATTTTAAATTAAATTTTTTAACTATTGTGATTTTAATTTGTAAAAATGGATTAAAAATTTTTAATCAATAAAATTTACAATATATAATAATTTCAACTTATTTTTTAATCATATTGAATAGTAAAAACAGTAAAAATTAATTACCATGGTGAATGTAAAAATGGGTTTACCAGGGGATAAACTAAATATATAAGGTTAAAAATGACCCAAAACTTGTGTAATTAATATTTTATAATCATATTTATACCTTATAACTTCAATGATTCTAAAATTCTACACTTTGGATCCTTGGTGCATGTAAAAAAATGTTGGTGTAATTCTTTCTTTTCAAAAATATCAAGTTTGTTCTCTCCCTCACTTATAAATTTATGCCCCATATCATCTACTTTTCACATATGAAAACCCTATTTTTTGGAAAATAAATACAGAAATAAATTCCATACCTCCCTATCATCATCCAAGAGGACTTTTTTTGATCTAAAATGTAACCACGAAAGGATTTTAGGGAAAACCTATAGAAGTTGTCCAAAGAAGAAGTATCATTCTTAACCGAGCATTTTGTTTCATTTCTTATTATAAACCCTTAAAATATTATTAAAATGGGATGATATAATAACCATATTGTATTCCATATTATTTTATTTTATTTTTTAAGGTAATTACCAACAACCATCTCATCCTCTTTGAAATGGGAAACAAAATCGTTGATCATGTGTAAGGCGGACTACCACCTCACAAACTGACATAAATTTTTTTTCCATCACCACTTATCACAGTAGGATATAATGAAGTATCTAATATTTATATATTATAATTCTGGTATAATTATACTTCTTAAATTATAATATCACATACACATTTTTACTTTCCATTTTGTAGAGAATACGATAACATCGCTCATGGGTATAGAGGACTACCTCCTCATGAAGCGATGTGACTCATTTTTTCACTTATTATTTACATGGAATATAAAAAAGGATTAATTTTCTATGATATATTATATTAATGACTTATTAATAATTATTAACAATAAATGTATCGTATACTTTCTTACCATACCGCCCATTAAATAAATGATAACATTGTTCATGTATACGGAAGACTACCGCCTCGTGAAGTGATGTGACTCATTTTTATTATTTCTTCACATGGACAGTATATAAAATAGTATTTTAATAAATATTATGATATTTATGATATAATTATAATCTTATAAAGATAAAATATCACATACATTCTTTCCATCATTATCGTCAAAAAATAGAAATGTTACTAATGCGTATGTACAACCTACTGTCTCCATGACTGTAACATATTTCATATTTCATAACCATAATTCATGTATGGTTTTAAAAGTAAAATTTATGAATAAAAATGACAATTATGTGTTTATTACCATTTTTTATATGATTGAATAATAATCTCTTTGACCTTAGTAAACTTACAAAAATAATTTTTGGACATTTGAATTTTTTATCATCAAAGCATTCGACATGAAATTAATTAATTAATTAATTGAATATGAAATGGTATAAAATAAAATTAATTGAATAATAAAATTTAAAATTATTATTAAGAAATTATATATTTAACATAAGTTTATTATTTATGAATGTAATAAATTAAAGTGATGATTTGGACTCAAGGTAAGGGTTTCATCTCAAAACATCATTAATTGAAACACATGTTATTTTATGAAACTAATTTCTTTTTAATGGTGTATATACTACCACTTTTCATAATATATCATTATTCTTTCATACAATATTATATTTTATTTTACAGTTAATCTACTCTATCCATTGGATAACTAACCAAAGCGATAAGGGTATATGTTTCAATCTCATTTTATTCAGTATTGTTTCTTTTTGAATTTCCATTGAAGGAAAGTTTCTAATCATTGACTCATAAAATCATTTAATTTTATTATCCTATTTTTATTCATGAAATTTTAAAGTAATAGTACAATTTTACCCTATTTGGAACATCAATTGATTGAGAAAATGTTTTTATTAAAATCTATCATCATTTCTCTCTTCGGTCGAAAATCTTTATTCTTCCATATCCATGTTATCTAAAAAAATAAAAAAAATTGATACTATTCTCCTATGGTTGATAAACTTAATTTTTACCCATGTTTTACATTTTAAAAAAATGGTTCAAAAATGATTTTTCATGACCTTTTTTGAACAATTTTATTTTTAGCTTTTACTATAAATGTGAAATGAATCTTTATTTTAATGTGTTTTGAATGAAAGTTATTTTACACTATCTTGGACACTATTCTATTGAATCATACTTTATAATTTACCAAGTATAATTTTCAAAGAAAATTATTTCCAAAATATTTTGGGAAATTAAATTTTCGAAAAGTTATTTTCAAAAGGGAAATATTATTTTCCTCAAGAAAGTTTTTAATGTTTTTAAAGGTATTTCTATTCATAAATGACAATAACCATTGATTTTATGGAATGATTATAAATTTTTCATATATGTCCCCCACATGTTTACCTAGCTTACTCTCCCTTCCTTTGATGGGATAATACATGCCTTATGATCTTTTCTTAAATTCTTTCATTATAAAATTTAATTCGATTATGATAATGTTGATTCCCACCAAATTAGTATCGAAAAATAAAGAAGTGAAGAAATATATAAAGCATGAGTATTATTTTATCAACAATACAAAGGAAGGTAAGGTGTCCAAATCATGTATATCATGTATCCTTTAGAAGGAAATGTGATCGCATGACATTCGGAAGGTTATGTGTGGGACATGATTAGTGGTTGACCTGGTGAAGCCCCTTTGAAAAGTATCCATGTTCTTAAGAAGGTGTATTTACAACCATTGGTGATCTTGTAGAGGTTTCAAAATGAGTTCCTATGAATCACGCTACTTTTCAACCGATGGATTCCTGACAATCAATGAAAACCACTTTATAAAATGTAGGTAAAAAAATAAGGAACCCTTATGTGAAGGATAGATATGTTTTATATTCATGCAATGTACACCTAAAATCTAAAAGAACTTGTGAGTTCCCCTAGAGATATATTAACTTTGTCACACAAATGTTTTTTGGAATAGAACCTACATTATGCGAAGGACTGCAAAATTTCCATTCGATTTTGTGATGCCTCTTCAGTTCCACAGAAAGGTGGAAGGATATTCCATGATAATTCTCATAGAACATCATGAATCCCAGCTTCAATCATGCGACGCACCACAAATATGGAGAATGGTTGACCTGGAAAAAAACTCTCACAACTTCATGAGATCTCCTTTTATTATAGAATAAAGAAATAAATAAAAATTGAAAATAATAAAGGCTCTCATAAAAGGAAGATACATTGACCTTCATGAAAAATGTGTTATACTCCCCGAGTTATCACCATTGATCATGAAAGGCCCCCATTATAGGCCAACATTATCTTGTGAGGGCCCTTAGACATGTCATCCTGATCTTTCATAGGCTCCCTTCACAAGCTACCATAGTCTTTCAAATAACCCCAGAAAATTCATATTTAATGATGCCAAAGCCATTCCTCGGGAATCCTAATCTCGAAAAGACTCTAATACATGTCATTATAAACTTGTGAAAGCTATTCAATATTCCAACGTGGTTAAATATGGTGATGGTGGAACATTCTTGCGATTATTGTCATTGTACAGCTTCATAGAAGACCCATGATAAGATCATGTGAAGCGTGTGATACCAAAATTATTCCACTGACTCTAGCTCATATTTATGAGATATAAATTCAAGGTGTCATATATAATCATGTAAGAGAGGTCTATAAATTGCCCCCCACCCCATAGAAAAAAAGACACACACGAGAGGATGGATGGCATACCATGGGTGAATTTTACATGGGAGCACAAGAGAATACTTCTTAGAGCGGCCAGTCACATGATTAAAAATTTATTCCACATGGTAAAATATAAGGAATTACCTAATGGATCACTCATCATGGATATTCACTTAATGTGATCACTCTATAGATTGGGTGAAGGACTTCTTTTGTGTTATCCGGATTATGCGATGGAGGCCCTACATATCCACTAGGTCATGTGAAACCTAAAATATGGTGAAAATGGACAAACCTTGAGGCACATATGCAATAAAGGTTGGAATAATTATTAAAAAAAGAAAGTTTGGGAGACTTATGTGAATATGGATATGTTGATCTTCATGTTCTATGCATGACCGACGTAGTTCATGTGATAGCACCGGGGCATGTCACCCAAATCCATGTGACACTATCTCAACATCCCATTTGGATCATTCGATAAACCATATACATGTAAATAAAGTAATGTGACACCCTATGGGAATTCCACCCAAGTCTTGTGACACCCTTTGGGCATGCCCCCCAAGTCTTATAATTCCCTTCAAGAATTCCACCCATGTTTTTCTATGTACTCTGGGTTTTCTGGCATAATATTGTGATGTCCTCCAGTAATGTCACCCAGGTTATGCGGTGGAACCATGAAATGTCATCTAAGTCACATGATGTACTCTAAAACTGTTTCCCATGTTAGGAAGAAGAAGCAAGACATGTTATCCAGGTGTCCTAATGTCATCTAAAAAAGTCATCTAGATCATGTGGCGGTACCACAAAATGTCATCCAGGTCTTGCAATGTCCTATGGGAAAGTCATCCAGGTTATGTGGAAGCACCAGGAAATGTTATCTAGGACTCAAAATGTCATCTTTACAAGTCCTTTATATCATGCGACACCCTCCATGCATTTCATACAGGTCTCAAGATGTCCTCCAGACAAGTCATCCAGATCATAAAACTCACTCTAGACATGATAGTTAAGTCTTGAAATTTCCTCTAGACAAGTCATCTAAATAATCTGACACCCTCCACATATGTAATCCTAGTTATGAGATAGACTAGATACATGTCTTCCTTGATTATGTGATTTCCTCTAGTCTTTCCATTCATATTAAGAAATCTTATTCAGAAAACTCAATTGGATTATGCGATTATATTTGTACATGCTTTCTAGGAAACCAGTACGTTTTCGACAATTTTAAGACATGTCATAAAGACAGCCTTGAAAATGAATTTGTTTATAGATAATACTCCCCATAAGTTGGTCACTCTATGATTTTTTTACATTAAATATAGTTTCAACCATCCATGTTACAAAAGCTTATGGTAGTGTTTTTGTGAGGTTTAATGACATGTTCATGTACAAAAATAAGGTTTGGAAGCCAGATATGGTTGAGAGAGGTTTTTTGGGTCTTACACCTACTTCATTTTCTTTATAGAGTTCCTCCAATTATGAAATAACAAAAAACTTGAAGATTTAGGTAATTCACTTGTATGCTCAGGGGATGTTGAGAAAGGGGAGTAGTTAATTTCTATTGGTTCTCTAGAAAATATAGAGATCACTGTTATAGAGGAACCTTCTATTTTCTATTATAGTATTTTTCAATTATATGATGTAGATATTTATATATTGAAGACTTTTATGTTTGGAATTATTTTCTAGGGGGGCTGTTGGTTTTATATCATAGTTACAAAAGGGTGGTGTCATATTTTTTTATAAAGGATGGTTATGGGTGTTATACAAAAAAAAATTCTTTCTAACTGATTTTGTTGGATGTTTTCCCTCATTTGATGGGATTAAGGGGGAGATTATTTGGATCAATACCATTTATTAGGGAGATATAAATTAATTAATGGAGGGATTTTTCAAAACATTAATAGAGTGTTTTCACTCAACATTAATATAGATTTATTCTCAACATTAATGGATGGAAAAAATAATGATGAGTACATTAATTGGAGAAAATGACTTGGTTCCTATATAAGAGGATGCAATATCATATTTTGGTATAATGAGATTGACTTATACTCATGAGGAGGTGATTTATATTTGTTCAATATATAGTCCACCCAGAGAAATAATCGGTATATTACATTTATGGTAGCATGTGGGAACCATTAGAGATAGCGAGAAAAGCATTGATGGTGGATCTTTGATGTCATGGGATACTGTGTTTGTGGTATAATATGTGGAATGTTAATAAGGAATAGGTGTGAAGTATCATAGAAATCATAGGGTTCAATAAATTACATTTGGTGGTGATAAACATTTAGATATAGACTTCAAGGAGTGGTTGGTCCATTAGCGCGAGGCTTGAGTGCCTTGATTGACATATCAAAGAGAATCTGTCAAAGAGATATTGTAGCATCACATTGATGACAACGCATGTTTGGATTAAGATCTTTGAGGTATTGAAATATTTCATAGAAGTGTAATGTTTTTTCATATTGAATATTTGACGTAGTTTCATTTCTCATAGTAGAGTAGGAATTTTTCACTAGGATGGTTTTAAAAGTGTATATGGAGGTGTATTAGGGTGTGCCTTCACATTGGTTTTTCTATGCTATCATTGACCCTTAAGTTTGGGAATATATGTAAATTATGTACTCTTTAATTAATTTGTGTATTTTCTATATTTACCGCATATATTTTTTAATCCTCCACATTTGAGTATTTTTGCACATTAACAAATATTGTTTGTTGATTTATTTATGTTTCTTTATATGTATTCCATATTTTTTCAGCCCTCTCAAAAAATTTTACAACAAAATTTTGGCATGGGATCAAAATTCTTATCAATAGTTTCATCTATTAAGACATTTTTAAAATAACTCCTTTTTTAGATTATTTCATGGTAATCTGTTTACATTTTCTTGGTTTTGACCCCCCATACACACATTTTTAAATTCCATCAAACCTTTAAAAATAGTTTATTTGGTGTAATTGAGAATAATACAAATATGATTGAATATTTTTCTACTCATACATTCCAAATAACTACGAATACTATTTTCCTATGATTTTACATCATTTAGAGAGCGTTTAATATGGTTTTTACCATAACTTGTATGTTTTAGTGTTTTTAAAACTAAAAGTGTATTTCTGATCATCCTAAGAAAATGAAACATTTTTTTGATGTTTCATCTTCTCCAACATTTCAAAAATCACTCTATAGTATTTTTGTATGTTTTTATATTAATTGAAGATTGGTTTCTTTTTTGACCATTTTTAATGCTCTTCAACCCATTAAAAATTCTTATTCAGTATGTATGAGAACACCACACATTCAATTTATTTTTCATCATCTCACACATATCAAAAAATTGAAAATATTTTTCTATTATGATTTTACATTATTTGGAGGTCATATACTATGGTTTTAACCATCACACGCATGTTTTGGTGTTTTTACTGCTTTTGATGATTTGTTATTTGTTATTTATATTAAGTATATTTATTAATTTATATATATTTTTGTATATTTAAATATAATATAAAAATATTTATATATATTAAATAATAATTATACATTATTATAGATATTTATATGAATTTAGGTATATTTGTGTATAAATATAAATATAAATATATATAATTATTTATATTTATATATAATTTTGGGTATATATATAGTTATTTATATGTATTTATATATATATATATCATTTAGATTTATTTATATTTATATGTATTTATTAATATTATGAGGTCATTTGTGGGGATAGATGGGCTCAGATAAGCTCCATCTTGGTGTCTCAATTTTGATGATGAGTGTTGGCTCTGATTTTGGAAAACTGAGTGTCATGGGTTGAAGGTTGTATGTTGGGTGTGCTTCAAGAATTTAGAGATTGAACAAGGTTTTTTAGCATGTGTGGTAACCAACATAGTTCAGGATATGTGTATGGATAAAAATTGGTATTATCAGGGATGATAAGTATTATGGTGGGGAGATTGTAAGACCCTCTGTCCCCACATGGGATCTCATAATTTGATGAATGACTGAATTTTAAAACTATTGGATGGTTTAATTTAAAAACTAGAAGTCATAATTAAATTATAATGTGTATAACCCCTCAAAGGACCTAATTTGGACTTGTAAGGAAGTTATTAAGGAGCTATTGTGAGTTCCCCATCGGTTTGGGGCTCAATGTTTGGGTTTTTAGAGTTGTAACCTAGAGAAAATTGTTAACACATAGTCAGTGCTAAACATGAACCCCAATTGTGTAGTCCCAAATCCCTGGGTTCCTAGTTTATAAAAACCATCATTAATTTCTCTATAAAATTTCTAGATATCTAAAAATTTTTAGAGGAATTTTTCACCGTTGGTGCACGGTTTTCTAAACTGTGCACCATAACCATGAAAAGTGGCTGGTTTTAAAAAGAGGGGATCATAAGATTGTCACATAGTTTGGAAAACCATGTATTCAAACCACACACCCTTTAAAAATTAGTAAAATGAATGTTTTTAACTCCCTTATTAAAAGATTTTTAAACCCTCTTCTAAACCCATTCAGGAATTATTCCCCATGTGCATCCTTCACATCCCCTCTCCTCTCTTCTATGGAGGAACTCCACCACCCATTATTCAAATTAGCTTATATCCATTTCATTGGGAAGCTTGAGGTAAGTTTATGAGAAATATCACTTCCTTACATTTTTTCTTTTTCTTTCTTCAGTTCTCACAACATTTATAGGATTTATGCCCTATTTTTCGGTTGTTTTCCTAGTTTCTCCACATCCATCATTTTAAATAAAACTGAAGGTTGATATTGGATGTGTGTACTCTCCTAAGGATAGGGTAGGTAGTCCTTTAATTTAACCCATATTCATGTTCATTTTTTGATTTTTTGATAGTTTTTTAAAACCAAATATGTCATTATTGATCTAATTTAAAATTAAAATATAAATTTGAGTTTCCATAGTTCAAATGGATTACTTGATATGAATTATACCATAGGTAATGGTGATTTAGAATATAATACCTATAGGGAGATACTATCCTTAGAGGGAATATATTTTCAAATTATAATTTATGTTATAGTGTTTTTAAAAGGTTTTTTGGTTTTAATTTATGGTTGTGAAATGTAATTTAACAGCCATCAATATTTGGGAATGGTTTTGGACACATTTAATGAATTCAGATGAATAAAATGGGAAAGAAATGAAACTTATGAAAGGGGAGTTTGAATTACATGATGCCTTTGGTTTTAATAATAGTGATGGGTTTGGTTTTTGGATATAGAAATTGAAATATATTAGTGGGGGACTAAAATGGTTAAAACATAAATGGTTAAATTGGGAAATTATTTAAGAATGATGTTTTTGTAGTGATTAAATTCCTTTGTAAATGATTCATGGTGTTTATGTGAATTATTTAATTTTAATTTTCATAAAAATACCCATAGGGGTAGTTATGTATTTTGATAGGAAAAATGACCATAAGCCCATTTTTTATTTTAAAATGGAAATGCCCATAATGGTGTTTTTGTAACAGAGTGATGGAAAACACACTTAATATAATGACATAACCATAAACATTACATATTTTAGTGATTTTAAACTAAAATTCACATTTTTACAATACCAATGACCTTTTGATTTAGTGTTTTAAAGAATTTAGAATAACTCAGACATGTTAAACCCATACATTACAAGTGGACACATATACACAATATCCATTTTTTATAAAATAAAAGTATTTAAAATAAGATAAGTTTTCTTTACTAAAAAATCATCAAAAAATTTCCCTTGATCTCATCCCTGTCTCTATTCCCCCTAAAATCCTATGAAATTTTTTAAAAATTTATATGAACACAAAATCTTTGTAAGTGAGATAAAATAATGGAAAATTTTATTCTAGTGAAAATCCATTAAAAAATTTATTAAAAACGTACCGTTTTTTCCTAATAAAGGAATCATCCTTTCAAATATAACATTATCCTACATTTTGAAAATCATGCAATTTTCATGAAAACTCATAAGAAAGAATATAAGATATAAGTGGATATCTTGGAAAATCATTTTCATTATCACTATTACAAATGGAGTAGCTAAAATGAAAAACCTCAAATTCTAGAGTACCCAACGAATTGAAGGATATAATGAGAGCACCCATCCATGATTTATCTCTGAACCACCCATCATTGGTTTATCACACAACCACCCATCATTGGTTTATCATGTAACCACCCATCACTAGTTGATCATATAACCACACTTAATTTTTTATCACATACCCACTTGTTATTCTAAAAAATTCCCAATAACTAAAGGATAAACAAAAATCATGAAATATTGCATAATAAAAACACTCTTTGATGAAAATGAACCTTTTATTTGGAAATCCATCGTTTTGAAAAACTGTGTACATACAATGGAAATAATTTTCATTCAAAGTAAACATATAAAATTGCCATGAAATATTTAAAATATTAATGTCAAAAAAAAGAATAAAAATATGTTCATTCTATATATGTAATAAAAACATTCTTTTTGAGAAAAGTGACATTAAAATATAATTTTTAAAATAAATTCCCTTACAAATATAAAATCATTGAAGTGACCATTAAAAAATTAATTTATAATATTTATCTACTATAAATAAAAATAAAAACTCATAAATAAAATATCATAAAATAAAAATTCATTTAAAACATAATCTTATAAATACATTATCAATAAAGGTGAAGTTTAACCCAAAGAATATAAATTGGGTTGATAATTCCCTTAAATTTTGTAATCAGTCGAGTCATATACACCAAAAAAGTAATAATTATAAAATAAAACATTTAATACTATGAAAAAAATGATATTACTGATATTTCATATCAAATGAAATTATATACACTGCAAAAAAGAAATAATTGGTGAATAAGGCGTATATCTTATGTAAGTAATAGTGAGACAAGAAAACCTTACCTCATGCCTCCCTTTAATTTTTGTAAACTTTATCCCCATGTATAAAGGTTTAAAAAATGTTATTAATTATTTAAAGAACTATAATAATATTTATAATACTATATATGAAAATTTTATAACATCTTACTAACCATTTATTAATTATATCTCATGGTTTTCATTGTTTTGGTTATTTTCATTTCATGGTGTCATGGCTAGTTCACTTGTGTATAATTATGGATTTTCTTTTCAAATAGAAATAAAACTAAAAATTTGAAATTAAATGCTATTAATTAACTTCAATAAGTTTAAATGGTCCCATATATTATTTTTATTTCTTACATGAGGATGGTTCATTTTATAAAATGGTAATGATAAATGTTTAGTTTATTTTGGCTATTTTTTCAAACATCATGAATTACTTTTGTTTTATTTAATATTATATGTATATATTAATTCCATAACATGAAATATGATATAACATAAAAATTAAAATATAATTTTACCATAATAATATTTTTATGACCATACATGAATATGGTAATGGAAAATTAAAATTAGTTATCCAGAGAGACGATTAACCACAATAATTTGGCTAATGGTTTCGTTTCTTTGAATACGAGGAGGTCATAATCATGTGGGTATAATATATTCCATTAAAAACATAAAGTTATATTATATAAATTAAAATTTAGCTATTATTCTTTGATTTATTAAAGAGTTTAGGATAATGTATAAGAAAAAATTGAATTACGAAAGGTTGTTTGAGAAAATTGTCACTTGAATATCACCTCACTGAAGGATCAATTAAATACCTTTCAATTGGTACATGGTTGAGAAAGTATAAAATGGACATGGGGAGAGTTTTGAGAATATTTTTTGGTAGATATTTTGAGATATTAATTGAATTTTTGTAGAAATGGGGTGGTGATGAGTGGTATTTATACTTGAGGAGGGGTGGTTTTAAGTGATTAAATAAAGATTGTTTTATATAAAATTCTAGACACATTTGTCTTGAATTAATTAAAAAAAATTGGACTGAAAATTAATGTTTTAAAGGATTTTTATGGTTGATAAACACATCAACCATCTATTTAATGTTTTATTTTTAGGTATTTTACGCTTTTACCTTTTAACTATAACTCGTTTCATTATTTTACCTACACTACGGTAAATTGTTTTTACCACAGTAACATTTTTATGAATAAAAATGAAATTGATATTACAAAATAATTTGTAAATTTTTATTCAAAATATAGAATTAATTTTTCCAAATTCAATTCATATAGTTGGAAAATTTTAATTTAAAACAAAACCCACAAACACAACAAAAAAGCGGGGTTTCAAGAAGTGTGTTTTCAACCAAAATATGATTTTATATGAACTCTATGACTAATAATAATAATTTTATATAACTAAATTAATATTTAATGATATATAATATATAATTTTAATTTAAAACATTCCACATTAGGGATTATTTTAATTAATCAAAATGGAGAAACATTGTGTACATTAAAATGATTTTGGAATAATAAAATAACATTACTAAAAATTTGTGTGATTATTTAAAAATAATTAATTAACACTTTATAAATGAGTATGAAAATTATATATTTCATAATGTAATTAATATTATTCTATCCTACCAAATTTATGTCTAGGTTATAATTGTCACATTTAAATAATATGATTTTATAGTTAGTTTATATTCGATGTTACGTATACTGTACACTACTGAACGTACTATTTTATTTTAAAAAACCCTTGGAATATTACAATATTCCACCCTTAAAAAACCTTCACTACTAGAATTTTGCATTTTGGAGGCCCTTGGAATAGATGACCTCTATTGGGTGTCATAATTGGCTATCAATACCGAACACCATAGGCAGGCACAGGGCTTAAAAAATTCCACACCTACCCCCACCCCCATCTTCCCCCGTGCTCTCCCTCAAGAAACCCTATGACACACCCATCCCATCCATCTCTAAACCACCTCCGCCGCACCACATCTACTTCTGTCTCACCTTGGTTTCCCTCACTCTCCCTCACATCACATGCCTCTTACTTTGGTTCACCTATGACACCCCTCCTCTCCCTCGTCGCACTGCCTCCATCTCACCAACTCCACCTATGTATGACCTCTTCCACCCGTCATATCCCTCATTGTACCCACCACTTCCTTTGGATCATCTCTGCCCCCATCCTCTCCCTTGTCGTAGGCTCCAGCTCCCTCTTCCTCCCTAACTCCCCTCCTCACCTCTTTCTCCGCCTCCCTCGCCCCAGCTCCCTCAGCTCATTCTTGGCTCATTACCACAAATTGGCACTTTCATCACAAATTGGTTCTGGATTTTTTACTCTATTAGGTAATCCATAATTTCAGTTATAGTGTCTCCATTTTGAAAACTTTCATCACAAATTTAAAATTATATTAGAAATTGATTTTGGGAACTTTCATCAAAGATTATATTTGTAGATTTATTGGGAGGAATTAGCTTAGTCACTAAGGCTGATAGTCCAACATTTGTATTTGATGTTTTTTTTGTGTACAACATCGCATGCAGGTTACTATTTTTTTATTTCTAAAGGTTCTAGGCACAGTAGAAGTGCGTGGGTGGATGTTCCCACTTGGATTTTTGTCATTAATAATGATCAATCTTGGATCAATATGACGATAAACGCCAGTCTACATGGATCGAATCATAGAAAAAGACAAAGAAAAAGTTTTGTCCCGGAACAACAAAGTAGGATCATTACAGGTTGATTATAATTAATTTAATCAATTGAAAATAAATACCTTTTGGGTGTTATTTCTTCGTTGATTTTCTTGATCACGTTCCGATGTGATTCGTCATTGCGTCGTAGAAGCCAAGTGTAGACTTCCTCTAGCAGTGATCCACACGTGTACCTCGTATCTTGGGATGTCGCTAAAGGATTCTTCGGGTGCTAGCATGGAGAAACTTTTTCTTGTGTTTTCTGCCTTAGATTGTCTTGATCCGATGGAAGAGGATCTCTCTCGGTATTGAGATCATTCTTGGAGGAAGAGGTTCTTTCATCCTTGAAAGAATTCTCCAGAATTGTTGTCTGTGGGTTGGAAAAGAGTTGGGGTTGTGAGGATATTTATAATCAGGCTTGAGGTTGTAGAGTCATGACAATAAATAAACGTGTTACGCATTTTATTTATTTCATTGACTCTTATTTAAAACCCCCATATCGAATAATTAATTCCTTGACATACGCCCACGCTGATTATAATAAATATCATTTAAAACAATATTATATCCTCAAAATCCCGATTGGAAAAACTACATGGCGTGTATTAATAAATACACAGCATGTACTTTTATTTCATTGAAAACTACACGGCGTGTATATTCAATGTACACGGCATGTATATCTTGTTTTCATTTATTCATTTCCTTTCCAAAATTAAAACTACACGGTGTGTACATTTAATAATACACGGTGTGTACTTGTTTTTCTAAATAAAACTACACGACGTGTAATCATTGATACAAGGCGTGTACTTGTTTTATTTTATTCTTCCTCCAACATTAAAAATATTTAGGCTTCCTTGATTAATTATTAAACCACGTATGGGAATAATCATTATTCTACTTGAGATACTAGAATACACTTAGTGTGTGACCCTCTAGGCCTCTTTCTCGTTGGCATTAGACAGGCTTTCCTAAAGTACAAGATTACTATCTAGTAATGGGTCAAGGCACCCAAGGGAAAGAAGTTGACACTGCATTGACGTATCACCTCATACAAACGCTTACTATGTAATTTAATCCCTTTGTCACAATATCTCATCAAGCAGGTTTCATGGCAGTGTCATAAAACTATATGCTTGATCCGTCGTTCTTTAACTACCTGAAATAAACTCTTCGTTCACACTATGGACATGGAATTTAATGTTACAGTTCTATTTCATTCAAAGGGCCGAGATATCAATTTCCATAAATGGAAGGGACAAATCCTTCCTCAAATTATCCATTAACAACATGTCACTCGTGACGCACCCAACGTACCCTACATCCTGCCAACTATCTGCGTGACAGTTTTCATCAGTAAATCTAAGTGCGCGAGTCATGACATGAGTTAATGACAATCTTCCAGTCTAAGGACCATTACACACGCTCGTAGATATAAATGTCTGATGACACCAAGACATGCGGAATTTCTACTGGCGGGTTTGTTCTAATAATCTCCCATCTTAGAGACTACCAAGTGCGAACTCCATGAGAGAGAGTCTCATCATCTTACGAGTACTTGCACATGATGGTCTGTATATTATGTGTCCTATCATAGTATGTCATCCAATTGTATAACCTTATTTAAGAATATTGTTATAGCATTTCAAGGTTTTCATCAAAGAGGGGATCTCCCATGACCTTGTCAATGCAACAAATATTCCACGACATTATTATATTATAGTCATGCAGAATTATGAACAATATATAATAAGTGAACATTCATGTAATCAGAGTACAAAACAGTTGGTTATCAGGACACCAACCCTTACAAACTCCCACTTGGACTAGATCCAACTGCCTATGACTTTTAGTCCGCTATACCTCACATTATGATCATGTTTCTGCTGAGTCAAGGCTTTAGTCAAGGGGTCCGCCACGTTGTCTTCCATGGAAATACTGCTCACTGCAACTTCACCTCTTTGAGAAAAATCCCTCAAGAGATGATACTTCCAAAGTATGTGCTTTGTCCGCTGATGTGACCTTGGCTCTTTTGCAAGTACCATTGCTTCAGTATTATCACAATAGAGTGTGATAGGATCTTTACTGCTCGGTACTACATCTAGCTCTTGGACGAAGATTCGCATCCATAATGCTTCTTTAGCTGCCTCAGAAGTTGTGATATACTCGGACTCTGGTATAGAATCTACCACCACACTTTTCTTTGATCTCTTCCAGCTCACTGCACCTCCATTCAAACTGATGATGTATCCAGTCTGTGACATCATGTCATCTTGATCAGTCTGGAAACTAGCATCTACATGCCCTCTGATGACTAGTTCCTCATATCTTCCATAAATGAGGAACATATCCTTAGTATGCCTCAGATACTTGAGGATAGTATTGACTGCCCTCTAATGGCGGTCTCCTGGATCTGTTTGATATCTGCCTACCACACTTAATGCATAAGCAACATCTAGCCTTGTATATAGAACAGCATACATGACTAACCCAATCGCGGATGTGTAAGGGATCCTTGCCATTATCTTTATTTCCTCATGTGTCGGAGGACACATTTTCTTGGAAAGTTGAATGCCATTTGACACTGGAAACAATCCCCTTTTGGATTGTTCTATACTGAATCTCTTCAGTATCTTGTCAATTTATGTACTTTGACTCAGGCCCATCATTCTCTTGGATCTATCAAGATGGATCTTGATCCCAAGAATATATGCTGCCTCGCCCAAGTCTTTCAGGGAGAAGAATTTATGCAACCATGCCTTAACTGACTGTAAGACAGGTACTTCGTTTCCAAATTGCAATATGTCATCAAAATATACTATTAGGAAAACGCTGCACTCCCACTAATCCTCTTGTAGACAGAAGGATCACATTTTTTCTTAACAAAGCCAAATTCCATTACAACTTCATCAAAATGAATGTTCCACGACCTTGATGATTTATTTAATCCATAAATGGATTTCTACAACTTGCATACCTTGATGGCATCCTTTGGAGTCACACACCCTTCAGGTTGTTTCATGTAGACATCTTCCTGCAGGTTCCCGTTAAGGAATGCTGTTTTGACATCCATTTTCCAAATTTCAATGTCATGGTAAGCGGCAATGGCCAATAGGATTCTGAGGGATTTCAGCATCGCAACTGGTAAAAAGGTTTCATCATAGTCAATTCCTTGACACTATCTAAAACCTTTTGCAACCAGTCATGCCTTGTAGGTGCTAACTTTCCCCTCCATGTCCAGTTTCTTCTTGAATACCAATTTATTACCAATAGGCTTTACATCAACTGGAGGATCTACCAAAATGTAGACTTGGTTTTGGTACATGGAATCCATTTCAGAATTCAAGGATTCTTGCCACTTGGAAAAGTCTGTTCCTTCAACTACATCCTTGTAGGTAAGAGGATCATCATAGTCAACCAATAATGAGTCCCCATCCTCGGTGACAAGAAAACCATATCGTTCTGGTTCTCTCACCTCTCTCGTGATCCCACACAGTTCTTGTGTCTCTGGAAAAGATTGTTCTTCCATGGGGCTTTGTGGAATCTGTTCTTGTACCAACTCATGTGTATATTGATCCTCGACTTCATCTAAGTATATCTCGCTCCCACTATCCCTTTTGGAGATGTGCTCCCTCTCAAGTAATATGGCGTGTCTTGTTGGTGTAACCTTTTTGTCTGAGGGGTTGTATAGGTAATATCCCCTTGTTTCCTTTGGATATCCTATAAAGATACACATTGTGCCTCAGAGAGAAATTTTGTTACCTAAAGAGGCCTTAAAAAATTCTTCGCTACCCCACACATGTAAATTTGATAACATGGATTTGCGTCCACTCCATAACTCGTATGGAATACCATTTATCGATTTAGTTGGTACTTAGTTTAGTATATGTGCTGCTGTTTGTAATGCATATCCCCAAAAAGATAATGGAAGAATCGCATGACTCATCATTGATCTCACCATGTCCAATAGGGTGTGGTTCCTCCTTTCGCTTACACCATTCCACTGTAGCACGTAAGGAGGAGTGAGTTGAGATAGAATCCCAAACTCCCGTAAAAAATCAATGATGTTCCGATTAAGATATTCTCCTCCTCTGTATGAGCGAAGATTCTTAATCTTCTTACCAAGCTGGTTCTCAACTTCATTCTTGTATTCTTTGAACCGGTCAAAAGAATATGACTTATACCTCATTAAGTATATATATACATATCTACTAAAATCATCAGTAAAAGTTATAAAGTATGAGAACCCACCCCATGCATCAACTGGAAAGGGCCCACACACATCTGTGTGAACTAATTCTAGTAGCTATTTAGATCTTTCACCTTTCCCACTAAATGGGGATTTGGTCATTTTGCATTGTAGACACGCATGACATACACCAAGTGGTTTTAGTTCGAAAGAATCTAAATACCCATCTTGATGTAATTTTGTCAAACGTTTATCATTGACATGACCTAGCCAGTGATTCCAAAGTTGGGTGTGATATGATCCATGTGAATTAAGTTTGTCATCGATTTCCATTACTTGTTTTGTGTAGTCTAACACATAAAGGTCGTTATATAAATGCTCCCTACCAAAACAAATGCTATATTTATAAAAGTAGCAACATCTATTTCCAAACTTAAAGATGAATCCATCAGAATCTAATATGGATACTGAAATAATTTTTTTAGTTACATAAGGAACATAATAACAACCCTTTAACACCAAAATCATTCCAGTTGGCAACGTGAGGTGGTAGTCTCCGACATCTACAATAGCAAGTCTGGCTCCTTTGGCTGCTCGTAGATCTACCTCCCCTCGATCAATCTTCTTGAATCTAGTTGGTTATTGTATTTGTATACAGATGTGAGAACCACAAGCAGTATCTAATACCCAATTTTTAGAAACAGATAGATTGCATTTGATGACAAAATCACCTGAAACTTCCCCTTGCTTCCTAGGTTGGGTGCAGTTTTTCTTCCAGTGGCCCTTCTTGCCACATGCGAAACAAACAGCCACCTGTTCTCTTTCCTCCCCTTTGATCTTCTTTTTCTTGGAATTCCTTGAAGAATATTTGGGATTAAATCTCTTCGACTTCCCTTTATTTTTAGTCACCATAAAGACAGAAGTATTTTCACGCTTCATGTCATTATCTACATGGTGAATAAGGATAAGAAGATCAGATAGAGAATTCTCAATGTTGTTCGTGTTGAAATTAACAACAAAGTTCAAGAAGCTCTGGGGGAGTGATGCAAGGATGAGAAAGGTGCCCAGCTCTTCGGGGATTTTAAACCCTAGAACCTCCAAGCACTCAATGTAGCCAATGAGCTTGACTAAAAGAGGCCCAGCTGGGGTACCCTCTCCAAGATTGCTCTGGAATAGAGCATTGAAGATATCAAACCTTTCCTGTATTTCTCTCTCTTGTTATAGACCATGGAGGTGCTTGAGCATGAAATATACATCCATGTCTTCATGAGACTTCATGAGATCACTATACATCGATGATAGCATCAGACATTGAACATCGAGAGCATCGTTCAAATGTTGATCATAGACCGAGAAATATTCATCACTCCCCCCTGGGGCAGGAGAATCAGGAAGTGAGGACTCCAGCACGTAAAACATTCGTTCATGGAATAGGATAACCCGAAGGCGCCTAAACCATTCCTGAAAGTTTCTACCAGTGAGGATATTGTCTTTTTCCAAAATTGATCGCAGAGAAAATGTGGTTGACGAGTTTGTCATTTAGATTCTACAAATTAAAAGAGCAGATTTATCAGTACTTTCTTGACTACATTTTATGAGAAATAATAAATTTTGTTAATTCTCCCACTATTTTATCAAGTCCCAATGTCCCTCACCATTGAAATCGTAATTTCTAGTTTCTTTGACATTCTAGTGGCAAGGATCCATATTCCCCTTCGCATAACCCCAAAAAGGGTTGGTCAATATATTTCAAGGTATTTAGGTAGGAAGGACTTTGCCAACTATGAGCTTACAGTTCCTTGATCTGTTTAGTAGACTCCACAATCCTGAAATCTTTACTTGGATTTCCTCAACTCTTACATCCAATATTACATGAAGTCTAGAAAGGGCTACTCCTCTTGATGTAATATGGTTAAGTCAACCCGAAACTTTTCATAAGGGCTTCCTTTATAAAAGTAAGTGTCCCAACAAGGGTTAGCCAAACACATAGTTTTATTGAGTCTTTCCCTTAATCAATTAATGGAAGGCTTGTTCTGACTTAATATGGTATTTGAGGGGTTTTATTCTTTATGCATAGTTTTTCATTATCACATTCTTGTTAATATTAAGTGATGCTTTCTTAAGTGATTAACCATGTTTTGATAATGTTTACTAATAGTCTAGTTTTTATTTTATTCCATCTTTTCATGCTTGTTCATTTTATTAACTATGTGATCATGACAACACATACATAATAAATAAACCATACAATTTAGACAGAAATAAAATAATATGGCATGATCATGAGATTCTATTGGTTAGCTTATCTAGCGGTTTGATAAGCTAACCCTGACCTAGGGAAAACACCTTGAACTGATGGTTCATGTTTTGTATCTCCCACCTTTCCACCTTTGTATCTTCTTGGGTTGGTTTTTCCTCAGCTTCGGGTCTTGAACCGTCTCCTCCAGCTTGGGAGATCCTCCATTACATGGGTTTACATTAAAGAAATCATGGGCACGCATGCCCTACATTTTATTGGAAGAAGGCTCGCAGGCCAATGAATTTTAAATTTAAACAAATTTAAATGAAACCATACACATATTAAAAGGGTCTTTGGTCTAGCTCATGATCATCCATAGCATGCAACGGCATGTACGCATATTTAGAATTCAAATTCTTTTAATCGTTCTTTCATTTAAGATAAGTCGCGCTCGAATTCAATTAATTATGATCTTATAATTAATCAATTATTTATCTTAAATTCATTTATGAATTTCCTTGAGATTAATCTCATCCATATTCCTTGTACGTGTCTTTGTACATTGGAGGAAAACAGGTGAATTTCCATTTCTGGAAAGTACACAGTGTGTAGTTTATAATTACACGGCGTGTATTTCTTTTCACCCTTTATCCAAAGTACACGTCGGGGGCTTTGTCGTGTTTTCTGTACTTTGGAAATTTTGGAGTACACAGCGTGTAGATAAATCATACACGGCATGTACTTCCTTGTTACGCGGTAACCAGCCTGGCTATCCCGTGTACGTGGTACGCGGCTTATCCTTGTACACGGTTTCACCTAGGCCGGAACAGACTACATGGCATGTTGCTCTAACATACATGTCGTGTATTCCGGTTCCACATGCCGTTCAATTCTGGTCAACACGGCATGATTAATACTTAGGCATATTCAATTCACAAGGCGTGGTTTGGCGGACTAGTGCCGGTTCATTGAACCTAAGTACACAATGTGTAGTTGTAATTACACGTCGTGTAATCCCATGTTGTACAAATAGAAAGAGCGGCTCCTACGGATGAGTTTCTTTTTTTTATTTTAATAAAAAATTGAAATTAAAATGTCATTTCTGTGATATGAATCGAGAAAAAATGGAGGAAGAATAGATCTCGTTTATTCAGATTAATAGAACGATATATTTCAAATTGAATCAAATATAAATGCGTAAATTATCAACAAAAATTAAATAACTATAATCAACATTGTATCCTCTCTATGATATCATTTGAAGGATCTGGGCGCAACGGAAGCACGTGGGTGGATGTGCCCACTTGGATTTTTTTCATTAAAAATGATCAATCAGGGATCAATACGACGATAAACACCAGTCTCCACGGATCGAATCATAGAAAAAGACAAAGAATAAGGTTTTTCCCAGAACCATAAAGTAGGATCATTACAGGTAGATTATAATTAATTTAATCAATTGAAAATAAATACCTTTTAGGTGTTGTTTCTTCATTGATGTTCTTGATGACGTTCCGATGTGATTCGTCGTTGCGTCGTAGAAGCTAAGTGTAGACTTCCTCTAGCGATGATCCATACGTGTACCTCGTATCTTGGGACGTCACAAAAGGATTCTCCGCGTGCTAGCATGGAGAAACCTTTGCTTGCGTTGTCCTCCTTATATCGTCTTGATCCGATGGAAGAGGATCTATCTCAGTCTTGAGAGCGTTCTTCGAGGAAGATGTTCTTTCGGCCTAGAAAGAATTCTCCAGAATTGTTGTGTGTGGGTTGGAAAAGAGTTGGGGTTGTGAGGATATTTACAATCAGGTTTGAGGTTGTGGAGTTATGACAATAAATAAATGTGTTACACATTTTATTTATTTCATTGACTCTTATTTAAAACTCTCACGTCGAATAATTAATTCCTTGACAAGCGCCCACGCTGATTATAATACATATCATTTAAAATAATATTATACCCTCAAAATCCCGACTGGAAAAACTACACGGCCTGTATTAATAAATACAGGGTATGTACTTGTTTTTCATTGAAAACTACACGGAATGTACATTCAATGTACACGGCGTGAATATCTTGTTTTCATTTATTCATTTCCTTTCCAAAATGAATACTACATGGCGTATACATTTAATAATACACGACGTGTACTTTTTTCTAAATAAAACTACACGATGTGTAATCATTGATATAAGACGTGTAATTGTTTTATTTTATTCTTCCTCCAACATTAAAACGATTTAGGCTTCCTTGAATAATTATTAAACCACATACGAGAATAATCTTTATTCTACTTGAGATACTTGAATACACTTAGTTTGTGACCCTCTAGGCTTCTTTCTCGTTGGCATTAGGCGGGCTTACCTAAAGTCCAATATTACTGTCTTGCAACGGGTAAAGGCACCCAAGAGAAATAAGTTGATGCCGCATTGACATATCACCTCATACGAATGCTTACTGTTTAATTTAATCCCTTTGTCTCAATATCTCATCAAGCAAGTTTCATGGCACTGTTATAAACCTATATGCTTGATCCGTCGTTCTTTGACTACATGGAATAAACTCGTCGTTCACACCATGGCCATGGAATTTAATACGACAGTTCTATTTCAATCAAAGGGCCGAGATATCAACTTCCATAAATGGAAGTGACAAATCCTTCCTCGACTTATCCATTAACAACATGTCACTCATGACACACCCAATGTACCGAACTTCCCGCCAACTGTCTGCATGACGGTTTTCGTCAGTAAATCTAATTTCACGAGTCATGACATGAGTTAATGATAATATTCCAGTCTAAGTACCATTACACATGCTCGTAGATAGCAATGTCCGATGACACCAAGACATGCAGAATTTCTACTGGCGGGTCAGTTCTTATAATCTCCCATCTAGGAGATTACCAAGTGTGAACTCCATGATAGAGAGTCTTGTCTTCTTATGAGTACTTTCACATGGCGGTCTGTATACTATGTGTCCTATCATAGTATGTCATCCAACCATAGAACTTTATTTAAGAATATTGTTATATCATTTCAAGGTTATCATCATAGCGGGGATCTGCCATGACCTTATCAATGCAACAAATATTCCAGGACATTATTATATTATAGTCATGAATAACAATGAACAATATATAATAAGTGAACATTCATGTAATCAAAGTACAAAACAGTTGGTTCTCAGGACACCAACCCTTACAATTTATATTATTTAGAATTTTTTTATCTATAGTTATAGTTTTTTATATGTTCTTATTATAGTGTATCAAAATTTATGCATTATTATATTTGTGGATCTAGATTCCTTATTTTCCATGTTGTCTTTCTCCATTTAAAAATATATCATTATTCATAACAAGAAAGGGTATTGGACGAGTCTTCCTCTTGTTTAAAGATTCAAAAAGGTCTTTTTTAATCTGTTATTTTTTCTTGGCTTCTTCTCTTTTATTTTTTGGAGTGTTTTAAACCCCCCTAGTGTTGGAAAGGCCCTAAATAACTATTCTTCAATTGTTTCCCTAAATATCGCATGTAATATGTGTGTAGACTTAAGATATCAGGCTTTTCAAATTCTGTGTAGGAGAAAACCCTATAGTGTAGATATTTAACTGTAGAACAACCTTCATCTTATGTTTAATTATCCATGCATGGCTATAGTGTATCATACACACAACAAAGATATCCATCCTTCATGTCCCTTCCCTCTGTTCTTCTAAATTAAACAACTTCATGATGTAGCCAAACCCTACCCCACAACCCTTATCCTTCCCCCATATCTCATTGTCCTTCTTCCTTAATAATGATATAGGAAAACCCTTCAGGTCGTATTATATTCTCAAGCAACTCCATATACGACACGGTGATGTGCATAATGACACAAATGTATATCTTTATCCTAAAAATATAGGTATCTATATCGTTTAATAATATTCTTAATTTGAGAACTTAATTAATTATATAAATTAATTCATATGTCTCAATATCTCCCTCAGTAATCATCACTACTATGGTAAAAATTTTGTCTTTTATGTACCTAAAATGGATTTAACCATAATTTTCCTCACTTTTCCACAAGGATCAATTTTGTGGGGTTAAATAAATAAATTTTATAAGAAAAAATAGAATAAATAATTCTATATTCATTTATTGATAATCCCACATTAATTAACAAAACTATTTACTATGAATATAGATAAGTAAAATAAAGTTAACCTCAGCATGATTAAAGAATAATTAGAATTAATTGAAAAATACGAGAGTAAAGACTTTATATCAATCATGTTATTCCCCATCACATAGCTCCATGTTTCTCCCATTTTATCTTTTATCTCCTTTTGACCCTAGTGTTTATGTTATAATAATACTCATTGATACCTTACTCTCTAAATATTATTTCAAGGCTTCCAAAAAAATTACAGGTTCTATGATCATGCCTTATAGATACCATAAAATTATTTAATTACATTGTATAAGCTCATGGTTTCATGCACGTGATTATCTTGGATTCTAGTTCATCCATTAAAAATGTGCACTAGTAGAAATATAATAAAATGTGGACGGGGGAATTCCAGAACACCATTGATGATCTCCAATGGTATGTATTGGAAACCTCTTATGGAAGTCTCTTTAATATTGATTTTTTTTAAAACCCACATATCCCAATATTAAACCAATACTTAACCATATACTAGGAATATAATCATGTTTCCCCCTCCTCCCACTATTTTTTCCTTCACTTCAATCCTGCAGACCACCATTACATGGTTAAATCATTATCCTATAAAAAATCATCTCACCTTAATTGGTGAATTACTTTCATCACCCTATCTCCTTTTCTTCTTCTCCTAGTCACCAATTCACACTGTCACTTAATCACCTTCACTTATTATAACAGATAGAACCTCATGTCTCCTCATATTCACCCTAATTCACACATCATCACTCTCCATCATATTCCTACCCAAATCCACAATCGTTGTCTCCCTCATTTAGAATTATTGATTATCAATGATTTATCTCATCCACAAACAATTACTATATGAAATTGTTTCTTAATGGATATTTAATTTTTTTTATTTGTTTGTGGTTTTTCATTGGTTTTTTTATATGAAATTAAAAAAGTTAGTCATAGTAACTATCACTTTCCTCCCATTCAATCCGTTATCATTTCCTATAATTGTGCCTCAGTCATCCCACGTTCCCCAACCATTCATTGCAAGGTGTTTTCAATTTTTTTCAATGACTAGTGGATAGTTTTTGTGATCTTAAATACTTATTAAAAACTTCCACTACCACGGATTGTTAATGGCATGAAGAAATTTCTCACAAGGTAATCAAATAATCAATCTCCTCCAAGTCTTTATGATTTTGGCGTGACATTTATTATCATGGAATTACATAGTCTATTCTCTCCATCCATTGTAGTACATTATTTTCATGTAAAAACATCACAACATGAAGATTTCCTATAACCCTCACTTCATCTTGCACAAGGGTGTGGCTATGTCAAAACTTATAGATCCAAATTTAGGTTATCTTTTATCCCCAAACTACTACATGACATGAAATTCTTCTTTATAGATCATAGTTAGTTCCTCAACTTCTTTCATCATCACTAAGACTAGTTTATAGGATCACAAATTATCATCCAACATCATGATGTTTTTATATTGAGGGGAAACAAATGATTATTTCATTTGAAATATCCATGGTACCCTCAAACTATGAGAAAGTGACCCATATGTATGTTTTGAGAAATTGAATCCTACATACAACCATGACATGGTTACTTTATTGAATGTCACTATACCTATGGAGCACCTCTCTGCATCACCATTATGATCACTACCTGAAAAATTGTATTACACAAAATTTATATTTTAAAATAACTACATTTCTAGAAATATTATAATATATATCACCATTTTCAGGCATTTGTAGAAATTTTGGTAAATTTATCCCATTAATACTTGTTTCTTGAAAATTACATAACCAAATAAATAATTACCAATTTAAATTTTGGGTTATTTTTTTAAAAAAATTATCACCTCATATTTTTTCACTTCCATCCCCACAACCCCAAAAGACTATAGGATGGAAGAATCCCTCCTATTGATGCACCACTATCGAAAAACAAGCAATGGAACAATTATAGAATGAAGAAATTTCTCACAACATAATAAAATATTAATTCTTCTCTAGGTACTTATGATTATGGAATGAAATATATTTCCACATAATGACATAGTATATTCCCTCCATCCATTTTTTGTACTTGATTTTCATGGAAAAACATCAAGATATTAATCTCTCATACAATACACACTTCATCATGCATAATATAACGACTGCATCAAAACTTATAGAACCAAATTTAGGTTGTATTTCATCCTGAAATTACTACATAACGTGAACGTTTTCTTTATGGATCATAGTTAGTTCTTCTTCCTCTCTCTTTATCACTAAGACCAGTTTCAAGGATCAAGACATATCATACAACATCGTGATGTTTTTATATTGAGGGGAAACAAAGAATTATTTGATTTGATTCATCCAGAGTACCCATATTTCATCCAAATAAAAGAAATAGAATCATTTTTATAATCTTGGAAACTGAATCTTATATACCACCATGACTTTGGTACTTTATTGAATCTCACTCTACCTACTGATCTATGAATCCCCACTATGATCACTAAATGAAACATTTCATTACACACCATTTTTATTTTACAATAGCCATGTTTCTACAAATATAAGAAAATATATCCCCACATAGCATCATTTCTGGAAATATTGGTAAATTTATCCCACTTATCCATGTTTCTAGAATTGTAGGTAATTGAATAAGTTATTATCTATTTAATTTTTGGTTTTTTTCAATGTTTTTATCACCAGATTATTTTTCATTTTCATTCCCCCCAAGACTTGGGAACTTTATCAAATATCACTCTACCTATAAAGTACCACTATGCACCCCCACTGTGAACACTTCCTACAAAAATAAATTACACTCCATTTTTATTTTAAAATAGCTGTTTTTCTATAAATATTAGAAAACATTTCCCCATTTATCTAAATTTATAAAAATATAGGTAAATTTATCCCATCTATTCCTTTTTATATAAATATAGGTAAATGAATAAACTATTATCTCTTTATATTATGGTTTTTTTTTAAAAAAGGTGTCACTAAATATATTTTTTTTTCATTTTCATCCCCAAAACCGCCAAAGCCTAAGGATAGTTGATTCCTTCCTAGGAATACACCATTAGAGAAAAACATACAGTGGCATTGTAATGGCACAAAGATTTTTTCATAATGCAATCAAATATCCATTCTTCTCCAAATATTTATGATTTTGGAATGACATATATTTTCATGGCATGACATAGTCTATTCTCTCCATCCATTATAGTACTTGATTTTCACAGGAAAAACATCACGACATGAAGCCTCAAAAATCACTTCATCACATACAATAGCATAAATCTATGAAAAATTAGAGAACCAAATTCAAGTTTTATTTCAAACTCAAACTGCTACATGTAATGAAATTATTCTTTATGTCTCATATTAAGTCATTCTTCTTATTTATTTTTCATTAAATCTATTTTATAGGATCAAAACTTATCATATAACATCGTGATGTTTTTATCATGAGGGGTAACAAGGAATCATTTGATTTTACGACTTCAAATTTGGGCTTTGGAGTCCCCTAGAATGGGAAACTACCTTTGGCAGTTGCAATCCCAAAAAAACTCCGCCCCCCCCCCCACCCCTGATCCCCCTACACACGATCTCACCCTCGTCATACCCTACCACAGCACCTCCCCCATGCCGCACCCGCCTTTACCTCCAGCTCACCTCCACCACTTTTCCTCTCCCTCACCGCACCTGTACACCCTCGCCTTCCACTCCGGCTCCGGATCCACCTACCTCATGCACTTCCTCACTCTTCAAAACTTACACCGCCCTTCCTCTCCCTTATCTCACATCTCTATCACCCGTCCTCTCCCTCGTCGTGCATTTTTCGTACACGCACCACTCCCACCACCGACACCAGCTCCTCCTCTGGCTCCGTCTCCGACTCCCACCTCCATCTTCACCTCCCTCACCTCATCTCCCTATACTCACACATCACCTGTCTTCATAACCAACCCAAATCAGTACGTTGTCCATCCTTTCTCCCTACTGCCTCTCCCTCGCATCTAGCAGGTCCTCCGACTCTACCTTTACATTCACTTGGTTCTGCATTTGTCGTGGAATTAGGTAATCCCTATTTTTTGTTTTAGGGTTCTGATTTTGGACACATATCTTTTTACAATTCTCTAGGATCATGACATTTTTCAAAATCTCAAAGTCGAGCTCCATAGGGGATACCATGATGCATTTGTGGGATGAAAATGAGGACTATGTTTTTGTTTTATTTTCTTATAATTTCATACATTAAATGTTATTTGTCAATCTCATTCTTTAGTATATAAATTGTTCATTTTCATTGGTTGGTTTGAATGATGTATTCATAAATTTCTATCTCATGCTTAGATATATAAATTGTTCAATCACTTATATTTATTCTCCAATTAATTATTCATAGATATTAACTCTTTATTTTATCAGTGATCCACATGAAATTGGTTAGTCTTTATTTTAAATATATTTTGTGATATGAATAATGCCTATAATATAAAGTCGTGTGTAAATGTTACTACTTTTTATGAAGATATTAATATGGATAATAGTTTGATCGATCTTCTAAACCAAACATCTAAATAATATTTTGAGGGCATTATTTAGTTTATTGAGTTCACTGGAGGATTTCCAAGTGACTATATTAGTTTTATATATAGAAAATGTGAAAATAGATATCAATTCAAACAAGATACCATGTGGGAGCACTTATTCTTGAATGGAGTTCTGAAAAATTATAAGAGTTGGAATTTTCATGGGGAAGAATATATTCGTTTTCAAAATACAGATGTATTTTAGATGGATGTTGATGCAAGGATGTATGATCGAATTCATTAAATGCTTACTGAAATGGTACGTGGGTGGGCTCCTGAAGGCATTGACATCCAGAATGTTAAGACCGGTGAGATAAATCTATGCTCTGGTGAAGATCGTTATTTTTGGAGGTTTTATGAAATACTTGATGATTCAAAAACTGAATTATATTCTGGATGTACTACTTACAATAAAGTTTCATTTAACATGGATTTGTTGCATTCGGAAACTTTGAATTAGTGTTCATGCACATCGTTCGAAATGTTGTTGGTGTTATTGAAAAAGTTACTTCCTGTCTACGTTAATATTCTTGAGTCGTATTACCATGATCATAAGTTGACATAGAACTTAGGATTTACATATGAGAACATATAAGCTTGTGTAAACAATTGTATGTTGTTTCGAAAGGAAACTGTCCTTTTAGAAATTTTTACAGTCTGTGCTGCTTCCAGTTTGAAAGATAACTTGGGAAATCAGATTCATCGAAGTCTGACTACAAAATAGGTAAAATCAATTATATTAACGAATATGCGTTACTTTCCCCTGATGATGAGGTTAAAAAGATTTTTTAGGTATTCTAAAGCTTCTAATTTAATGATATGTCATGTGAGAAGAAATTAGAAAAGTGATATGATAACCCACCCAGAAGACACTTGGGCATGGAAGGATTTTGATCATAGACACCCCAACTTTGCAAAACATGGTCATAATGTCTAATTACGGTTGGCATCATATGGTTTTAATGCATTCAAGTCAATGGTTGGTGTAACTCATAGTACATGGACCATGGTGTTAGTTTTGTATAATATTCCTCCGTTTCTTTGTATAAAACAACCGTTTATATTAATTTCCACACTTATTGATGGACCTAGAAGTCTGGGGGATAAGATTTATGTTTACCTTTATCCATTAATTGATGAGTTGAATGAATTTTGGGGCGATGGTATGATGACTTATGACTTTGAAATGAATGAAATGTTCAAAATGAAGGCTACTTTATAGTGGACAGTCATTGACTTCCCAGCTTATGAAAATTTATCATGTCGGAGTACAAAGAAGGATTTTTCTTTCCCTTGTTGCAATAAAAGTAAAAAAATTTATGACTTAAAAATTCCAATAAAATGGGCATACATGGGTCACAGACATCTTCTCCCCCCTTAGAACAGGTTCAGAAAAGGCAGATTGACATTTGATGGTTCTAGAGAGTGCCACCCAGTATCAAATATCGTGACTGAAGTATAAATATTATAGCATATTGAGGAAGAAAACATCTGCATGGTATGTAAATTTCAAGATTTGATAGCCCATTCAATACCTAATATTCATGGTGTGGGTAGAGAACACATTCACAATTGGAAAAAGAAAAGTATTTGTTACAGTCTCCCCTATTTGAAAACTAACATGCTAATGTATAATTTGGATGTCATGAACATTGAAACACTATGGGAAAATAACTATTTGCAACGGGAAGAAATCTCGTCGCAAATACCCCATCCAGTAAGCTATTGTGATGGGGAAACTAGCCCGTTGCAAATAACCACTTATTTGCGACGGGATTTCGTCTCCCGTCGCAAATAGTTTGGCGCGACTTGTGCGCCAAACTGCGCGGCTTGCGCGCCAAACCGTGTAGGGGTATTTGCGATGGGTCCCATCACAAATACCCGGCGGTGGTTAATAGCATTTTGCGATGGGATGTCGTCCCGTCGCAAAAAGACTGTTGGTAGGTACTATTTATGACGGGATCCGTCACAAATAACTTTTTAACTGCGGACTGTAATTAATGCGGGTGAGGGTAATTGCGATGGGCCCCGTCACAAATACCAGCTTTTGCGATGGGAAGCCCGTCACTAATAATCATGTCGCAACTAATCTAACCTATATATACCCCCATCCATTTTTTCCCAAATCATTCAGATCTTGCTCTCTCTCCCCCTTCGTTCTTCAGTATCAAAGAGAAATTTTCTTTTAGTTGAAGTTTTTTATACGAGTGCAATCAGAGGGCGTCAATATCATCAGAATATCAAAGTTTAAGGTATTTTTATTTTATTTTTTTATATTTATTTTATTTTTTAAGTTAATTTTAATTGTTGTTTATTTGTTCTAATTTAATTAGATTTCAATTGATTTTTATTTATATTTAGTTTTACTACGAAAATGATATTGTTAGTTATAATTATAAATAATTAGTTATAATTAATATTAATTAGATATAGTTAGGAATAAATAGATATAATTAGCAATAAATAGATATAATTTGCAATAAATAGATATAATTAACAATAAATAGATATAACTAGCAATAAATAGATATAATTAGCAATAAATAGATATAATTAGGAAAAAATAGATATAATTGGAAATAAATAAATATAATTAGGAATAAATAGATATAATTAGGAATAAATAGATATAATTAGGAATAAATAGATAAAATTAGGAATAATTATGTATAATTAGTAATAATTATGTATAATTAGTAATAATTATGTGTAATTTGTAATAATTATGTGTAATTAGTAATAATTATGTATAGTTAGATATAACTATGTATAATTAGATATAATTAGTAACAATTAGAGATAATTAGTAATAATTAGATATAATTAGTAATAATTAGATATAATTAGACGTAATTAGTAATAATTAGATATAATTAGGAATAATTAGTAATAATTAGATATAATTAGATATAATTAGATGTAATTAGATATAATTAGATACAATTAGATGTAATTAGTAATAATTAGTAATAATTAGTAATAATTAGTAATAATTAGATATAATTAGTAATAATTAGATATAATTCGTAATAATTAGATATAATTAGTGATAATTGGATATAATTTGTAATAATTGGATATAATTAGTAATAATTAGATATAATTATTAATAATTCGATATAATTAGTAATAATTAGATAAAATTAGTAATAATTAGATATAATTAGTAATAATAGTAATAATTAGTAATAATTAGATATAATTAGTAATAATTAGATATAATTCGTAATAATTAGATATAATTAGTAATAGTTGGATATAATTAGTAATAATAAGATATAATTAGTAATAATTAGACATAATTAGTAATAATTAGATATAATTAGCAATAATTAGATATAATTAGTAATAATTAGTTATAATTAGTAATAATTAGCTATAATTAGTAATAATTAGATATAAATAGTAATAATTACATATAATTAGTAATAATTAGTAATAATTAGTAATAATTAGTAATAATTAGATATAATTACATATAAATAGTAATAATTAGATATAATTAGTAATAATTAGTAATAATTAAATATAATTGGTAATAATTAGAAATAATTAGATATAATAAGATATAATTAGTAATAATTAGATATAATTAGTAATAATTAGATATAATTAGTAATAATTAGATATAATTAGTAATAATTAGATATAATTAGTAATAATTAGATATAATTAGTAATAATTAGCAATAATTAGGAATAATTAGCTATAATTAGTAATAATTAGAAATAATTAGGAATAAATAGCTATAATTAGTAATAATTAGCAATAATTAGAAATAATTAGATATAATTAGAAAAAATTTGTAATAATTAGCAATAATTAGTAACAATTAGATATAATTAAGATTAATTAGATATAATTAGGAATAATTAGAAATAATTAGGAATAATTAGGTATAATTAGGTATAATTAAGAATAATTAGGAATAATTTGGAATAATTAGGAATAATTAGGAATAATTATGAATAATTAATAATAATTAGGAATAATTATGAATAATTAGGAATAATTATGAATAATTAGGAATAATTATGTATAATCAGGAATAATTATGAATAATTAGGAATAATTAGGAACAATTAAGAATAATTAAGAATAATTAGGTATAATTAGGAATAATGAGCAATAATTAGCAATAATTAGGAATAATTCGGAATAATCAAGAATAATTAGAAATAATTAAGAATAATTAGAAATAATTAGGAATAATATAATTTTTTTATTACTAATAATTAGTAAACAAAATCTTCTTGGATAATGAAGGAAAAATTTGTAATCATCTCCACAGTGATTATTACCAAATTTCCTTTCATTATTCAAGCAGTTTTTCTTTTTCTACGTATTATTAAGTATTGTTAAATTAGTAATAAATAGAAAAAAATTGTAATAATTAATAATAAATTGTAATAATTAGTAATAAATTGTAATAATTAGTAACAATTAGTAATAAATGTAATAATTTGTAATAATTAGCAATAATTAGGAATAATTAGCAATAATTAGAAATAATAAGTGTGAGAAAGATGTAATTACATGAAATGTTGGACAAAAGAGTAGTCGTCAATCCACAGGAAATTGTGTCACCCTAAATTAATTATAATTATTAATTAGTTGTAATTATATATCTTCTTTTTCAGATAGTGTTTTTATAATTTCAAACTATTCAAAAATAGTGATGATTTTATATTTTATGTAGAAAAATATGGAACAAGTAAGTCGACATCAGTCATTATTAGATAATCGAGCTTGGATAAATCAGCAGAGAAATCCAAATGGTTCTTGTTTAAATCATATATATATTGCGGGTGTTGAATCTTTCTTAGAATTTGCATCATCAAAACCAGAATATGTTTCAGAAGGCACAATTATGTGTCCTTGTAAAAAAATGTGCTCTAAGAACGTTTGACACATTTGACAGGGTTGGGGGACATCTCTTGTGGTTTTGTTTTCAAAAAGATTATGTTTTTTGGTATCAACACGGTGAATGCAGTTTGTGAAAAGATCCTAATAACTTGATTCGGGATCCATCACAATTTCAAAATTTAGTACATGATGTTGCAGGTACATCTGTGCAACAAACTGAAACTCACGATGATATTGATTTAACACCTGAGTTGGCACCATCTATATTTTATGAGTTGTTCAGGTCTGCTGAGGATGCATTATATCCTGGTTTTAAGATAAGCAAATTAGAAGTGGTTGCAAAATTTATGGCTATTAAATCAGATAATGCAATGCCAAAAAACTGTTTTGATCATATATTTTCTTTGGTTAAAACAATGTTACCTGATGGAAATGTGTTGCCTACAAATTACTATGAGATCAAAAGGCTGATTCATAATTTGGGCCTTAGTTATCTGAAGATTCATGTTTGCCCAAATGATTTCACCTTATATTCTGGAGAAAATGTGTCATTAGATATTTGTCCCACATGTGGACAATCGAGGTATAAAGAAGCTCAACCAGGGAAGTCTAGATCGATTCCAGTGAAATAGTTGAGATATTTCCCCCTTACACCTAGGTTGTAGGGTTTATTTAGGTCTCAGAACACAGCGTCAATGATGTCATGGCACAAAACCAAGATTTTAACTGATAAAAGATTGAATCATAAATTTGATGGTGATTAATGGAAACATTTTGACCGTCTGCATCCGTCTTTTGCTATAGAATTCCGAAACATGTGATTGGTTCTTTCTACTGATGGTTTTTTTCCATTTGGTTCTTATGGTAGTCACTATTCATGTTGGTCTGTCTCTATAACTCTGTACAATTTGCCTCCATGGATGTTGATGAAGGAGCCTTATATCTTTTTGACTCTATTAATCCCAGGACATACGAAAAAGAATATTGATGTTTATTTGAAACCATTGATTGATGAGATAAATGCATTTTGGAGGGATGGTGTTAATACATATGATGTTGCTGCGAAACAAAATTTCATATTAATAGCTGCATCGATGTGGATGATTTGTGACTTTCTGGCATATGGCATGTTATTGGTTGGAGTATACATGGTCCAAAATCATGTCCTTACTGTATGAAAGAAAACAAATCCTTTAAACTATTCAATGGAAAAAAAACCTTTCTATTTTGATTTTCACTGTAGATTTCTTCCAACCGATCATCCTTTTCAAAGGAAAAAATCCCATTTCATAAAAGCTACAATTGAAAGGGATGAACCTCAAATGATGATCTCTCGTACAGAGTTAAAATCATTTGTATTTTCATTACCCCCCATCACATTTGGACCAACAGTAAACCAAAAAAAAAAATTCATGGCTTTGGGAAAGAACATAATTGGATAAAATGGAGCATTTTTTGGGATCTTCCGTATTGGTCTGATTTGTTGGTCCGCCACATGTTGGATGTTATGCATATTGAGAAGAACTATTTTGATAATTTATTTCATACAGTTTTGGATACACCAGGTAAGACCAAAGATACTGTAATGTCATGATTAGATCTTGCCCAGATTTTTAGGCAACCAGAACTTGAATTATTTGAAAATGTCAGATCACAGAGGTTAATGAAGCCAAAAGAATCTTATACACTGTCCAAAGAGAGTCGCTTATTATTTTGTCATTAGATTTCAGATTTGAGACTTCCATATGGCTATGCTTCAAATTTGGGAAGATTTGTTAAGAATGGTTATATTACTGGATTAAAAAGTCATGATTGTCATGTTATAATGGAAAGACTTATGCCGATTAGATTCATAGGTTTGTTGAATTATATGATTTGGGATTCAATAACAGACATATAAAATATTTTTGAGACATTTGTGCAGGGACAACAGACTACGATGTGCTAAGAAAGCTGGTAGAGGATGTTACTGTAATTATATGTAAACTGGAAACAATATTTCCACCGGCTTTCTTTGACTCAATGGTGCATCTGATATTACATTTTCTACATGAAGCTAAATGTGGAGGTCCAGTACAGTTTCGATGGATGTACCAATTCAAGAGATGCATGCAAAAATTGAGGAAAAAAATACGTAACAAAGCATCAGTTGAAGGCTCAATTGCGGAAGCTTATTTCCAAGATGAAATTTCTTTTTTCTGCTCTCATTATTTTGAATCTCAATATCCCTCAAAACAAAATCGCATGGGATGAAATGAGGGGAATGTTAATGACGAAATGGAGAATCAATTAATAGTTTTTAATCAGACAAATCTTAGTTTCGGTGGAGTTCATGAATGATGGCTTTCAGATGATGAACGTCACAGAGCTCAGACATACGTTCTGCTCAACATTGAAGAAATGAAATCATTTGTCTTGTGAGTGCTTCTATCACTTATTCTATAATTTATGTTATAGTATTTAAACTTAATTTATTTTTAGGTTATATGATAATCATATCAAGAAACAACTTCCACAAATTACAGTAGCTACTCTTGAAGAATGCAGAAAAAATAAATTTTATCAATGGTTTCAAAAACTGTTAACATAAATTATTGATGTTTTAATATCAATTCCATTTATTATTTATTATATTGATAATTTTTTTACAAATTTTCAGGTGTCTCAATATGCTAATAAAATTGATAAGCGACTGTGTATATTGAGTAACCCACCATCCAAAATGGTTAAATATTATAATGCATATATGGTGAATGGTTTTCGATTTCATACACATGGATACGGGGAATTATAAAAAACAATGTACAGTAGAGTTTTCTTCATAGGATCACATCACAGAGAAACTGAAGTTGACTTTTATGGCATTTTGGATGAAATTATTGAGCTGTGTTATATAGGACAGAATTACATAACAGTGTTTAAATATCGGTGGTTGGATACTAAGAGAGGTTTTTGTGTTCATCCGACTCATGTAATCATCGATATTAAATATAAAAGTCTTCTTGAAGTAAATGAACCATTTTTACTGGCTCAACAGGAACATCAAATTTATTATGCAAAGTATTGTGCTACATTAAGATACTTGAGAGATTGGTGGAGCATAATTAAAATAAAATCTCGTTAAAATCAGTTTACTCAAACTAAATGTGGTTCCGCTGAAGTGGAAGGAATTGAAATTTTTCAAGAGAGGCTCAAAATCCATCTGATTCACAAAGAGATGTGAATATCAACGATGACACCCCACAATTAAGGATCGATGATGACGAAGATGTTAATGATGTTACAAATGAATTTGAAATGATAAGAGATGCTAAAACTGAAACTCATATGGATATTGATGATGCTGAGGAGGAAGATGAAGACATTTACATTGACAGCTATAGAGAAGAGGATAAAGATGAACATTGACATAGTTAAATGCTGGTTATAATCATAACTAATATATATCTATATATAATAGTTATTTTCAAATATCTGCTAACAAAAATCATTTTTGGTTTCAGATGGACTCTGATCTATTGCGTGAGTAAGAGGAGGCTGATCTACCTTTGGATGATGAGGATGTCGGATCAGCTAACCCTCAACCTACTGGTGGTTCACGAGCTACGCAGAGGTGGCGTGGTCTTGCACGACTGATGATTCCTGACCCTATCCTCGAGCGACGTCCACATCTTGGTTTCGATCCATGCACAAGGAGGTATGGTAACCTATATATTTTAGTTAGATTTCATTAATTTATTTATATATATACTAATTGTTTGATTATTTATTCCTTTTTCACAGTTTTCAGCATGTAGCTATTGGACAGGGGAGCACAATATTTCCCAATTATTTTTCTCAGCCATGGATCACATGGGAACAGATTCCCGTTGATGTGCGATGTGACATGTTCCATCATTGGCTGGTACGTAAATAAATAATATTTATTTTGAAATTTATTTTATTAACAACTTGATATTATAAATTATTTGTAGGGTTTCTGGAATCCTATTGGTGATAGCATGCATGACGCTATCCACACGGCATGGCAGGTTTCTATGCGTGACCGTTTCCACCAGTTTTTGCACAATTTGAGAAGGACAACCATTAAGAAAGAAGGGGTGACATAATTTTATGAGTCGTGTAGAGCACACCAACCAGAGTACATTTCATCTCACGTTTGGGATAGATTATATTTACACTGGTTGGGTGGTGGATTTCAGAGGATATCATCGGTGGGATGATAGAACTGGGGGAGATAAGAGGTGACGCATCGAGCTTGTAGTTGTATATTCAGTTTGCATAGAGAGAATCTGGTAAGTATATTTTTTAAATATTTTACATAACTTTAAATATAAAAAGTTTATTTTATATTTATTTAAGCAGTCGAGTATCCCGATATTACAGAGTTCGACGTTTATCAGAGGATGTACAGTGATCCAGCCACTGGAGAGATTATAGGTGATCTCCAACGTCAGATTTTGGTTAGTATTATTTTTTCAGTTTAACAATTTACTGCATATAATATTTTAACATTTTGAATTTTAAATTGGAATTGAAGGAGTAATATGAGGCTGTGACCTCTCAGACACAGGATCAGGGTCAGGACGAGACGACTGAGTAGACCAGTGCTCACTATTTCGATGAGGCGGCAAGGATACAGGCGACTCAATATGGATTTGAGAAGGACAGAGTAGTTGGCATCGGCTCTCATTTGACTCTTGGTACTTATTATGGTCCTGTTGCAATTTCGGCTTCCAGCTCGAGAGGAGATCGTAGAGAGGCATCATCTTCTGGCTCACTGTATCACAAGCAGTTGCGAGCTCAAGCTGAGCATATAGAGTCTTTGAAAAAGCATCAAAAAGAGATGTGTCGGCGACAACAGCAGCAGTAGCATCATTACGAGCAGATGCGTTGATGGTAGGTGCATCATCACGAGAAAATGTAGTACATACGCAGTTTGACTCGTAGTTTAGGGATGGTGTTTCTTCCACCAGCTCCTTCAGCTCCTCCACCTCCTCCAGAAGACAACACCCCCAGTGATTTTTTTATGTTACAAACATTTTAATTTAACATTGTAATATGAATTATTTACATTTTCTATCTTTCTTATTGGTGTAAACATTACATAATTTAATTTTTAATATCTTATTATTTGTTTATATTTTTTTTGAATGTTGAGAATTTTAATATTTTTTATTTTTTATTGTTTTAATAATAGTAATATTATTTTTTCATTAATCATAATTTTTTTAATTTTTATTTTTTTAAATTAATTTATTATTTTCGATGGGCCTTTTGTGACGGGTCCCGTCCCAAATAGGCTAACTAAATATTTTTAAAAACATATTTGCAACGATACTACTTGATCGTCGCAAATAATTTGTTGCGACGGGCCCGTCGCGAAAAAATTTATGTATATATAATACATACAATCGGATGATTATTTGTGACAGCGATGATTGCCGTCGCAAATAACATTTTTTGCGATGTTCCCGTCGCAAATACTTGTATTTGCGACAACGTTTTCTGCAACGGGATATTTGCGACGGGGCCCCATCGCTAAAGCCTGATCACGACGGTATCCTCTCGCAAATATCCCGTCAAAATTATTAAGAATTCCAGTAGTGAAAAAATTGTTTGTGATAATATATTGTGAACCATTTTAGGTGTTAGTGGAAAATCAAAAGATCGTGTTAATGCACGTCGTGATTTGGAAGAAATGGATTTAAGGAAACAGTGGCATTTACAGTTGTCTAAGAGAAATAAGGAATAGATGCATGTTGCACAGTATACAATGAATAAGAAAAAGAAATAAACATTTCTTTCCATTTTGAATATGCTCAAGGTGCCTGATGGTTACTCTTATAATATTTCAAAGTGTTTGAATCTGATGAGAAGGATATTTCAAGGGTTGAAAAGTCATAAAAATCACACACTACTTCGGTGGTTTATTCCAATCGCAATTTGTGTTTGTTTATCCTCAATTTTTTTTCAACTGTTGATTGAGATAAGTAATTTTTTAGATAGACTTTTTAAGAAATCAACAAATGAGTGATTTAAAAATTTTATATGACAGAATTATACTTATTCTTTGTAAATTTGAGAAACTATTTCCCCCCTCATTTTTGATGTTATGGTTCACTTGACAGTGCACCTAATTGATGAAGTAATGGTTACTGGTCTAGTGAAATTCATGTTGATGCATTATATATAGAGGTATCTGAATACATTGAAATGATTTGTATGCAATAGAGCTCTCCCAGAGGCATTAATTGTGAATGGTTTTTTAATGGATGATTGTAATACTTTTGGTGAAGAATATCATTAGATTTTGAAACAAAATTACATAATCCCACAGAGATTCATGATGGTCTAGTTGGAGAAGGAACCATATTTAATAGGGAAAAATATCAATGGGATACAAGCTCATTGGTATATCTTGTTCAATACTCCATCAGTTGCACCATTGATGTTGTAAGTGTCTTATCACTTTTATTATTTAACTTTTAAATGTTTTTTTCATATATAAATTTGATCATTTAAACAACACATTATCATTTGCAGGAAAAACATTATGTGTGTTGTCACTTTTATTATTTAACTTTTACCTGTTTTTATATATATAAATTTTATCATTTAAACATCACATTATCATTTGTAGGAAACACATTAATGAGATAAGAGAAGAGATGTCTTGTGTGGCTGAGTATCAAATTCAATAATATCGTTATGTTTCATTTCATGATTGGTTCATGGATTTTGTATGTATAAATTGATTTTCATTATGAGTGAAGTATAATACTAATTTATTTCTGCAGAAATCATTATTTATTTCGGTGAATTATGTAGGTTCATAACCTAAGGGAGTTAGGTGACCCCATGCTAACTGAAGAATTTAACCAACTAGCTGAGGGTCCATTTATAACGGACCATCTTTATAAAGATATAGATGCTAATGGATTTTGATTTCCCATTATAGATGTTGATGAAAAATGAGAAACACAAAATAGTGGCATTGGTTGCCCATCCTTTGATTCTAGTTATTACTGTGGTCAATTGACTGACATCATTGAAGTTGTATTTGTTAATGGGATGAAATACAAATTGTTAAAGTGTAACAGGTTTGATCCATCGTGTGTAAGTTGATCAATGCCATTTTACATTGGTGAATTTAAACAATATATTATACAAAAGTGAACAAGTTGGTAATGAAACTTTCATTTTGACATCTCAAGAAGAACAAGTTTTCTTCATTACCTTTCCATCGAATACTAGTTAGCAAGTGGCTGTGAAAATGTCCCTGTGATGAGTGTTTTTATTTTAATGAGATGAAACTGAGACTGTTTCCTTTTTTGCACAATATATTGATCAACATACCATTTTTCAATTTGAAGAATATATTTATTGGGTTAGATCAACCATTAAAGGAGAAATGGTCAATTTTCATTTTTAATGAAAGTCATAATTGTTTTCCAGCTCTTCATTTTAAAGCCTTTTTTAATTTTTTAAACTTTTATGAACTGTTTAACCTTTTATTAATTTCTAACTTTTATGTATTCAATAAATATTACAAAATCAATCATTATGGTTGGATAATTTTCAATAGAATATTTTATAAATAATTTATTAAATAAAAAAACAAAAAATAGATTATGTCACTCAAATATTCTTTTTACTGTTTCATTAGGCACCGAATTACTCATATATGAATATGAAATGGTAGGATTTGATATGCTTGGGATAGATTAGTTTGGTTATATTTTATTTGTGTTGTTTATATTTGTCTATATAGATAGGCATTGTAATGGGCAATGAATCCTTTCCTTACAAATGTTTTCTATGACTCCAAGCATGGAAGGGGAACAGGCACCAGATCCACATCATTCAGCAGAGCCATCTACATCTCAAGATCCACTACAAAAAAAAATTTGTTTCGAAGGGTTTTTTTGACACTAGAAAGGGTTATAACATCTTCTAAAGGCATTAGTGGCGGTTGTGGGGAATCACCGCTAATGTGGTCGCCTAATGTTAGCAGAGGAGGTTTTGATTAACCGCTTGTAAAATACTGATAACTTTAGCAGTGGTTACATTAGAGGGTGTTTAAACCCCCTAAAATGTTGACCTAAATTCACTGAAAATTATTTCATTAGTGGCGTTTTGAATAGAATCGGGACCGGTTCAGGGTAATAGGGGTGGTTTAAACATTCGCTAATGTGGTTACTGTAGGGGAGGTTATGGAAACCACCCCTAAAACATCTGTTTTTTTAATTTTACCAGTGTGCCATCCCATCTATGGGGTTTCATCACTCACATAGTCCCATAACTCACCCCTCTCTCACTCACTCACCTCCCTGGCCCCTGTGCCTACGACACCCACCTCCTCTACCTCCCCTATCTCTCTCCCTGTCCCCTGTGCCTACGACACTCGCGCCTCCCCCTATCGTTCTCTCCCAGTCCCATGTGCCTGCATCACCCGTGCCTCCCCCGGTCTCTCTCTCCAATTCCCCTATTCCAGCAACACCTGCACCTCCCCCTGTCGCCTCCCCCTATCTCTCTCCCAGAGTCCCATGTGTCGGCGACACCCGCGCCTCCCCCTGTCACTCCACTAAAGTCCTATGTGCCCGCAACACATGCCTCCCCTGTCTCTCTCCTAGTCCCCTATTCCCCTGACACCCACCTCCTCCTTCCACCTCTAGTTCTCCATGTCGCTTCTCTAAGGGCCCCATCACCTGCCTTCAGTTCACCTACAATTCAAGGCTATTTTCAGGTATTTTTATAAAAATGAGGCGGCGTGCGGATTCGAACCACAAACTGCATTAAAGACACAACAAACCAACCTATGGTTTTACCACTACAACATTTTATTTTTATTTTTATTAAGTCATATTTACCTCTATTTATATATATATTATTAATTATTTTAGTAGATATTATTTATATCATATATCTTAAAACATTTAAACATATAAACTAATATACATTTATGTAAACTGTATATTTATATGTATATACGCATATGTTTATATATATATAAATATATTCATTTAAATTACTTATATACTTAAATACGTATTTATATATTATATACAAGTTTATTTATATAATTTATATAAATAATTATATTTACATACATACAAATATATATATATATATTAGTATATAAATAATTTAAATGAATATATTTATAAATACATTTATATGCTTGTGTGTTTGTGTATTTATATAATATTTATATAATCGATGTACAATTGCGTGGAATTCCTTTTGCAATCTTTCTAATTTTAATCAGTTCTTTTTTTCCATTGTATTTTCCCATATGGTTTAAATTTTAAAAATCAAAGAATTTCATTTAGATATAGTATGACTAAAATATATATTTATTCAATTATTTTTATAGACTTATATGTGTTTTTGTGTGTGTGTGTGTGATAGTAATAATATTATTATTTATTATTATTGTTATTAAACTTATTTTTTAAACTATAAAATTTGTCTTTCGGTTTTATAAAAACCATACATTTATTTTATGATTTATATCATTCATATATTATATTAAATACATTTATATTATATATTTATGTAAATTATTTATATACTTAAATACATATTTATATATGATATACATGTTTATTTAAATAATATATATATATTTGAGTATTTACATAATATATTTATAAAATGTATCTAAAAAATATTTATATAATATATTTCAATATATATATTTATTATTATTTAAATTATAATATATTTATTTGTATAAATTATATAATATACTATATAATTAATATATAATTAATATTATATGAAATAAATATATATGTAATTCAATTTATACAAATATTAATATTATATATAATTAACATTAAATGAAATAAAATTTATAAAAATATTATATATGAAATAAAATTTATACAATTATTTATATAATGTTATTTGAAATAAAATTTATACAAATATTTATATAATGTATTTCAATATATATATATATATTTATTATTCACGTTAATATATATGTATTTCAATAAATATAATTGTATAATATTATGTACAGTAATATATATGTATTTCAATAAATATAATTGTTTAATACTGTGTACAATAATATAAATTTATTTGTATAAATTGTATATCATATAATATCTATTATATATAATAAAGAAGGAACCTATTATTTTAAAATATATTAATTATTATTATATTACAAATCATAAAAACTACAAGCTTGAGTTTTTATATGATATTATTTTTAAATAAATTATATTTATATATATATATTTATATAATATGTTTATACTTTTATATTATATATAATTAATATTATACGAAATACAATTTATACAAATAAATTTATCTTAATGTACATAAAATTATAAAATTATATTTATATATATATATATACAATTAAATGAAATCATATAAATATTCTATATGATATTCATATATATAATTAATTTAAATACATTTATATATTGTTGTTTAATTATATATATTATGGAAGTTTCATTTAAAAAAAATTTGGGGGTTCACCCCCCCCTCTAATTTAAAGAAATTAGAGGGGGTTTTGAACCCCTCTAATTTAAATACATTAGAGGGGCTTTTGAACCCCCTCTAATTTAAAGACATTAGAATGGGATTTAGACCCCCTCTAATTTAAAGGCATTAGAATGGGGTTTTGAACCCCTGTAATTTAAGTCATTAGAGGGGGTTTTCAACCCCTTCAAATTTAAATTCATTAGAGGGGGTTTTGAACCTCCTCTAGAATCCAATTGGATATCAAAAAAATAATGTTAAAAAATTAGAGGGGGGATATAACCCCCTCTAAATTCGATTTTTTTTTGTTTTTGAAGAAGGTGACATGAATTGGTTTCCCAATTCATGCCAAAGAAATTTATTAAATCAAAGTTTTACAATGAAATCTCGAGGTGTAATGCATTTACACCATCGGAAAGAAAAAACAGCGATACAAGTGAAACATTAAAGAGAGATCAAATAGTAAAGCATCCAAACTGGGTTTCCTACTCCAAACGAGTGCCCAACCCCAACTACATTAGTGCGACTATCTTCCAGATAAACCAGAACCAGAATACAAGCGCAAAATCAGGGTAATCATCATTGTGCAGAAAAACTACAGTCTTCAATCTGCTTGGAGAAGAGAAAATGATATCTGCAAGTCAACATAGAACAAACAAAAGAATATAACAACCTACCAATCCTTCCTGTAAGACAGATGGAAGAGGAAATCCAGAACTGAAGAAAAAAAGGGGGAAAGATGCTAAAGAAATCCAGATTAACCAGGCAGGTTCTCCTCCAAAAACAGCTTCAGTCCAAGTCTCTCAATTGAGGAAGCAGAGACACAAAAGCAGTATCAAGCATTCCCATAAACCAGATTCGGCCAGAAGAAAGAAACCCCCCTCAAGACCAAGGCAAATAAGAAGAAGATCCAGCCCGGTGCTCATATTCCAGAGCAGGATAATAGCACAACTAGTCCAAACATTAAGAGTTTCAAAGCAACTGAGGGCTGCAGCCAAGCACTTAGAGCAGAACAAATCAGCCAAAAAGCAGGTCCAACTAAGCAGTGATCCAACAGAAAAGAGGTATCTCTCAAAAAACCAAATAAAATGCAGCAAGATCAACTCCAGAAATCAAATTCCAGAATTCAAACCATTTTCATGAGTAGACGACATGGATCTTCCATCATCCACCAGAGAAGATCATCCAAATTTCAGAGCATGTCAAACAGATCCAGGAGCTCAGAATTCACAAAAAATTTTCCATCCAGCATCAAGATTCTCAAAAAAATATAATCAAATAGAAAAGTGTAGGTCCAGACACACACCCTCAATCTTCAGAAATAAAACACTGATAAAACTCTAGAAGTATGAAATAGAGACAATAAAGAATATCCACAAACAGAATCATCCAGAAGATTTTAGATTCATTTTCAGTTTCTCATTGAAAATTAATCTCTTAACTTCTATATATTGGTCAGAAGTGATAATCCCTCGTTGTAGCTCCTGATGAGCAATTTCCTGTTTCATTTCCATATGAGAAATCAACTTTTAATATCTTCTTCTGTGAAAAGTGGTGAGACATAATATAAGAGAATGCTGGATTCCTAAAATGCTTTTTTCCAAAGCTCTTTTCCTGGAGAGACCTTTTTATTGGCATTTGTTGACCTAGTAGAGATGGTTCTCTCTACGTGTGAGTAGTCCTTACGTCTTCTAGTTTTCTTTGGATATGGGGTAATGAAACCATCAGCATCGACTAATGGTTTTTTTTCCTTTTTTAGCCATGGCTTTCAAGTAAGCTTCTTCTAGTTGCCCAGGGATATCATCCTTCTCAACCGATGATCCACAAAAGTCAGAGTCATCTTTTTGGTCCCTTTCTCCTACTACTTGATTTGCATTAACAGATAAAGCAGGAAAATCTTTACTTGCATAATTTGCTGGGTTAACATCAAGATGCAAGTTATGATCGTCCATGGTATGTTGGACAGAAACCTTGTCATTTACAGGTTCATATTTTGTGACCCTATTTACCACATTAGTTTGTTCTATAGCATCAAGAACAGCCTTGAAAAAATCTCCAATTTGATTCTCAGAATTTTGAGAACCAACAGTAGCAACCCGAACCTCCAGACTAGGTACACTAATCTGTTCCACCACCTGAATGGGGTCTTTAGAAGTACTTGGAATACTGGATGAGTTAGGAATTCTAGAAGGGGTTGAGATCTTGCCATCAACATTTTGAAGGTTCTGAGAATTAACAGTTTCCTTGGGAGTTTTTTCCACCCATAATGAATTTATCTGTTTTGTTGGGGGAGCTTCCTGTTTTCCACATTTGCTGGAAACATGTCCAGTTTTGAAGCATAAATTACAGAATTCTGGTAGGTTTTCAAAAACCACATTCTGCACAAAGCCCTTATCACCATTTTGAATCCAGAAGCATCTCGGAAGGACCTTGGACAGATCAATCTCGGTGCATACCCTTGCAACCGAGGGTCTTGTTAGATTTTCAGTAGCATGGTCTAGCTTGATTGGGGTTCCAAAGAGATTAACAATAGCAAATAGAGCTTTCTTTTTAAACAAATGGACCGGCAAATCAGGGAAAGCAATCCAAATTGGAGCGATGGGGGATTCAAAACCAGCAAGATAATCGGGTGACCATTTAAGCACTTTCATGTTGGATCTCCAAAAGTTCCAAAAACCATGTACCCAAAATCTATAATAATCTGAATCTGATGAGAATCGAAAAAGCACATTCCAAGAATTTAAGAAACCGATTTTGAAATCAGAGAAACCGATCTTTTCAAGGGTATTTCTTAGGAACAGGAGCGAAGGGCGCTGTTTTAAGAATTTACCTATCAAGGAGAAATGTAAATCTGAGGAAAAATTGTTTACCTCCTCCTTCGAGAATGATATGGCGCTTAATCCTCGGTGTCTGTAAGTTTTTGGAGAGAAAAACCCTTCCTTACTCAAGTCAGTGGATGAATCGGCACCCACGACAACTTCTGCAAAGGATCTTGCATCGCGGAACCCTCCCCTAGGGTTAGCTTCACCATCACCCGCACCAGGCAGTGCCCTAGCTCCCGCTCCCATCGCCTCTCAGCAGTGTGTGTATCTGTATTAAAACATACACTGTCCCCCCTATAAATTCGATGATTAGCAGGGGTTTTACATAATTTATCTCTATTTTTTATAGTAAATGAATTTATAGGTGGTTCAAAACCACCTCTAAATTCGATGATTAGCAGGGGTTTTACATAATTTATCTCTATTTTTTATAGTAAATGAATTTATAGGTGGTTCAAAACCACCTCTAAATTCGACGATTAGAGGGGGTTGTGCATAACCCCCTCTAATTATACAGATTATGAATTTAGATGGGGTTGTGAATAACCCCCTCAAAGTAACCCCCTCTAATGTACTTTTTTTATAGTGGTCGAGGCATGTATAAATGTAATTGTGTTTATTTTTTTAATTAATTTCTAACCATATATATTTATATATATGAACATCTGTATAATTATTTATAAAATTGCTTTCAACAAGATCAGACTCGTCTAATTCTTCCTCTCATAGGAGAGGTGCTAGTCATGTCATTTCATCTTGGAATTCTAACACGACCTTAGAAGTATCATTTAATGAGATATTTCTACCTATGAGAGTGGCTTCACCTTCATTTATTCATCACCTGGGTCATATCATACGTGACCTACACCGATTTTCATTGACCATACGTCATAGGGATTCTTTCCCTCATGATACATTTGATCGGCTATAGAGGGAAATTCATGTTAGAGGACCATTTTAGTTTCTTCCCTATGTTTAAAAAATACTAACATGTGTGATTTTGTTTTCTTAAATAGAATAATTTGAATGTTTTCCCCAATGAGTTTCATCCAGTGTGTATGGACAAATGTCTTAATATGTTGAAAGATCATATAGTCAGAGTCAAGAGGGAGCACTGGATACCAAATGTGGGTGCCCCAGACATTCTGGAAGAAGTCCCGAGAGGTGTTCTCCCATATGATTGGCATGAGTTAGTTGTATATTGGTCTACTAAGGCTTTTTTGTAAAGTCAATTTATTTGGGTATATATATTTTAAAGAATTTGTGTAATTTTATTTGTTTGAAATTGTATTTAATTAAATGTAGGAGGTTTCACCATGTCATTCTGAGAATTGATCATTGCAGGTACCACTTCACAGGCTTGGGACTCATCACTTGTACCAGATCCGACATGATGTATTTATTATTTATATTTTAAATTATTATTTAATATGGTTTTGTTTTATATTTCTATATTTTATTGGTATACAGTTATAGGAGCAAGGTGCACCGACTGATAAAATGTCGGTGTGGATGAGGAGTCGTGATCGAAATGGTCCAGAGGCTGCAGATCTTATAGTAAGTTGTTATAATCATTACCAATACTTACATGCATCTGTATATATATATATATATATATTACATAGGATCAATTTTAAGTCAAGTTATCACAACTCCTAGAGGACCAACGCCAGCTTTCTATGTGAAGGGACGAGATATCCATCGCATTATTCATCGTGATGGGCATGGATATAGTTTGACCTATAGAACATGGATTCCTCATTCTGTAGTTTCATACCCTGAGGATTTGGGTCCTGATTTTTCTAGGATGACACAACAACTGACATATTTTGAGGCACGGTTGCATGCTTATGAGGAGGTAAATGCCCAATTGATCGCTGAGCATAGAGAAATTCGGGAATATGCGTGTCTGGGTGAGGTACATGGGATCATACGACGCAGGTTTATACTGAATTTATCTATCTATATTCTATTATTATTGTTATTAAAATCTTCATAATTTTTATTTTTTGTAGGCCCTTGCCACACCGGATGGAGGAATTTTCCATGGCCCCATATGAGACATCATATTCAAGAGGTGTTTTTCATTAATTTTTCTAGTTTCTTGTTCAAATTTATTGTATCATTTTGTTTTCAAGCCCAACTATAAAGACAATTAGGATGATGAGAAAACATGGGATAATAATCAGTTATTATCATGTGTTTCTCATGTATTCTAGGTTATTACCTCATTAATTTAATTTTATATGATTTATTTGACCTTATAATGGTTATGTGATTTGAGTGATTAGAGATGTATCAAGGGATCATGAGACTCATAAGAGTCCATGAATCATTTTTGTTTCAAAATTCACATAACAGATTCAAATGTTAAACAATCAAGAAATTATAAGATGGGGGCTGTCTAGGGGGAGTGTTGGGGGAGGGGACCAAACAAGAAATGAAAACATGAACAATATTACTGAAAAAAAGTGAAGAAATTTTTTCATGATTATGAGGAGAATGTATAAGACCACAAAATAAAATACAGGAGGAACCTTCAACTCTGTAGAAAGTTATCTATGGTTTCCAATGAGTACTACATTAGTTAAGTAATTATCAATAGGAATAGTCAAAAATAGATATTTAATTTTCTACGTTTTATGATGATATTGTATGTATGTCACGTGTAGCTGATAATGAGGAAGAAATTGTTCCTGGTTTATCTTTAAATATTTTTATTGGAGTATTATCAAGGTCAATGATGGGAACACTATATTTACAAGGACCACAAAGTGACATTTTACCTCTTAATTACTATGACCAAGAAAAAGAATTCATTCTTTTGGATACTAGTATTAACAAGTTTATTATGGAGGAGGACAATATCACATGAATTTCTATTTTTTTGATGAATATAATTTAAGAGACAAACCTAATGTTCCTGAGGAGGTTAAATCATATTATGGATTAGATTATCATGCGTCAGTTACTGAGAGAATATCAATATAAATCATGCAGAATCGGAATAAATAACATTCTTGGAACCCAAATGGGTGGAGTGTGAAGGAGATGTTGGTGTACAACCCTGCTACACTGGAGGATATATGACAAGAATAGTTGACGTAGTTCTAGATACTCAACTTGTTTCTTATTTCCAATTTAAAACTATTCCTAGGTAATTTCCACTAGTTTCAAAAGTTTTTCAAGGAAGTGAGGGAAATAACATCACCCATCCTAGCATTAGTTGTGAATAATTTAGAGAGGACAAATATTTCATTGTGAAAGTATCTTAGTTTTCAAAAGATTGTGGTGAGGTGAAAGCGGTGTGTGATCCTGTGAGATAGGTGGTAAAGTTGATGTTAGGTATATATTGAGGTTTAGTGAGGTGTCAAAGAATCCCAAGTTTTCTCAAGTGATGGAAGTTCTTATTTCATAATCTATGTTATAATTCGATGAATATCTATTGGCTGATAGGATATTGGGGTATTTTGACACTTAGGATGGTACTATTTTTGAGAAGCCAAATATCCATGTATTACTTGTAGGTTTAGAATTTATTACTCATAGTCAATCCGATGAATTTATATGTATAGAAATTTCCTCCTGGAATAGTTTAAGATCATATATTACATCATTTTCTTTGGAATTATATTAGAAAATATATCCACATATATTGGTTTCCTGTTTTTATCTATGTATTCCCAAGAAATTCGTTGTCTTGAAAGGGGGAGAGGAGTTTTTTATTCTAGTGATAAAGCTGTTGAGTACTTTTGGAAGTAAACCATTGGGAAATGGTAGGTTTTGATGGGTGTGGTGGGGATGAATTCTAGGTTTTTTGGTTTCCCGTGTATGTTAGGAATGTGGAGAAATTGTTAAAAGGGGGGGTAAGTGTGTTAATTTACATTTTATTAGTTTTTATGTTAGTTGGGGTTGTCTGGTAGTTGGATGTGGAAATTAAATAAGGGATTCCAGTAGGTTGGAAATGAATTATTTCATTTTTAATTTATCTTATCTTGGTACCTGGAACATGTTATGTCCTTTAGGAGGTCTCAGCAAGCCCCTGCAGAAGTGGTATTTACAATAGAGATACTTCTTCCTCATATCCGTCTTCTCCCATCCATTTCATCTTCTAATTCTTATACTTATAATTCAATTATTCTATAATTTTTATTCATATACTATTGTAAATGTCAATTGATTTTATATGATCAAGTGGGGTGGGGGATGTCCATGGGGAGTGTGGGGGGATGTGCAGGGTGGAGGTGGGGGATGAAGGGGAGATTTAGGTGGGGAGGGGTTGTTCCAAGGGGATGGGTTGGGGGGATTCAGGTGGAGAGGGGGAGGGTTATGCAAGGAGGGAACTGTAGGGGGAGAGGGAACTGTCCAAGGGTAAGGGGAACTATCCAGAGGGGCACTGTCCAGGGGGGAGGGGAACTATAGGGGGGAGTGGGGGATGTCCAGAGGTGGGGGTGAATGTGTAGGGTGGAGGTGGGTCTGAAGGGGGTGGGGGATTCAGGTTGGGAGGGGTGACATGGGGGGAGGGGTTGGGGGATTTAGGTGGGGAGGGGGATGGTTGTGCAGGGGGGAAACTGTAGGGGGAGGGGGAACTGTCCAGGGGTAGGGGAAACAATAGGAGGAGTGGGGGAATTCCCAACAACGTAATATCAAGGAACAGATGTGAATTACTAGCAAATTGGTGTGGAAGGATCATTTAATAGTTTTGGATGAAAGGTTATTCTTGAAATGAACTAATATGTTCCATTGGTTTCTTTCTGATCCATATATCTAACAATATACATGGTCCAATATTAGTTATTGTCTTCTATTAAGTGGAATTTAAACTCTCGTAAAATTCCCTCTAATATATACTGATATTGGACTATATCAGGTGAATTCTTATTCGTGTAACCTTTCATTCATGAATTATTAACTCCTTCCCCTACTTCCAAAGTTTTTAGAGAAACCAACAATGGATGAATCCAATCGAAACATGAAAACAACTTTTCATTTATGTGCATAGGTTGGAGAACATTCCTAAATGTATTTTTGGTCTATTGAAATCAATCGCACGTCATCCAATGTACAGATTGATTGGTACAATTAAAATTTCATTTTCACATCTATTATCATTGTTGTAATAATGATTAAATCATGTTTGTAGCAGTCAAAACCAACTAAAGGATCACCGATTGACATAAAATCATTAGAAAATGATATTTGAGACATTTTTATTCGGCAATAAGAATCGGTAATTAGATCGGATACCTGAATTGATCTGTATGATCAAAAGTGGATATTGATCCCTATATTTAGAGTTAACTGATAAATCACGTAAAAATATTTCAATACCAACCTAATTCACTTTTATTTTCATAAAATCAGGGGAGAACAATCATTGGTACATTTTTGATATGTAGGAATCAATGCCACATCAAACAAATGCTTGTCTCATTCGGTATGATTCAAAAAAATAAGTAACATTGCTTAGTGTTACTATAAAGGAAATATCCCATGAAGGGGTAAAATTGAAAAAATGACTTCTGATTGATGTGAAAAGATAGGATAAAATTCCTCAAATAATTGTTTTTCTATTTAAATCAATAACATTTCAATCCGGTGTGTGGATTAATCGGTATAATTAAAAGTTCATTTTCATATATATTATCATTGTTGTAATAAAGGAGAAAGTATAGGTTTAGGGTCAAAACAAACCAAAAGATCACCGATAAACATGAAATATTAGGACAAAAATATTTAATACATCTATATTATGTATGAATAATCGGTATGTCGATCAGATACCTAAATTTCTCAATATGATCAAAAAAGTGTTTTCCCCTCATATTAGGAGTTAACTAATAAATCATGTAAAAGGTGTCAATACCAACCTAATGCCATTTATTTGTCATGAAATAATAGGAGAACAATCATTGGGATATTTTGGATATGTAGGAATCAATGCTGTATTAATCAGATTCTCATGTCACTTGGTATAATTAAAAACAATAAGTAATGTTTCTTATTGTTATTAAAATGACACATCTCTTATGAAGGGGTCAAAATGTGAAAATGACTTCTAATTGATTTGAAAAGGTAGGATAAAATTCCTAAAATCATTTTAGGTCTATTGAAATCAATTGTTTGGAAATACAATGCATGGATTGATTGGTATAATTAAAAGTTCATTTTCACAACTATTATCATTGTTGTAATAATGAGAAAATCATGTGTGTAGGGACAAAAACTGATCAAACAAGCACTGATTGATGTGAAATATTAGGAAATTGATATTTATGTCATTTATAATATGTAGAAATCATCATTTCAAAGATCGGATACCTTAATTTCTTGGATTGATCGGTATACGGTAACTTGATTTACATTTAAAAGTCATTGTTTAGCTATAACTACTGTAAAAAGATATTTGATGTTATCTTCTGAATAATTTATGTAAGTAATAAAAGATAAACTATTTTCACTATTATATATATATATATATATTAACTGAATAAATAGGACCAATTTTTATTTTTTTTGTTTAGTTTTTCTTTTGTATCTTTTTGTAGGTTTATTGAAATAGAATATTGGAATGGATTAGAGTAGTTTGGATCATTGAATATATGAGGAAGTATGTTTCTAATGTATTGTTTTTTAGGATAATTTTTTTCTGTTGTTTTTTTCTAGTTGGACCTTTTTTGATGTTTTCATTATTTTTTCAATTTTGGAAGAGAAACTGGAATTTTTTTTAAAATCATTTCCAGGTTAATTAATTCTTTAGGTAATTACTAATAGTTAAAGTTTTTTTGTTTCTATAGTGATCGCTTATAGCGGTCTCTTTGTACTAAAATTATACTAACCTATAGAAATAATTATAGGTGACCGCTATAAGTATTAGAATGTCGAACCAACAGTGGACGCTAAACGGCCGTGTAGTAGACGAGCTATAGCGACCACCATTGGCGGTCCCTGAAGGCCTTCACCGTCGGGCCAACTAAGACCACCAATGGAAGTTTATAAAGACCATTAGTTATCTATTTTTGAGATCAGTAATAGGTTTATTTCTATTAGTATGTGTCCTCAGAATTTGTACACATGATCAAAACACTAGGAGTTTGACTTTTCAAAATAACTTTTTTGAAATCATACATCTAAAAAAGGATTAATAAAAGTTCATTTTGAAAAGAGAAAATAGAAAGTATGAATGTCACCTAAGAAAACAAAAACTGGGTTTTCATGTAGGAAAAAATGGACATAGAAGAGAAAATATAATGTTTAAGGACTTATAGATATTTATAGAGAATATGTTCATGCTAATGTTAACCACCAAAAAACCATAAATTTGTGACGAGTTAAAAATCCATTTATTTATTAGTAATAAAATTAAATGGATAATGTTTTTTTCAAAATATATTTCTAAAATTTAAGGAATTATTTTACTACCAATACTATGAACATAAGGAAACAAACTTACTAGACAAGCATAATTTCATCCTTTAATGAACTTCCCTCAAAAGCTTATCTTTTCTGTAAACTGTGAGTATTTAAGATGAATTTTCATACCTAAATCATCAGAATCCAAATTTACGAATCAAAAAATCTGTAATATTATAAATAGTAATTCCTCCTTTCTTTAGTCATTAACCAAAACCACAATGGTTAGTACAGGATAAGTTAATTTCCACAAAATAATAAATTTTCAAAAGAATACAAACTAATTTAATCCCTAAAATTTAATAGTAATAAAAAAAGTTCAATATAGATCATACAAAAAATAACTAACCTTAAAATTTCTCAAATTATTCTGGACTAAAAATTGAAGCATAAAAATCAGAAGGATTCGATCACATGGTATTCCAAGATAAATTATATATATATATTCAAATATTATAAATCTATATTAATTTATCATTCCAAAATGTAATCTCCCTAGTCGCATAATAATTTCCATAGATAACTTGAACCTATATAAATCATATAAATTTCAGATAGATAATTCCACCTTTATTTCTCAAATAAAATCTGATAGTATTCTTTTTACTTTAACCATATAAGGTTCCCAAAATAATAAACATCTTATAAAATAACATTTATCATTTAATAACCTAATATATTTATTGAATCTTGTGGCTATCTATAGGATAAAATATATGTTCCCAAAATAAACTTATTTTTCATTGGTCAAATCATTTACCAAAAGAAGAAAATTTCAAATTAACCAGGAAATCACGTAGTCCAGTGGCAGGTGATGCACCCTTTTCACCCTTTGGTTGGGGGTTCAATTCATGCATCATTTCTAGATTTTAAGGGTTTGCAACCATCCCATGGTTTTTCCTTTTTCTAAAACCATAATAATATAATCATTGTAAAATTCCAGAAATGAGAGAATCATCTTCAAAACTAACCATAATATATTCAACATTAAACAAGAGTTTTACCCATAATGTTTATCTAGTACCTTGTATTTTTAATCCCAAAAACTAAGAAACCATAATTACTTTAAAATAAAAGAGATCATATAAACACTAAAGGGTATCCATACCTTTAAAATTATGTTAAAAAATGAAAGGATAATTATTCCCCAAATAACATTTTCACATGATAAGCTTAAAGGTTACATATAAATCAGTCTCAATAAAAGTATTCCAATGCAATCCCATCATGAAAAGAGTAATAATACTTTTAAAATTCTCATAATCATTAAATATTATATAACTCTCTAGTCCCTTATATGTATAAATATTAATTATTCATCATTCTACATAATCCCTTATCCATTATTTTCCATATTATTCCTTAATACTTCATTCTTGTAAACAAAAAATATGAATCATTTATTAATATTCAATAATGTAAAAAATGAGCTAAGAAATAATATATACCTTTCACATGAAATTTTAAATTTTATATTCTTCACTATAATGGAATTAAGTAATTTTCAACAGATATATGTACGGTCCCATATATCTAATTTACGAACCCTCTTTGTTGCACATTGATTTTCATAATGACCATACTTCCCACATTAAAAACATTGAGTTTTTAAATGAGGAATAACTTCTTTACCCTTTATGGATTTAACTGAATTATTTATTTGTTAATTAGCATTTTATTTCTTTATTACATCCTTTACCACATATAAAACATATTATTATCCTTCTAATACATTTTCCATTGTGCTTATTTCAACATTCATGGCACATAGGTCGTTGAATATATTTACCATTATGATATTTGTCACCTAAACATACCCAAGGACTCATTTCTCTCATATTTTATTCGTTAGGAAACTCTTCATGGTTCAATTTGTCAATCATTACACTAGATAGCTGGTTCAGAATAACCACAAGAGTTTTCATCACATCTCCCATTTCATTTGGTTTCTTATTACAACAACCTCCACATTTTCCTCCACATCCACTATTAATTGTTTCATCCTAAATAAATCCATTTACAAAAACCAAAAAATTTATTGTTACAATATCAATAAAATCATAATATACCATTGTACGATTAGGATAAACACTAATATTTTGTTATTCATGTTATCTCAAACACATTAAATTTGTCCAAAATAACTATGACTCTCTCTACCTTTCAAACTATTATGGTTTTATATAAATTTTAATTTATTATTAAATAACATCATAACATTTAAATTTTTCTAAACCATCCTATGATACCAACTGTAAGTACTAATCCTTAAGAATTACATATTATAATGATTTTAGACTAGAATTAACATTATTACACTCCATAGGATCTTTTATGTTTAGAGTTTTGTAGAGATGTGAATGAATCATACATGGTATACCCATAAATTACACATGGAAACATATAAACAATATCTATTTTTTAATAAAATAAAATTCTTTAAAATAAAACATGTTTTGTCTACATGAAAAATCATTACTGTTTTCCCCTTGATCTTATCCTTGTCTCCATTCCCCCTAAAATACCATGAAAAACATTTTTTAACTTGGGATGAGAAAAAATATTTGTAATGGACAAAAAATAATGTAAACGGTTAGTCTTATGAAAACCATAAAAAAAATTCTTAAATACTGCCTTTTAACCCCAATAGAGGAACCGTATTTTCAAAAACATCATTATCTTAATTTTATCAAAATCAAACGATTTTCATGAAAACTCATAAGATAGCATATAAGTTTTAACTAGGTAAATTGGGAAATAATTTTCCATTTAAATATTATAAATGGATTATCCTATATATCCAACCTACAACTCTTGTGTATCCAATGGATTTGAGGGTATAACGTAACCACTCATCATTGGTTTATCTCGGAACCACCTGTTATTGGTTTATCACGTAACCACCCATCATTGGTTTGTCACATAACCACCCATCATTGGTTTATCACATAACCACCCATCATTGGTTTATCACATAACCACTCATAATCATAAAAAATCCCAAGAATAATAACATAATCATAAATCATGAAATATTGCGTCATAAAAACATTCTTTGAAGAACATAAACCTTTCAATTTGAAATCGCTCATTTTGAAAAACTGCTTGTGTAAAACAGAAAAAATTGTAATTTAAACTTACCATATAAAGTTGTAATTTAAACTTCTATATATTAAATTCATATGAAATCAGGAAATTGTTTCATGTTTTATATGTAATGAAAACATTCTTTTTGAAAAAAGAACTTTAAAATAGGCTTTTTAAAAGAAAGTCCCTTACAAATATCATATCATCGAAGTGACCATTAATCAAATGAATAGATAATGTGTATACACTATAAATAAACATAAAAAGTCTGAAATAAAGAATAATAAAATAAAAATTCATTTCACACATAATAAAACCAATATATTTTCGATGAAGTTGAAGTTTAACCCAAATAATGAAAATTGGGTTGAGAATTCCCTTACACTTTGTAATCAGACAAATAATATACACCAAAAAAGTAATAATTTTAAAATGAAAAAATTAATACCATGAATAATATTATATTCATGATATGGTGTATCAAATGTTAGTATATAAACCACACAAAATAAATAAGTGGTGAATAAGGTATATATCTCATAGAAGTAGGAGTGAGCCGAGAAACCCATACCTCACATTTCCCTTTAGTTTTTTCATAATTTAACCTCCTGTATAAATGTTTAAATAATATTATTAATTCATTAAATAACTATAATAATATTTATGATACCATATATGATACTTTTATAACATCTTACCACTCTTTTATGAATAATATTTCATGATTTTCATTTTTTTGGGTGAGTTCGTTTCATGGTTTCATGTTCAGTTTACTTGATTATAATTATGGATTTTATTTTAAAATGGAAATAAAACACTAGATGTGAAATGAAATGTTATAAATGAACTATAATAATTTTAAATGGTACCATATATCATTTTAATTTCTTAAATGATGACGATTCATTTGATAAAACGTTAATGATTAATGTTTAGTTTATTATGGCAGTTTTTCCGAACATCACAAACTATTTTCATTTTATTTGATACTATGTGTATATATTAGTTAAATAAAATTAAATAGGTTATAATATATCAAATAAAATATTATTTAACCATAATATTACTTTTATGACTATTCTTGAAGGTGCTAATGGAAAATAGAAAATCATTATCCACGAAGACGATTGACCACCATAATTTGAGAAATGGTTTCATTTCTTTTAATAAGAGGAGGTCATAAAAGGTATGGATATAATATATTAAAATAGAAACATATAAATAAAGTAATAAACTTATACTATAATTATTATTATTTTATTTATTAAGTAGGTGAGAAGAAATTATAAGAAAAAAGGAATTAAGATAGGTGGTTTGAGAAAATTTCCTCTTGAAAATCACCTCCTTGAAGGATCCCTTAACGACAAGGGAATTTGTATTTAGGTGAGACCATAATAAATTAAACATGGTTAGAGTGGTTATTTGATGTTTTTAAGATAATTTTAGAGATTTAATGCTTTTTAGTATAAATAGGGTGGTGACGAGTGGCATTTATACTTGAGGTGGGGTGGTTTTAAGTGATTAAATAAGTATGATTTTATATTTCAAGACAACCACATTTGGGTGGAATTAATTATAAATAATTGGATTGAAAATTAATATTTTAAATTATTTATATGTTTTATTAAAAAACGAAAAAAAATATTTAATTTTTTATTTCTTAGGTATTTTACTCTTTTTCATTTTAACTTTAACCCATTTCATTTTTTTACATATACTACGGTAAATATTTTTTTTACCAAAATAATTTTTGCATGAATAAATATGAAATTTAAATTAAAACATAATTAGGACCTTATTATTGAAAATATGGAATCCATTTTTCCAAATACATTTCATATAATTTGAAAAAAAATTAAATCAAAACCCACAGGCATGAAGAAAAAGAGGGTTTTAAGGATGTGGGTTTTTCAAGAAAAAGATGATTTTATACTAACTCTATGACTAGTAATAATAATTATATGAGACTCAATTAATATTTAATGATATATAATATATAATTTATATTTATATTATTCTGATAAATTATTTTAATAAATTAACAAGGATAATCATTATGTACTTTAAAAAAGTATTCAGAAAATTCATTTTTTTAAACCAAAAAATAAACTTATTCTAAAACATAATTTCAAATTTATTAAAAAGAATTTATGAAGATGAAATATAAATAAATAATTATTATTTTAATTTATTCCATATTTAAAACAAAATGGTTCATTTTAAGTTTTTAATTTATTGAAAAGAAATGACATTTTTACAAAAAATGATATTTTCACTATTCACTGAAAACCAAAAAATTTCTGAAAAAAATTTCAAAATTTCACCCACAGTAAGACATTATATTATTATTTAAAAAATTAAATTAATTTTATAACATTAATATATTTTAATTTCTAAAAAATAATTATAATATTTACTCATAAAATGCAATAAAACCCATTTTTGAAGAAAATGAATTTTTGATGAATAAAACGACTTTACTAAAAAAATTATTGGTTATTTAATAATAATTAATTAATAATATAGAAATGTGTATACCCACTGTATATTTCATAATTTCATTAATATTGTAAATTCATTCCAAATTAATGGCTAGGTTATAATGGTCCCATTTAAGTAATAAGATTCCATAGTTAGTTTATGTTCGGTGTTACATATCTTGTACACTATTGAACATAGTCTTTCCTTTTTCAAAGAAAATCTCAGGATGTTACACTGAAGGTATGGTACATGATAAATATAAAGAAAATTCTCATATAGAAATTCTATTATAACTCTAAAAACACCCATAAGAGTGGTAACTGGTGACTATTGAATACTCCATGAGTGGTGGTCCATGATAACTTGAATAATCCCTGGGTGGAGGTTTGTGATGACTATAAATACTCCCATATAGAAGGTTTGTGAAACTACTATAGAATTTACACTATACATGGTTTGAGAGGCTATATTTGGAAAAATTACTTGATGTTCTAATAGACACACTAACACTAGCCACATCATATAGGGCCAATCTTGGTCATGGACTTAAAGATTGACAATAGTACATATGACCATGGGTGTAATTGAGAACCCAAGGCTTTGGTGGTTGTTCAATATTTTTTTATCATCTAATTTAAAACTATTTAGATATTTTTTTATTGAACTTATGAATGTATGGTTATGAGACTAGTTATTTTAGTGACATCATTGGTGGTGGCCTACTAATTTATACTCGCACCCTATTTAGGCTGTAATAAAACATGGGTACCTAAGAAAATGCTTCTTGGTTACAGGTTACAAGTTATTAGGCCTGACCCACTATATGATTTCCAACTAGAACACTATGTTGGAATAGGATGATGAGATCAGGAAGGACTTGATACTGGTTTAGGATGGGATGTTATCCCTAGTTTTATTTTTAATCATTTTTATTTCTTATTTATGATCTATCCATAGGGGATTCATTATATATAACTTTTTCATTCATTATTACATCTATTAGTTGTATTTATATATCATAAACTGTCATTTTTGGTTTATATGTTTATCTAGATTCATTATCTATTTATTTTTTTCATCTACTATTGTTACTCTAAAAATAAGGGAATAGTATCCCAATGGTGTTTTCATAGTCCATTACTACTAGTAGATAGCCTCTGACATGTTGGGAGGAGTGCTTGAGGTATATGGAAACCACTAGCCTAGGTATCATTTAGTGGATTGATTTTATGTGAAGTTAAAAGTGGTATATAAGCTTTCCTTATTTTTTACTATTTGGGAATGAAATATAGGATACTAGTATGTTTGTATATCTTGGTAATGATCTCGTTCATAGGTTCCTTCAACCCCACATGCAAGGGAAAATATATGTATAAATGGTTGGGTAATTTTAATTATGTCTTGTGCTTTTCCAATTTATTGATTTCCACCTCTAGCAGCTCACTTGGGTTTGATATTACTTTTGCTTCAAATTTTTACATCTTGAACTGGTATGAAAAGATATAGTGTGTGTTTATTCATCATTTTAGGAACATATGATTGGTATTTCATCCATATATTTTCAGTGATTGATAGCTTCTTGGGATTAACATGTGCTTCCATTTTATTTATTGTATATGGTTTAGGTTTTCTTGTCATTTATATCGGCTTGTGGTTTCAAATGATTGAGAGGGTTCGATAATTAAATTATATATGGCCATTTTTATGGTTGGTATTGTAACGTACCAATATTTTTATATAGAAATACTATGTTCAATATCATACAAGATACGCCACATCAATCTTAAAAAATGAATAAATATTTTTATTTTAATGTGATAGTTATCACCGAGCCATTGTAATAAAAGGAATAAATGACATTAAAAAATTATAAAAATATATTTTACACATTTTTATCAGATAAATTAATTGGTTATAAATTAATTAGAAATGAAAATAAATACCAAATGAATATAAAGGATGTGTTTTAATTAAAAAACTTTTTTATGCCTACAATGGAATTTTTTCTTAATACATTAAATTAATCACTATTAGTAAAAGATATCAATTAAATTTATATGTTATATATTGAATAAAATGTTTTTAAATCCATACAATGAGTTTATATTCTTAACATAATAATAAATCCAATTTTAATCATAAAAAGATATATTTTTTAAAAAGGAATTTTTGTTACCTTTTAATGGAAAACCTATTTAAAAACAAAATTTTAAAACATTTATAAATTGTATTTCAAAAAATAAACTTCATTATTAAATTTTAATATCAAAATTATCTTATGGGGATGTTTTGGTATTTTTAGAGAAGTTTCTTATTTTAAATAATAGTGAAAATACTGAATTTTAATTGAAAACTTCATTTTCCACTAATTTATTAATATTGTTAACTAAGATTTTAAATTGGTTTTAAAGTATAATTATTTAAAATAAATATAAAAAAATACTATTGATTTCATTGGAATCAATTTCACATTGAATTTGGATATAAAAACATTTCAAACATTTGAACATTTTCACTTTAAAAATTCATTTTCCCGTTGCATTTGTGGGGATAATTTTAAATCTAATTTTTCCCATTATGTAAACTGATTTTAGTAAAATTTATGAAATATTTTGAATCAAAATTTAAAAATTATGTTTTAATTTATTTTTTATTTTTATTCAAAAAAAATTACCATGGTAAAAAAAGATTTACCACAATATAGGTAAATTAATGAAATGGGTTAAAGTTAAAAGGTAAAATCTTGAAATAACTAAAAAATAATAAAATTATATAGGTATTTTACCTATTTATTGACCCCAACAATAATTAAAAACATTAATTATCTAACAAATTCATGGAAATTAATACCACCTTAGTGTGGTTGGCTTTAAATATAAAATAATTGTTATTTAATCACTTAAAACAATCTCTCCTCAATTATAAATTTAACATCCCAGGTAATTATAGAATTATACTTTCATATTTATGAATTATATAGTAATATAACTTTATTTGTGATGCTATGTTCGATATCATACACGGAATGAAATAATAAGATTCTCTAAAATCATAAGTTGCACGCAAGACTATGTTATACAAAAAAAATAATATATTGTTAATATTATTATATTAAGTGGTACTTATCGACAAGTCATTTTATAGTAAAGAATAAATAGAACTAAAAATGTTATTTTTACACATGTTTATGAATTTGTTTTACATTCATCCAATAAATTGTATTTTCTTAAAATAAGAATAAAACTAGTTTTAAACATAAAAATCAATATTATTTATAAAATATAGTTTTACCTTCTTTTGATGGAGAACACATTTTAAATCTAGTTGTTATAACTTTTATAAATAAAATTTTAGAAAATAAACTTCTTACATTGAAGATGCGTATCAAAATTTACATTTTTTTAATTTTTGGTATTTTTATGATAAGTTTAATTTTTTGATAAATAGTGAAAAAAATTACATTGTAGTTAATAACTGTTTTTTCATTTAAATAACTATTATACTTTAAACTAGGTTTTAAAGTTATAATATATCAAAAATACATGTATTAATCCAATTTAGTTCATTGTATAATTTTAATATATAAATTATATATAAAAACTTATTGACATTTTGAACTTCTCTTTTACCCCCCTTCTCGCCATATCTGCGGGATTACTGTTAAACTTAATTTAGCTGCTTTTGTGAATTGAATTTTGGAAAATGTTCATACATGTTTTTAATCAGTATGAAAATTTTTAACTAATAATATCAACTTAATTTTTGGTAAATAGTAACTTTAGTATTTTATTTACCACGGTTAAGGGTAAATAAGGCAATTAGAGTTAAATATAATATTATAACATTATAAAATGACCCTAAAACTTGTCCTAATTTCATTGGATGAGTGGTTATAAATAGACATAAAACTTAGGATGAAAATATAATCTTTTTAAGCCACTTGGGTAAGAATATGACATTAATTATATTTTATTTTAAGATAAGTTAAAAATATCATACTAATATTTTTAATAAGTAAATAATTTTAAATATAGGGTAATAAATAATATAATTTCAACTATAAATAGTAATTTAAGATATAAAATATTTATCTACATTATGAAAATTTATTTATAATATTTATACATTAAATAATTAAATTTAATTATGACACAATGATAATGCGATAATTGATTTATTAAAGGAAGAATCAAATAAATGATATTAATAATATTAAAATTAATATAATTTTAAATATTTTATGTCATACATGAATTTTATGGATGTATTTTACATGTTATGGATGAGTTAAAGTTGTTTTTATGAAAGAACCAAAAATATGTATGATATTTTTAAAAATTCAATTATTAAACAGTGTCAAAATTAACATTTATGATATTTTAAAATAAATAATATTTTATAAAATGACATAAAATTCATAAAACTCAGTAATTTGGAAAAATGATTGGTTTAAGTCTAAAAATTTCATTAATTACTCATTTTTTTATTTTTAAATTTTATAGAAATTATATTTACCCTCAATTTGTAAACTACAAAATGTCAGGTAAGAATTAATAAGGATTAAAACAAAAAGATAATGATTAAAAAATAATCAAATCTTGTATTATTTTAATTTTATGAATGGATTTATACCCAAAATCATCATATATTATAAATAATTTATTTTTTATCCTTTTGTAAAAGAAAATGAATTAATATTAATTTATTGCTTTGAATAATTCTAAGAGTTTCACTCCCCTCTCCTACAAAAGGTCACACATTCCTCTCCATTACTCACACTTAAAAACCCATTTTTTCCAATATATGTCCAAAACCCTTCCTAATATCGATACCAACATTCTAGAGGCATTATTATAGGCATAAAACCCTCCTTAAAGGTGTTAAGGTGTTAAGAAATGTGATCTTCTAAATGAAATGTAATGTTTTTATTTAAGTGTTTTTATTTTATTTATTCTTCCACTTCTAAAAAAATTCTATTCATACATGATTAAATAAGAATTCATGTATAATAAATATACTAAGATGTTATTATGTTAATATCATCACCTAAATCCATCTCTAATTCTATTAAATGTGAAAATAATTAATCATTCGTGCGTATGTGTGAACTATCACCTCCACAAAGTGATATAATTTGATTTCCATAATCATCTCTCAATACTGGTTATAATGATGGAATTAGTGTTTATATATGATATTCATGACGTATTTATCATTATAATAGAATATTATATCAATTATGTTCTTTCTCTCCATGCACATAGAAGTGATAACGTCGTTCATGTGTACGGGTGAACTATCACCTCCATGAAACGATGTGATTCATTTTTAATCACCACACTACATGGATGAAATATAAAAATATATTTAAATGATTAATATTATATAAATTATATTATCATAATTCTATAAGAAGAAAATAATATTTACCTTATTCCCATAATGGTCATTGAAAAATAAAATCATTACTCATGCATATATATGGCTTACCGTCTTCATGATTAAAACGTTATTCATTTTTTAGATACATATTTAATGAATGGATTTAAAGGTATAATTTATTAATAAAAGTTATTATTATATAATTGATATTATTTTTAAGATTATGGATTCATGACCAATTTTACTAATGAAAACATTCCAAAGTCATCTTGAACTTAAGTACCAAATATTGACAAAACGTCTGATTTGAGTTTAAATAATTAAGTAATTGGTTTAACACTGTAATAAGTGATATAAAGGGAATAATAAACTTTATAAAGTTTCTCAATCAGGTAGAAATTGACATAAGTTTATTATTCAGGAATATAAATATTTTATGTGATGATTCAAACTCAAGGTAAGGGACTTTGTCTCAATCTCCTTTCATTGAGGCATATTTTCAAGCTATTCAACACCTTATTTTATAAAGTTTATAATCTACCCGTTTAACTTTTGATCCCATTAAAATTTTTTCAAAAGGAATATTTTTATATGAATCATTTTACTAAATGAAAAAATGAATTTTTTTAACATATATGGTGACAATGACTTTTTCACAGCTGTGACTATTATTTGATATTTGGATTCCTCTTTAAGCCAGAATTTATTTAAAAGAAAAATAAATAACAAATCCCCTTTTTGAATTTTTTTATTGAAAATGGTTTTTATAATGGATTTATTATATCAATAAGAAGAAATGATATCTCGTGATTGCAAAGTGGAAATGTTATTTTTCCTTTATAATTATTGTATGTGCTGTGATTATGTTATGGTTATTAGGATTTAATTATGAGTATGGGTGGTTCCATGATAAATGGAGTGAAGGTGAGCCCGTGATAGATCTCCAATGAATCGGGTAATAAGATGGAGTTATCTAGTTGGGTTTCTCTTAATATATTTATGGAATATACCGTGATGAGTATTCCAAATGTAACCATCAAGGTTACTCCCTATGTAGATTTGAAAGATACAGTGTAAGAATGATATGGATTCCACAAGTTACATTTATGATTTATTATTTATATGGGTTTTTATAGTAATTTTATTATTTAATGAGTTAAACTAAAGGTTTTATGTTTTATAGCTGAAAAGTATGATTTTGAAAAAATGTTTTCATGAGTTTAAAATATTCATTGACTAACGGGTTCTTTCATTCTTTTATTCCCCATACCGCTCTTTTTATGATCATCCCATGTTTTAAAATTCTTCTCATATGGTATAAGGATGGGTAAGATAAATGAGTATGTCAATAAAAATGTTATTAATATTTTTATCAAAAAAAATCATGACTTGTTTTAAAGTGTTTTATATTATGAAAAAATGGATGGTGATTATACTTGTCTACTTTGTAATATTTGAGTTGTTATATAACAGTTATGGCCTAAATCTCTAAAAATATTAACCTAAAAAGATCCTCAATGTTAATGAATATAAATTCTTGACTTAACTCAATATTATGTAACATTATAAGTTTGGGGACTTATAGTTGGTATCAATGTTCTGTTTAGATAACTTTAGAGGTTAGGGTGTTATTTAAGAATAAGTTACAAGTTTTATTTATCCACAATGGTTATCTTGGAAGGAAGAGTTATATATATTTTATATAAATTTAATGAATTTGAAATAACATTAATATGGATATCTTAGTGTTTATCTTCCAAATAACATGTCATATGATATTTGTTTTTTTTACCCACACAAAACTTTTTGGTTTTAGTAAATGGCTGGATCTAGTAATCACCAAAGTAACAATGGATGTGAAGGAAAATATGGTGGTTTTATATTTTAGAAACTAAATTAAATGGGATATACAATGATAACTATCATGGTTATTCTAAATGAACTATCAGGAGTAATTACTAAGTACTTAAACCTTGGTGAATTTTCTGATTCATCATTTATAAGAGAAATGAATACATATGGAAGTTCATGTAATAATGATTATAAAGGTCATTATATTAAATGATGTATGTGTTATGTATATCGAAATAATCACCTAGTAAAATCTATTAAATGGAATTGAAGATGTTATAGATGTGGTAATGAAGGCCATAAACCAATAGCATACCAAGGAAAAATAAAGCATTCAGTTGACTCCATGAAAGGGAAAGAGGTTCTTTGTGAGTTATCAATTAAATGTTTTAAATGTGGTTAGTATGGTCATTATAAAAATATATATCATATTAACGAGGTTAAATAATTGGATAATTAGGATCATTCAAATATATGTTTAGTAATACCTAGTTCTATTATAAATGAAGATGAGGAAACTGAAAATGACATATGAAAGTTATGGATTATTTATTAGCTTATGTTTTGAAATTGTTTAATTTATGACATGACTCATGTTTTTGTTTTAAGGAAAGAAGTATTAAGAAATAAGATGGAAAAACATGGATAATAGATCATGAAAAATGATAAATTATTAAGATTTCAACGTATCAAGAATTCAAGAGATATGTTTGATCTATGGATGATGAAATGTTTAAAAGTATTAATACTATTTTGATGATGGGATTACTTTGAAAGACTTTTTTAGAATGTATTATGTCTTTTATGTGAATATTTTATTTGAGGAAGAATTATCTTTTCTGGTCTGGAGATAATTATAAAGGTATTTATAACCTTTAGGGTTTATATGGTATATTTTTTGATGTAATTATGGGATATTATATTTTGGGATTCAAAATGAAATTTTTGAGATAAAATTTGACGTTAACATATGTTGTGGTTATTTTTTAGAATTTTAACTCATTTTGGTAATGTTATAAGAATTTTATATTTTTAGAAAAAGGAAAACTCTCACGAAGAGTTACAAACAATTGCATTTGGAATGTTCAGTGGAATTGAACCCACAACTTAATGGAAACAATGGTCTATCGCCTACCATTGGCCTACCTGAAGTCCCAATTAGAATGATTTTCTTTACTTTCATTAAACTAGATTATGGATTAGTAATAAGTTGGTTTTTAGAATATATATTTTGTCAAATATATTACCATGATATTAAAAAATTATATGATGGTTAAGTGATTAATGTTAATTCATAATAGGTTTTCTATTTTGGAAATACTATATGATCAAGGTAAATAGAATACTATTGTATTTTATTTGGGAAGTAAAGGTTGAATTATATTTTATAATAATCTATGATTTTATTGTGAACTTATGGTAATTCAAGTTATTTTTGAAAATTATTAACCTATCTTGGAGAACATGTGATTAGGGTAATTAAATTTTGGTATGAGCCATTAATAGTGATTGATGATATTTGGTGATAAATATTAAAATTTATCTAGGAAGAATATGTTATCAAATCTTTTTGATTTTTGAGTTTCTATCTTATTTGGATTATTTTGAGCAATTTTAAGGACATTTATTTATCAAATGGTCTATATTGAACTTAGGATATTACTATTGAATTTTGGAGATTAAAAGTATTTTTTCATCATACAATGTTTTATTATTTTTTGTGGAACTATCTTATCTTATCCTGATAATATTGGTTTTAGATAATGTCTAAAGACTAGAGGAATAGATAGTTAATATTTTATGGATTATGTGATTCTATGTAGGTTGATTCTAGTGCTTCAGGCATGAAAAAATCATCTTAAATACTCATTTATTGGAGAAAAAGATTAGTTTGTAGTGAAAATATATTAAAGGATTAAACTCCACTTTTCAAGTAAATATATTTCCTTAAAATCATATTCCATTTAGTAATAGAATTACTTAACTCTATGAAAAAGATCTTAAAACGAATACATTTTATGTTTTCTTTTTCTACTATAAAATCAAATTCTGTTTAACCCATCACAATTTATGGTGTTCTGATTTTTAACTTCCTCCTGACATTGTTCTCTATCACTCAAAATCAGAACTTGAAGGTTAGTTTTTTTCTTACATGCCATGTTTTCCTACATGGAATACAAGTATATGATATCTCAGGTGACCCTATCAGTTCACTTTATTTCATTTAAATTGAGGGTTTTATTGACTCTTTTTTCAATGTGTGATTTCAATGAAGTAATTTTGAAAAGTGAAAACATAGTTACCAAGCCCAATTTAATATTGTGATGACCCAATTTGTAAAAAGGGGGAAGGATGTAAAATCCCATGTAATTATAGAGTAAGAATATTTTCATATTTATAAATTACTTAGTAATTTTACCTTAACGAGGATGTTATGTCTGATAGTGTACTCGATATGAAATAATGGGTTTCTCTAAAATCTTATGTTGCATGAAAGACTAAGTTATACAGAAAAATAATATAATGTTAATATTATTATTTTAAGTGTTATTTATCGCTTATATTTTGTATCAAATGGAATAAATAAAACTAACTATATTTTTGTACTCGTGTTTATGAACTTTTTTTAAATTCATCCAATAAATTTTATAGGCTTAAAATGAAAATAAATCATGTTTTAATAATAAAATACTCTAATATTTTTATAAGGTAGTTCTACCACCTATTTATGGATAAACCATTTTAAATATAGTTTTTTTCATTTTTATAAATTCTATTTGAGAAAATAAACTTCTTCTTTAGAATCAGAGTATCAAAGTTTACTTTGGTTTAATTTTTTGTATTTTTCTGATAAACAGTGAAAAATACTACATTGTACTTAAAAATTAATTCTTTTTTTAAATAATTATTATAATTTAAAATGATTTGAAGTCATAATAGATCAATAATACATGTATTAATCCAATTTAGGTCGTTGTAATAATTTTTATGTCGAAATTATATATTGAAACTTGGTGAATTTTTTAAGGACTCTTTTACTCACCTTCTCGCCACATCTGCAGAATTACTGTTAAACTTAATTTATCCATTTCCATGAATTAAATATTGAAAAATGTAAATACACACTTCTAATCAGTATAATAAATTTATCTAGTGGGATCAACTTATTTTTTGGTGAATAGTAACTTTAGTATTTTATTGACCACAGTTTAGGGTAAATCGGGTAGTTAAAAATTATTTTATAATATAATAAAATTACCCTAACACTTGTCCTACTTTAATTCGATGACTAGGTTTCCACCAAAATAATCCTTAGGTAGAAATTATAAATCTTTTAATCCACTTGGGTAAAAATATAAAATTTATTATAATTTATTTAAATATATGTTAAAAATATCATACTCATATTTTTAATAAGTAAATAATTTTTAATTTAGGGTTATAAAGAAGATAATTTAAACTATAAATATTCATTTTAAATATAAAATGTTTATCTATATTATTATAATTTATTTATAATTATTATGCATTAAATAGTTAAAATTAATTGTGACATAATGATTATGTAGTAATTGATTTAATAAAGAAAGAATCAAATAAATGATATTAGTTATATTAAAATAAATATAATTTTAAATATTTAATTACATAAATGAATTTTATTGATGACTTTTAATTTTTAGTGATGAGTTAAAGTAGTTTTTTCATATAAATCACGCTCTTATGATATTTTTAAAAAGTCAATTAATGAATAGTGTCAAAATCGACATTTATGAGATTTGACAATATATAATTTTTATTAAAAATTATAAAATTTATAAAAAATATAAAATCAGAAAACAAATATTGGGGAAAGTCTAAATATTTCATTAAAAAATCATTTTTTTTCTTTTTTTAATTTTATAGTAATTATATTTACTCTTAAAGTATAACTTACATAATGTCATGGTAAGAATTAATAAGGATTAAAACAAAAAGATTATGATTATGAAATAATCAAAACTTCTCAAATTTTAATTAGATGAGATTATTTTGACAAAAAATTATCCTATATTATAAATAATTTATTTTGGATCCATTTTGAATAGAAAATGAATTTATATTAATTTATTACTTTGAATAATTTTAAGAGTACCCCTCCCCTCTCCAATAAAAGTGAATACACTAGTCTCCATTAATGACACTGAAAAAACCATTTATCTCAACCAAAATCTATCCAAACCCCTTTATAAAATTTCTCCCCACATTATAGATGCCTTATTTTAGGACGAACACCCTTCTTAGAGGTGTTTAGGTGTTAAAAAAGGTGATCGTCCGATGGAAATGTAATGTTTTTATTTAAGTGTTACTATTTTATTTCTTCTTCCACTTCCTTAAAATATTATTAATCCATGATTAAATAATAAATTTAGTATCCTAAATATAATAATATGTTATTATGTTAATATCATCACCTAAATCCACCTCTACGTCCATTAAATGGGAAAATAATTAATTTTTCGTGCATATGTGTGAACTATCACCTTCACGAAGCGATATAATTAGTTTTCCATTACCATCTCTCAAGACTGGTTATAATGATGAAATTAATATTTATATATTATATTAATGACTTATTTATCACTATAAAAAAAATAATATATCAATTATGTTCTTAGTTTCCATGCATATAAAAATGATAACATCATTCGTGCGTATGTGTGAACTATCACCTCGATGAAGCGATGTGATTTATTTTTAATCACCACATCACAATGATAAAATATATTAGTATATTTAAATTTTTGATATGATATAAATTATATTATTATAGTTATTTAAGGATAAAATAATATATACCTTCTTTCTATAATGATCATTGAAAAATGAAACTGTTACTCATGTGTAAGTATGTCTTACCGTCTCCATGATTAAAATGTTGTTCATTTTTCACATCCATATTTAATGGATGTATTTAAAGGTATAGTTGATATATAAATTTATTTATTATGTCATGAATATTATCCTGGATATGATTTAATCATGTCCACTTTGACAAATTTATCATACCAAAGTCATCTTGAACACAAGTATCGAATATTGAAAAAACATCTGACATGAGTTTAAATAATTAAGTAATTTTTTTAACATTGTGATAAGTGATATAAATGGAATAATTAACATCAAAAAATTTCTCAATAAAGTATAAATTAACCTATGTTTATTATTAAAGAATATAAATATGTTATGTGATGAGTCAGACTCAAGATAAGGGACTTCATCTCAATATCTTTTCATTGAGGCATATTTTGATGTTATACACCAACTTATTTTATAAGGTGTATAATCAACCCATTTAACTTTTAATTTTATTAAAAGGTTTTCAAAAGTAATATTTTTATATGAAGATTTTTTATAAATGAAAAAAGGAATGCCTTACTAACGTATACGGCAATAATAACTTTTTCGCCGTCGTGACCATTATTTGATATTTGGATTCCTCTACAAGATGAAATGTTTTCAAAAGAAAAATAAATACCATATACCCTTTTTATATATTTTGTTTTTGGAATTTAATTTTGAGAATGCATTGATTATATCAATATCTTGAAATGATATATTGTGATTGCAAAGCGGAAATGTTATTTTTTCTTTATGCTTTTTTATGTGTTATAATTATTTTATGGTTCTTAGGCATTGTTTATGAGTACGGGTGGTTCCATGATAAACTGAGGGAATTTGATACTATTATATATCTCTATTTCATTGGGTAATGAGACAGAGTTAACGTTTTGGGTTTGTCCTAAGATATTTATAGAATATACCATTATGGGTATTCCAAATGTAACCATCAAGGTAAATCCATATGTAGTTATGAAATATAGAATGTAAGAATGATATGGATTTCACAAGTTACAATTATTAATTATGATTTATATGGATTTTTACATGAATATTATTATTTCATGAGATAATGTAAAGGGTGTAATTTTTATAGGTGAAAAGTATGATTTTATGAAAATGTTTTCATGAGTTTAAAATATTCACCGACTAACGGTTTCGTTCCATATTATATGCCCCTCAATGAGATTTTTATGATCATACCATGTCTTAAAATGTTTTTCAAAGTGTATTAGTATGGGTAAGAAAAAATAGGATGTTCAGATAAATGTTATTTATATTTTTATCAAGAAAAATAAATCATATTTTATTTCAAAATGTTTTAGACTATGAAAAAATGGATAGTTAGTTGAATTGTATACATTGTAATATTTGAGTTGTTATGTAATATTTATGGTCTAATAATATATAACATTAAAAATTAAAATATCCTAAATGTGAATAAATGTAAATTCTTGACTTAACTAAATATTATGTAACGTTTTAAGGTCAGGGCCTTATAAAAAATTCCACCCCTCACCACCCCATTTTTCTTCTTAGGCCATAGAGATCCTAAAAAACTTAAAAAACCTCTAATATTCACTCTTCCCATGTACAAGTTCTTTTTGTCTCGAAAAAATACCAAATTCATGTTCTTTAAGGGGTCCTTCATGGAGGTGATATTCATGAGATAATTTTCTCAAAGAGCCTCTCTTATTTTCTTTTCTTCTTCTATTTTCTCCACACCTCCTTCATACATAAAGATATTATAAATCTAGAATAATGTATATTCTGAATTTTTATATTTCTAAGAGAATATATAAAATCCATTTCATTTCTCATATCTTATTATTTAAATAAATGAAACCATTATTTAAATTTTTCCTGTTTACCATCTTCACAAATAATGTCTTTAATTTTCCATTACCCCCTTTAGGGATGATCATAAAAGTATTTTTTTGATAAAATTATATTTTAATAGTTATTTTATAATATATTTAATCTTCCAAAACTGACATATAAAAATTATATTAAATTAAATTAAACTAGTCGGTGGTGTTTAGAAAAAATGGAAAAAAACTAAACATTTATCATTAAGATTTTATCGAATAAATCATTCTCACACAAGAAATAAATATTATATATGGAAAAATTTATACTTATGAAATTGAATAATACTATTTCATTACACATATAGAGTTTTAAACCTATTTTACAAGATCATTCATAATTACACCCAAATGAACCGGTCATGAAACCATGAAACGGATGCACTGAAACCATGAAAATAATGAAATATTATTAATGAATGGGTCATAAGATGTTTTAAAAATCATAAAATAAGGTATTATAAATATTTATATAGTTCTTTAATGAGTTAATAACATTATTTAAACCATTATATATTATTTTAACTTATTTGAAACTAAATGGAAGTGTAAGGTAAGGGTTTCTTATCTCACTTTTTACTTACATGAGATATATGCCTTATTCACCACGAATTTATTTTTTCTAGTGAATATAATTTCATTTAATATATCATATCATGATTATAATTATCCTCATTTTATTTTGGTTTTTATTTTATAATTATTTATTTTATATTGAATACAATTCGAATGATTACAATGTGCTAGGAAATTCTTAACCCAATTTTCATTATTTAGGTCAAACCTCAAATTATGGATTATGTCATGATAATATTATGTCTGAAATTACTTTTGAACATATTAATTTTTATTTAAAATTTTTATATATATATTTAGAGTGGATACACATAATCCATTCATTTTAATAATATTCACTTCAATGATATCATATTTGTAAGTGACATTCTTTTAAAAGTCCTCTTTTAAAGTTCCTTTTTCAAAAAGAATTTTTTTAGTGAAAATATATCATGAATGTAATTTCCTAGTTTAATTTCAATTAAATATTTTTAATCTTACCTTAAAATTTTATATGGTTACTTTAAAATAATTTATTTTCATTATACGTGCACTATTTTTCAAAATGCGTTATTTTAAAATGAAAAGTTCATTTTCATTAAATAGTGTCTTTATGATTTCTGTTTATGTTATAGATATTGGAAATGATTTATAATGACGTTTGATGATGTGAAAAAAAAATAAGGGTATTTAAGTGATAAAGAAATGATGGGTGGTAACGTGAGAAACCATTGGTGGGTTGTTCCGTGATAAATCGAGGATGGGTGGATATGTTATAACCTCCAATTCATTGGGTACTTCAGAGTTGGAGGATGCCCATACAAGTTACTCCATTTTTAATAGTGAGATGTAAAATTATGTACCAAGTTACCTACTTATATTTTATATTATTTATAATGTTCTTTAATGAAAATTTATTGATTTTCAAAAGGTAAGATTATGGTCATTTTGAAAAGATGATTCATTTTTCTAAATAAAATGTATATTTTCATGAATTTTTTTTTATGGTTTTTCACTGGACTAATAGTTTCCTTTATTTATATCCCTTCCTAAATTTTTTTTGATCATTTAAAGTTTTAAAAAATCATAGGATTTAGTGGAGAATAGAGACCAGGATGACATCAATGAGAAAATTTGGAATATTGGTCATGAAAAGAATTCTAGTTTTATTTTTAAGACTTTTTCCTGTAAAAATGGATACTGGGTATAAGTTCCCATTTATAATTTAAGGTTTTACAATTTAATAGTTTTTAATAATTCTCTAAAACATTAAACTAAAAATATATTTGGTAAAAGAAAGTGATTTCTAGTTTTAAATTCACTCGAATATGTAACGTTTAAGTCTAGGTATTTATAGTTCTTATCAAAGGCAGGGTTTAGATAAATTCAAAGATTTGGATGGTTTCTTAATAGTTATAGATATTATCATCATGGGTATAAAAGTTTAATTATAGTTATAAGTTAAAAGCATTATACACCCCTTTTGGATTTTAAAGTGATGGATTTTTAGGATATTAATGATATTTTTGGAGATTAGATTTAGAAAGGAAATTGATTTAGGTGTAAAGGATTTGAGGGTTAAAGTATTATAGTGTTTATATGGGTATCATATTTAAATGGGTCATTTTTTATGTTAACATATAATAATTCATTTCAGTTTCTAATTATTATTTTGTTTATACATATTAACGATTAATTATAAATATGTAAGGAAAGAAATATTTCACAACCATTTTATCCCTTCTGGATGATTTGATTATCACTATTATTGATAAATCTTGTTCAAATGATTTCGACAGCATTCTGAGCATTCACATCACATATAAACAACTTTTTGACTTATCTAAAACCTTTTATTTTCTCAAAAAATTATATGGTTCATGGCATCTTTTTCATTGGATTTCAAAACATCAACTTTACCAACTCTATTGAAAAGGGAACTTACAAAAAAAAATTACCATTTAATTTATAAAAGTTGAATATAAAGGTGATTTCAAAGAAATCTTAATGACTGGATTTAATATATGAATTATTATTTTACATTCTAATTATAAAATATTATTTGTTTGATATTGATGAATCATAAGGATATAATTAAAATATTTGATTATAGGAATAATTTATGAAGGAATAAGACGAAAAATTATGGTTAATGTTTTGTGAAGGATATTGAATAAAGGATGTGTTATGTATTGAGTTTTCAAATTTATTATATAGTGGTATTTTAAAAATATTATGGGAATAATGGAAAGACTATGGATTTTTCTATAATAGGTTTTTTTAATAAATTTGGAAACATATTTTAGATGAAATTGATACTTATGAAAATGGTTATTTGAGGAACAACACCTATACTTTTGGTGGATGTATGTTTAAAGGAATTGGAGATATTTTTTGTTTATATGATTTTTTATTTTAGGAAATTATGGGTTCTTACTTTTTGGGATGAAAATTAAAGGTACGAGATATCATTTGAGGATAAAATATATTAAGCTTATTTTTTGGGATTTTTCTTAAATTTATATAATTTTATAAGGATTATATTATTATAGTTTTATAAAATTGGAGACCCATGGGATGGGTAAAATTCCATCATGTCCAGAAAGGTCGTGGGGATCAAATCCACTACCGAAGTTTGACAAGGTTGCATCACCTACCGTTATCCAATGTGATGTCCTGGTTAGTATGAACTTGTTTTTATTTATATGAACTATCTGATGGATAGATGTTATGTTACTTTTGGGAAAATATATTTTATCATATTTATAACCATGGTGTTACAATTTGATTTGGTGATTAAGTGAACAATGTTATTTCGGAATACATTAACTATTTTTGAAAACCTATATGATTAAGGAAAAAATAATACTATGGAACTTTATTTGAGTAATAAAGGTTGAATTATATTTTAGAGAATATAAGATTTTATTATTGATCTATAGTGATTTAGAAACAATCAGCATATCCATTAGATTATGAGATTTTGGCAATTATTTTTTCTATATAAGACTTTAAGAGTGATGGTTATTACTTGAAGATAAATATTAAATTTATCTTTTAAGACAAGGCGATCAGATCCTTTTGATTTTTCATTTCAAATTTTAGTCTATAATTTTTTGAGAAATTTTAAGGATAGTTATTTGATGAATGATCTTTGTTGGAATTTTTGTATTACTATTGACAATTGGATATTAAAGTAGTTTCTCATCATATAATGGTTTATTATTTTTTTATAATTAAATTATATTTTCATAACCATTTATGTTTTAAATAATTACTAAAGATAAGAGGAATAGGTAGTTATACTTTTTGGACTTTTTAATCAGTAAAAGTTGATTTTGATGCTTCTGGTATGGAAAATTCATCTCGAATACTAATTATTTATAGAAAATATAAAGATAAAATTATAATTTTCAAGTAATTATATTTCTTTAGGTTATTAGTATATATATTAAAATAATTCCTCAACTTTAATTAATGGATTTTGGAACAAAAATTCTATCTATTTACTTTTTATACCAATAAATCAATGACCTTTTAACCCATCATAGAATTATTGTTTTGTGGTTGTTCACTTTTTCATGACCATGTTCTCCATCAATCTCCATAAGAATTTGATAATAATTTTTCTCTTCCATGGCCATGTTTCCCTAAATGGAACCCTAGTATGTGTTATCTCATGTGGACTTCATACTTTATTTTATTTCTATTTAAATGGAAGTTTTATTTTCCCTTTTTTCAATGTGGGATTTCAATAAAGATATTTTTAAAATTAAAATACCTATTTTTTATCTCGAGTTTAAATTGAGATGATGAAATTTATTAAATGTGGCATAATGTGACATCCCAATATTTTTAAAATGAAACACTATATTCAATATTATACAAGATACTCTACATTGAGTTTAAACAAACGACTAAATATAATTATTTTAATGTGATAGTTATCACCTAGATGTTGGAATGGTTGGAATCCATGATATAAAATAACTTATGAAAATATAGTTTACAAATTTTCATTAAATGAACTCATTATTTATCAATTAATTATAAATTAAAATGAAAATATATTTAATATAGAGGATGTTTTTTATTAAAAACTATTTTTATTCACAAGATGGAATTTTATCTTAATAAAATAAATTAATCACTATTAGTGAAAGATATTAATGAAATTTATATTTCATATATTCAATTAAATATTTTTAAATTCATCCAATATGTTTTATAGGATTAAGATAAGAATAAATCCTATTTTAAGCATTAAAAGCTATATTTTTTTAAAAGACAATTTTGTCGCCTTTTATTGGTGCACCTGTTTTAAAACTATATGTTAAAATTTTATAATTTCGATTTTCGAAAATAATATTTTTTTGAAATTTTAATTTTTAAATTATCTTAGGTTTAAATCTTGGTATCTTTTAGAGAAGTTTCATTTTTTTATGAATAGTGAAAAATACTGAATTTTAATTGAAAACTGCATTTTCATATAATTTATTGATATAGTTATAATATATTTTAAATAGGTTTTAAAGTATAATAATTACCATTATACATCATTAAATTCAATTTAGGTCATTTGAATCAAATTTAAATTGAAATTAGATATAAAAACATTTCAAACTTTTAAACTTTTTCACTCTAAAAACCTGCTTTCTTATTGCGTCTATGGGATTAATTTTAAGTATAATTTTTCCAATTTAATGAATTTAATTTGGTAAAATTCATTACATATTTGTAATAAAAATTTAAAAATTATGTTTTAAGTCCATTTTCATTTTATTTCATAAAATAATTACTATAGTAAATAAAGATTTACCACAGTATAAATAAAATAATGAAATAGTTTAAAGTTAAAAGGTATAATATTAAAATATTTAAAAACTAAGAATTTAAATGGATTTTGATGTATTTTTATAAAATATCAATAATTTAAAACATTAATTATCATCAAAATTCAATAAAATTAATTCCACCTCAATGTGGTTGTCTTTAAACATAAAATAATCATTATTTAATCACTTAAAACCACCCCTCCCCAAATATAAATGCCACCATGCACCACCAAATTTCTATTAAAAATCCTTTAAGAACATAAAATATCTTCCAAAACCTATAATAATCACTATACCTATTTACAAGTTCTTTTGGTCTCACTGAAAGACAAAATACAATGTCCTCAAGGGGTGCTTCAAGGATGTGATATTCAAGAGGTAATATTATCAAATCACCTCTCTTATTTTCTTTTATTATTATATTTTCTCCTCAAATCCTTCATAAATCAAGGAATTATAACACCATAATAATTTATATAGTGGATTTTTATGTTTTTAATTGAATATATCATATAAATTTCATTCCTCATCTCCTCTTATTCAAAGAAACGAAACCACTGTCCAAATTATGGCATTTTATCATCCTCATGAATAATGTTTTTTCGTTTTCCAATTCCACTTTCATGGATGGGGATAAAAGTACTATTATGGTTAAATAATATTTTAATAGGAATATTTTAACCTATTTAATATTTCGTAACTAAATTATAGACATAATATAAAATAAATTGCAATTGGTTCATGGTGTTCAGAAAAATCACCAAAATAAACTAAACATTTATCATTGACATTTTATCAAATGAATCATCCTCATAAAAGAAATGAAAATGATATATGGTACCATTTATACTTTTTTAACTTCATCAATACTATTTTGTTTCTCTTATTTATTTATAATTTCATTTTATTACAGCATCCATAATTATATACAAATTAACCAATCAGAAAACCTTGAAATGAATGCACCTAAAACCCTGAAAATAAAGAAATAATATTACTTATTGGGTTATATGACATTATAAAATCATCACATAAGGTATTATAAATATGAATATAGTTATTTAATGAGTTAATAACATTATTTAAACCGTTATACAGGAGGCCAATGTACATGAAACTAAAGAGAATCATGAGGTAATGGTTTCACATCCCACTTTTTTACTTTTATGAGATATATTACTTATTCACCGATAATTTATTTTGTGTGATGTATATACTAAAATTTGATGTATAATATCAGGATTATTATTATAATAATTTTATTCAATGTTCAATTTGATAATTATTACTTTTATGGTGCATACAATTCAACTGATTAAAAAGTGTAAAGGAATTCTTAACCCAATTTCTATTCTTTAAGTTAAAGTTATACTTATTGATTATGTTATTCAAATATTAGGAATGAAATGAATTTTTAATATATTAAGATATATTTACACTTTTTTAATTTTATTTATATTTGATACCCAAAACATATTCATTTGAATAACATTTATTTCAAATATATGATATTTGTGAGGGACATTAAATTAAAAAACTCTTTTAAAGTCCCTTTTTCAAAAATAATGTTTTTATTACATATATATAATAAATGGAATTCTCCACTCCCTTTTCAATTTTATATTTTTATACTTACCTTAACATTTTATATTGTTACTTTTAATGAAAAAAATTTCCATTTTATATGAATTATTTTTCAAAATGAGTGATTTCAAAATGAAATGTTAATTTTATTCAAAGAGTGATTTTATGATTTATGTTTATGTTATAGTTCTTGGGAATTTTTTATAATGATGGGTTTTCATGTGATAAACCAATTATTCATGGTTATGTGATAAAAAATGATATTTGGTTACGTGAAAAACCAATAATGGTTGGTTCCGTGATAAAATAAGGATGGGTGGTTACGTTATAACATTCAATGCATGGGTACTCCAAAGTTAGCGGATGGACATACTGTTCACTCCATTTTTAAGAGTGAGAAGTACAATTATTTCCCAAGTTACAAAATTATACTTTATATTCTTTCTAATAATTTTTCATGAAAATATATTGATTTTAAAAAGCTAAGGTAATAATCATTTTGAAAAGATGATTCAATTTTTTTGAATAAAAAGTACGTTTTTATGAAACTTGTTGTATGGGTTCTCACTGGACTAATGGATTCCTTTATTTATGTCTATTACTGATCATCTTTTTCTCATACCTAATTTTAAAAAATAATTCATTGTATTTAAGTGAGTATATATACAAGGATGAGATCAAGGGGAAAATTTTTATGATTGAATAAGAAAATAATTCTTATTTTATTTTGAAGATTTTTTTATATGAAAAAATGGATACTTGTTATAAGTGTCCATTTTTAATGTAAGGTTTTATAATTTAAGATTTATTTATAATTCACAAAACTGTAAATTGAAAATATATTTTGTAAAATAAAGTAATTTCTAGTTTTAAAATGACTAGAATATGTAATGTTTAAGGCCGGGTCTTTATAGGTATGACTCAAAGTGTGTGTCTTCCAATTAAAAAAGTATCCTTTCACTATAAAACATTTTTCACATATCTTAAATTGATAAAACAATCTCGTATTATCATGATACTTTAGTAAAATTATCCATAATTTATTTTAGATATATGGGAATTGAACACACATCAATATGATGCATGATGTTATTGATAGGACTCCAAGTGTGTGTTCAGAATAAAAAATTTCATTTTTGTTTAAAATTTGATTCACATAAACAAAACCAAGAAAACAATATCATATTATATTGATACCTTATGGGAAAAAATCAATTTTTTAATGTGTTTGATTCTTTCACTTTTCAATATGAATCATGATGTGGTACATTTATCTCAAACTGTTTGTTTTCACATTAAAAGTGTCATTTTACTCCAAAACACAATTCACATAAAAAAACTAAGAAAAATGAGATTATATTGTCTAAATAGTTTAGGAAAACTATCCATAATTCAGTTTGTACAAATATAAATCAATATCATGTCAATATGACACGTGATGTGTTCAGTGTGTCTCAATGTAATGTTTTTCACATTTAATATGTCATTTCAATCTAAAACTTGCATCACATATCCAAAACCAAGTAAAATAGCTCAAATTATCTTGATAATTTAGGAAAACAAACTATAATTCATTTTCAATGGGTAATAATTTCCACAAATCAATCTAACACATGATGTGGCTTATATGACTCAAAGTGTAATTTTTCAATATGAAAGTCTCATTTTAGTCTAAAAACATGGCACATAGACAAACCGAGAAAAGAAGATCCAATTTTCTTAAATCTTTAGGAAAAATATTCATAATTCGTTTTTGGTGTGTTGGAATCGACCGCATGTCAATGTGACACATGATGTGGCAGGTATGACTCAAAGTGTGTTTTTTCAATATAAGTGTGAATGATGACCCTCCACGGAAGGTGTGAAGAACATTCAAGTCCGGTGTGAAAGTCGTAATAAATAATAACATAATAGATGTAATTAATTTTATTAATAACTAAAAATAAAAAATAACTAATTAATATAATTAATAAATAAAAATATAATTATTAATATAATTAATAATTAATATGGTAATTGAAATATTAGTGATTAAGGATATAATTATTAATAGTAATTTAAGAAATTATAAAAATTAAAAACTGATAATATCATTAATATATTTTGTAATTAATAATATAATTTATCAAAATTGGATTATATAACATTAAAATTATAATTTATTTACTTTTTATGTTTTATTAATAAAATAAACTATGGTATTATTGTAGGGATACACTTTCAAATAAAGTTTGATCATTGAAAAATCTGGATATATGAATTTTGTTTTTGTATATTGTGTTCTCATTTTGATTGATTAATTATAATAGACATCATTGTAAATATTTTTATGGAATTTTTTAATTTAAATTTTTAATTGAAATGGTGGTGCAATGTAATATTTTTATTCCAATTTAGTTTTCTATAATATTTGTATTCCAATATGGTTATGCTTTCTCATCTGGTTTTTTAGGGATAATGAAAGCTTATATCTTTGAAACAACTATTATGTCCTTTACTATCACTCTAAAAAATGCCCCCTTTATCATACATTTTATTATTACTAATAAAGGTCATAGGATTTTAATGGCATTGAACATTACGGTTCTTTTTAACACTGATAAAGCCCATTTCTAGCACTGACAATGGTGGTTTCAATTGTAGTGTAATATTATAAAACTTTTAATTCTCCACACTATGGGGGATGAAAATGAATTCAGTCATGAGGTCTTTAAAAGGTAATCTCAGTGGATTAATATGGGTGGATAAAAGTTTAAAATCAATGGCCATAATGAAGGTATTTAATTTTATTTATAATGGATGAAAAATCAAAAATATTCAATGAAAGGTGCCTCACTCAATTCCTATGACATTTGATACTCTAAAATACCCTTTATTTTGATTTCAGTTCTAGAAAAAATACTTTAGAAATATCCAAAATTTATATTTAAAGGGTTATAGTGGTGACTGAATTTATTCATAGGGCTTGCACTCATATAGATATTATGGGGATAAAAAGTTAATGTTTTTCATATTTTAGTGATATTTATAACTAGATATATATATACATATTTTCATATATTTACATATAAAAACATGATTCTATAAATAAATATTTATATATATTTATATATATATATAATTGTTTTTAAACATATAAACCATATGGAAATAAAAAATAATTATTCACTTTATTTAACTTATAATAATATATAAATATGTATATTCATATAAATATAAAATATTTATATATAAATATGATTCTGTGTGTTAATAAATAGATACATATTTTAATTTATATTCTAATATTTTTCAATATATATATATATATATATTTAAATAAATATATATTTCAAAATTTATATAAATATTTATTTCAATATATGACAAGTAAAATTCATTGGGCTAGTGTTAAGGGTGGTTATTCAGATTCAAAGGTGTAGGGGTTTGAATCTCATCACATAAGAATTAATTATAGATTGAAGGGGGAGGGGTGACATGATTCTAGTGAGCCAAGTAGGTTATGTCAGATGAGTGAGGGTTCTGAGATTCGGTGGGGGTCAATAGAAATTTTCCATGTTTTTTAAAAACCATTCTGAAATATTTTTATTTTTAAAAAAAAATTGAATAGTTTTATCGGCACTTACAATATCATCACTTTTTTAAATGCTAATGAAATTGAATTTTAACACTCATAAATGCCTTTTATGGATTATATTTTTAAATATATACTATTTTCAAATGATTTTTAAAATTTAAAATTTCTTATTTGGTCCATCCAAGTACAATACATGTCTGGTTGATATGTCTTCTGATCGTACACAAAAAAATATAAATATGATTTTACTATGATTTCATGTCATTTAGAAGTTTTGTTTCTATATTTTTTACTATAACATGGATGTTTTAGTGTTTTAAAACATGTAAAGTGTGTTTCTGGTAATACTGAGAAAAAAAAACCTATGATTAATGTTATATCGGTTCTAACATTTCAAAAATCACCTTAAGGCTATTATTATATGATGTGAAAGTAATCAGAGGTCTTTTCTTGGTTTTTTCCATGAACCAAATTTCTAAATGCCAGCATACCTTTAAAAATAGCTTATATGGCATAATGAAGAACAAAACACATATGATTGGTGTGCCATCAACTTATACATGACAAAAATGACATAAATATTACTTTCCCATGATTTCACATCATCTGAAGGTCGTTTTTTTGTTTTGATCACTACCAAAATGTTTTAGTTTTTGTAAAACACTAAATGTGTGTTTTCACATCTAGAGAAAATGAAAAATACGATTGACATGTCATCTTCTCTATATTTTGAAAATCAATCTATAGTAATTTTATATGATTTCATAGAAATTAGAGATCATTTATTTGGTTTTTACCCCCTAACACATATTTTTAAGGGCCACTAAACTGATAAAAACATCTCATTTGATCTATTCGAGCACATTTCACGTCCAATTGACATGAAATCTACTTGTATATGTAAAAAAAATTAAAAAAACCTATGATTTCATTCCATTCAGATGTTTTTTTCTATGGGTTTGACCATTAAACACACATTTTATGGTTTTTAAAACCCAAAAAGTTCATTTTCAATCATCCCTAGAAAATGACTTGTCCGATTAATGTGTAATTTTCTCCAAAATTTCACAAATCACTCTACGGTTGTTTTTTATATGACTTGATAGAAATATGAGGTCATTTTCATATCTTTGACCACATAACGCATGTTTTCTAAGGCCCTCAAACTGTAAAAAAACTCTTTATTCGATCCATCTGAACACACTAAAAATATGATTGATGTGTTGTCTAATATTACACATCAAAAAATTATAAATATATATTTTTTATGATTTTATTATCATTTGGTGATCATTTTATATTCTTTTAACCATTAAATGCATGTTTTAGTTTTTTTAAAACACAAAAAGTGTGTTTTTAGTTATCTTGAGAAAACAAAAAATATAATTGACGCATTGTTTTCCTCTACATTTCAAAAATCACTCTTCAGTTTTATCTTATGATTTCATGGAAACCAGATATCGTTTTCTTGTTTATAACCCCATGAAACACATTTCTAAAGGACAACAAACTATTAAAAATTTCTTAATCAGTCAGTCTAAGGAAACTGTATGTCCGATTGACATGTCGTCTCCTCATACACGTTAAAAAAAATTTAATGATGATTTTCATATTATTTGACAATATTCATAGGTATTTTTATATGGTTTTGAAAATTACAGAAATGTTTTAGTTTTGTAAAACAATAAAAGTGTGTTTTCAGTCATTCCGAGTAAACAATATGTCTGATTTATGTGTATTATACTCAAAAATTTCAAAATTCACACTTTTTTTTGAAATTATTTCATGGAAATTTGTGGTGTTTTTCATGGTTTAAATCCCCTGAAACATGTTTTTAAAGGTCATCAAACCTTTAAAAACTTCTTATTCGATCTATTCGAGCACATGGCATGTCTTATTGGCATTTTGTCTCCTCTTACATGTAAAATAATAATACAAAGATGATTTTCCTTTGGTCTCACCTCATCTAGAGGTTGTTTTATATGGTTTTGACCAATACACTCACATTTTATTGTATTTAAAACACAAAAACATTGTTTGCAGATATCTCGATCAAAATACATTTCCACTTAAAGTTTAGTGTACTCTAAAGTTTTACAAATCACTCTACTGTTGCTTTCATGTGATATAACAAAAATGATAGGTCATTTTCTCAGTTTTCACCCCCTAACGCACATATTTAATGGCAGTTAAACTATACCAAACTACTTATTTAGTCTGTCTGAGCACATCACATGTCTTCTTGATATATTTTCTACACATACACATTAAAAAATCAAAAAGGTAATTTTTTCCATTTATTTTACAAATTTTAGAGTTTATTTTTTATTTTCTTGACCATTATATGAATGTTTTAGTGTTTTAAAAATACTAAAAGTTTGTTTTTTTAATATTGATAAAATGAAATGTACGTTTGAAATTCTATATACTCCAAAATTTCAAGAATCAATCAACAGTTTTTTCCTTATGATTTCACAGTGATAGAAGGTTATTTTCTTTCATTTAACCCCTGAAACACATTTTTAATTGTCGTAAAACCGTTAAAAATATATTATTTTGAATGTTCAAGCACATTAAAGATCATATTGACATGTTTTATCCTTTTAGAAATTAAAAACATTGCAAAGAATATTTTTCTATGGTTTCACATCATTCAGAGGTCTTTTTATATGGTTTCGACTGTTACACAAATTTTTTTGTGTTTTTTAAATACTAAAAGTTTGTTTCTAATCTTACAAATAGAAAAAGACATTGAATTGAAAATTTTTCTAATCGAAAATTTCACAAATAATTTTATAGTTGTTTTTCATATGATTTCATGGAAATCATAGAGAATTTTAATAGTTTTGAACCCAGGACGCAGGTTTTTAAAGGCTACCAACCAATTAAAAATATATTATTTAGTCCGTCCGAGCACACCGCACATCTGATTTATTTTTCGTATACTCGTACACATGAAAAAAATTGAAAATATGATTTTCCTATGATTTTATCTCATTTATAGATAAATTTATCTGGTTTTTATGGTCACACACAAGTTTTAGTGCTTTTAAAACACTAAATGTGCATTTCCAATCATCTTGAGTATCTCATAGGTTTGATTTATGTGTTTTCTAATCCAAAATTTCTAAAATCACCATACAGTTGCTTTAAAATTATTTTATGGAAATTGAGTGTCATTTTCTTAGGTAAGCGCATACCGATCCTGTGTGGGTCAATAACACAGCCTCTTGAAAGAATAAGATGATCTAGATGTATGACTAATCATCTGTAATTTTTTACTTGAGTTATATACCTAGTGCAAGCTGGGTCCTTACATTTGTAGTACTTTTACCTTCATAGTGTTACCTTTTTGGAGTAACCTTTGTGGTACTTTACCTTCATGGTGTTACCTTCATGGTGTTACCTTTGTGGTACTTCTACCTTCGTGGTGTTACCTTCATGGTGTTACCTTTGTGCTATTCTTACCATATGGATTAGTTGTGCTAAAGGCTTAAAATATGGAACCTTATGTTTAATCATGTATGAGACGAGTATATATTGATAAAATAGGTATATTTATGGGAATATACCTAATTATTGTTGATAACTTCTTCATTATTTTTGTTTGAGGTATTTCTTTGTGGTTTTTCCATTGTGGAACTATGGGAGACCTTCATGGGTCTCAGAGTCCCTACTGGGTATTATTATACTCACCCCTGTACTGGAAATGCCGGCACCTTGTTATGTCATGTGTAGACGATGAACAATGTTGAATGAGGATGAGGGAGCCAAGACTGGATGGTGCTCAGAGTTGGACCATTTGATGTGACGCGACTCAGTGACTACTAATCGTGAGTTGTACCTACCCTTTAGGTAGGGTCCTTGGTGGACATTCCAGAAGTTGTTTTCTCTTTCAATTGCACTTATACTTTTTAGTTCGGCTTATATTATTACCCCTTAACTTTCAGTAAACTATTTACTATATCATTTTACTTCATGGTTGTTTCTTATTGTGTTCTTGGATTGTGTATTTGTACAAGTTTAAAGGCAATGCCTTCCAGTTATAGGGATATTCCTTTTCGGTGCTAGTCGCCAGCTCGAGCCCTATGGAAGGCGGGCTTGGGGTAGTCACAACATGGGCCCCGAGGGATAGGTCATGATTGATGGGAAGGCTAAAAAATTTAAAAATAACTCTATCCTTATTATAAAATGATATTATAGAAATTAATGTTTGTTTTCTTGGTTTTGACTCACTGATGCATGTTTTTAAAGGGATTCAAACCATTAAAAATAGTTTATTCCATCTTCCAGAGAATGCTTCTTGTCTGTATGATTTTTAAACTAATCATACATGTTAAAAAATATAAATATTATTTTACTATTATTTTAAGTAATTAAAATGCCTCTTCATATAGTTTTGATCACTACACATAGGTTTTAGTGTTTTTAAAACAATAAAGAGTATTTCTAATCATCCTTAGAAAATTACACATCTGATTGAAGTTTTGTATGCTCTAATATTTCAAAAATGACTCTATGATTATTTTCATATGATTTCAAATAAATTAGAGGTCATATTATTAGTTTTGACACCTTGATGCATGTTTTATAGGTCTTCAAACCATTAAAACTTCTTATTTTTCCGTTCAAGCACACCGCATGTCTGATTGAAATTTTTTCTACTCAAAATTGTTTAAAAAAAATTAAAAATATGACTTTCCTATGATTTCACATTATTCAGAGGTTTTTTACATTAGTTTTGACCATTAAAATAATGTTTTAGTGTTTTAAAACACAAAAAGTTTGCTTCTAAACATCCTAGGAATATAACATGTCTGATTTACATGACAACTAATCTAATATTTCTAAAATCCATCTATGTATTTTTTTATGATTTCATTCAAATCAAAGGTCATTTTCTTGGTTTTGGCCCCCTGACGCACATTTTTAATGGTCATGAAACAATTAAAAACTAATTAATTCATCTATTTGAGCACACCACAAATTTGATTAACATTTGTTCTACCCATACACGTCAAAAATAATATAAATAAGATTTTACTATGATTCAATGACATTTTTTGGTCTTCGTATATGGTTTTTTACAACCACACACATGTTTAATGTTTTTAAAACATTATAAGTGTGTTTCCAGTCATCTTGAGAAAATAAAACATCCTATTGAAGTAGTGTTAAGTCCAACATTTTAAAAATCACTATGAGGTTTTTTATATTATTTAATGAAAATTTGAAGCCTTTTCCTTGGTTTTGACCGCCTAAAATATTATTTTAAAGGACATCAAACTGTTAAAAACTTCTTATCTAGCCTGTTCGAGCAGACTGCACATCCAATTGAAATTTGGTCTTCTCATACACATCAAAATAATAAAAATTTAAATTACCAACGATTTCAAAATATTAAAATATTTTTTTAATGTTGTTACTATTACACATATATTTTAGTGGTTTTAAATGACTCAAAGTGTGGTTTTAGTCATCTTGAACAAATGATACTACTCATTAGTGTTCCATATTCTACAACATTTAAAAAATAACACTTTGATTATATTTCGATGATTTAGAAGAAACACTAAGTATTTTTATTAGTTCTGACCCCATGATGTGTGATTTAAAAGGTCGTCTAATAGTTAAAAATTAATTTTTCAGTCAGTCTGAGCACACCACATGTCTGATTGAATTTTTTTATACTCAAACATGTTAAAAATAATATAAGGATGATTTTACTTTTTTCCCATCATATATAGGGTTTTTTTAATTTTTTTTACAATTACAGGTTATTATAGTGTTCTAGAACACTAAAAGTGTGTTTTTGATCATCCCAATAAAAATACACATCGGATTGACATGCATTCTATTAAACATTTCACAAATCACTCTATAGTTGACCATTATATGTAGGTTTTAATGTTTTCCAAAACACTTAAGGTGCATTTCTGATGATCCCAAGAAAACAAAAAATCTCATTGAGTATTATTCTTCTTTAAAATTTCATAAATCCCTCAATGGTTTTTATTGTAAGATTTCAAGGAAATCAGAGGTCGTTTTATTTGTTCTGACCCCCTGAAATGCATTTTTAATGACCCTTAAACCGTTAAAAAACTTATTTGGTTTGTCTAAGTACACCACACATTATATTAACTATCCATATTCACATAAAACACAAAAAATTAAAAATAACGGTTTACTATGATTTCATGTTATTCATTGGTTGTTTGATATGATTTTACACACATGTTTTAGTGTTTTAAAACACTAACAATGCATATCTGTTAATCATGAACAAACAACACCTCCGATTAATGTTCTGTTGGTTACAAATTTAAAAAATCACATTAAGGTTCTTTCCATGTGATTTTATGACAATTGTAGGTTGTTTTATTAGTTTATTTTCCTATATTCTTGTTTTTAAGGGCTGTCAACAATTTAAAAACTGTTAATTTTGTCCTTCTGAGAAGACCACACATCGGATTGACATGTTGTTTACTTATACACAACACAAATAATACAATGAATATCATCCTATAAATTAGCATCATCCCACTACATGAAAATAGTAAATTAGTGGTGATTTTTAAAATAACTGCAAAATGTTTTGTAAAAACAATTAGTGGGGTTTTTTGAAAAACTACACCTAAATCTAATTATTTTTAAAAAACTTTTCACTACTGTTTTATTAGAAAAAATATTCAATATTATACAATTAATTATTATTTATCATTAATAACTATTATTTATTACTTATAACTTTATTTAATTATAATGTATTAATTAGTAGTAATTAATTATTTATAACTATTAGTTGATAATTATTTGAAAATTAAATTAATTGCAAGTGAAGTTGAAAATCAGACTTTAACATCAAATGATTATAACTTTTAATATGCGTGTCAATTTAAGATTCAAGACCAGTTATATTTAATATTAAAAAAATAAATAAACCTATTTTAATAATAATTGGGAAAATTTAATAGTACAATATTTATTATTATTCAAAGAGAAGTTGAAAATAAAACATGAAATTCAAACTACAGTAATTTTTGATATGGGAGTTCATTTGAGCCCTGTTACCTATAAAATAAAAGATTTAAATAATATCAATATTATATTATGCTAAAAGAACCTTAGTAACTATTTATTCAAGGTCAAAAAGGCCCAAAATGCCTTGAAAATTGAGTATTTGTTTATAATACCATAATTTTTGAACATTCGATGGAATTTCAGCTATGTTTAAGAAGGTATTCATATGATTATTCAGTGATGTATGGTTTCATTCCATGGGTTTACATTACATTCAATATAATGGTTCTTTATTTGTAGCAATCTTACATCTTTTGATGATTTGTTATTTATTATTTATATTAAGCATATATGTTAATTTATTTATATTTATGTATATGTATTTATAATTTATATATATTCATCTATATTAATTTATAATTATATTACATTATTGTTATTGATATGCGTTTATGTATATTTTTGTTTAAATATAAATTTTTATTTGCATATATATTTATATATAATATATGGGTGTATAAATATATTTATTTTTATTTTTATTTATATTTATATTTATATTTATATTTATATTTATATTTATATTTATATTTATATTTATATTTATATTTATATTTATATATTTATATTTATATTTATATTTATATATTTACTTATTTATTTATTTATATGTATTTATATATACATTAATTATTTATATTTTTTTATATTTACATGTGTTTATTTATATTATGTGTGCATGTGTGAATATAAAATATTAGTTATTTATTATTTATTTTCTATTATTTATATAATTTAGATTATATATTTTATATTATGTATTTATCATTAACTTCTTGTTTATTATTTCATATTTATTAAATTCTTAATTATTAGTTATTATTTATCTAATATTCATTATTTATCATTAGCTTATTAGTTTCTATTTATTATTTTTAATTTATTATTTATTATTAATTATAATAATTTATTATTGTTTATTATAATTAATTTATCTATTATTTATTTATTATTTACTTATTATTTATTTACTATTTATCTATTATTTATGATTTTATTATTTTATTATTTTTTGTACTTTATTAGTTAATGAATTATATATTTTTTATTTTTTATTTTTTATTTTTTATTTTTTAAATATTATTTATTATTAATTAGCTCTTGCTTAATATTTATTTGTTTCTTATTCGTTACTCATTATTTATTTATTTATTATTCATTATTCATTATTTAATATTTATTCATTATTATTTACTATTTGTTATTTATAACTTGTTATTCATTATTTATTGATTAAATATTGATTATTTAATTATTATTTAATTATTTTTTTATTATTTATTATTTATTATTTATTATTTATTATTTATTATTTATCATTTATCATTTATTATTTATTATTTATTATTTATTATTTATTATTTATTTACTATTTAGTTATTATTATTATTTATTTAAGTATATGTATTTACATATAATTATTTGTGTGTATATATACACACACACACACATAAGTATAATAAAGTCTATTTACTAACCATATGAAGAGCATGCTGGAGTGGTGTCTTTTCACAATAACCCAAGAGGTAAGGGGTTCAAATCTCACCCTAAACATTTGTATGATAAATTTCCTCATGGAAGGATAAATAAATAAGTAAATAAATAAATGGGTAAATAAAAAGGTAATGTGTAACTAAATTATACAAAATAATTGTAATATATATATATATAGTAAAAAAACTATCATGAAATTTTTCATGACACTACTATCTTTGGAGGTTTTGAAAAACTACCACATAAATTCTAGGAAATGGTTTAAGACACCCCAATATTCTGCATTTCTTATAGTATTTGAAGGTTTCTTTCTATGGTTTTGATTGTAACACACATGTTTTAGTGTTTTTAAAACACTAAAATTGTTTTTCTGGTTATCCCAAGAACATGACACATCCTATTGGCATTCCATCTACTTCAATGTTTCACAAATCACTCAATAATTTTTTTCATATGATTTTATGGAAATTTTAGGTCTTTTTTTTTGTTTTGACCCCTCTCTGAACATTTTTAATTATCATCAAACCATTATAAACTACTTATTCAATATGTTTGAGAAAAACTCACATCTAATTGATGTTTCTTCCACTCATACACATCATAAAAATTACAAATACAATTTTCATTTGATTTAACATCATTATGAGGTTTTTTTGCATGGTTTTAACCACAACACGTATGTTTTAGTGTTTTTAAACAAATAATAATATGATTTTGGTCATTCTGAGAAAATGATATGTCCGATTGATGTGTTGTTTTCTATAACATTTATAAAAGTACTCTACATTTATTTTTTAAATGATTTTATAAAAATATAAGGTCCTTTTATTAGTTTTTACCCCTTGGGATGAATTTTTAAATGCCTTCAAACTTTTAAAAACTACTTATTTGGTCTGTTCGAGCACACTACATGTCTAATTAATGTTCTGTCTACTCATACTCATCAAAATAATACAAAGATGATTTTTTCAATTATTTCATGTCATTAATAGGACAATTTATTTAGTTTTGACCATTATACACACATTTTAGTTTTTTTAAAACACTAAAAGTGCATTTCTGTTCATCTTGAGTAAATAACATATCAGATCAACATTCTATGTCCTCCAACATTTCGAAAATCTCTCCAATTTTGTTCTTGTCTAATTTTATTCTAATATGAGGTTGTTATCTTGGTTTGGATCCATTAATTCATGTTTTTAAAAGATCGTAAAACCCTTAAAACTGATTATTTTTTCCTCTTACAAACATTGCACGTCAGATTGATGTGTCATCAACTCGTACACATCAAAAAAGTTTAAAAAATAAATAGCATTTCATTCGAAGGTAATTTTCTATGGTTTTTACCATTACACAAATTTTTTAGTGTTTTTAAAACACTTAAAGTATTTTTACAATCATCATAAGAAAAAAACACATCTAATTGAAGTTTTTCTTTACCCCCACATTTCAAAAATCAATCTATGATTATTATTATTTATGTTTTCAAGCCAATCTGGGGACATTTTCATAGTTTTAACCCAATTACACATGTTTGTAAAGGTCATGAATCCATTAGAAATGGATTATCCAATCCATTTGAGTACACTAAATGTCTTATTGACATTTTTTACACTCATACACAACAATAAAATTAAAAGGATGATTTTTTTGACGATTTAAATTCATTTAATGGTCTTTTTTTTTCTTTTGACCATTATACACATGTTTTAGTGTTTTTAAAACATTAAAAGATCATTTATAATCATTCCAAGAACATGACACATCCCCTTCATGGGTATAATCTATCATTTTAAAAATCACTCTAAAGATATTTTCATATTTTTTTATGATAATCAGACCATTTTTTCTTGGTTTTGAACCTCCAACACATGTTTTTAAAGGCTGAAAACCATTAAAAACAACTTATCCAGTCTTTCTGAGCACACCAGACATCCAATCATGGTGTTTTCTACTTGTACACATCAAAAAAAATACAAATTCTATTTCCCTATGACTTCAACTCATTCACAGTTCATTTTTAATGGTTTTGACCATTACTGTAAATGTTTTGGTGTTTTTAAAACACTAAAATTGTGCTTTCAGTCATCCTAAACACACGATAGATTCAATTAATGTTCTGTATATTAAAAAATTATAAAAATCACTCTTCAATTAGTTTTCATATTATTTAATGGAAATTATAGGACATTTAATTGGTTTTGACCCTGTGATGCATGTTTTTAAGGGTCTTCTAAACATTAAAAACTATTTATTCGGTCTGTCTGAGCACAATGCATGTCAGATTTTCATACCCACTTCTCATAAATGTGAAAAAAAATAAAAATATGATTTTCTATGATTTCACATCATTTATAGGAATTTTTATATGTTTTTTACCATTAGATACACCTTTTAGTGTTTTTAAAACCCCAAAAGTGTGTTTCTGGTCATCTCGAGAAAAAGACACATATGATTGACCTACGATCAGTTCAACCATTTCATAAATAACTCTATTATTGTTTGTAGATGATTTCATGAAAATTATAAGTCATTTTCTTGGATTTTACCCAAGGAAGAAAGTTTTTCAAGGTTTCAAAACATTTAAAAAACTACTTATTCAGTCTCTTCGAGGTCATTGCGCATAAAGTTGATGTGTCATCTTCTCGTAAACATAAAAAATAATGAACATGATATTTATATTTCTTTCACTCCATTCATAGGTTTTTTTCTATGGTTTTGACCTTTGAACGCATGATTTTGTGTTATTAAAATACTAAAAGTATGTTTCTGACCATCTCAATCAAATGATACATTTGATTTATATTCAATATACACCAAAATTTTGAAAATCACTCTACTATAGTTTTCCAATAATTTCATGTAAATTGGAGGTTATTACCAATAATTTTGACCATTACACAAAATTTTTAGTGTTTTAAAAACACTAAAATTGTGTTTTTAAAAGACATTTCTGATTAATGTGTCTTTTACTCAAACATTAAAAAATGAGTCTATAGTTGTTTTCATATGATTTCCCGGAAATATGAGGTCATTTAATTAATTCTGAGACCCCTACCACATATTTTTAATGTCCATAAAACCTTTAAAAATTGATTATCCAGTCTATCTAAGAAGAATTCATTTCTAATTGATGTTCCTTAAGCTCAAAAACATCAAAAAATTACAAAGACAAATGTCCTGTGATTTCACATAATTCAGAGTTTAGTTTCTTTAGTATTGATTATTTTATGAAAATTGTAGTGTTTATAACACTAAAACTAAATTTCTAGTCATCCAAATAAAATTTCATATCTAATTGACATTTCTTCTCTTCCAATAATTCGATAATCACTCTAGAGTTATTTTTTATATGATTTCATGATAATCAGAGATCATTTTTGTAGTTTTGACCCCCTGGCGTGTGTTGTTAAAGGCCATTAAACCATTAAAAATTGATTATTCATTTAATTCGAGCACACCACACTTCTAATTGATGCATCGAATCTGTTTATAGGTTAAAAAAATTATAAAAATGACTTTCTTATGATTTAACATCATTCAGAGGTTCTTTGAGATGGTTTGAACCATTTCACACATGTTTTAGTGTTTTTAAAACACTATAAGTGTTGTTCTAGTCATTGTGATCAAACGAAACATCTAATTGATGTGTCATCCGATCCAACATTTCAAAATTTTCAAAAAGTTTTTTTGGAGTGATTTCATTGCAATCAGATATCGAATATTTAGTTTTAACATCGTGATGTGATTTTTTAATGGTCACTAAACTTTTAAAACCCACTTATTAGGTTTTCCTTAGAACACCAAACGTCCAATTGATGTGTCTTATACTCATACATGTTAAAAAATTTACAAACACAGTTTTCATATGGTTTCATGTCATTCAAAAGTTGTTTTCTTAGGTTTTTACTGTTAAATATAGGTTTTAGTGTTTCTAAAACTATAAATTGTAATTCCATTCATCTCAAGAAAATGATACATCTCATTGAAAATTCATCTTTTCCATAATTTAACAAATGACTTAACATTTAATTTTTTCTTATTTCATGATAATAATTTGTTTTTACTTAGTTTTGACCCCCTGGATTATGATTTTTAAGGCCTCTTAACCATCAAAAACTACTTATTCAGTCAATCGGATCACACCGCACATCCGATTAATGTCTCATATACTCTTACATGTGAAAAATAATACAAATATGATTTTACAATGATTTCACATAATTAAAATGTTTTTGTTTATCATTGTAACTATTACACACGTGTTTTAGTCTTTTAAAACACTAATAGTGTGTTCCTAGTCATCCAGATTAAATGACACCTATAATTGATGTTTCTTTAGTTCCCAAATTCACATTATCACTCTGTGGTTATTTTTTATGATTTCATATAAATTGGATGTTATTATTGGGTTTGACCCCCTGATGTATGTTTTAATGGTCTTCAAAACTATAAACACTACTTATTCGTTCCATCGGAGCACACTGTATGTATAATTGATGTATCGTGTGATTTTTCATCATAAAATAATACAAATATTATTATCTAATGATTTAACATAATCCAAAATTTATTTATATGTTTTTTATGATTGTAAACATGTTTAGTGTTTTTAAAACGCTAAAAGTGTGTTTTCGGTCATCCCGAGAAAACAAAACGTTCGATTGACTTGTTTCCTACTCCAACATTTCAAAAATAACTCTACAATTCGTTTAATATGATTTATTGGAATTTGGAGAACATTTTATTGTTTTTGACCCCCTGACATAAGTTTTTAATGGCTATAACACCATTCAAAACTACTTATTCATGCTCTCAAAGCACATTGCATGTATGATTTATGCATTATCTACTCTTACACTTCAAAAAAAATACAAAGAATGTTCCCCTGTGCTTTCACATCATTTTGAGGGTTTTTTCTATTGTTTTGACTATTATATGTGTGTTTTAGTGTTTTTAAAATAGTAAAATTGTATTTCTCATTATCTTTTCCAAACAACACATCTGATGAATATTCTTTATACTAAAATATTTCAAAAATAACTCTATAATTGTTTTTGAAATTTTTTCATGGAAATCGTAGGTTGTTTTCTTGGTTTTGACCCCCTAATGCATGATTTTAAAGGTTGTAAAACCATTAAAAAATATTAACTTTGTCTCTTTGAGCACACTGAACCTATAATTTAAATTTTATCTTCTCATACACATTATAAATAATACAAATATTATTTTACTCTAATTTCACATCATTCAACGATATTTTTATTATTATTTTTGACATTATATGCATGTTTTAGTGTTTTAAAAACACTAAAATTTCATTTCTTAACATCCTAGGAAAATGAAATTTCTAATTAATGGTCTATATACTCAAACATTTAAAAAATCACTCTATTAGTGTTTTTTCGTGATTTCACAAAACCTATAGGTTGTTTTTTTGGTTTTGACCCCTCGAATCAATTTTTTAAAGGTCGTCAAACCATAAAAAATACTTATTTGGTCCATCAAAAAACACTTCACAACTGAATGATCCATTTTATAATTGTAATCATAAAAAAATACATATATTATTATCCAATAATTTAATGTCATTCAGATTTTTTTGTTATGGGTTTTTACAGTTTCACGCACATTTTAGTGTTTTTAAAACACTAAAAGTGCATTTTTGATCATCCAATGTAAATAACTTGTATGATTTAAATTTATTATACTCCAAAATTTATAAAATAAATCTAAGGTTTTTTATGATTTCATGATAATTGGAGGTAATTATCTTAGTTTTAACCCCATAACTCACATTTTTAATGGTCATCAATCTGGTAAAAACTTTCTATTCGGTCCGTCTAAGTACATTGTGTGTCTAATTGACATATCATCAACTCATACAAATTAAAAAAAAAGGTTTTTTTATGATTTCACATCAAGAAGAGGTCATTTTATATTGTTTGATCTGTTACATGTGCATTTTAGTGTTTTTTGAACACTAAAATTGGGTTTCTGATCATTCTGAGAAAACAACACCTTTAACTGATGTTTCATCCACTCCAAAATTTCAAAAAATTATCTAACATTGTATTTGTATGATTTCTCAAAAAAATAAGACTATTTATTTTTTTAACATATGACACACCTTTTTAAAGGCCGCCAACCATTAAAAACTACTTATTCAGTTTATCTGATAGCATAGAACGTCCGATTAACACACTGTCTATTTGTACACAAAAAATATACAAATACAATTTTCATATGATTTCACATCATTAGTGTAAAGACCTAGATATTGCATGTAATTTTTTTTAATTATATAGAATTATTATGAGTCTGTGAAAATTGACAGCTCGTGATTCTGAGACCCGGTGTGCCCAAAATTAATTTATGAACTTTTTTAATGTACGGTCAGTAAACATGTGGAAGAAATTTTCTGTATTTTTAATTGGCGCTTGAATTAAAAATATGATGGCACTATTGAATCCACAACACTAGGATTTGATTAAGGGAGAGTTCACTTCAACTGCAGTTGGTCGGGTGAAATAGTTAATTTTGCATACTTTTGAAAGATTAATAAAATAACCTGTTATGTTATTTTATTTCTTTTCCTTTTCCCCAATGGATAGCCATGGTGGTTGGACTAATGACATGTCAAGATATTAAATGGCTTGACTCCCCTTTATTCTTGTAAATTAAATGTTGTAATTTGGAATGTTCCTTAATTAAATGAACCCCATTAATTCTACATGCATTACTCACCCTCCTCCTATCCTATTTATATGGAGCTCGGGGTGGAGTGTTGGAAGGGCTTCACCATGTGATGTAGCTCTAGAAAATTACAATGATGCCAACCACCTGGAAGATGAGGCTGGTTTTAGTGAGTGGTGACGATCACCACCGAATCACGATCAGATGACAACGATGAAGGAGGTTCTGTAGATCATCATTAGTGAACTTTTCTTCCATGTAGGGGGTTTATTTTGAAGTTTTCGTTAATGAATTAAATTGTCTCCCTCTTGATATCACATTAACACGGAGGGCACGGGCCAAACGAACATGGCCCAGACCCTCTACCTCTTCGCTCATGCTCTGTTATTCGGGGAAGGTTTCCTTAGATTGATAGAAACACGAAATAGTGGGTCACGCTATGACCGCGCCAGTGCAGAAGAGCTTTAGGTGCACATGGCAACAAAAACGGACACCGGAGCACGTCCAGTGAGCCACGAAAGAAACTGTTGGTGCGCCATGTTGGCGGCAGCTCATAGTCGTCGGAGGAGACACGCGGTGACCGGTCGTGGGCAGTGGAAAATGACGCGCCATAACGCGTCACAACGGCCAAGGGTGGTTGGCCTGAGCCAACCACATGGGACAAGGGGCAGCACCTGCAGGTGCCTCTGGAGGTAGCGGCCACGACCAGCAGGCCGTGGAAGGAGGGTGTGGTGCAGCCCGCATGACGTTGGTGAATCCCAGTCGACCAAACGGATGACTATTTAATGTTGTCGGGGAAGCTCCCCACCAGCTGGATAAAATGGCCCTTCAACTGCGGGGCCAACAGAAAAAATAGTCTGCCTTCTGGCGGACTGTGTTGGACGCGGGCCAGCTGAGCGGACCAGACTCGCCCAGCGGGTCAGGCTGGACCCACGGGCCAGCAGGCCGGACCCGCCCAACAGGCTGGACCCATAGCTCGGTGGGCCAGGGGCTGGGCCAACCACGTCCAGGCCCACGAACTGAATCGGGATGGCCTCGATGGGCCAGAATCAGTGAACCGGGCTTACCCATAACGAGCCAGACTCAGGAGTGGTTAGGTAGACCTCGGGACTTGTTCCGTCCGGCTGATCTGACCGAGTCAGACTGGGCCTAGACCCAACCAGTCCCCGAATAAAGAAAAGTCAATAACTAAAAAACTGGTTGTCCGTTCGACTTTCCGTGAGTGGCATTGTGATCCATTTTGTGAAGCGGTCCCTTTGGCATTTTCCTGCGGTCCCGACCGAGCCAGACTAGACCGAGGTGCGATCACTCCCGATTCAGGGAAAGAGGTGTGACTAGCTGATCGAGCATCCGATTAACGCGCCTATTGTGGCATAAGGACCCTTGTGACTAGCCGGTCTTGTGGAGATACTCTAAGTGAGTTCTGAATGAGTTTGACATGCGAGCTATGTTGGATGAATCCTAAATCCAACCAGGACCTTTCTACAAAAGTGCCCATTTCTCACAAACCGGGCATCCGAACGACGCGCCGTATATCACGTTGTGACCCGTATTATGGGAAGGTCCCTTGGTTATACCTTTTTTAGGACTTAGTACCAGTTTAAATATGACTAATGTCTTGAGGAGCGGTTCTCCCAGAATCAAGCATGTTGAGCAGGAATCCAATGGCTGGCAATGACATGAAGAAAAAGAGAGACCAATGCGTGTCCGCATCAAAAACTCCAGAGAGAAATGATCTAGATATATGACTAATCATCCCTACCTCTGTACTAGCGACCATGTGTGGATCAACATAATAACAACCCTGTGTGGATCAGTATCATAGAAACCGGACGAGAACCAGCCTTGGAGCGGCCCATCATGGATCAGCTTCATAGCGACCCTGTGTGGATCAGCATCATAGTGACCGTGTGTGGATCAGCCTCATAACGACCCTCTGTGGATTAGCATCATAGAAATCTGACGAGGACCAGCCTATGAGAAGCCTGTCATGGATCAACATCATACTGACCCTATGTAGATCAACATCACAGTGACCATGTGTGGATCAACATCATAACAACCCTGTGTGGATCAACATCATAGCGACCCTTTGGGGATCAGCATCATAGGGACCCAATGAGGACATACCTTAGAGTGACCTATCGTGGATCAACATCATAGTGAACCTATGTGGATCAGCATCATAACAAACCTATGTGGATCAGCATCATAGAGACCCTTTGTGTATCAGCATCACAGAGACCCTGTCTCGATTAGCATCCTAGCAACTCGATGAGAACGAGCTTTAAAGTGACCCATCATGGATCAGCTACATAGAAACCTTATGTGGATCAACATCTTATTTCCTATTTTACTCAGTGGTATACCTATTTTGAGATGATTCTATTACTTTGTGCTTGTTTATTGAGGTCTTTCTTGGGGTTTTTCCTTTGTGGGATTATGAGAGACCTTTAGGGGTCTCGAGATCCCTAATGAGTATTTTTATACTCACCCCTACATGGGCTTCGCCCGCACCTTGTTATGTCTTGTGCAAACAATGAGCAGCTGGGCTGAGACTTGAGGGAGTTGGGACCAGGTGGTACATGGAGGAAACTGGGTGACGTGGAGTGATATGGAGATGATTTGTACCTAACCTTCAGGTAGGATCCTCATTGGATAATCCAGGAGTTGTTTTCTCTTTTCAGTTGTACTTGCACTTTTTAGTTGGGCTTGTATTCTAGCCCTTTAAATTTCAGTACAATTATTACTACAGCATTTTACTTCATGCTTTCTTCTTGTTTTGTTCTTGTTTTATGTGTTTGTACAGGTTTAATGGCAATGCCTTCCCCATTATAGGGATATTCATTTTTGGTGCTAGTTGGAAACCCCTACCCTATGGAAGGCGGGCTTTGGGTAGTCACGTCACGGACCCCGGGGGACAGGTCGTGACAAAGTGGTATCAAAGGAGTCAGTTCTACTGAAGAACTAGGAATCTGATATTTTTAATATAGAAATAGTGTTCTGGGTTTTGAGTTTTTTTTTCAGTTCGTGGAGTCCAATGTTGGTGCGGTGACCGAATTATCCATACACCAGGACCCTGAATTCTGATTTTTGACTTCGTGCATAAAAATATTGATTGTGTGTGTTTTGGAAATGTTTTTCTTTTATCTCTATTGAGTCATCTCACCATGAATAAATTTTTGGACATGGCACACCTGTTTATTTTCAGGATGTCACCACGTAGAGATAAATCCATGATTCCTAATAGAGTACACAACGATGGCCCACCGAATGATGAGACTTCGGTGTAGGGCCCTCTTACGGTGATAGTACCATCAGGTGGTGTACCAGTAGAACCACTACCCATTGGGTAGTTGTTTCCACCAGCCCTACCAGCAGACGATGCATGCCAATTGAGCACATTTCACAAGTTTTAGTGGAAGAGGCATCCATGTTTCTGAGGAGAGACGGATTAGCAGGCGTTTGAGGACTAACTGGATGGTGTGGCAAGAGTTTTTCACCATGTTGGGACACCAGCCGACCAGATAGTGATCCTAGATGCCAGTATTTTCCAGGGAGTATCAGGGAGAAGGTGGAGACTGATGATCTAAATAAACGATGAGGTGACACTCACCTGGGTATATTTCGAGGGCCTTGTTAGGACAGAGTTCATCCCAACGACTCTACGCTCTGTACGTATCCAGGTTCCGCTGCACTTACAGCAGGTCATCTTATCAGTGGACCAGTAATCGGTGAGGTTCACCGACCTCTCACACTACTCTACCGACATGGTTCAGGACACTTTTTTCAGGGCCCGGACCTTCTAGAAGGGACTCTGAAGGCAGATCAGAGCTTCGATGGTATCTCTTAGCATCATGAAGCATGCTGAAGTGTTGGAGAGATTAATCGTGGTGGAGAAATTCATTGGTGAGAAGACACCAATGACGAGACTCATCAATGGGTGACAGATAGTAGAGTCATCTATGGATGGTTGTAGGAAGATTACATAGAGGTCCCACCTAACCAAAACCTCTGGTGGGAGACCTCGAGATTTAGGGTTAGAGGTGCGAGGCTCACGATGTAGAGCAGTCAAGAAGAGGATCAGATTGTGCTTTATGTGTGGCGAGCAGGGTCACATGGCTCGTGACTACCAAGCCAGCTGCACTGACAACCAGCAGATGGTCGAGGGACCACCGAGGCATAGTCAGAGATTCGAGCAAGGAGTTATGCAGGGAGGAGGACATGGAAGAGGAGCTGTTCATGTAGAAATTTGTGGACGACAGTTTGAGTGTCTACCACCACCGCCTCCAGGTGGTCCACCCCGACCATAGGGAGTAGGTGGACATGAACGATCTCAGCTCTAGGAAACTGAGGCCTATGAGCATGGTTCTATATAGATGATTTGAGGTAAAATTTGTGTTTACTCCACCTTAGATGAAGTAATTATAGACCTATGTTCTAGATTGACTGTATTAGGCACAAAGTGTAGTGTGTCCGCAAGGATGGGACTAGGTTTTCCTTCACCGATGAGAAGGGAACCTTTGCAGCACAGGATGGATATTCCCGGAGGAGGGTCCAACCGATCACACATTAGTTGGCTAGCCTTACCCTCAGAGTAGTTGATTTTCAGAGTCTGATCTACCCTAGAGTGATGGACTAGTATATTGATGTATTATCTGATGATGTTTTAGGACTACCTCCTCCTAGAGAGGTGGACTTCTACATCGACATGTCCCCTGAGAAGGCACTGATATCTACACCAGCATATCAGATGGCTCCCACAGAACTTCGTGAGTTATGGGTACAGTTGAATGACTGGCATTGAAAGGGATTCATAAGGCCCAATGTTTCTCCATGGACAACCCCAATTTTGTTTAACATGAAGGTAGATGGGATTTTGAGGCTCTGTGTGGATTATCGGCGCCTGAACCTTGTGACCGTGAAGAACAACTATCCACTTCTTAGGATTGATGTTCATTTCAATAAGCTAAAGGGAGGTCGCTGGTTTTCAAAGATAGACCTCAAATCAGGCTATCATCAGCTCAGGGTATGAGATGGGGATGTGCAGAAGACGACTTTTAGATTTCGGTGTAGCCACTATGAGTTCTTGGTTATGTCATTAGGTGTGAGAAATTTCCATGCAGTGTTCATCGAACTCATGAACAGGATCTTCCAGCCATACCTCGATCGCTTTGTGGTGGTCTTCATCAACGACATCTTGGTGTACTCAGCTACATAGGAGGAGCATGCCTATCATCTAGAGATAGTACTGGATATAGTCTGAGATCACCAGCTTTATGGTAAACTCTCGAAGTTCCAGTTATGGATATGGGAGGTCCACCTTCTGGGGCACGTTATCTCAGAGGATGTATTTGCATTGGATCCAGAGAATATAGAGTTTGTTCTTGCATTCAGGCCACCAAGGAGTGTGACCGAGGTGCGGAGTTTCCTAGTGTTGGTTGGGTACTACCAGAGATTCATACCTGACTTTTCCAGAGTTGCAACACCCTTTTCAGCATTGACAAGTAGAAGAAACCCCTTCATGTGGATGGAGAGATGCTATCAGAGTTTGTAGGAGCTGAGGTAGAGACTGAAGAGTTCCCCCATCTTATGGCTACTATAAGAGGGAATTGGGTATGTTGTCTACTGTGAAACATCATGGAACAGACATGGATGTGTCCTGATGCAGGAGCGAGTAGTGATCGCTTATGGTTCACAACAGATGAGACAACATGAACAGAACTATGCTACCCATGACTTGGAGTTGGAAGTAGTGGTCTTCGCCTTGAAGATGTGGCAACACTACTTGATGGGCGAACAGTTTACTGTTTACTCTGATCACAAGATTTTCATGTATATATTCTCATAGAATGATCTGAACCTGATATAGTGATGTTGGCTAGAGTTCCCCCATGACAATGACTTTGAGATAGTCTACACTCCTGGGGAGGGGAACGTAGTGGCAGACACACTCAGAAGGAGGTCTGATCTACAGTTGTCGAGTGAGGTGACAGAGCAGCTAGCCATGTTCTAGATATCCTTTGTGGATAGAGATGGATCAGCTTCCCTCTAGTCTATTACTGTCAATCCCCCACTTCTTCGGTAGGTTCAGGAGGCACAAATTGGGGACATTGACTACAAGGCTAGGTGTGATCATATATCCACTGGACGGGCAACTGATGGATTTTCTGAAGGTGGGGAGCACATTATCCTCTTAAAAGGACGCACCATAATACTGGTGCTGCTACGAGAGTATCTATTGAGGGAGTTCCATACGTCCCCTTTGGCGGTACATCCTGGTGTGTAGAAAATGTACCAAGACGTCCATCATCAGCATTGGTGGCTAGAGATAAAGTTGGCAATGGAAGATTTTGTCTCATGATGCCTCACTTTTTAGAAAATGAATGGTGAGCATCAGGTTCAAGTAGGCTTATCATAGCCACTAGAGGTACCAGAGTGGAAGTGGGATGGTATCTCTATGCACTTTGTGACCGGGATACCACATAAATCCAGGGGCCACGATTCTATCTGGGTGATTTTTGACTGACTCACCGATTTGGCCCACTCCCTACCCATATGAGAGTAGGGATCAATAGAGGGATTGGGACGCCTCTACGTATAGGATATTATACGGGTCCATTGGGTGCCATCGACAATCATCTCTCATCATGAAGCATGTTTTACATCCCAGTTGTGAAATGGATTGCATGAGGCATTCGAGACTCAGTTGCGTTTGAGCACCACCTTTCATCCACAAATGGATGGTCAGATGGACTAGACCATTCAAACACTAGAGGACGTGCTTTGTGCTTGCGTCCTATATTTTGTCTGTAGTTTGGAGGATCACTTCCCCTTGGCGGAGTTCGCATACAATAACAACTATAACTCTACAATTAGTATGGAACCGTTTGAGTCCTTGTACGGTCGACCATGCAGATAAACTTTATGCTAGACCCACCTGGGGAGTCCGCATTTATGGGTCCATAGTTGGTACGGGCCACCACTGAGAAGGTGCAGATCATCGAGGAGCAGATAAAGACTACACAGAGCAGACAAAAGTCTTATTATAACAAGATATGGAGATGTTTGGAGTTCTAGGAGGGAGACCAAGTATTCTTACGGGTCTCACCTTGACGAGGGTTGTGGATATTTGGTCGGGGCGGCAAGTTGTCTCCAAGGTTCATCAGAATCTTTTAGGTTCTCATCATAGTTGGTAAGGTTTCATATTGCCTAGCTCTTCCCCCACACCTGCATCAAGTGCATGACGTTTTCCACATGACGTAGCTGAGGAAGTACGTGCATGATCCATCACATGTTATTGACTAGAGAGATTTGTACATTGATGATGGGGCGAATTTTATGGAGGTTCTAGTGGAGATTGAGGATCGACAAGAGCAGGTCCGTTGTGTATGATCGATACCTCTGGTGCACGTTTGATGGCAGCATAGGGACCTCTAAGAGAGCATGTGGGAGAGGAAGGCTCAGATTCATGCTCAATACCCCCATTCATTTCCTTAGTCTATGTTGTAGCTTTTGGGGACAAAAACTCTAATGTGGATAAAATGTAAATATATAGATTTAAAATGTAATTTCTTTTAATTAAATGGAATTATTATGAGTCTTTGAAAATTGACAGCACATGATTTTGAGGCCCGGTGTTCTAGGAATGGATTTCTGAACTTTTTTAGGGTATGTTCAGTGAATGTGTGGGCATCGTTTTCTATCTTTTCAAATGGTGCTCGGATTACAAATATGAGGGCACCTTTGAATCTGCAACGTTGAGATTCAGTTAAGGGAGGATTCACTAAAACCGCAGTAGGTCGTGTGAAAAAATTAATGTTGTGGACTTTTGAAAGATTAATAAAATAACATGTTATGTTATTTTATTTCTTTTCCTTTTCTCTAGAGGATGAGCAGTGGTGGAGGGATCAATGACACGTCAATCCATTAAATTTCATAACTCCCATTTATTCTTTTATCCCCACCATTTGAATTTTTAAGTTTCTTTAATTAAATGAACCATATTAATTCCACGTGCGTTACTCACCCTTCCCCTTTCCTATTAATATAGAGCTCATGGTGGAGTGTTGGCATGACTTCACCATGTTATAAAGCTCTGACAAAGTACCACGACGCCAACCACTTGGAAGACGAGATTGGTTTCAGTGAGTGGTGATGAGCGCCACTAAATCACGAACCGACGACAATGACGAAGGAGGTTCCGTCGATCGTCGCCAACAAATGTCTCTTCTAGGTAGGGAGTTATTTTGAAGTTATATTTGATAAATTATATCCTCTCCTACTTGATATCACATTAATGCGGGGGGTGTGGACCAAAATAACAATGACCAGACCCTCCTACGCTTCTCTCATGCTCCGTTCTTCGGGGACGATTTCTCCAGATGGATGGAAATGCAAAATAGAAGGTCACGTTATGACGGCGGCAGTGCGGGAGAGTCGTAGGAGCATACAACACCAAGAACGGACACCAAAGCATGTCCAATGTCCTGTAGAGGAAACTTTCGGCCCTCCATGTCGACAGCGACTGACGGTGGATAGAGGAGACCTGTGGTGACCAACCACAGGCGGTGGAAAGCAGTGCAATGTCGTGCACTGCAGTGGCTTGGGGTAGTCGGTACATGGAGGAGATTGGCTAATGTGGAGTGTTGTAGAGATGATATGTACCTTCCCTTCAGGTAGGATTCTCAGTGGATGATCTTTGAACTATTTTCTATTTTCATTTGTAATTGTACTTTTTAGTTGGTCTTATATTCTGGACCCTTTACTTTTAATACATTTTTTACTATAGTAGTTTACTTCATGGTTGCTTCTTGTTTAGTTCTTGGTTTTTGTGTTTTTACAGGTTTAAAGTCAATGCCTTCCAATTATAGGGAAACACCTTTTTGGTGCTAGTCACCAACCCCTGGCCTATGGAAGGCAGGATTAGGGTACTCACGACATGGGCCCTCGGGGATGAGTCATGATAATTAGTAATTCATTTTATATTGTTGTCACCACTTCAAGCATGATTTAATGTTTTTAAAAAACAATTTTTTTTTTCATGTCATCTTAAAAAAACTGCATGTCGAATTCATGTGTTTTCTGCTCCAACATTTAACAATCACTCTAGGTTTTATTTTTTATGATTTCATAGAAATCAGATCTTGTTTTGTTGGTTTTGATCCCCTGACTCACATTTTTTATGGTATTTAAACCATTAAAAACAACTTATTCGATTAGACAGATCACAAAACACATTCGATTGATGTGTTATTTTCTTATACACATCAAAAAAATTCAAAGATGATTTTCTTTTGATTTTAGGTCATTTGGAGGTCATTTTATGAGTTTTTGACCATTATAGAGACATTTTAGTGTTTTTAAAACTCTAAAAGTTAATTTCTAATCAAGAAGAGAAAATGATAGATCTGATTGACATTCCATCGACTACAATATTTAAAAAATCGCTATAAAGGTTTTATAGAATCAAAAAAAACTGAGATAATATTGGGGGTTTATTTTTTTCATTTATGAGTGGTTTTAACCCTTTCTAAATTCTTTAGCAGTAGTTATTGTGAATCGCAGCTAAAGGGGCTACAATATACTGTTAGAATTGGTTTTCATGAACCACTAATAAATTGATAAGAGAATTAGTGGTGGTTGAATTAGAAGGGGTTTAAACCCATTATAATACTGCCTAAAATTTATCAAAAAATTTAATTTTTGAAGGGGTTCAAACCCCTTATAATTTATTTGTAAATTAGAGGTGCGAAAATCGCTTATAATTTATTTTGGAGGTCAAATTTAGAGGTGGTTTTTAAACCGCCTCTAATTACACAAAATTTTAAGAGCAGTTGAAACTGCCCCTAAATATGTGCCCTTGTTTTTTATTTTTCTATTACAGGTTGTCCTATCCAACCTCTAGTTCTCCTACCTTAGAGTACCCCTCCCGTTCTCCCCCACTCGAGCCCCTCTAGTTCCCAGAAACCCCTCTATTTCTCCCTCACTCGAGCCCCTTCGGTTCCCATGAACCCTCCACTTCTCCCCCACTCATGCCATATCCCCCAAAAAGAACCCTCCCTCAATGCAAACATAGAACCTGACCGTCAAACTACCCTTTCAAAATCCCCTTTTCTCCCTTTTAAATTCCCTTTAAATTGGATTTAAACCATGGATCGGCTCTACCGTGAGCGCTCACTGACCCTCATTCCCTACCAATATGCCAATTTAATATATGGTATTTATCTACATATTAGTCTATTTATATACATTTATTCCTTTATTAAATAAATATTATTTATATACTATATTTAAATTCACATAAATATATAACCTATATATAAATTTATATAAACTATATATTTATATGTATATTTACATACATTTGGGTAATTAATTTTTTACATATATTTATAATTCTATTTATGTTATGTTATACACATATGTTTATATACATTTAAATATATTAATATAAATTATTTACATACTTTAATACATATTTATATATTTATATAATATATATATATATATTATATAATTAATTATATTTACATATATAAATATATATTTATATATATATTTATATTTTCATGTGTGTGTTTATGAATTTATATAATATTTATTTATTTATTTAAAGAATTATATATTGAAAAATATATATATATATTTATTGTAATATCTGACAATTAAAATTCATTAGGATAGTGGTAAGGGTGATTATTGAGATTTAAGGGGTAGGGGTTTGAATCTCATCATATAAGAATTAATTCTAGATTTAAGGGGGTGGGGTAATGTGGTTCTGATGGGCCTAAGTAGTTGGGGTTACATGAGAGAGGGTTCCCATATGGGGTAGGGGTCAAGAGATTTTTTCCATATTTTTTTAAAAATAATTCTGAAATACTTATTTTTTAAAAAAATCGAATAGTTTTTATCAGCACTTACAACATCATCATTTTTTTAATGCTGGTGAAATTGAATTTTAACACTGATAAAAGACTTTTATGGAATAGTTTTTTTCAATATGTACTTGTTTCAAATCATTTTTAATTTATAACTACTTACGTGGTCCATCTAAGCACATTGCATGTCTGATTGATGTGTCGTCTACTCATACATATCAAAAAAAATATAAATATTACTTTACAATGATTTCAAGTCATTTAGAGGTCGTTTACTATATTTTTTATTGTAACATGCATGTTTTAGTGTTTTAAAACATGGAATGTGCATTTCTAGACATACTAAGAAAACAAATATGATTGATTATCCATTAGTTATAAGATTTCACAAATCGGACTAAGGTTTTAATTGTATGATATAATAGTAATTAGAGTTTTTTTCTTGGTTTTGACCCCACAACCCACATTTTTAAAGGTCGTCATACCTTTAAAAATAGCTTATTTAGTCCAACTAAGCATGAAACACATCTTATTGGCATGTCATCTACTCATACATGAAATAAATAATATAAGGATGACTTTCCTATGATTTCACATCATATAAAGGTAATTTATATGGATTTGATCATTAAACACATATTTTAGTGTTTTTAAAACACTAATAGTGTGTTTTCGGACATCTGGAGTAAACAAAACATACTATTGACATGTAATCCTACCCAATATTTCAAAAATAATTCTATAGTTTTTTGTATGATTTCATGGTAATCAGAGATCATTTATTTGTTTTTGACCCCCTAACATGTGTTTTTAAGGGCTTCCAAACCATTAAAAACTTTTTATTTAGTCCGTCTAAGCACACTGCACGTCCAATTGATGTGACATCTACATTTATATGTTACAAAAACTAAAAAAATAATCTTATGATTCCATGTAATTTAGAGGTTATTTTCTATTGTTTTGATCATTGTATGCACATTTAGTTTTTTTAAAACACTAAAAGTATATTTTCAATCATCCCAAGAAAATGACATGTCTGATTGATGTGTCATTTCCTCAAACATTTTAAAAATCACTCTACGGTGGATTTTTATATGGTATTATGGAAATATGAGGTCTTTTTTTTGGTTTTAACCCATAGACAGATGTTTTTTAAAGCTATAAAACTATTAAAAACAACTTATTTGGTCTATATAAGTAATCTACATATCTGTTAGATATGTATTCTATTATTACACATCACAAAAATTACAAAGATGATTTTCTTGTGATTTAACATCATTTTATTGTTTTTTATATTCCTTTAACTATTACACAAATGTTTTAGTGTTTTTAAAGAATTAAATGTGTGTTTCCAGTCATCTCGATAAAATGACACATATGATTGATGTACTTTTTTCTTAAACATTTCAAAAATTACTCTATGGTTTTTATCATTTGATTTTATTGAAATCAGATATCTTTTTCTTGGTTTTGACCCCCTGAAACACGTTTTTAAAGGCTGTTATACTGTTAAAATTTTATTATTTTGTTCGTATGAGGACATTGCAGGTCTGATTAACATGGAATCTCTCATATATATTAAAAAATCATTGATGATTTTCCTGTGATTTCACATCAATTTGAGGAATTTTTATATGTTTTTGGACATTACTGGAATGTTTTTTGTTTTATAACACTAAAAGTGTGTTTTATATCATCTTGGGAAAACACCATTTCAAATTGATATGTATTCTACTACAATATATCAAAAATCACACTGTTTGTTTAAATTATTTCATGACAATTTGGAGCCCTTTTCATGTTTTTGACCCCCTGACTCACATTTTTAATGGCCATAAAACCTTTAAAAACTGCTTATTTAGTCCATCCAAGCACACATTATATCTTACTACCATTTTGAATCCTCTTATATGTAAAATAATAAAACAAATATGATTTTCCATTGATTTCATCTCATCCATATGTCATTTTCTATGATTTTGACCATTAAACTCACATTTTATTGTCTTTAAAACACTAAAGGTGTGTTTCTAGTCATTCGAAGAATACTACATGTCCAATTGAAGTTCATTCTACTATAAAATTTTAAAAATCACTCTATGATTTCTTTCATATAATATAACAAAAATAAGAGGTTGTTTACTTGGTTTTGACCCCCGAACTCACATTTTTAAAGGTTGTTAAACCATTTAATATAGATTATCTGTTATTCTAGAGCACATCACATGTCTGATTGGTATACCTTCTAATCAAACACATTGAAAAAATAAAAAATAAAATTTTGACAATGATTTCACATAATAAAAAGGTTATTTTATTTCTTTTGACCTTTATACAAATGTTTTAGTGTTTTAAAAACACTGAAATTTGTTTTTCCTTATCCCGGACTGATTGAAATTTTGTCTAGTATGACATTTGAAGAATCAATCTAAATTTTTTTTCTTATAATTTCATAGAAATTAGAGGTCATTTTACTTATTTTGGCCCCTAAGGCATGTTTTCAAAATTTGTCAAACCATTAAAACCATATTATTCGATATGTTCAAACGCATTACACGTCTGATTGATGTATCATCTCCTTTTACACATCAATTAATTAAAAATAAGATTTTCTGATGATTTTACATCATTCAATGGTAGTTTTATATGGATTTGATTGTTACACATGATTTTTTATGTTTTTAAAAAACAAAAAGTGTGTTTCCAATCATCTTATAAAAACAAGACATCTGATTGGAATATTTTCTACTCTAGCATTTCATAAATCATTTTATAGTTGTTTTTATTATGATTTCATAGAAATTGAAGATCTTTTTCTTATTCTTCTACCAATGATGAAAGTTTATACAGGTCACCAAACCATTAAATACATCTTATTTGGTTCGTCTTAGCACACCACACATTTGATTGATGTGTCATATACTCATACACGTCACAAAAATTACAAATATAATTTCCCTTTGATTTTACATCATTTAGAGATAATTTTATCTAGTTTTAATGGTTACACACATTTTTTTGTGACTTTAAAACACTAAAAGTGTATTTTTAATCATCATTTGCAGCTGATTGGTTTAATTGATGTATCGTCTACTCCAACATTTCACAACATGATATATGGTTGTTTTAAAATAATTCGATTGAAATTGTATGTCATTTTCATGGATTTAACATAATGAAACATGTTTTTTAAGGTCGTCGGACCTTTAAAAACTACTTATTTAGTCTTTTCAAGAACACTGCACATTTTATTGATGTTTTTTATATTTTCACAAGTCAAAAATAATTTATTTATGGGATTAAAATGATTTAACATCATTCAAAGGTCGTTTCCAAGGTTTTGACAATTGCACACAAGTTATAGTATTTTTAAAATTGTAAAATTGAATTTTTAGTCATCTTGAGAAAATGATTCATCTGATTGATGCAAAGTATACCCCAAAATTTCAAAAATAACTTTATTATAATTGTAATATGATTTCACAAAATTTAGAGGTCATTTTCATGGTTTTAACCAGCCGATGCATGTTTTTAATGGTCCCCAACCCATTAAAATAGCTTATTCGATTCATTCGAGAACACCACTTGTTCGATTTATATTTCATATACTCTTACATGTTAAAATAATATAATGATTATTTTCCTATGATTTTAGGTATTTTAAATTCCATTTTCCATAGTTTTGATCAATACACAAGGTCTTCATTGTTTTTAAAACACTAAAAGTGTGTTTACATTCATCTATAAGAAATAAAACATCTTATTGATTTGTTGTATGATCGATCATTTAAAAAATGACTCTATGGTTATTGTTATATTATTTCACAGCAATCGGAGGTCATTTTCTTGGTTTAGACACCTTGATCCATGTTTTTAAAGGTCATCAAACTATTAAAAATTCTTACTTTTTTGTTTTGATAACACCGCATGTATGATTAACATTCAGTCTACTCATGCTGGTCAGAAACTACAAAGCTGGATTTTCTATGATTTCAAATAATCCTGAGGTCATTTTCTTTTGTTCTGACCATTGTATGTTTTAGAGTTTTAAAACAAAAAAGTCTGTTCCTAGCCATCCGAAGAGAATAAATGGTCTGATTGACGTGACATCAACTCAAATGTTTTAAAAATCACTCTATGGTTTTTGTATGATTTCATTGAAATTGAGAGTCATTTTATGGGTTTTTTCCCTAACACATATTTTTAAAGGCCATTAGAAAATTAAAATATTCCTATTTAGTCTATTGGAGAACACCACATGTTTGATTTCTATGTTTTCTACTCATACAAGTCAAAAATAATAAAAATAGAAATTTACTAAGATTTCACAACATTTAGAGGTTTTTCTATGGTTTTTTACCCCCACACAAATGTTTTATTGTTTTGAAAACATTAAAAGTGATTTCCCAGTCATCTAGTAAAAAAGAAACTTCCTATTTACATAGTGTCAAGTAAAACATTTTAAAAATCAATATGAGGTTGTTTTATTTTATTTCATGGAAATTTGAAGTCATTTCCTTGGTTTTAACCCCCTAAAACATGGTTTTAAAGGATGTAAAACTATTAAAAAATATTTATATGGATCATATGATCAAACCAAAATCTAATTGATAGGTTTTCTACTCTTACACATCAGAAATAATAAAAATAGAATTTTAATATGATTTCACTTCATTAAAAGTTTTTTAAATGTTTTTGACTCTTACACACATATCTTCGTGTTTTTAAAACACTAAAACTGTGGTTTCAATAATCTCTAACAAACAAAAAAAATTAATGTTTCATTTACTAAAATATTTCAAAAATAACTCTACAATTATTTTTTATGATTTCAAAGACACCATATGTCATTTTCTTGGTTTTTACCCCATGATGCATGTTTTTAAATGTATTTAAAGAGTTAAAAAATGATTATTCATTCATTTCGAGCACACCGCATGTCTGATTGATGTTTTGTCAACTCATTCATATTAGAAATAATACAAATATTATTTTACTTTTGTTTCATATAATATATTGAATTTTTTATGGTTTTGACCCTTACATGGACATTATAGTGTTTTAGAACACTAAAAGTGTGTTTATGTTCATCCTGATAAGAAGACACATCTAATTGACATGTCTTCGGTCCAAAATTTTAAAAATAACTCTATAGATTTTGGTGTATGATTTCATTGAGATAGGAAGTCGTTTTCTTGTTTTTACCCCCTAACGTGCCGTCTTAAATGTCATCAAACAGTTCAAAATGCTTAATTTGTTCGTTCTAGCACACCACACATCTGATTGATGTGAATTATTCTCATTCATGCCAAAAACATTTTGAATATGATTTTACTATTATTTAACATCATTCAAAGGTATTTTTCTATGGGGTTTCTAATCACACATAGGTTTTGATGTTTTTAAAACACTAAAAGAGAATTTTCCGTGATCCTAGGAAAGTGACACATCTCATTGATGTGTTTTATTCTCCAAAATTTCATAAATCACTCAATGGTTGTTATTTTATTATTTCATGGAAATTAGAGGTTGTTTTATTGGTTTTGACCCCCTGAGATACATTTTTAAAGACTGTTAAACCATTAAAAAATATTATTTGGTCCATTCGATTTCACCACACATTTAATTGACGTTTCACCTACTCATAGAAGTTACAAAAATTAAATATAAGGGTTCCCTGTTATTTCATGTCATTCGTAGGTTGTTTGATATGGGTTTTGATGTTACACTCATGTTTTAGTGATTTAAAACACTAATAGGGAATTTTTTGTAATCCAAAGAAAAGTGCACCTCTGATTATTTTTTTTTGGTTCGAAAATTTCTAAAATCATTCTAAGGTTGTTTTCATATGGTTTCATGAAAATCTAAGTTTTTTTTCTTAGTTTAGTTTCCCTAATTATTTTTTCTAAAGGCCATCAAAAATTGAAAAATTGTTAATTTGGTTCGTCTGAGAACATTGCCCTTCTGATTGACATGTTGTTTACTCATACATAACAGAAATAATACAAAAAAGATCTTCCTATGACTTAACATCATCCCACTAAATGAAAATAGGAAATTAGTAGCAGTTTTCATAACAGCTACTAAATGTTTCATAAAAAAATTTATCTGTGGTTTTTGAAGAACCGCCACTAAATTAATTTTCTTTTAAAACATTAATGTGAGGTTTTTTATAAAAAATATCCAATAATCACTAATTAATTATTATTTATTCATTAATAATTATTATTTATTATTTAAAATTTTTATTAATTATTATCAGTCAATTAGTAGTAATTAACTATTTATAACTATTAGTTAATAATTATTTGAATACTAAATCAATTATAAGTGAAGTTAACATCTGAATTCAACATCAAATGATCCTAACTATTGATATGGGTGTCTATTTGAGATTCAAAATCGGTCAAACTTAACATTATAAAAATAACTAAAACTATGTTAATAATAATTTGTCATTTGTAATATTAAAGAATTTATTATTGTTCTAAGATAATTTGAAAATCAAACTTGATCTTAAAACAACCCTAACTTTTAGCTTTGTGACCTATCAAATTGAATCTTGAAATAATCTCAACACAATATTAAGTTATTGTTTATTATATAATATTTATTAAATTCATAATTCTCAATTAAAATTTATCTACTATTCATTATTTATCATTTACTAATTAGTTTCTATTTATTATTTTTAATTTTTTTAATTTTTTTTAATTTTTTTACTATAAGTTATTTATGTATTATTTATTTATTATTTAAATATTATTAATTTATTATTTATCTACTATTTATGTATTATGTATTTTTCATTTTTTATTATTTTTTTATTATTATTTTTTATTTTTTAAGTATTATTTATTATTAATTAGATCTTTTTCATTATTTTTTTATTCAATATTCAATATTTATTTATTTATTTTTTATTATTCATTGGTATTTATTATTTACCATTTATTATTTATCATTTATCATTTATTATTCACTATTCATTATTTATTGATTCACTATTGATTATTTAATAATCTATTTATTATTTATTATTTATTTAGTATTTATTTGTTGTTTTTATTTATTTATTATTATTATTATTATTATTATTATTTATGTATATGTATTTAAATATACTTATATGTATGTATGTATGTATATATAAATATATTAAAGTCTATTTACTCACCTTATGAAGAGCTTGCTCGAGTGTTGTCTTTGCAGAATAGCCCAAGAGGTAAAGAGTTCAAATCTCACCCTGCACATTTGTATACTCAATTTATACATGGAAGGATAAATAAATAAATAAATAAATGGGTGATTAACTAAGTAATTAAATAAATAAAAAATAAAATGAAAACAAATGTGAAAATTATATAAAATAAAAAAAATGTTGTAAAATGTTTCATGACACCGATATATGCAAAAGTTTTAAAATACCACAATGTAAATATTGAGTGGTGGTTTAAACCACCCCAATAAACTACTTATTATGTAGTAAATATAGTTTTTTTCTATGGTTTTGACAATTGCACATGTGTTTTAGAGTTTTTAAAACACTAAATGTGTGTTTCTGGTTATCCCAAGATTACCACACATCCTATTGATATTCCATCTACTCTAAAATTTCACAAATCACACAATACATTTTTCTATATTATTTCATGGAAATTGAAGACAATTTTCCAGTTTTTTCCCCCGATACATATTTTTAACGGTCGACAAACCCATAAAATGGATAATTCAGTATATCTGAGTAAACCACACATCTGATTGATGTGTCTTATGCTCGTCCACATCTAAAAAATTAAAAATAAAATTTTACTATCATTTGACATCATTTGGGGTTTTTTCTATGGTTTTAACCACTACTCACATGTTTTAGTGTTTTTGACCCACTAAAAAAGGGATTCTAGTCATTCTGAGAAAATGATACATCTGTTTGACATGTGTTTTCTCAAATATTTAAAAAATAAATCAAAATTTGATTTTGAAATGATTTCATAGCAATAAAAGGTCATTTTATTGGGTTTTTACCCCCAAAAACATGTTTTTAAATGTCATAAAACATCTAAAAATTGCTTATTTGGCCTTTCAAGCACACCGTATGTCTGATTGATGTTCTTTCCAATCATACTCATAAATAAATAATACAAAGATGGTTTTTTTCTATGATTTAGTGACATTGAAAGGACTATTTCTATTCTTTTGACCATCACAAGCACATTTTAGTGTTTTCAAAACACTAAAAGTGCATTTCTACTCATCCTGAGTAAATAAAATATCTAAATAACATTTTATCTACTCCAACATTCTAAAAATAACTCGAATGTTATTGATGAATGATTTCATTGTAATATGAGGTTGTTATCTTGGTTTTGACACATTCATACATGTTATGAAAGGCCCCCAAACCATTAAAAACTGCTTATTCATTCCACCTAAGCACACTTCATGTCCAATTGATGTATCTTCTACTCATACACATTACAAATATTTCATGTAATTTGATGTCATTAGATATAGTTTTGACTATTACACACACATTTTAGTTTTTTTTCAATCATTTTGAGCAAACAACACATGTAATTGAACTTTTTTCTGCATGCAAATTTTGAAAATCATTCTAACGTAATTTTTTTTTATGATTTCATGACAATCTGAGGTCTTTTTCTTAGTTTTGAACCCATGAAACATATTTTTAAAGATCGTAAAACCATTAAAATATATTATTTTTTCCATCTAAGTACACTTCATATCTAATTGACATTATTTATAAACATATACATCAATAAAATTACAAATACAAATTTTCTATGATTTCACATCATTCGGAGGTATTTTGCTATGGTTTTTACTGTTACATGTATGATTTAGTGTTTTTAAAACACTAAAAGAGAATTTATAGTTATCCCAAGAACATAACATGCCAGATTAATGTGTTGTATAATCTAAAATTTCATAAATCAATCTACAAATATTTTCAAATTATTTCATAACAATCGGTTCTTTTTTTCATAGTTTTGACCCTTCGACAATGTTCTTAAAGGATGACAACCCATTAAAAACTGCTTATTCGATCCTTCTGAGCACACTGCACATGAAATTAATGTTTCATATACTTATAAACATAAAAAAAATTAAATACTCTATTTTCCAATGATTTAAATCATTCAGAGGTCATTTTCAATGGTTTTGACCATTAATCACACGTTTTAGTGTTTTTAAAATAGTAAAATTGTATTTTAGGTCATCCTAAGCACATGACATGTCTGATTGATGTTATTTATACTCCAAAATTCTATAAATAACTCAATGGTGTTTTTTCAAATTATTTCATTGAAATATGAGGACATTTGATCAGTTTTGACCCCCTGGTGCATGTTTTTAAAGGTCGTTTAACCATTAAAAACAACTAATTTAATATATATGAGCCCAAAGAACCTCTTATTATCATTACCTCTTCAAATACATGTGAAAAAATTAAAAATATTTTTTTCTATGATTCCACATCATTCATCGGTACTTTTCTACGATTTCAACCATTACATGCATGTTTAAGTGTTTTTAAAAACCTAAAAGTGTGTTTCTTGTCAGCTCGAGAAAACGACACGTCTGATTATCCTATGGTCAACTCAAGAATTTGAAAAATAAATTTATGGGTTTTTCTGATAATTTCATGACAATAATGGGTCATTTTCCTTCTTTTTACCCCAGGATACAAGTTTTTAATGGTTGTCAAACCATTACAAATTGCATATTCAATCTTCTCAAGGACACTACATGTATAATTGATGTGTCATTTTGTTGTACACATAAAAATAATGAAAATACATATTTATATTATTTAATTTAATTAATAGGTTATTTTCTATGGGTTTGAACATTGTAATCAAGTTTTAGTGTTTCTAAAATACTGAAAGTTTGTTTCTGGCCATCTCAATCAAATGACACATTTGATTTATATTAAGTTTGCACCAATATTTCATAAAATATATACTATTGTTATCCTATAATTTCATGTATTTTGGACGTAAATATCTATAATTTTGACAATTACACACACATTTTATTGTTTTAAAAATAATAAAATTGTGTTTGTAAAAGACACTTTTGATTAATGTGTTGTGTTCTCTAGCATTTCAAAAATAAATAGGGTTTTTTCTTATAATTTTCTATAAATTGGAGGTCATTTTCTTTATCTTGATACCACTACAACATGTTTTTGAAGTTATTTAAGCCATTAAAAACTATTTATTCAGTCTATATGAGCACAATACATGTCTAATTGATGTTCCATTAGTTAAAACATATAAAAAAATTTATAAAGATATATGTTCTATGATTTCACATCATTTGGAGTTTGGATACTTTAGTTTCGACTATTACATGTAAATTATAGTGTTTATAACACTAAAAGTTCATTTATAGTCATACTAAGAACCCCCCATCTCTGATTGATGTTTTTTCTCCTCCAACATTTCAAAAATCAGTCTAGTTTTTTTATATGATTTCGTGATAATCAGGGGTCATTTTCTTGGTTTAGACCCCCTGACGCGTGTTTTTAAAGGGAATCAAACTGTTAAAAATTTATTATTCATTTCATATGGTTACAACACACTTCTGATTGATGCACTAACTTCTCTTACAAATAAAAAAAATTAAAAAAACGATTTTTCAATGAGTTAACATCATTCGGAGGTAATTTTCTATGTTTTGAACCATTAAAAACATGTTTTCATGTTTTTTAAACACTAAATGTTTTTTTCAGTCATTATAAGAAAATGATAAATTTTATTGATGTCTCATCTGTTCCAACATTTCAAAAAAAATTAAAAGTTGTTTTTGTGTGATTTCATGGAAATCAAAGAATTTTTGCTCTGTTTTGACCCATTGACGTGGATTTTTAGTGGTCATTAAACCATTAAAACTTTATTATTTGGTTTTATTGAGCACACTGCACATCGGATTGATGTTTCACATACAAATACATGTAAAAAAAGTATAATGACAATTTTCCTATAGTATCATGTAATTCAAAGGTATTTTTCTGTGGGTTTGACAGTTATATATAGGTTTTAGTGTTTCTAAAACTCTAAAGTGTTCTTCTATTCATCATAATAAAATGAAAAATATAATTTATATTTCATCTTCTCTATTATTTCACAAATCAATTAATAGTTATTTTTTGTTTATTTTACAATAATTATAGGTTTTTTTCTTGGTTTTGAGCCCCTGGTTTAGGCTTTTGAAGGCATCTTAACCATTAAAAACTACTTATTTAGTGAGTCTGAGCACACCAAATGTCTGATTATCGTTTCATCTACTCATACATGAGACAAATAATAAAAATATTATTTTCAAATTATTTCACATCATTAAAGGGTTCATGTTAATCATTTTGATCATTACACACATGTTTTAGTGTTTTAAAACACTAAAAGTGAATTTTTGATAATCTATAGAAAATAACACCTATGATTGATATTATGTCAGTTATAAAATTTCAAAAATCACTCTATGATTGTTTTTTTTAATTTCATGTAAATTAGATGTTTTTTCTTGGCTTTTACCCCTCGATTCATGTTTTAATGGTCTTCAAACCTATCAACATCGCTTATTCGATTCATATGATCACACCACATGTCTGATTGATGTGTCCTCTTCTCATAAATGAATAAAATAATAAAAAGATGATTTTACAATGATTTTACATCATTAAAAAGTAATTTTATATGGTTTAAATGATTAAAAAGATGATTTAGTGTTTTTAAAATAATAAAAGTGTGTTTCTGTTCATCCTAATAAAAAAATATTCGATTGACATGTTAGCTAGTCCTATATTTCAAAAATCACTCCAAAGCTATTTTAATATGATTTCATTGAATTCAAAGATCGTTTTATTGATTTTGGCCCAATAAAACATGTTTTTAAAGGCTGAAAAACTATTCAAAATTTCTTATTCAGTATTTCAAAGCACATTACATTTCTGATTGATGCACTTTCTACTCTTACACATCATAAAAATTACAAAGAAAGTTTTCCTCTGATTTCATGTCTGTTAGATGTTTTTTTTCAATGGTTCTGACTATTACATGCATGTTTTTGTGTTTTTAAAACACATAAAGTTCATTTATTATCATCCAGGACAAACAAAACATCTAATGGAAATTATGCCTACTCAAATATTTAAAAAATCACTCTATAATTTTTTAAAAGGATTTCATGGAAATCGTAGGTTCTTTTCTTGGTTTTGACCCCCAAACGCATGCTTTTTAAGGTCGTTAATCCTTTAAAAGTGTTTTATTTCGACATTATGAGAACACTTCAATTCCAATTTACATTCCTTCTACTTGTACACATAAAAAATAATACAAATCTGATTTTCCTATGATTTTGTGTCATTCAGAGATCTTTTTCTATGGTTTTTACCATTACATTCATGTTTTAGTGTTTTGAAAATTCTAAAGGTTTGTTTCTGATCATATTGGGAAAATGAAAGGTTCAACTTACATTCCATATTCTCAAAATTTTTAAAAATCACTCTATTATTGTTTTCGTATGATTTCACAGAAATCAGAGGTCATTTTCTTGGTTCTAACCACACAATGCGTGTTTTTAAAGGCCATAAAACCATTAAAACTTCTAATTTGGTCCATACAAACAACCACACATATGATTAATTAATTTTTTAATCATAAAAATTAAATAAATACAAATATTATCATCTTATAATTTCATTTCATTTAGAATTTTTTCTATGGGTGTTGATTGTTGCATGCACGGTTTATTTCTTTTAAAACACAAAAAGTGAATTTTCAATCATCTAAAGTAAAAGTATAGTCTGATTGAATTTCTGTATACTCTGAAATTTTAAAAATAGTTATATGTTTTTTTATATCATTTCATGATAATTGGTGGTTTTTTTCTTCGTTTAGGCCACATGGCGCACATTTTTAAAGGCCTTCAATCCATTAAAAACTTCTTATTCGATCCGTCCAAGAACACTGAACTTCCTATTAAAATTTCCTCTACTCATACACATAAGAAACCAGTTTTTTATGATTTAACATCATGAAGAGGTCATTTTATATGGTTTGAACTATTACACATGCATTTTAGTGCTTTTAACACTAAAAGTGTGTTTCTGGTCATTCTGAGGAAATGACACCTTCGAATGAAGTTCTGTCTAGTTGAAAATTTTAAAAAAAATACTATGATATAGTTATTTATGATTTCATAGAAATAAGAGGACTTTTCCTTGGTTATCACCCTATGACACACATTTTTAAAGGCCACCAAACTGTGAAAAACTAATAATTTAGTATGTTCAAGTGCACTAAATTTTCGATTGACACGCCATCTATTTTTACACATCATAGAAAATACAGATACAATTTTCCTATGATTTCATATAATTTATAGTTATTTTTATATGGTTTTAACCCTTGACATAATTATTTAGTGTTTTTACAACACTAAATTCATTTTTCATGTCATCCTAAAAAAAACAACATGTCTGCTTTATTTTTTTCTACTACAACATTTCATAATCACTCTTGGTTGTGTTTTTTATGATTTTATAGTAATAATGGATATTTTTTTCTTGGGTCTAATCCCTTGATGCGCATTTTTAAGCCTATAAAACCATTAAAAATATCTTCTTCGATCCAATGGACAACATAACACATTTTATTGACATGTAATCTTCTTGAACACAGTTAAAATTTTAAAATTTTATTTCACTAATATTTCAGGTCATTTGGAGGTCATATTATGTAGTTTTAAGTATTAAACACATGTTTTAGTATTTTTAAAACTCTAAATGTTCATTTCTGGTCATCCCGAACAAACAAAACATCTAATTTACATTCCATAAGCTATAACAATTCAAAAATCACCCTAAAGCTATTGTGGGATCACTAAAAAAATTATTTCATCAGAGGGGTTGTTTTGTGTTTAGAAGCGGTTATAACCCCTCTAAATTCTTTAGTGATGGTTATGATGAATTGTCGATAAAGTGCACATAGTATACCATTAGAGGTTGTTTTTGTGGACTGGGGGTAAAATGAGAGGGGAATTTGTAGTGGTTTAATTATAAAGGGTTTAAACCCCTTCTAATCCCGCCTAAAATTTATCAGAAATTTTAATTTCATAAGGGGTTTAAACCCCTTATAATTTATTTTTAATTTAGAGATTGGTAAAACAATCTCTAATTGATTTTAAGGGCAAAATTTAGAGGTAGATTTTAACCACCTCCAATTACACCAAATATTAGGGGAGGTTGAAACCTCCCCTAAATATGTAACCTTGTTTTTTATTTTCTTCTTACTTGTTTTCTTAACCCCCCTCTAGATTTCCTTCCTTTGAGTACCCTTCCAATTCTCCCCCCATTCGAGCCCCTCTAGTTCCAAGGAACCCCTCCAGTTCTCCCCTGCTCAAGCCCCTCTGGTTCTCAGGAACCCCCAAATTCTCCCCCACTCAGGCCCTGGCCACTGGACATAACTCTCCCTCTGTATGAATGTATAATGTTGACCCACCCTTTTAAAATTCCCTTTACACCCTTTTAAAATCCCTTTCTATGGAATTATAACCCTCAAATAGCTCTATTGTGAGCGCCTGCTGACCCTCATTCCCTACCACAATACCAATTTAATATCTGTTATTTATCTACAAATCATTTTATTTATATATATATATTTCATCCATTACTAAATATATATTATTTTATTTTTAAATTCATTTAAATATATAACCTATATATGAATTTATATAAACTATATATTTATGTGTATAATTACATGCATTTGAGTAAGTATAATTTTACATATATTTATAATTCTATTTATGTTATATTTTTCACATATGTTTATATATTTTTAAATATATGAAAAAAAATTATTTATATACTTCAATACATATTTTTATATTATATACAAGTTTATTTATATAATATATATAATATATATATAAATAATTATACTTACATATATAAATATATATTTATAAATACATTTATATTTGTGCGTGTTTTTATGTATTTATATAATATTTATAGATATAATATAATTATAATATATAATTATAATTATTTTTATATACTTATACATGTGTGTGTTTGTGTGTGTATGATAACAATAATATTATTAATTATTATTATTATTACACCTATTTTTAAATATATAATATATTAAACACATTTATATTATATATTTATGTATATAATTATATACATTTACATTGTATCATGTATACAAATAAATACATACACATAAAATTAAATACCTGCATATAATAGGAAATATATATATATATATAATTAAATAATATATTATATATTTACTATATTAATTTATAATTAATATGGTATAATAAAATATTTATAATATAATTATATATTATATAAAAATTTGTATTTATATTTAATTGTGGTTGTATTATATATATTTATATAGATAATATAATATAACTGTATTTAATATAATATATGTGTAGTATAAATCATCATATAAATGTATTCAATAAATTTACAGTATTTATAAAACCACATATAATTTTTATATATTTGAATAAATATATTTCTACATACAATTATATTATGTATACCAATATCTATATATGTATACATTATATATATATATAAGTATTTATTTAAATTATTTATATAATGTATTTATGTATATGTTTTTATAATGTATTTAAATACATTTATATATATACACACACACATGTGCACACAAACACACACACACATATTATAAATTTTCATTTTTATAAGAAAAAAAATACAGGGTAAAAAAAAGAATTTTCTTTAAAAAAATGGATTTTGAATACATTTATATAATAGGTTTCAATTAGAGTGGGTTAAAATCCCACAAAATTTTGTTAATAAATCCCATATAAATTAAATGTGTTTTTGGGAAAATCGATGCTAAAATATATTGGAGATATTTTGAAAAAAATAAATAATATTAGAGGGGTTAAAACCCCCACTAAATGACCACATCTAAATACACTATTTTTTTAATTTATGTTCATATAATGTATTTAAATACATTTATATATTGTTTTTAATTATATATATATATTGAATTTTATTTTTAAAAAAAATAGTGGGGGTTTCAAACCCCCTATAATCTCTTAAATTAGAGGGGGTTTTGAAACCCCTCTGATTTAAGATATTATGAGGGGTTGGGAACCGCTACTAATGCCATTGATTAGATGCAATTATGAACCCCCAATAATCTTATGAGATGGATTATTCCTTTATTGTGAACCGCTAGGATTGGCTTGTGTGTTGTTATTGTATATAATTTTTATTTCCTTATGATTTCTTTATGTACCCCACCATTTTCAAGCACCATTTTCCAACACCCTTATATTTATAGATATATATTTGGGGGGGTCCCAACATCCCAATGGCAGGAAGGATGGATGACTACCTACTCTTCCCTTCTCCCTCTTCCAGACATTGGTGATATACATTGGCTATGATGTGAAGAAGTCAAAAGTGTCATTGTCTACATGTGATGTGATGGCCTATGTGTCTTTGGGTGAGATATGATGAGATGGGTTATGGTGGCAGTCGTGAAAGGTAGTAGGAGGGCACGAGGTTGATGTCTTTCAATTTCACTATTCCCTAAAACACTAGTTATTATGTATTATGTGACATACTAGGTGTCTATGGTCAAGATTTTATGTGATATCCAAAGTCTCCATGGGGGGTATGTGATGTGATGTGATTCAGAAGAGGTTGGATCACCATGACGTACGATATTGGGGTGTGAGAGTGAAAAATCACTGGGAAAGTGGTAAGGGGTACCATATCATTGATAAGATTTATATTATATTATTATACTTGGATGTGTTACTTAGTGAGTGAGTCATGGTGAGGATAGGTTTGGTTAGTATACATGTATAGGTGTTGTTTTTTTCTCCTCTTTTCTCATGTCTGCATTAGTATGCTTTTTTGACATGTGCATGAGAGACTTTGGTTTTCTTACTGAGTAAACATTTATTCTCACTCTAAATATATATAAACTAATTTTCTTGTTTCTAAGAGTAATTCACAGATCATGCCAGACATTACTTGATTGGTCCTTTGGATAGTGATTATATCACTGGTTTATCATTTCTTCTGGGTCTTTACTTTGGAGTCTTTTAGTTGTATCAGTTTTACTTATATTTGTATTATGGGAGTTTTTATTTATTTATTTTATATTATCACATTGATTTGGTTATGGTTGATTCATTTTATCTCTCGATCCTATTTATATTATAGTTCTTAATGCCTCTCGTACATGATATTTTTTGTACCCTCTGCGTTAGTCACCAACCCAAGGCCTATTGGAGGTGGGACTTGGGGGTCATTATCTCTCTCCTCTCATTATAGTATCATTGGATGGAGGGGTTTATGGAATCATTATTTTATGGATCTACCAGTATACCCTCTCTTGAAATTATATAAACCAAAAATGAAAACTTTTGAATCCAAAATTCACACTTCTTAAATTTTTAATATAATTTATCATTCTTTGGGGTCTCTAGTACAGTTATCAAGTGATATTCATGACCTTACATGGTCTCTTAATATATAATAATATCATTTGTAAATATTACCAGAAACTGATCAAGGTAATCTCTAAAGATTATATTTATTAAATCTCTGAAGAAAATAGGGGAATTAGTAAGACCAAATGTCATTACTATATATTCATAGTTATTATAACTTGTATGGAATGTTTTGTTGGGTATATCCTCCTTCATGGCCATTAATTGATGATATCTATAATGAAGTTAACTCTTGAAAAATTATTTATCTCCATGAATATGATCGAATAGGTCATCAATACAGGGTAGACGATACTTGTTCTTGATTATGATCTTGTCCGACTCCCAATAATCAATGCAGAGTCACATTGATCAACATTTCTTTTTAACAAAATGGTCAGGTTCACCCCTAGGTGACACACTTGAACAAATTAACCCCTTGTCTTGGTTTTCCTTGAGTTTATTCTTCAATTCATGAAACTCAAGCAGGTCTATTCCGTATGGATTATTTCAAATTGGTGTGGCACCAGGTATGAGTTCTATTGAGAAGTCAACTTCACATTTGATGAAAGAATAGGAAACTCCTCTGGAAAGACATCAAAAAATTTACAAATAATAGGAATTTCATATATATATATATAGTTTCTCCCCAACCATATGAGATAAACACCCCTTATGAATGAGAATTAATACCCATACTATGGATGTAATATATTTTAATGTTCTTACTTATTTTCACATTGATAGATGATCAAAAACTGGATTGGTATATCAAACAGGAATTCACATACTCAAAAATTTATGTGGGATTTATATATAGAAATTCAGTCCATTCTTAAGATGAAATCAAATTCTACCAGAGTAAGAATGATAAGATTTTCATGAATCAGAGTCCCAAAAATTTCAACTCTAGAAGAAACATATACTTGAGATGTGATAATCATACCATTAGGGATTTTCACTGCTAATTCCACATCTAATAATTTGGGTGGCAATACAATACACTTATAAAATTCATTATATGTGAATGAATTGGTATATCTAGAGTCCAATAAGACATTAGATGTTCTACAATGTATGGTAAGTTTACCTTTCACCATGTTGTTATTGCACCCTTTGTTAGAAATGATGATAACATGATATTTCCCTTTGTCTCTCAGATTAAGAGGTTGCTGACATTGATTATCATTATTAACCTTTGGTTTTGAAAATATATAGCATAGTGATCATTCTTCTAACACTTGAAACACAGGGGTTTGGGTGGTGAATTCTAAGTAGCATTATCTATATTCACATTGTTAGATAACTTATTCCCATCACTTAGGTAATCAATTTCCCGATGAGATTACCTTACACACTTGAAAATTTACTATCCCCATTAAGATAATTTCCTCCATGATTTTTCACACACTTTGAGCATAAAATAAAAATCATATTATTCTCTCCATGGTTTATAGATTTTCCATTGAATTTTTTTTCTCTTCTTATCAAAACCATGAGATTGATACGTAACACCAACCTCTATATCCATCTTGATAGCACATAAAATAATCTCTTCGTAGCTAATAACATCTCATATGGATAACTCCTTTTATAAACTTGGTTTTATGCCTATGAAGAATTGATCAACCTTACTTTCAGGTTTGAGGATAATACCAAAACCATACCTTGAATTTGTTTTATAATTTTCCTCATATGTACCAATGGATTCATCATCATTTTTTTTATATCAAGGAAATACTTCTCATCATTGTATAAATAATAATAGGAATGTAATTATTGTGAAATAAGTTTTTGAAATCATCCAAATAATGGATTCAATTTCATTCTGTTGCCTTGAATTCATGATAAGATTCCACCATTGATCCACTTTAACTTCCAAATGATAGACATAAAAAATGACTTTCTAATATTCCAAACACTGGAGAATAGAAAACATATTTTTAGTGGTACTAATCCATTGATAAAAAACTAGAGTATCAGTAGTTCTATTGAATTAATGTAGACGTTTCCTTATAAAGGAATTAATGGAATGGTATTCCCTCCATTTTTTGTTTGGAATTCCAGTGTGATTCATAGATTGAGAACATTTTGTGAGCATAAAAAAATATTTTTCTTTACATATACCATAAAGTTTAGATCTTAGGAATAAAATCATTTCATTTTCCATCACACTCAGGATTAACACGGTTCCTTTAGGTTCATTCCATTGACTAAAAGCAAAAATAATTTTGTAATAAAAAAAATCATGATAGGGAACCACATAATCATGAAAAAACACTTACCAGATGTTTAAATCATGAAACATTATTCTTTAACCTAATAAACCTTTTGTTTATCCTAGGTTATTCATAGTAATCATATATTTAAATCCTTCATGATGGTTCATAAATATTTTTTGAATTTCTAAATCATATCCCTCAATAGTTTCAAACAAGGTGTGCAATAAAACCCATTGCCATGCACTGAGTGACGATCGATTCTAGATCAATGCACCCTTTTCAGAGTTATTACCCCCTGGGTACCACTTTTCTAGATCCACATTCACTTGTATTGCCTAAATAGGGATGTAATATATTGAAAACCACTCACTTGATCCTTTAACAAATCTAGAGAATATTTTTCTATACTTTAACTCATCCTTAGACTTATCCTTAGATATATCATTTGGGATCTCACGATAGTTTTCCCATACTAGCTTCTAAATGTTACCTAAATGTATCCTTTTATACCAACTATAGTGACCTAGGATTTTTATAAATAGATATCACAACATTTTTTATGAATATTAATTACATTACACAAACACACGCCTGAGGACTGTAACAGTTTAGTGCCATTGGAAACATTGAAACATAAGCACTGGCCCATGATTGATCTACGTAATCTCTCACTATATTCTTTATAACTATTTCCTTCTTATATATACCATAAATAATACATTTCATCATTACGTGTGGAAATTAAACATAAGAAAGGATGATCTCAGATGCTCGATAAGGGTAAATAAGGGAGATGCATAAGAATAACAAGAACATAAGGTTATGGGAACATTAGAATAACATTTTAAAACCATATAATACATATAAAATATCATAAAATTGAGTCATGTAATAAATATTTGTATTTCATAAGACATAAATCATAATGAAATAAAATAACATGATCCATGAGAGCATAACATTGGAATAAGACATGGAATTTAAGGCATACACATGAGCATATAAAATCATTTCCGTATTATCCAAGGATCATTTTCAAGGCTATCATAGTGGAACTGGTTCACTCCCAAAACCATCATAATATTCAAGGTTCAATCACAGGACCATCATACTAGACAAAGTCCCCTAATGAATCAGGTTCACTCTCCATTTTAATCTTTTCCATATCATGAGATATAATCATTTACCCAATGCATTGGAGGAATATATTTGTCCCACCCTTGTAATAATTAAAACCATATATATGTGTGCCATAAGATAATAATAATTCATCATATCATAACACATTAAATGAAATGGGTACCATAAACATTTCATCATATCATAAAATGTGGATAAGAGATAGGTTTCATAATCATTTCACTATAGCATTCCTATGAAAAGAAGTGATTTCATAATCATTTACTCGTGAAATTTCCTTTGGAATAGAAATATGTTTCATAAAAACTATGCCATAACAAACCTAAACCATTTAGAAAAAGAATATGAATGATATATTTGGAAAGTATCCCTAGTAAGGTATATATAACATCAACAAATTTTATCTTAGTTAGAAAACAATTTTGATATGTAATTTAAAAACATTCCTGAGAAAAATATCCTTTTCGATTTTGAAAAAAAAATATTTTTAAAACATAAAAAAATTAAATAATTTTCTTTGAAAATAAACTTGAAAACTTATAAACTAATATTTGATGAAATTATTGGTCATGAAATTGGAAAATTCCATTAATGTCGTATATGTTAAAATAAATATTCATTTCAATTTTTTGCTAAAATCCAAATAGGTATTTTTTGGAAAATGACATGAAGATTCCTTTAAAAAAATTTAAAAATAAAAACATTAAATAAATCATTTGGATAATAATAAAAAAATAAAAAAAATTACAAAACATTGTTTTAGAAGAAAATGTATTTCTAATCGAAGAGAGAGAGAAAAATCTTATTTTCTTAATAACATTTTATCAATTATTTTAAGTACCAAATAGTGTAAAAAATGGTACTATTACTTGAAAAAATTATAAATAACCATAGGAAAACAGAATTCATAAGAATTATTTAGATTTATATCTTGATATTTCAACATTTTATACTTAATCATAAACAATCCCAATAAATGATGAGATTGTAACATATAACCCTTACCACATCGGTAACATTGAATCATAATCCCCATGAAAGGATAAAATAAAATGAAAATTTAAAATATTATAAGGATAAATAAATTCAGGATATTACATGTCAAAATATCTGTAAACACACCTCATAAAAAAATAGGTGCATAACATAACATATGTCTCAAAGAAGGAAAATTGAGAAAAAAATCATTTACCTTAAGTATCGACTCCGTCATACTCGATCAAACCTCTTTTCACTACAAAAAAATTAATTTCTACCAAAATAAATTTATTGGAAAATATTATATATATTGGTAAAAATGGGTAATTACAACATATATTATGTTTTATTGGTATTAATTTAAAGTACCAACATTTATTTTTACCAACTGATATATCTATTGATATTGATCATTAAATACCAACAATTATTTTACCAAAAAATAATTATATGTCTTTATAATACTAATTCAAAAAAATTTATTAAAATGTGAATTCTCTAGTAATGATACATATTACCAAAAAATATTTTACCATGAATGAAAAATGTTACAATTAGCCATATTATAACAACAAAACTTTCATCAGTAAAAAATTAAGAGAACAAACTTTTTTATCTATTACTACTTTTAGGACCAAAGTCAATATCAATTTTTTAAGGTCTTATTAGAAATATCTCAGTAACTAATTTTAATTTTCAGTTTTCTCTAAATATCAATAGTGTTTATATTTTATAATGTTGTTCATTTGATAATCGATTAAATAATTTTTATAAAATGAAATTAAAATAATTATGATATTTGATATATTTACATATATGTTTGATATTATCCACATATATGGTAATTTAATATTCATATTTAAACATAATAATCATAATAAAATATAGTCAAAATAAATTAAAAATAATAATAATTAAAATTTAATAATTAAAATAGATAACAATAAAATGATTAATATTATTTTAATAATAATTTATATTCACGTTTTTTAATTTTATTTTGTATTAAAAGAATATTTTTACTTTTTATAATATTTTAAACCATTTATACATATATTTATTATATCATGAATTTAAAAAAATTAATAAAATTTGAAATTGATTTATTTTATTTTTAAAAAAACTCTAACAATCTCTAATTCTAATTCAATCACAACCAGTCTTCAACCCACCCCACCCCTACCTCCTCTGGCGACCTGTGACATCGTCTCCCTCTTTTGACGTTGATGTCGCATCCACCTTCATGACCCCCTCTCTCCTTCGTGTCCACTGCTCCCCTCAGAGTCCTTTGTCGCATCCTCCACCAATCTCTATCTATGCCAACCACCTCCTTTGCGACCACTTCAACCTCCTCCAAGACCCTATGCCTATGACACTGGCCTCCTCTACTTCTACCCTCCACAGTCACCTTAAACTTTTAGTGCCCTTTGTACTGTCCCCACCAGACGACCCCCACCCTCCCCATCCTTCCTCGCTCAACCCCCTTTATCACTAACCTTCCCCGTTAAACCCCAATCATCTGTAACCTTCCCCACTAAAACCCCCACCATCCCTGTCCTTCCCCACCTAGCTTTCCCCATGTTAGGTACTCTCTAATATTTATTTGGTTTAATCGCCACCCCTCTTTCTTCATTGATATGACTATACATTTTCAATATCATTACTAGTACTCAATAGTATTCATGTAATTCATTATAATTCCTATAAATGGAACAAGATAATTACCATATGGTTCATTTTTAATTTTCTTAACACATAGAATTTATCCTGTACACTATATTAGTTTCATTATATTAGCACTTTAATTACAAATTTTAATTTTCATGGGATTCATTTTCACCATTTTCTTTATGTTATTATTGACCAGTGAATATAGTATCATCTCTTTATCTTTTTCTTTATATTCAATCTTCTGATATTTTTCCCTCTCCTGATCCTTGAATTTACTCATAAAATGCTTCCTCTCTAGCATGTATATATTCTAGTCAACACAATCAACTTAGAACTTAGTTTTTACTTACTCGTAAGTATCATAGGGAAACAACATAGTGAGTTTATTCGAGACCTTATCGATGTATTGGACAATGATGAGGGATTTGTAGACTATCCTTTCATTATGTAAAAGTTCTAGGATCTTCTTATGAATGGGGTTCATTTGTTGTCGATAAGATATTTTTTTGCCTAATTCCTCTTCCTTGTACTTGTAATTGATCCAATTCAGAGTGAAGGTCAATAGAACCCTTATGTCAAATGTGTCGAGCAATAAATTCAGTACAATGACCTTATCCTCCATTTTTGAAAATCTAAGATCAAATATATATTTCAAATAACGAATTTGGATTGATGCACTAGAAACATGAAAAGGGGAAGATCACTTTGAATTCAATTCCAAATTTACCAACAAAATGTGGAAGATAAATGAATTGACATGGAAAAAATTGATGGTTTTGTTAAAACTATTTTTAATAAATATGGTGATGATAATAATAGTATAGGAATGATGATGTTTTTACTAGGGTTTTAACTAGAATATTCCTCTACCTTTTGTGGATGAGGAAGAAATTAATTGATAATGTTGAAAAGGACATGTAGTTTTCTATTGATTCCATAATAATGTGTATCATAAGAGTCAGGAAGTATTTCTTAATCCATAGTTGGATATAGAGTGTGTAGAGCATTTGAGACTGCATGTTTATGGTAATATATTGATACATCACCATTGTTTTAGTGTTCTCACTAAAATTTTAATCACTTTCACCTATTTCTCATTCCATGGTTTGAAATCAGTAATTTTTTTAGTGTTATCACTAACATATATTTATTTATCATCTATGTGTGAAATCTAAGTAAGAGCTAGGTGGGTTTCTAAGTAGAAGTCGGATGAGTTTATTATTATATGAAAAATAGAATCTATTAATGTTTTGTGAAATATTTAATCTATGAAATCTATAATCTATGGAATATTTGCAATCTGTCCCCTCACCTCTTTCTCATATAGGTTTCCTAGTGTTACACTTATATGGAACACATGGTCTCATCTGCGTTTCTTAGTGTACCTATTATATTGAACAAACAACCAAGATTCAACTTAGATTTCACACACACCCTGTATGAAATGTGGAATCTTGGATATGTTTTAGTGTCCTAATTTCATTCAATTACACGAGTCCTGACTTATACTTATCTTCCATAAAATTATTTCATCCTTCATCTTGAAGGCTCTCTATGAAATCCTGTAAATAAACATCCCCTCTATGGCCATTACCACTTAGTACCAAGCCAACAATGAAGCCCATATGATCCAGATCTTTGATATGTGGGCCACAATGCTCACCCCCCTGTACTTTAACTAGTTTAAAATATTGTATTTAAAATAGTTCATGAATACTATTAAATGTACCCACCCTCGCCTTTCGGGCACCAATGTATGGCCTCATGCCCTTGTGTTGGAAAAAAATGTTTTGTTCATGTTTATTAATTTTATTTGGTTTTATTATGATTGTTTATGCTTTTTCAGGTATATTCAATGTATTATAGAGAAACATGAGATTTTTATATTTAAAGTTGATGAAGTGTTATTCATATCAATTTGGGGCCATTTTTTATCCAAAGGCGGAGTTTTTTTATTTACATTAAATGATTTTTTTTAATTAGAATCACATGGGGTCATTTTTTATTCCATATGTAGAAAATTTCCTAGTAGTACGATTTTTCAACATAATAGGTAGTCCAAATTGTAATTGAGTGTTAAATTGAAGATGAAAAGATAGCAGTGGTCCCCTATTGTGAACACATCTTTTCCAAATTTTAGTTTATAGGATTTAAACACTATATAAGAGTATTGTGGTTTAGTAAATGAATGTGTAAATTTTTTTCATTATTTTTTTCAATCCATGTTAATATATGATTATTCAATTAGATTCATTAATAATCTATGTAGTCAAATAACACTTTTTTATCTAGTATCTTTTTTAATGTCGTGAACTACTCATTTTCATAAATGTTATTATTTTTGTTGAATCATGTTATAAAATGATATAAAATTATGAAAAAATGAAATATATTTTATTATAAAAGGTATTGAAATATAATATTCATGTTGTTATAAGTGTAAAGGCAATATGTATTTTATTTTTTTAACAACATGAATGATATCTTATTGAACGTTTTGGAATTTTAACTACAAGCAACTTAACAATATGTCATGTAACATTGTAAAATAATTAAAAAAATTAATTTCATTTTATTTTAAGTGATTTTTCTTGTGGGGATTTATTTTTTTGATATGTAATTTATTTTATTGATTTAAATACATTTTTTGACTTATTTTATTGGGATGTTTTTTATCATTTCTTGGGGTTTTTTGTATGTAAGTGATCTCATGAGACAGAGGATAAAGAACCATGAAATACAATGTTCTCTCACTTATCTCATACGATAGAGGTATTCGAGTGAATGACCTCAGATTCCAATATTTTTCATCCTGAAGGTGATGAAATACTCTTATCATCAATTGGTATATTTGTGGTTATAATATGTTAAAATAATGATAATTTTGAGTTTTTATGGATTTTTAGATGAATAATTTTTTTACAGGGAAGGGTGAAAAAAAGATTTGGAATATTTTGTGTCTTAGAGGAAATGCTTTCTAGAGGTGATGAAAAATTATTACATTTAAGATTATAAGAAAAGAACCCCATGTTTCTAATCCATGTTTTCTAATTCCTAGTTCTGAACCTTTCCTAGTTCCAATTCCTCTACAGAATGATGTCAAACTGCATTTGAGTATTTGTGTGGGTGAAAAAATTTCATGAGTTGTATGGAATGTAATATTTTTTAAATTAGATGAAATGTATTTTTTATTAATAGTTTTTGTCTATTTATATATTTATTTTTTATATTATTTATATTAATAAATATATTATAAAGTTTTACAAACATATATGAAAATATGAATGATTCATTTAAAATAAATTTAAAACACATATTATTTATTGGCATTGTTTATATTGTAATATATGTTAATTTTTTTATAATAATACAGACATAAATTTAAATGTTATAAATGATATTATTAATAGATAAATTAATTGCTAAATAATTTATCCAAAAAATATATTATCTGTTGGAATTATTATAATTTTAATATAGCTATTTTATCTATAGTAATAATATTTTGTGTTATATTATTTACAAAAAAAATTAGTGACAGGAAAATTGTTGTTGGTAAAGTGTTTTACCGATAAAAAATGCACTTTTACCAACAGATATACACATGTTAGAAAAAGATAATTATTTTTTAGTGTTTATAAAAAAAATAAGTTTATTATAAATCAATTATAGAACCATATTTATATATATCATCCCAGATATTACTTTATTATGACCTTTTATTACCCATTTATTAACGATTCCATGTTAAAGTTACACTTCGAGTAATAAGAGCATTGTTTTTCATATATGTTTTGATTTATTATTTTTTTGGTCCTCTTAATTTGATCATGGTTTTGTCATATCCATAATTTTAACCATGACATAAATATCATATAAATTCATTATATATTTATTTAGAGTAATCCATAATATTTAGAGATATAAATTAAAATGCATTATTCATAGAGACGGTAGGTTGTACGTACGCATGAACATTGTTTACATTTTCTTATAAGATTAAAATAAAGAAATTTAATTATATATTATCATTATAGAATTATTAATATATAATATATATCATATATGTTTATTAAATTCATCCTTAATACATTCCATGTAAAGTAGGAATGAATCACATCGCTTCACAAGATGGTAGTATGACTTACACATGAGTGACATTGTCGTATTCCCACAAAATGGAGAGTATGAAGGTATGCATGATATAATAATTATAGAATAAAAATAACATAATAAATATCATATATAAATAATAAATCCATCATTACAATAATCATTTATAGGTGGTAATGGAAAAATTAATGACATTGGTTCGTAAGACAGTAGTCCACCGTACACTAGAACGATGATTTAGAAACTTATTTGATGAAAGTGGAGATGTTTGTAGGTAGTTTACTTGACTTAAAAACAACTAATTATATGGAACATACTTATGTTATTATAAAATCATGGTATATTAAAAATTTAATCATTTTTATGAATAAATAAAACAAAAAAGCTCATTGATGAATATTACCTCTTCTATGAGTATCTTCCTTAGGTTCGCAAAACAATCCTTCCAAGGTTATATTTATATCCAAAATAAGTATTATAAGATGATATGATGGAGATTTAAAATTTATTTGGGTATTTATTTACTTAAATAAGGGTTTTAATTTGTGAATAATAGATGAGAAGAGGTGGCCTTTTATAAGTTAGGTGATTGAAACACTTGCCAATTTTTTGAAAAGACCAAATTTCACCCATGTTTCTTTCATATAACAAGGATAAAAATGGATTAATATAGATAATAGTAGTTATAATATCAAAATATATCCATAAAATAGGTTTTGGATAAGTTTTTTGATATTTTTTACCCTTATCGTTTTAGTTTAACAACCCTTTAAATCCATTTTTACCTTAACCATGGTAAATAATTTTTACTGTTTTTACTATTCATTTTAGTAAAAATTTATGTAAAAATTATTAGATAATAAGAATTATGATGAATAAAAATATGGAATCCATTTTATCAAATTCCATTCACATAAGTGGAAAATTTTAATTTCAAATAAATCTGATATATGGGAAGAGAAAGAGAGTTTTTTAAGAGAAAAAGTTCAAAACTTTACAAAGATTTTTATAAAAAAATTAAATATGAAATTGATTCTAATGACCTAAATTAGATTAATGGATGTATAATTAACCTAATTTAACTTTTAAAAAAATTTAAAATATAAGTTTACATTATAAATATATTAAAAGAAGAGGTATTTTTCTATTAAAATTCATTATTTTTCACTATTCATTAAAAATGAAACTGTTTAGAAAAAACCCAAAAATTAACCCTAAGATAATTTTGAAATTATGATTTAAAAAATTATGTTTTTATTATAAAATTAAATTTCTTAAAGTGTTAAAAAATAATTTTATTTTCGTTTACAAAAAGACATTTTTTTTGGGAAAATAGTAGTTTTGAAACATAAAACGATTTTATCTAAAAAATTTATTTTATTATAAATATATTTTATTTTTATAAAACACTTATAAGTTTTATTTAAAAATTATTTATTACTATTCATATCACTAAGCTTAATGTCTTGGTTATAAATTTCATGTTTAAATAACTATAATAATAATATAATGGTTTTGTTAAAACTCAATGTTGTTTGCAATGAAAGCTTACTCGGTGTTACATGTATTGCAAGATTAACATGGTATTGTGTGTAACTCATTATATTAAATAAAATTAATTTATTTGAAAAACATTTGTATAAAAAAATTGAGGTGTTACATTATACCCACTTAAAATGAATTTGTCTCTTAAAATTTGTCACTTTGATAAAAAAAATAATCATACCACTATATCATCATTTACCCAGGTTCCCACACAGATTATTAGAACTGGTAGATTAAATAAAAAACTTTGACTAAGTTACTGGTATTTTTTAATAAAAAATTCTTTTTACAATTACAAATCTCCATCAGTTGTCCTCATAAGACAGCTCTGCCCCAATAGTATGACCTCTGAGTTTAATACATGTGAAGAGTTAAGTATACACTTCCTCAAGAGAGATACATTAAAAATATTGTGGAATTAATAGATGTTCACTGGACGCCCCAACAGATAGGCTACCATCTTTATATAATCAATAATATAAAAGGGACCAATATACTTAGGGAATAATTTCCTTTTCTTTCTAAATCTCATAACCTTATTCCATAGAGAAATTCTTATAAATACCTTATCACTAACTTCAAATTATAGATCATGTCAGTGATTATAAGCATAATTTTTCTATCAAATCTGAGCTACTTTTATGTGTTTTTGAATGGATCTAACCTTCTCTTCCATTTCTTTAGCTATCTTAGGTCCCAACAACTTTTTTTCTCTAACTTCATTCCATCATATTAAATGACCATATTTATTTTTATATAGGGATTCTTAAGGATACATCTGAATGATAAAGTAATATCTATTATTGAAAGAAAAATAAACTAGTGGAATGTGTTGATCCCAACCACCTTTGAAATCCAAAGAAAAAATATCTACAAATCCTCTTGGGTTTAAATTTTTCTCTCATACCAACCATATGTATAAGAATGATACATAGGGATAAAACTAAAATCTGTATGAAGATCTTGCCAAATACTTCAATAAAACCTTGAGGTAAACCTCAGATCTCGATCAGACATAATGTAATGTGGTTCTCTATAAAACATTACCACTTCCTTAATGTATATCCTATAAATATAATCTAGATATATGTCTTATCTAATATCAATGAAGTGTTCTAACTTATTAAGGAGATTGACTATAACCCATATCGCATAATTCTATTTATAAGTTTTGGGGATTCCAATGAAAAATCCCAGGCGATGTTTTCCTATTTCCATTCAGAATGAAATTCCAAGAGATTAACGATACCAATCAAATAAAATAATTCAAAATTTAAACCTGTAACTAATTCTACACATGTGTGTGAAGACTATATCATGTAATTATTTCCAATTTCTATTAAGTAAATATAAGTTATTTTAAAAAAAATTCTACTTACAATATCATTTCCACTAAACCTATCTTACATCCTTTGTCATCAAATTTTAAGACCCACTCACTTAAGCATTCCCAGAAGTCAAACCATAAGCTCCCAACCTAGATATCCCCATATATTTCCCATATTATCACTCCCCTCAATATTTATTTGTTTTTTCTTTTGGTTTTTTTTGTTTTGGTTTTTTGGGTGGTTTTTTAGGGCATACAATAGTCGGATAACAGGTACACATGCATAGGTCAACCTAGTATAGTAATGAAATAGCTCAAGTAAAGAACAAACGTAGGGAAAAATAATTTTGGAAAGTAGAGAAAAAATTAATCTAACTTATATTTACCTTTTATTAAGCAATAAATTTTCACACTTCATGGTTGGGTGTAAAGGTGTTTGGAGATATTAAGTGACACTATTTTCCCTTGAACTACTCACACAAAGGGTACCATTATTCTCAAAGGATTAAAAATTATACGACCATTTAACTCATTGAAAAAGAACCAAATTTCAAAAGAAATCCACACCATAGTATTGAATTCTGGATGAAATACACATTTCATAAAAAAAATTAATGTTAAACAAATATGTAATACGGGAATTCCTCATGAATTTTCAATAACATACATAATTAATCACACTTCATTTTCCATGATAAAGTGGGCATAAAAAATAACATTTTCGAAAAAAAATGAGGGGGAAATGAGGGGGGAAGTGATAATACTATACAACATGAGAAAATGAGAAAAAGAAAGAAAGATGATGAATATCACTAACTAAACTACGAATATACCCATCCCCCACACCTAAATTGTGAATTTTCTTCGTTATAATAATATAAAATATTGGAAGGAAGGATAAAACCTAGTGGGTTTCATATATAGACTACTTCTTAAACTTGGAGTTCCTCTATTGGGGACACCAGAATGGCTTTATGGAAGTGCTTCAGCCACTACCCATTGATTGTGAAGGTTTTCTTGGTTTCTTCATTTTGAACCTAAACAATAGAAATTGGAGAGATATTAGTAACAGTTTATGGTCCAAACCAGTAGGAATGAAGATTACCTAGATGCAACTCCAGCCTTGCATTGTAGAGAAGTACCTTATTCCCAATTTATAACTGATGATGAAGCTTGAGATTTTTGTGGGAAGCCTTGGTTCACTCCTTATAAATCCTAGAATTCTATGATGAATCTCTATGCATTTCCCCCAACTCTTGAATCTACAACTTCCTTTGAGAACCTACACCAGAAAGATTATAATTTCATTGTTTAATGGACCAGTAGGTCGAGTGCTCTATCTCAACAGGGAGGTGACAACTCTTTCCAAACAATATCCAATATGGTGGCATTCTAATGGGAGTTTTGAAAGCATTACAATAATCCCATAATGAATCATCGAGTCTAAGACTCCAATATTCTCTATTAGGTTGAACTATTTTTTTTCAAGAATCTATTTTACCTCCTTATTTGACACCTCAGTTGGACCATTGGTTTGTGGGTGATATGTAGTAGACACACTATAACCCACCCCATACTAACAAAAAAGATATTTCATTGTTTCGTTACAGAAATGAGAACCCTTTTCACGGATGATGAACCTATGTAATCCAAACCTATAGAAGATTTGAGTTCTCAAAAATTCAAAAACTGTCCTAGAATCATGAGTCCATGTGACCTGTACCTCTACCCATTTTGAAACATAATACACTACCATAAGAATGTAAAGGTTCCTAAATGAATTTGGGAATGGCCTAATTAATTCAATTCCCAAAACATTGAAAATGACATGAAAGAGCAATGGTTGTTGTGGGATTTCATTTCTTTTAGATACATTCCACATTATTTGATAGTGAAGAAAAGATTTATAGAAATCATGGGAAATATGAAAAAAATCCAAAAGAGACAAAAATCAATGACCTTTAGAGCAATCTGTTGAGGACCAAAGTGGACCCCACAATCAAGAGTGTGATAGAACCTAAGGATAGACTGAAACTCGCTATTGAGAACACAATACATGAGGACTTGATCACTACATATATTCAAAAGGTAGGGGTCATCCCAAATGTCCCAATGGGACTCATTTTTTAGATGGTCGGCCTAGTTTTTATTGAAATCAGCAGGAATGCAAGATGCTACCAAATAATTTGCAATTTTGACATACCAAGGAATAACATCTTTCACTCGGTACAATTACTCATCTATAAATATTTCATTTATGGGAATACAGGGGGATGAGTCAATGTTTGAGGATGGGTAAATCCTACTGATATAGTCATCCACCACATTATCTACTCCTTTTTATCTCTAATTTCTAAATTGAATTCCTATAGGAGGAGAATCCAATGAATGAGACGTGGTTTGGAAACCTATTTTATAAGGAGATACTAGAGGGATTCATGGTCAAAGAACACAATGGCTTTAGACCCTAAAATGTATAACCTGAATTTATCGGAGGAAAACCCAATGGAAAGGAATTCATTTTCTATTGTGGTGTAGTTTTCTTGGGAAGGGTAAAAATTATGTGATTCATAGGTAATGAAATGTGGATCACGATCAACCATTTGAAATAGGACTTCCCTAACAGCCTAGTTAGAGGCATCACACATGAGCTCAAATGTTAAATCCAACCGAGTTTTTCGAATTAACATAATTGATGTGAGACTCCATTTTAACTTATTAAAATCTTCCTCACATTCCGTATCAAAAGAAAATTACTTTTCTTTCTGGAGCAATCAGGAAAGGGGTAGTGTAATCTAACTAAAGTCACACATAAAATGGTGGTAAAATCCATTATGACCTAAGAAATACCACACATCCCACAATTTTTTGGGGAATGTTATGGAAGAAATGAAAACCACTTTGATTTATCTACTCATATAACATCCCCTAAAATGACATTTCCCAATACTATACCTTATCACACCATGAAATAGAATTTATCATAATTTAATATGAGGTTCTTTTAAATATAGAAATGTAGTACTGAACCTAAACTAATCAAACATTCATCAAAAGAGGATCCATATAAATTGAAATAATCCATGAATACTTCCACGAAATTATCTAGGTAATCTGAAGAAATACTAACCATTCATCTCTGGAAAGTACCCATAGCATTGCACAAACCAAATGGAATTCTCCTATATGAAAATGTGTTAAATGGTAAGGGAAGGTTGTCTTTTGCTGATCCTTAAGGGCAATATGGATTTGAAAGTATGTAGAATGACCATTAAGAAAATAGTAATGGGACTTTTCTACTAGCCTCTCTAGAATTTTTTCAATGAATGGCAATGGTAAATGTTCAATCCTAGTGTATTGGTTTAGTCAGTGATAGTCTATAGAGACACACTAACTATTCTACACATAGGTTTGAACCAATTCATTATTTTTATTTTTAATTACTGTTAGACCAGTTTTTTGAACCACTTGTACTAGACTGATCCATTGGTTTTCATATATGGGGTAAATAATTTTAGTAGACAATAATTTTTTTACCTCCTTTTTAACCAAATCTAAAATTTTTGGGTTAATTCATTATTGTTTTTTCGCTTCACTGGTTTATCCTCATCATTTAACAATATATGATGTGTACAAATTAATGGTATAATTCCAGTAATGGTATCAAGTGTCCATCCCAAATATTTTTTATACCCCCTCAAAAGTTCAATAAATCACAATTCATTCTATAGAGGGAGTAAACTATAAATGATAACATGCATCTTTATTCCATTCTCACGATTGGAATATTTTAAATCATTAAGCAGTTGTTTTAGTTCTAGTTTACGGGGTTTTGGATTTATGAGAGTGTGTGTGAAAGTGATAGGTCACTAATCTCATCTAACTACTCAATGGTATCATCCTCATATGGGGAATGAGCGTTTACAAGCTTAGTAGTATAATTGATTGTCAGGTGATCCTCAGTGTTCAAGAAATAATCAATTAACAAACATACATGGTATTTTTATAGAACGCTACAAAATTATATGCATGATTCAATTCCAATAATTTTAATCAATGATGAAAACTCATAAATGGGATCATGGGAATGAAAAGAAGTGTTTTTAGGGGAAGGGAGTAAATCTATATAGTTAACAGAGAGAAAGGAATATGCTTCTAATGAGTGATTAATGTCATCAAGGATGTTTAAGTGAAAAATTTATCCACCAAAATCCTTAGATAATGTACCATTGTAGACATTAATTATGGTTTTGGAGGTATTTAATAAAGGTATCCCCAATATAATCATAGAATGTCTAATCATCATATCATTTTCTATTTTAATCACTTAAAAATATGTAGAAAAAATTAAAATTTTCACCCTCACAAGAACATCCTCTAACACGCCAGAGGGGTGTGTAGTACTCCAATTTTCCATTTAAACTACAATTCTTATTATCTTTAATTCTTAAACATGTAATTTATAGTAAATGGAGTGAGGAATCAAACTTATAGAGGCACCCAAATCAAGCATAGAATTAGAAAAGTACCACTCTCCTATAGTTCACGGAATCGAAAATATCCTAGGATCATTGCATTTGGTGGGAATTGATGGATCTATTAATGTTGAGACATTCATCCCCAATATCACCTTCTCGTCACCTTGAAGTTTCCTTCAGTGTGTACACATCTCCTTCAGAAACTTGGTGTATCTTAGAATTTTCTTCACAGCATCAATCAAAAGAATTTTGATCTGTACTTTTTTGAATGTTTCTAATATTTCCTTATCAAGTTCATTTTCCTTTTGTTTCCTATATTGACTCTCTCTTTGGGGAAATGGAAGAGGAATGGTTGTTATATGTACTTCATCAATATACACACTCTTTTCTTTGGAAATGCTACTCTCAGGACATGGTTTTACATCATTTGAACCATTTTCAGTGGTTGGGATGGTCGTTCCCTCAAGAGGGGATGACTCTATTGGAGGGTTCATTTTGATTTTAAGAGGATTTCCACTATTAAGGGTGATTGAACTAATATTTCCATTATCCATAAGGTCAAAAACTGACTAAGAGGGTATTTTACCTAAAGCATGACTTTGAATTCCCCCAATAGAGTTATGGAGTTGGCCTAATTAGGTTTTAGGTCTTGTATGGATGCTGGGGTTGTCTGTTGGAATTGAAGATTGTTGGAAGTCATTTTTTCATCATATCTTCTAGGATGGGATCGAGTTTTGTAGGGGGTGTCTGGAAAGGCTTTTGTGGTGGTTGGGTATTTCTGGGTGGTGGTGGTGGATGACTACTCTACCTCAGTTGGTTCCATTGTTTTTGAGGTTGGTTTGGATACACCTTTCCCATAATATTGGTTTTCTTTCCACCCATGTTTGGATGGATAATAAGGTTCCTTCCTAAAGGGTTGGTTCTAGGGGCGGCCTGGAAAGATTACCTCACAACTCTCAGAAGTTTCTATTAGTTGGGGAATTGTTCAGAATAATGGTTGTCAGATGAATATATTCTATAATGGATGGGAGGAGGAGATTGGGATTTCCCTTGGGAAAGAGCATGTTATCTAAAAAGGGTACATACCTCTTCGAACTTCGTGTCCACCTTCTTCTCAAACTCGGTACTTTCCACCTCAGGGACACCTCAAATGTGTATATTGGATCTTGAACCAAATTCTTGATTGTTTTGATCAATGTTCTCAATTATGGTTCTTATATCAATTGGGGTCTTATCAACTAGCACAACACCTGTAGCAGCATCAATCATATTTCAATCAATAAGAATTAAACCTTCATAAAAATACTGAATTAAAATTTTATCACTTATTTGGTGGTGTGGGAAACTTGAAAAAAGCCTTTTTAATATTTCCCAGCATTCATGAAGTGTTTCCCCTTTTGATTGTCTTATCCAACAAATTTTTTTACTTATTGTTTCAATGTGAGAGGATGGAAAATATTTTTCTAGAAAATGGAATTTCATGTCCCCTGTCCTCTAATTGGTGAATTAACAAAGTAAAGACAGTCTTTTGCAGAATATTTTAATGGAAAAGGGAAAGACCTAATATTAACTTTTTCTTCGTCTACATTAGAATGTTTTAATTTGGAATTCATAGTATGAAATTATTTTAAATTATTATGTGAGTATTCTCTAGAAAGTCCCTGAAATCTTGTAAATAAGTGAATTAGATAGGATTTTAGTTCAAAATTGGGTGCCTCTCCTGGTAATTGAATTTATATGGGTTGGATATAAACATCTAATGAGGTGAGCTCATTTAGTGTTATATTTTTTTCATCCATGTTATACAAGTTATGTTCAGTTTTAATGTGGGTTCCGGAAAAACAAATAAGGACCAAAAAGAGTTTCAAGATGTGATGTGTCCTCCTTCAAGGGTTTTTCTGTGTGTCACGGTATCATTGACATGGGATGATCTCTAGTTCGGGTTCAAAAGGTAGTAAATCTAATAGAGTATAATGCATCATGAACAAAACCTAAAAAATAGTATGATTTTATAAATCAACTAAAAATTTATGTGGGGAATAAAGCAAATAAATAGTTACAAAATTAACAATGTTTTTATAAAAACGCACATTAAAAACAAAAGAGCTCCCCAGCAATGACACAAAATTTTGACCATGTTGTCATGATACATATGATTTATTATATTTTTAAATATGATTTATTGTATAGGGAATCCCCTAGGTCATCTCTCAAGGATATTTGGTGGTTTATAGTGCTACTTTTTAATAAAAAGAAACAAAAGAGTGGGTGGTTCTAAAAACAGCTTTAAGAAAATGATTTTATTTAAAGAGTTTAATATTTGATAAATAAAGGTGGTGTTTTATAATTATGAGAGAAATAGATCATTTAGTGTTCCCTACATATCTTCGATAGTTTATTGTTCTAAAAATTTATATGGTTTAATGTAATCCTTTGGTTAAGGGTTGTCAAGATCTTGACATCCCTCTTTCCTCTTAAAACGATGCTCAAAGAATCGCCCCTTGACACATCAATATTATCATCAAGGTTTGGTTATCAAAAATAGAAAAAGTTCTACCCCAAGTATAATTTAATATTATGTATGTTTGAGAGAAATGGGATTCATTTCATGTCCAATCGAAACAACCAATGATTCCCACTTGAAATCTCAACCCAATTGGTGTTGAAATAAAACGTGTTTCACTTAATTATGACAAAATAAATATATTCAGAGGATAATAACATCCAAATTAGACATAATTGAAATATTTATCTCATAAATTACACAAAACCATTAGAAAAAAAGGTTTCATAACTCCCTCCCAAGTATGTGTAGCTCCCTTGAAATGATCATCCACTGTTTAGCTCGCCGTCGAGAGGAGGATGAGGCTTTGGTGGAACTTTTCCTTCATCCTTGATCCCCCTTGTGATGATAGGGTCCTCCATAACATCTTTTATGAGTAAAATAATACTTTGTGTCTCCAAAATACCAAATATTTCCCTCCTTTACAAACATACAAATGGGGATCCCAAGGTTCCAATTTATACAAAATGTTAAAGGAGGTTTTGGGCACCCTGATTTTAAAAAACCAATTGGCCCATGGTTTTTGATGAACAAAAATTATTATATTACTTTTGAAAAATATAAAACTTTGTAGCCCCACCTCCAAAATTTCTTCACAAAATGTTTGGAACCATTTTTAAAATCACATATGGAGACATGGATGAAATATAGAACCCACTTTTTGACTTGGAGAATATTCGGTGGCTTCGACAGATTAGTCTAAATGGGAAAACATATGGCCGAATAAGGATTCATTTTCTCCATATGAAATGTATCCCATTTAATTTTGGACCATATAAAAAATATCATCCCATTTAGATTCATAGTTTAGTGTAAGTTTGTAGTTTATTCCACTAGTGTTCTTGGATCTTGCGCGGTTTGGCCCATTTTTATTGAACTTCGTCATGGGCCCTTCAAATCACCTCCACCTTCAATACAATTATAAAAAAAAGTAACATTTACACATTTAATATTGATAAAAACAAAATAATTGAATAAAAAATGAAGTGAAATTTGTTATTATTTTTATAATTTTCAATACAAAACAATTTTTTCACAGTGGTGTAAGGGTGAAAATGAAATAGTGAATCATATTGCGATCACTATTATAGGAAAATTTTATTGTTTTTAGAACACTAAAAGTGAATTACATATAATAATAAGAAAAATATTTTGAATGATATTTTTTATTCTCCAACATTTCACTATTTACTTTAAGGTTGTCTTTTTTATGATTTCATAGTTACCAGAGATCATTTTCTTGGTTTTAACCACCTAAAGAATGTTTTTAAAGGCCATCAAACTGTTAAAACTATTTATTCAGGTTTTCCAAGAATACTGCATGTTTGATTAATGTTTCACCTACTTTTACATGTCAAAAATATTACACATATTTTTTTTCTATGATCTCATGTCATTTCGAGTTCATTTTCAATGGTTTTGACCATTATATGCACATTTTAGTGTTCGTATAACACTAAAATAGTTTTTCTGATCATCCCGAGAAAACAAAATGTATTATTTATGAATTTTACAGTGAAAATTTTTAAAAATCACCCTATAGTTATTTTTTAATGATTTCATGTCAATTAGATGTCATTTTCTTGGTTTAAACTGCCTTAAACTAGTTTTTAAAGGTCGTCAAACCTTTAAAAATTGCTTATTTGGTCTGTGCGATCACACCTCACATCTAATAGACATTTTTTATACTCATACACATAAAAAATAATAAAAATATTATTCCCCTATGATTTAATGAAATTTTTATGTTTTTTACAATAATTTTTATCGTTGTACACATGTTTTATGGTTTATTAAACACAAAAAATGTGTTTTCAATCATCCTAAGATAATGACACATCATATTTATATGAAGTCTACTCTGACATTTTAAAAATCACTACATGGTCATTTTCATATGATTTCATGGAAATCAGAGGTTTTTTTCTTGGTTGTGATCCCCTAAAGAATGTTTTTAAAGGTCGTTAAACTACTAAAAACTTCTTATTCAGTCTACCCAAACACACCAAATTTACAATTGATGTTAACCCTACTAATAAATGTTTAAAAAATTATAAATGTGATATTTCTATGATTTTACATAATTCTAATGTCATTTTCTATAGTTTTTTTCATTTCATGCATGTTTTAGCATTTTTTAAAACACTAAAACATTTATTATGATCATCCTAAGAAAACAGGTTGTTCGATTGACATTTAAAATACCCCAAAATTTCAAAAAAAGAAATTCTACAATTGTTTTTGTATGATTTCATAGCATTTAGAGGTCTTTTCAGGGTTTTGACCCCCCCTGATTCATGTTTTTAAAGGCCACCAAACCATTAAAATTGCTTATTCAGTTTGTATGAACACATCAAACATTTAATTGATGTTTTTTCTTCTCATACATGGTAAAAAATATACATAAACTATTTTTCCTATGATTTCACATGATTCAGAGGTTTTTTTATATATTTTTTATTGTCGAACTCATGTTTCAGTTTTTTAAAACACTAAAGGCTTACAAATCATTTAGAATTATGCATTCAGTCCATTTAAACACACCATACCTCTTGTTTAAATTTCCTCCACTTAGACAAGTCAAAAATAATATAAAGACTATTTTCCTATGATTTAAATCAATTTGGATGTCATTTTCTGTGGTTTTGAACATTACACACACGTTTTAGTGTTTTTAAAACATTAAATGTTTGTTCTTAGTCATCCTAATAAAACAACACATCTAATAAAATGATTTTTTATCCAACATTTCAAAAATAACTCTACATGTGTTATTATTTTATTTTATAGCAATCACTACTAGAAAGGGGATATATCCCCACAAAACTACACCCACGGTTTAGAAAAACTATGGGTATTTGTGTTTTTTTCAAGTCTACAACCACAGTTTTATTAAAACTATGGGTATACAATGTTCTAATTTCCACCCTCCATCAGGATTCTCCACCTGAATTATCTTTTCTAATGATCTCCTCCTGCTTGAACCCTCACCTCCCCAACCTCCACCTCCCAGCCCTCTCCTGCCCTCCTCGACCTCCGCCTCCAGGCCATCCGACCTCCGCCTCCCAACCCTCTCCTCCCCTCTCCAACCTCCGCCTCCTGACTATCCGACCACCGCTTCCTGATCGTCTTCTTCCATCCATGAACTCTACCTCTCAACTCCACCTCCGCTCCTGACCTCAACCTCCCAGCCTCCACCTCAACATTCTAGCCTCCACCTCCCTACCCCCATCCCCTCTCAGGTCCCTCACCTTCGGCAATGTCCCCCTCCCCCTCTTGTCTCCATCTATTCTAGTGATGTCCCCACCCATTTAATTACAGCTTGGTTTGGATTTTATTCTCTTCCTTGATTTTTTATTCTTTATAAACTAATCAATTATTCTTATATCAACAGCCTCAACAAGTTGACACACAATGTATCTTTTGTATTATTTTTTTAATAAATAAGCATTAACCTTAGATGTAAATTCTACCTCCTCACATTGTTATTGCAACATAATTTTCATAGATTATTATTTGTTTGGTAGTATATTTTGGAAATGTTTTGTTCCACACATAGTTTTCTCACACCTTTTGCACTTTTTTATTTTAATTCCACCATTTAGTGACACATCCTCACTATTTATAGCCTCATCCTGTAAAGAAACCTATTTTATTTTAACTTTAGCATGATCTTTATTTTTCTACATTTATTTATCTTGGGATAGTTGGTTAGGAAAAATAATCAAGCATAATTTCTTTGATTTCTCTTCATTTTCTTAAGGTTTCTTATTTACCTTTTTATCTTCTTTAATTTTTCATAACATATCAAGAGTTTTCTTTCGAATAATTTTCCCTCTCACACCATAAGGAAGTTATCCTGAGAGTTTGGTCATGAATACATAATATTTATGAAATTATTATCAATATATACCACACACTTCCTCTAAATGTTCAAATATATATTTGCTGGTTAGATTTTGTGATATTTTGGTCACATGTATCTTTTATTGAGTTTTACCTTCTTAATTGATCACTAAAACTCACTTGTGGTTCTTTCCTTTCCACTATAAAGGATATATTATTCGATTAATAAAAATATTTGGGTCTATACCTTCCACAAAAATAATAAAACCCTTGAAATATATAACTTTCAGGTTAATTCAAGATCAATCTGACTCCATGTTATAGTTTTCATGATGTAGTGTAAGCCTACACCAAAAGTGAAATAATATATTGTATCTCCACACAATCGTGGCTCTAATATTACATCAAAAATAAGTGGTTACATTCTCATGCATAAAATTATCATGAATACTATATCCAAAATCCAATTACCCACATTTAATCTATACTATCCCCACATGTCCCAAAAACTATATATTCATATTATATATTCCAATATCACCAAGAATAGAGCACCCTTATTGTTTCGTGAAAATATAGGTGTCTCACCATGTCAAACCATGTAAATGAAAACTCATAATTATATCACCATTTTATAATTTAACTAGAGTTTATTCATAGTCTCACCACTATTCTAAATTTTTATCTGGAGTTTATCGGGCCATGAAAATTATCACTTTTCCATTGAAAAATATAAATTCTATCAAAACACTAACTCACAGATTGTATTCATCTCAATATCACTAGGTATATCCATATTCCTAAACCCAAAATCCTCCAATAGTTTTATTACCCATGGGTACCACACATTCTATCCACCATGAATACAATAGTTCTACCTGACATGTACCGATGTCACCTAGGTTAGAAATATGAATGAGACTTCCCTTCCCCAAACCATCCATAAGGATAAAAAGAAATAAAACATAAGTACTTGTATCAGAGTACCAAAGTCACCAACCACACCTATCAAGAATACATTATAAAATTTTTGTGAATTGATATCATAAACCGAAGTTTTTACTTATGAATCACACACCTAAATGTTCCAAAATAATGTACACCCATTTTGACGGGTTACCCTAAAAGTTCAGAATATACTAAATTCCAAACATGGAGTTATGCTAAATAAGGTAACCGGTCTCTCAAACCTACTCCACACATTATTATTAACATTGGTCATAACTATGGGTTGCGCTAATCCCCATCTCAAGGTAACAGGGCATTTATCATTCCAAATACTTACTTTTATGTTTCAACCACCTATTGAAATTAATTTTGACCTACCCACCCATGGGTCAAGCACAGACCAATAGTTTCACAAGTAATCACTACACATCTCCAAACAATCTCACTCAAACTGTGACATACATAAAAATTCACTATAGTTTTAGAGCCTCCTCTTCATAGGGATACCACATAACTCAGGCACTCTCAATATCCCCAACCACCCAAATATAGGGTTCACATCTACTTCCCACCATGTCACCAATATATATATATACATATACATACATACATATATATATATAATTTACAATTATTTTCATTACACATTAAAATTTTATATTAACCCAAAAATCCCACAATAAGGGCTTAGATAAATGAAATTTAAATTAAATATTATATATAAAAACACTCGTTATGTTGTACTTTGAATTTTATTTTATATAGTTCATAATAATAATAATGTTAAGGAAAATAATAATATACTTTAACCATTTACTTTTACCCAAAAATCCATAGCTATTCCATAGTTAAATAATATTTCTATTACATGTTATTTAGGAAAACATTATTTATGTAATAATTGGAATTTCGTTAGTTAGAACCTTTTGATAAGCTCTCCAAGTAGTCAAAGAACATTTATTTTTCATAATTTATGGGATTGGATGTGTAATACGAAATCATACACTTATATGAAATTAACATATAAATTTTCTCAAACACTTCAAATTACTAATTCAAGTTATAGTTCACGTAAACAATAAAATTCCATTATTCACAAGAATGCTACATGCTAGATAAGATTCCTAAACACACCCCCTCTTTTCTTACTTTTCCATGAGATGAATCCTATAAAAACTCCACCCCATAATAAATTTTACCACCTATGGTTAAACTAGATCGATTATATAATTTAATAGTATAAATAGAAATTTAGTCCTAGATAACATGGACTTTCCTCGTACATGGGTTGGCTAGTCCCAGGGAAAATCCCCATACCATGTCTTGACACATTCTTATTATATTTTGTACCTTTCTAAAATAGTATGACTAAAAATACCTCTAATAATATTTTACTAGGTCCTACCACCACAAACAATCAATCGGTGCTTTGACCATTGGTAGATATAATACAACAGGGATGCTTACCCATATGATGGAGGATGCTGACTAATAGTGATAGTCTCAATTAATATGGTGGCGAGACTATAACCACATATTCGATTAAAAAAAAGTATAAATAAACATACTAATATAAACATATATAAATAATAAATTTAATGACACAATGAAATGTTTCAATAATATCCAAAATAATCCACGAAATAAAAAAATAATTTTATGAAATACACTTTAGGTAATCATAATATAACCAAAATACCAGAAGATAAAACTATGAAAAATATGACAAATGGTCTTGAGTATCAACCTAGACCCAACAACCATGCTTAGTCCTAGAAAAAATGAAATATAAAACATCAGGTGATTTCCCAAATATAAATATACAATATAATAATTATAATAACTCATGTTCCCGAGGTTGCATGGTAGAGAGTGCATGGTTTTATTTTAACTCGGTAAGACTAAAAAAATGGTGTCCTTAAAATTAAAACTCAATTTTTTCTTCATTGATATTTGACTTAATAATAAATTATTTTTTATCGTATTAATATTTTACATATTTTTAATTTAAGTAAAAGTGTAATAAAAATACTACTGATGCTCGGTCTCTACAATAACACTCAACATCATTTTGTATCTACATTTTCTATCACTGACGAGTCTATAGTCATGGTACATGTCAAATTGTAAATGGTAAAAATGTAAAAAACCAAGGAAACCAAGGGAATAATATTCTTAGAGAACCCACATGGCTTAATAGAGCATTCTCTCTCAATAAAACTCAAAATAAAATACAAATGGTGAGTTTTTCCATTTTTCCAAATCCATTCTTCCAGTCTAAACTCAAGGAATCGTCCTTGACATTTAGAAGAATGGTAGTATTATAACCCATAGTTTACAATGGAGGTATTTCAACCAAATAGATTATGTCTAATCCAGTTAACTCACCATTCAAAAATAAATGAGGGTACTTTATATGAATCCAAAACATTAATCGATGACATTTGATACAAAAGACATTACCTAAATCCCAAGGGAGATTCCCCTGGATATTTCACTTCAATTTCCCCCATTTTCATTTCTTTTGAGAGCCCTAATAATGGTGTGTTTAAAATTTTGTGTTCTATATTAATCTAATAATGTGTATTTGATTTTTCTATTTATTTTAAATTCATTCATTTTACCAGAATGACCTTTTCCTTTTTAAGAGTCTTGTTTTGACTTGTTCCACTTCGTATGAAGTAGGTGTTTCTATGTAATTATTTTATTAAAAAAATTCATGATGTGATTTAGTTTATTAAATTAATTTTATATAAAATTTATAACAATATTTTATACCCACGATTGTTTTATATAAATTATATAAATTATTTTCACTCTTAGAGATAAATGGGTTTCTTAAAATTTATTTTCCTTCTTTGAATTAAATTTTTTCCCCTGAAAAATGTTAAACTAAATAAATATGGGGTATGTTTAAAATATTTTTTATGATTGGTGAATTTTTTTATCCCTCCCATGGTTTTTAAATGAAATAACCCATGTTTCAGTGTGTGTTTTAATGTTAAAAGTTGATTTTTTAATCTTACACCTAAGGGAGGAAAAACTTTTTCATCTCTCCCTTAGTTCAACTATAATGAAACATACCACTCTATAATGGACATGGAACCTTCCTTATTCCATTATAGATTAACATTTTGACCATTCCTTTATAGGATAGAGGTAATAATTTTATCTTTGATACCAAAAGGGTTGAAATTGGTGATAAAAAATAAGGGACTTGCAATAAAAATGTGAATTAGATTTAACTATTAAATTTTTGTATTCTAATAGTTTTATTTTCTATAGTACATCTCCCTTTTTTAATTATGGATTACATTTTTTATTAGAATATAACTTTTTTCCTTATTATAGAATTTATAGAAGATGGATGTATCGTACAAATTGGATTTCAACCATGTTTAAAAATAATTTGGGGAATTTTTTAGATTTTTAATTTAATAATGCTTCATATGTAGGTTTTATACACCGTCCATGCTATAAATGTGTTGAAATACCATGGTCAATCCAGTAAGAAGTTATCTACCATATAATGGAACTAGGATGTCAAACAAACTATTATGTTTCGTATCAACATGGATAGATGATTCCATTTTCTATTATTCATGACCAAAATAAAAGAAGTGTTATGGAGAATTTGATATTTGATCAGTTTCCATTTGTGCATCATCATGAGAGAGATAGTATTCTAGTTCAAGAAGGTAATGATATCAATACACACGAGGAATATAATGAAGATGATGATGAGATAGTGAAAAATTTATTAGATGATGCTAGAAATCCAGTATATCATGAATGTAATTAAATGATCAAGTTGGAATTTTTAATGTGGTTATATCATGGGAAAACCATGTATGAAATTTATAATACCTCCATTGATTATATTCTTACATTTTTGAAGGACTTTATTCCTGATGGTGCAGATATTCTCTGGAATCATTACAAGGCATGGAAGTTAATTAAGAATCTTGGATTTGATACTAATAAAGTACATGATTGTCTGAAAGAATTCAGTTTATTTTGGGAGGAAACAACTAACTATAATGACTGTAAAGAATGTGGTACATCCTAATGGAAGACAAATGTAGATGGAACACAATCTCATTTGGCATAGAAATTCATGTGGCACTTTCTATTGATTCCCAAACTTCAAAATTTATTCATGTCTGCAAAAATCTCATCCAATATGTGATGGCATGATACTGAGAGAATTAAAGGTAACGATGAGTTGGTTCATCCTACAACTATATTATCATGGAGAAAATTTGATTCAAAACTTCCTAATTTTGCAGTCGAGGTGCGTAATGTCAGGTTGGGTATATCCTGTGATGGTTTTAATCTATTTAGTTAGATTCTTACTGCTCACAACACATGGCTAGTTTTTATTCTTGTTTATAATCATCCTATGTGGATGTGGATGAAAAAACACTTCACTTTCTTTATTATACTGATAGCTGGGCTTTATGATCCCAGTAATGATATAGATATCTACTTGCAGCCTTTAATAAGAGGGTTGAAACAATTTTGGTATTTGGGTGTGCATACATTTGGTGCTTTGTCAAAGAATATGTTTCATATGTGTGCAGCCTTTCTATAGACCATAAATGATTTCCCTACTTATGCAATAATGTATGGGTGGAGCACAAAGGAAAAACTATCATGTCTATTTTTTATGAAGAATACACGATCAAGAAGGCTTAAATATCGTCGTAGTGTGAGTTTCATGGGGCATCGATGATTCTTGCCAATGGATAATCAATACAAGACGAATTAGAGGAGGTTTGAAAATACATTTGACATTGAAAAACCACATCAATGTATGTTAGGAAGTGATATGCTTAATGAATTGAAAGATTTCAGATTTTCATTAGAAAAAACTAAGTTGAAATATAAAAATAGGAAGAATGTTGACATTGAATCCAATTACAATTGGAAAAAGAGAAGTAATTTTTTGAGTTTCCATATTGGCCTAACAATTTGTTACGTCGTTTTTCAGATGTAATGCATATTGGAAAAAATATATGTGAAATGTTTCTTATAATTCTTCTGAATATCAAGGGGAAGACCAAAGATAAATTTTGATCTCGTCAGGACTTTTTGGATTGGAGTATTAGACTAGAACTACATCCAGTGTGTATCAGTGAAAACAAATGGAAAGTTCATTGTGATTCTAATGTGATGACACCATAAAATAAAGATCAATTTCTGGTAGTATTGGATAATATCATGGTTCTTTATGGTTATTCCAGAAACATATCTAAACGAGTCAATAGAATAGATGTAAAACAAATATCCCTAAAAACTCAGGATTATCACATCCTTCTTCATGAATTGATTTCAATAACAATTCGACATTTTCTATCCAATAATGTAAAGGTGACAGTGATTCTCTTATGCCATTTTTTTAGTGACCATTGTTCTAAAAGGTTATCTAATTCATTCTTGATAAAAATGTAGTAGGACACAACATTAATTTTATGTGATATGGAAAAACATTACACTATCCCTTTTCACTTTCATGTAACGTTTAAAAGTTCATATTCTAATTGAAACACTTATGGAGGGACCTATTTCTTTTTTGTGGATGTATCCTACTAAAAGAAATATGTGCACAATGAAATCATATGTCTGAAAAAAAAATTATCCTAAAGGTTCGATTGTGAGGGGTTATCTAGCTCAAGAATGTATAGATTTATGTTCAATGTATTTGTTGGACGTGACCATAATAAATAAACAGACAATGAGAAATGAAGATGACCAATATGAGGATATTGAGCCCTCATTTCCATTTATTCCCAAATAGGATGAATTTTTGTGTCTTATACATTGGCTAGATAAATCCTTGAAGAGCAAGAGATCGGACATCACACAGTCTTGTTTAACTATGGTCTATTCGATGACTATATTAAGTAAGTAATTTGGATATTTATATGTTATCTAAAATTATAAAATTTTATATATACCTAACACTTTTATTATCATTTTATGTAGTTAAAATAAAAAAATTATAAGTAGAGTTCATCGATCCTTTCCTTTAAGAAGGAGAGAGACTTTGCATAGCCTAGAGTTTCCTACTTGGTTGAAATCAAAGGTATTTTCATTACTTGAATTATCTTAAAATATAGATATCCATTTAATTGTATTATTCATGTATAACTCAAGTGTTGAGTTTACCTGTTGACTCTTTTTCTCAAGAATTAACACACACTCAAAGTTCCATTTTTATTTAAAAGAGAAAGAGAAACAAGGGCAGCAAGAGAAACCAGAACAACAAGAAACACATCTGGCCTATGGAGGCCTGAAATGGTGCAATCCGAGGGAATCCCCTCTAATAAAATACATTCCCTATTAATTGAAGAAAGATATATTTACAGTACTGGTGACTTCAAGGCCTAGTTCATCTTTGGATGCAAGATGGTCCAATACCTTATTTCCTTCTCAATATATGTGGTTGACCTTTGTGCCATAGTTGAGAAGATATTTTCATTGTCTGATTATGTAAGAAATCAACCATGGTATTTGACTTTTACCATGTAAGGAGCTATGGATAATCTTCAAGTCTGTCTCCACATGGGATATATTGATATTTTTCTGGATGCTCAATTTGATCCTGGTCAACATTGCATTTTCCTCTGCCTGGATGCTTGTTCCATTGCCATAGTGGGCCTTAAAATCCATGATGACACTCCCTCTCTAGTCTCAAACAATTCCACCATCATGAGCAATACCTTCTTTACTGGAAGTTTCTCAAGAATTAATAAATTTGGATTTTGGTCCTAATTATTTTGTTTGTGAATGAAAATGTTTAATAATCAGTGGGTATAAATTTGTTACAACTAATCGAGTGGTGAAAATGAGAACACAACATGATGGCATTATGTTAATTTCCACAACAGGTTGTTATTTCAGTGTATCAAATAGTTGGCCTCATTATGTAGATGTGTTTCATTGTGGACTTATTAAGAAAATATTGTTATTGGATTACTACTCTCAAGGTAGATTCACTATGATGAAATGTAAATTGTAAGATTCAATGGGACAACGTGGTGCCTTTATTGATGTCTATGGATTCAGATTTATTTACATGAGTTGATTCCTACGTACCGATAAAACATACAATTTGGAATCAATGGATAGACAAGTGTTTTATGTTAAAGATCATCTCAGACCTGATTATGGTGTCAATAATGACATAATCCCAAGATATATTTTTCATGATTATGGGGATGAAATTGCCACCATTTATTCCCCCATTGGTGTTGCCCAAAATATTTCATTCTATAAATCAAATTGTCCCATTTTGAGAGTTTATGTTGAACATAAAGTAGTGGTTAGTAATATATAAAAGAAACCATAAATTTTCACTATTCATTAAGTTTGCATTGGCATGTGTTTCCTAGGTTAGTATTACTATAATTACTTTAATTATGCTTCAGTTTGGAATGATATGTTTGAGTTTTTTGTATTTTCTGGTGTTGTTTCATTATATTGGATTTATTTAAATATAGAAAACTTGGTTTAAAAATTATTTTATATAAATTTATAACTTGGTATTGTAATTTTAAAAATTGGGTTAGTCATTTCCTTGTAAACATTTCTACAATTAGTAGTTAAAAGAAGTAAAATTGATTCCTCTCATGAATTTATGGTAGATGTAAGTTGTTGGCATGATTTGTAAAAAATATTTCTCAAAAATTTAAATTTTATTATTATATAGAGTATTCCAAATACAACAGAAGGTCAAAATAAGAGACTATTTGGTCCTGATCGATCGGGCTGTGAGTGTTCATTTCCTCTTTCACTTCCATTAGTAATTATAATAATTTTAATGTTTTTCTTCTGCATTAAAAATAATTTCATGTTAATATTATTTATCAATTTTTTTGGGACATTCAGTTCCACCAGATTTAACTCATAATCCTATCATCTTGGGTATGAGTGGGGATGCTCATAGACCTAGATAGAGCACCCATCATACCCACTCCTACACTGACCCACCATCAGACTCCCCTTCCACCACACCTTTCAATACTCCACTTGAGTCTCTAGGGATGTTCTTATCCATGCCTCCATCATCATATCAACTACCCTCTTATTCACATGCCATGTATTTTAAACCTTCTATGATGATCCCACTGATGCCTCCATCATATAATTTTGCCTCTTATTCCCATACGCTAACTATACTTCCTCCACATATGTTTTCACCTTCACCATAACCATATCTAATGATGTATCCCCCATCATACTACTCATATTCTGCCATATCTACACTGCCTCCAATTCCTAACATCTAGATAGAATATGACGAGTCTGTTCCATCAGATTTCACTTTAGTGCATGAAGGACACCCAGAGCATACACCATAATAGGCACATCCTTCAAGGGCTGCTAAGCAGAACAGCCCACAGATCCACCATGGTCAATTGAGAAGCCTGCAATAGTTTTTTTATTATAACTATTTAAAATTATATAACTATATTTTTGTCATGTTTTATTGTGAATTAATTATTCTACCCATCTCTTTTTCTTATTCAGTGGGATATTATAATATAAGACATGGTCACACTTAGATGAAGGAAGTTTGGAATCACCAGACACAGCTAATGATGGATTACAATCAACAAAATCACATGGTCGATCCAAACGTAAAGTAGTGTAGAAGTTTCATGGACACTTTGGCCAAGTATCATGATATCATTTAGGTAGAACTGGTGTCATAGATACATATCAATAAAGAGATCAAAGAAAAATCATGGGAGAAAATATGGGTAAGAAAATTTTAGAAATTCATGTCTATATTATAGTTGTATTTAAATGAAATAACATGTTCATTGCAGATTCAGTTTAACTTTCCCAATGCAGAAGCTCCTAAGACTATAATGTTGATGAATGTTGGGGTGCTCTGGCACTCATAAAGTCATGAGTTGTATGTTGGTTGGAAGATCAGGGTTGGTAATGACTTAGAGGTGTACCCAAATTCGCTGGATGTCCAAAAAGTCAATAAAAATTGACTGCACATTAGAAAACTGTTGAGTTTAAGGTATTCTCAATCTTTAATGGTTTTAATATGAAATTAAATTTTTATTACTTGTATTATAATTTTTTAAGGAAGTGTCAGATAAAAACACAAAGAATAAAGATTCAATGACATATCTACACACATTGGGGTGAACTATAATGCCCAAGCATGAGAAGCGCCAGGTACTTTAACTAGGTAATGTGATGTTATACAAGATGTTCTACTGAAAATATTATTGAATAGACATTGGACAGATTTCTTCACTCCTCATATATGGTTTTAATCTATATTTTACCATTTCAAATTTTCTACAAGCTATATTGGGCATCGAAGGTCTTGTACCTCGTGCAAAATTATTTTGCTCTAGTATAATGAAAAAATGATGGAAGTGTAGTAAATACATGGACATGAGATAAAATTGTAAGGTTTTTTATTTATTTTTTAAATATATATATATATATATATAATCCATAATTTAATATTTTTATAATTTAAAAATTCTACCTTGGAGTCCCTCTATGGTAATGAATATGAAAACTTTGGTTCACATGATCATTTAAGTCAGGTATTCGGTGAGGAGCACCCATTGTGAGTACGATTTCAACCACAGAAAAACATCATCAAGTTTAGGTATTGGTCATCATCGGGCTCATCTCAAGACTCTCAGAACATAGAGCTAGAAATCCCTCATACTAAAGCAGTTGAGGAAAATAAAATAGCTTTAGAGTAGAATGAAAGAAGTAAGATGATGACTGAGCACTTCATGACAGGTATGGCAGTTTTGAGTCAGTCGCTTCCATTAGAAGTTGTTTCTAATTTTGAATCATATATGGCATCAATGATCTATTTAAATGATACATCGGTTGATGCCAATGAGATTCTTAATGGTGATGAAAGTGGTGGTGATAGAGGTATTGGTGGTGAGGAATTTTCTGAATTTGTTGTTGGTAATGAGGATTCTGACAATGTTTTTGATGATGATGATGATGATGATGGGCATTGGGGTGGGGATGTTGGTGATGGGGAGGATATTAATCCCTCCATTTTGACTTAGTAGTCATAATTATGTGTGTACTTTAAGAACTTGAATTGAAATCTTGTATGGATGATAATGATTAATTTATATTTAGTTTATGTAAATAGTAAATTTTATGGATTTTTTTAATATTGTTCAATATATTATTTTTTCACTTATTTGAGTGCTTTATTCACAAAAATATGGCCAGGTCATGTTATAAGGGGGGAAACATGTTCAGAGGGGGGCTGCATGTTGGGAGGGAGTTGGTGAATGTATAGAGGGGGGAACCGGTTGGGTGGGGGTGAATTTTGGGAGGGAGGCATGGGGGATGCAGGTTGGGAGTGAGGGGAAATAGGTTGGGAGGGGGTTTTATGTTGGGAGTGAGGGAGTGGTGCAGTTTGGGAGGGGGAGGAGGTGGGGGTGAAGGTTGGGAGGGGGAGAAGATGGGGATTTGGAGGTTGGGAGGTGGTGCAGGTTGGGAGGGAGGGGTGAAGGTTGGGGGAGGGGTGTGCAGGTTGGGAGGGAGAGAGAAACTGGTTGTGAGGGGGGTTTCATATTGTGAGTGAGGGGGTGTAGGTTGGGAGGGAAAGGGAGTGTTGTAGGTTAGACCAATGGATAACTAGTGAGGGAAACATGTGTCCTATATATATAAAATATGAAATACAAAATTTATTTTGATAGGGAAATAAATGTGAACTAATATTAATTTTTTTATGTTTCAAGTTTTGAATATTTATAGAGGATCTCTTGAATCGAACAATCAATGGAGATTTAGATGAGTGATGGGTTCCAAATTTTATGTTCACATACATTAATCATTAAGGTTTTATTCTTTCCTTTTTTTTAAATTTTTTATGCTTTAATTATTGTATTATCATGTTCATGGGATTTTGATGATGAATTCCATAATGAATTATTTATTTTTTCAAGGATCCAAATAGTAATCTCACTCTTCTTGTTATCATTTTTTTTGTAATGAGGTATCAAATTATCTGTAATCATATATTAATCCATATACAAGTAAAATAATTTCTATTTATTTCTATTTTACATTTTCTATTAGGTTTATTACTAATCCTATTGATATTTTGTCTCATAACAATGATTATAGTGTTAATTTCATGTTCAAGAAATTAGAAGGAGGAAGTGTAGATTGGTATGTAATTTTGGACTTTCATGATCTAATTAATTGTTGTTCTTAAAGCTCTTAAGGTCAGTTAATCTCTATTTTTATCATAATTTGGAAGGTTCTGGCATTAGTAATGATAATTTAATTCCATTTATATTTTGGTAAGACAATTTTCATTTGTAATATAGGATTAGTTTTGGTTTTTATCACACTTTCTTGTTGTTTTCATTAGTTATGAAAGTTCAGTATTGGATGTTATCATAGTTTATTCTTGTTAGCATTTATAGTGAAGGTTCATATTTAGTTTCTCTCATGTTCTTACAACTATTACGACTCAATGAAGACAATTTTGCAATCTCAAACATTCATGATTAGATTAATTGATTTTATTGTTGTTCATAATACAGGTTCATATCTGATTTGTTATCATACTTTGGTTAGTGCAAGGTTTTCCTATTTATATTTAAGGAATATTATGTTATAGAATTTGGGAGGGGGTCATTTCATCCAACCCTTCATGGTGAGAATTTCTTTTGGGCTGCTAGGTAGCGTGTTTCCCCTTTATGGTTTCCATATATGCAGTTAAGAACTATACAATGTTGAGGTTCTCTTAAGATACCTCTACCTGGTCCATCTCCTTTGAATATCTATTGATAAATACTTGACATGATTGTTCTTATTTAATATCATACTAATTTTTAATCTGTAAAAGGTCTGTATAATTACTCCAACTAGAAGAAGGTTATCATCTTAATGGTGTAAAGTAATGATCATGCTCAATTTCATTGTTAAAATGAGATACCTAGGACTCCACTGGCTAGAAACTTGGCCTCAATAGCTAGTCATAGGCTGGTGAGTTTAGAACCCATAAAGGGGTTCTGTTTTGGACAATCGTTTACTAGTGGACCTCGCCAGCTAGATGGTATCCCCCTATAGCTTTCAAAATTTTACAGGACCTATACTTGATCATTTCTCCTTCCACCACATGTCCAACCATATTTTTCTCCTCCCCATGGAACTTCTCTTACAGTGAATTTCCCTATAGGTTTAATGAACTTCACTGAACCATCCACCCGAGCACTTGAACTTATATCCAGGCTATGTTCCATGTAAAAAATATTTTCCTTAAGAGGTTCAAACATCGAGAACACTTATCCAATGAACATTTGTCAAAAAAAAATATAAACTCAAAAATTAAAATTCCATCCAAAATTCATAACCCATATGGATATAAGGTGTTATAATATACCAAATATAACACTTTTAATCCAAGATAATTCTTAGTGTAATTTTAACCATTAACATGAACTACCCCAGATCACCAACTCAAATAAAACTCATCAAGTTCTACTCTAAAATTAAAAATTTTATTCAACTAAATAATTTAAATAATGAGATTCAAAATTCATCAAAAGTTGATCCACTACTCATCAATATCACTAAAACATCAAAATATTGCTCAACTGTCCCTATATGTCGCAAGACACTATAGTTTCATCAAATAATTTATTATTTGGATCATGGTTCTCTACACAATACTTTTCAACTCATTATGGATAACATCAATCCATGATATTCCCAATCATTATAATAACCCATTAAAAATGAATTCTTAATGGTCTAACAACCTGCTCGATTTGGATTCCATCTCCCCAAACCCTGTCTCACCTAAAAAATGAGATGATCCTCTTATGGTCAACAATTATAAAAAACACTAAATTCACAGTGTCTTCACATTATCAAAGAAGAGGGGTTCATTTGGATTGACCATCTAGGTCATGCGTTAATTAGTTTATGTAAACATAAAAATGAAAACCTAGAACTAACCAAAGGATATGATCCATAATTTAATGTTAGTTATGTTTTCTTAAGAAAATGTTCATTTGTAATGTATGTTCAGTTTTGGTTTTTATCAAACTTTCTCATAGTTTTTATTAGTAATGAAAGTTCAGTATTTTATGTGTATGGTGTGTTTTTTTATTCTTCAAGGTCTAATACATGGGGATAATTGAAACATTCATTAATTCAATGTGCATTTTTTATTAACATGAAATATGAATATATGTGTTATGAATACCATTTCTAATATCAAATTTTCATTCTGTTTCTAATATGACATATGTATTGTGTTTATTATAAGTATATTCAATATGTGTTCTCTTCCTAATAAAAAATATTCATTTTTTATTATCAATATATGGAATGTTCATTCTTTTTTTTAGGAATGTATAAAATGTGTAATATGTATTTTTTATTCTGAATATATGCAATATGTAATACAAATTCTGAATATATGCAATATGGAACATGTGTCCTGTATATATGCAATAGAAAATACACATTTTATTTTGATAGGGAAATAAATGTGAACTAATATTAATTTTTTCAGGTTTCAAATTTTTAATAATTATAGAGGATTTCTTGAACTGAACAATCAATGATGATTTAGATGAGTGATGAGTTCCAAATTTTATGTTATCATACCTTCATCATCAAGGCTTTATTCTTCCATTTTTATTGTATTTTTCTTTACTATAATTTTTGTATTATCATGTTACTGGGATGTTGATGATTAATTCCATAATGAATTGATTATTTTTTCATGTATAAAAATAGTATTCTCACACTTCTTGTAATCATTTTTTTTCAATGTGGTATCAAATTGTCTATAATCAAATAGTAATCTATATACAAGTAAAATAAATTCTATTTATTTATTTTTTAAATTTTATATTAGGTATTTTACTAATCATATTGGTATTATGTCTCATAATAATTATTATAGTTTTAATTTCAAGTTCTATAAATTAGAAGGAGGCAGTGTATATTAGTATATAATTCTGGACTTTCATGCTCAGATAAATTTTTGTTCTTGTAGATTGTAACTTCATTTAATCTCTATTTTGTTATCATAATTTGGAAAATTATAGAATTATTAATGAGAATTTAATGCTAGATATGTTTTTATAAGATAATTTTCATTTGTAATGTATCTTCAGTTTTGGTTTTTATCACAGTTACTTGTAGTATTCATTGATTATGAAAATTCAGTATTGTATTTTATCATAATTTATTCTTGTTAGAATTTGAATTGAAGTTCTATATTTAGTTGTTTTTATTTTCTTGCTGTTAGTATGAGGGAATGAAGATGGTTATTAAATCTCAGAATCCATGATCGGATTAATTGATTTTCTTGTAGTTTGTAATACAGATTATTCTCTATTTTTTATCCTACTTTGTTAAGTGATAGGTTTTCCTATTATTATATGGTAGAATATTACTTGGATAATTACCTGGATGATACCTTAATATAACGGTGTATATTAATAGACCGTCAAATAAATATTTTGGTTAAATAATGTGTCAATAAGTAACCTATATGAATTTTTCCTTAATAATATTTAAAGTGTCATTAACATCTTTTATTGTGTTTTCCCATAAAAGGGTATGGAAGAATATTGCTTGGAAAGTTCATTTGATGATACCTTGATAAAAATAAATATAAAAATTGACTATTAAATAACGGTTTCAGTTAAATTAATAGTTAATAAGAAGCAAATAAAATTTTTTCCACCATATCTTATTAATGACACCTTAACTAAGAAAACCTTTTGAACCTAGAGCCTTATAAACATGGGAAAAAGGGAAAAATATATTTTTGTAATATTTTAGAAATTGATTATGTATGACATTGAGTAGTGGAAATGATTTCAATAGTTATTTCTTTTATGAGACCCTACGGTATGGATATGTATAGTAGTGGGGTGTTGTAAATGTATTATTTTATTTATGTTTTTCTAGTTACCCAGTTATATTTTTGAAATATTTTTGGATTTTCATTATAGTGATATGCTGCCTCAATGACTATGGTCCCACACCAATATGGTAAGGGTGATAATTCCCATCTAGTGCATGGGCTTGAGCCTCCTATATTTTAGGGTCTACCTATGGATGATCGGATTGGGGAGAGTGTTATTAATGTAGTCCAGACAATGTACATGGGATATCTTAATGTTTAACCTTAAATTTATATAATTAGTAATGAAATTTTAGTATTAGATATGTATGGGGTGTTATTTTATTCCTCCTAGTCTGATGATAGATTTTGGTTTGTAACTGGTTTGTATTCTGTTTGGATTTGTATTGTTTTTATAGGTGAAAGATGGAAGGAAGCAGGAAGGCAAGCAGCAACTGAAAGAAGGAAGTAGGAAGAAGTTGGAAGGTGGGAAACTACTGTTGCATTGGGGAGAAGCATCTATACCCATAGTTCATTGAACTGTATGTATGTTATTATTTATCTGAAAATTCATTACTACAGTTTTGTAAACCATATCAATTGATATATACCTATGGTTTACTTAAATCGTGGGTATTATGATAGTCTGAGAATAATTTATACCCACTGTTCATTGAACCTTGGGTATATTAGATTTATCTGAAAATATATTCCCATAGTTTTTAGAACCATTGGAATAGATATATACCCACAGTTTACTTAAACCATGGGTATTATGAAATTTCCATTGGATATACCCATGGTTTTATCAAAATTGTGGGTATAGGGAAATACTGAAACCTCGTTAGACCACAATTTCATGGGCAATATCCATGGTTTAAAATAGTGGGTATAGGTGATATTTCTAATTGTGAATTGGAATTCATTTCTTTGATTTTGGCCACAAGATCATGTTTTTAAAGGTCGTCCATCTGTTAAAAAATACTTATTCAATGGTTTCAAGCACACCACATGTCTGAATGATGTACCATCTACTCATACACATAAATGATAATAAAAATATTATTCCCTATGATTTCACATCATTTAGATATTTTTTGCTATGTTTTTTACCATTTCACATTGGTTTTAGTGTTTTTAAAACCCTAAAATTTTGTTCCCAGTAATCCTAAGAAAACAACATATATCATTGATTTTTCATCTTCTACAACCATTAAAAAATAACTATTTGGTTTTTCTTTATGATTTTATAGCAATAATATATCATTTTAATGGTTTTGACCCCATGATGAACATTTTTAAAGGTAACCAAACTATTAAAAACTACTCATTCAGTCATTTTATGCACACCACATATTTGATTGATGTGTTGTCTACCCATAATTTTCATAAATTATATAAATATTAATTTTCTATATATTTCATTCAAATTTGTTTCTACGGTTTTGACCGTTACACATATATTTTAGTGTTTTGAAAACACTAAATGTGTGTTTTTGGTTATCCCGAGCAAACGACGCATCTCATTGATCCATCATATTATCTAACCATTCTCCAATCAATTTTTGGTTGTTGGTGTTTGATTTCATGATATACGAAGGTATTTTCATTGTATTTACCATCTCACACAAATTTTTTAAATAATTCCAACCCATTAAAAACTACTTATTCGGACCATCCAATCACATCGCTCATCTGATATACATTTTGTCTACTTATACACACCAAAAATAATACGAATACGATTTTAATATGATTTCATGTTATTTAGAGGTCATTTTATATGGTTTTGATCATTACACATGGGTTATAGTAATTTTAAAACATCAAAGGTGTGTTTCTGGTCATCCAAACCAAAAGAAACATCTCAATGACCAGTGTCTTATCTAAAATTTCAAAACTCACTTAATAGATAATATTATAGAACAAGATATTTTAATATAAAAAATTAATATTTAATAATATTATAGATAAATTATAATTCATGTTGTATGATTTGAAAAAGGTATTTTAATATAAAAAAATATTATTAAATATTTATTAAATAAATGTTTCATAAACATTTAATTCATTAATTATAAATTTTTTATAATTATTTAATAAATTTATAAAAAAATATTAATTAAATAAATATCATATAATACCTTCTTCCGTAATTTATAAATGGTTTATAAATTTTTTAATTCAATTCATAATTGAAATTTAAAAAATACAAAATATTCTACCGTATCTATATTAGTTATATCATAATAGGTAAATGATAAATCACAGCATGAAAAACCCTATGTACTCTATCTATTGTATCAAGAAATAGATAATCAAGCTTCTGATATATGGAGTGGTCTATGTTGGATTAACTTAGCCTGCGTTAGGAATCACAACTTACGACATGCTTATGTGAAACATTAACCAGACCCATGATAACTTAAGTAGGATTATCCCAACAATATAGCCATATATATCACATTATATGATATAATTACATAATATAAACACAAAAACTATCTATCATAATTTAAAATAAGATGTTATGTAATAGAGACCCTTTGAAATTTGGGAATTGGGTTTTATGATATTATTTATGTCACAATAATGATATAGTGTTATGTTTTCTTCTACATGAATGATTCAACTTGGTGTTGTTGTATCTTAAAACTTATAATATCATACACTATGATATAATGAAAAATCAAAGGATTTTACTATGTCACCGCGTGGAATATCTTATATCATATGACACAAATAGATCATATCCTTAGATATTGTATATATTATATCTAGTCCCAGAAAAAAATTTCAATAGTATATGATGATATGAAATACAACATCAACTTTCTTCATTTTCAAACATGATTTTGTAAATCAAAATGAACGGCATTATGTTCATACCACTTTTAGATTTTTGAGGATCGGGCAATATTTGTTCAATGCAGTGGAAAAATTAGGAACCTCAAATTCCAACATCAACTGTGTATGAAAATTAAACCATGAAACTCTAAGATGAAGAAAAATACATACCTAACACTATGGATGATTTATTTTTCATCATAAACCACACCCTTGATAAATATCAGTGAATTTCATCCACAATACTCCATCCTCCGTGGTGTATCTATGAGTAGGACTGATATTTTGATTCTCATGTGATCCTCCTCAATTCCTTCGGTATTCTATTATCCCACATGGTTAAGAGAGAAAGAGTAAGAAATATTTTGAAGAATAGAGATAAAGCTTAGGCAAGCTAAAACTACCACCATCTTAATGGTTTAACCACCTTATATACCCCTCTATGACACTCCCTAAATTTGGATTCATTTACTAATATGTTAAAAAATTAATGAGAAATTTATATAGTTGAAAAATCTTTGTAACCACTTGGAAAATTCAATTTCCCAACATTTCATCATATAAAATGTCACAATTGATGGTAGCTAGTGTAGAATATTTCAATGTTATTGTTTAATATTCCATTATCCATGTTAATTGTATGATATGATTATCCAATATCATGACCTTTATGATATTGTTATTTCATACACTACAACATATATTAAAGGTGAAAAGTATAAAAAAATATTATACCAATAGTTTGGAATCACTATTATAGTCCCTCAAACCATTAGTATAGCATATAACAGTAGTTTTAGGAGACATTGGTATAAGTCCTAGAAATTACCAATACTAAATGATAGGTCAAACCGTTTGTATATGTATTTTATTGAAAAAACTTCTAACACCAAGTATTATCCCCAAAACCTCAATGTAATTTTCTAAAGTCTATACCACTACGCTATAATAACTTGTGTGATCATATATACACAAACATATATATATGTATGTATGTATGTATGTATGTATTTATGTATAAAAATAATTTTTAATTTTGAAGTATTCATTATTAGTATCACCATTTCACACAAAACATTATGGTAATCGTTTTGTCAAATTGATGGTATAAATGGAGATATTCCAAAACTATACAAAATTTTTGACCAAACCATTGGTATAAGTTAAAAAAAACTATACTTATACCAATTTGTTTTCAAACTTTTTGTATATTTATATTGGTATAGTTCATATTTTTAGTAGTGGAATTGGTGTAATGTCTTTATATCACACCAGGCAATATCCACAACTAAGGAATACAATATACCTTGGTTATTCTTATGTCGTACACTACAACATATGTATATCATAAATACATACCATGAATTAATGGAACTTGGTAATATCACCATCAGGTTTTACAGGTTGTTTCATATGATGTGACATAAAGAAAAACTGTTCTAAGTCTATAAAACTTTAGTTAAAGTGTGGTATTGATTGAAATATGTACTAATGAAAAAACCACGACATGATGGTATTAACCACATCATGGATTTTACTGGTATGAATCATGATGAAGTGAGTGTCACTACGTCATGGTGTGGTGCATAGTGATGCATGATTTATTTTATAATGCATGAAAATCATTTTTTCTCCCATTTTATGTTATCATTATTGGTTTGAGTATCATATAATGGTAATTTGAGGAGTTTTAATGACTAAATACATCATTTAAACATTAAACAATGAATCACAATGATGAACTATTATGAAATGTTTCATTAATATACTTGGATGCTTGGAATCCAAGGAGGCTCCTTTAATGAATATATATATAGAGATTCATAGTATATGATTTTGGCATGGATCAAAATATGATGATACTCTTTAAGACGAAGGTCCCCCCTCCCTCCCTCCCTCCCTATATCTCCCCCCTCTCAACCACTAAGGTTCTAGAAAACCATGAGGAAGAGAGGATCCTTCACAAGTGTTGGGAGATTCACACAACTCTTGAATACCCTTGAAATGAGTTTGTTTACTTCTTCTTGTAAATCTTTATCACGATCATTTGAATAATATGGAATAGCCAGGTCTTAAAATAAATGATGTTTCATTATTCATATATTTTATTAAGTTCTAATGAAAAGATATATTTAATGAAATGGTTGTTTTTAGTTGACGTTTTTTTTCTGTTAGGATGATTTTTATCTCTTATAAAACCCAACAACACAGTCATGACTATTTTTCATATCTAACAAGCAGGTTTGGTGTCAGTGAAGACCTTTTTGATGGGGCTTGATGTGTTTGGATCTTGTTTAATTTATGAACATTTAGGTGTTTTATAGATGTTAGTGGTTTTGGATATATTAAAATAATTTAAACAATAAATTATAATATATTTATAAAATTTAATAAATTTAATAATTTTGTGCATAATTTTATGGTTTTTTTCATTTTTAATAATGATATTCATTACCTTTATATTAGTTTTAATAGTTTTAAATTCATTAAAAACATTTTAAAATTTAAAATAAATTTTATCATGTTATTATTTAATTTTCATGTTTATATACTTTTATATATTAATATATTATTTCATATTATATTTATCAATTTTTTACTAACATTTGGGATAATAAATTTAATGTAATGCTTTAAAAAATATGTTTCCAACAATTATGACTAATAAAATTCAATTTATAAGAATTATAATAGACAATTAAAATTCAATAATTGTAGATCTTATTATGGAAAACCCCTAGGGTAATCCTAGAAAGATCCATGGCTAAGAAAACCTACAAAAATGGGGGGAAATGTGAATTTTTTTCACTATAATATCTTCTTATACCTCCAATCAGGGGAAACATTATCACTCGTGGCCTTATGCAACATTATTTTAATGGATTCTAGGGCCATCCTCAATAATTATGTGCATTATTTTTTATAATTATATAATTTTTAATTAAAATAGAATAAAAAATTCAAATGGTAGTTATATATTGTCTTTTATTAATTTTCATGGATCATACTCTCATTTTGTTTCAGTTGTCAACTATTTTTTTGAGTTTCATTTTTTTTGAAAAACAAATGAGTAAAACAGATACAAATCCACAATCAATACAACTTAGTGATACAATTTTGTTCTCATTATCTTCTTGTTTCTTAATTCATTTAGAAATAAATCACCTTAAATGCTCACCACTATGAACACAAAAAATATACCATGATGTGGTTATCATCATTCCATAACTCTCTAGCATGATTTCCATTTCTTTAATAAGAGGTATCTCATAATCCATATCCTTTATTGGAACTCCAAACTCAATAACTTGAATTATGATCATTTGATTGATCATAAAATTTGTATCCATAATGAATATCACAACATCATGAGATTTATTTCTTTGTCTAATATAAAATCAAAAATATTTATATTTCACCACGAATCTTCCTCAAAGTGTGAAAAAGTTTTGACTGAAACGTACATCAAGGCTTGATGATATATACACAGATAAGAAGATAATAATACATAGCCATACTTACACAGATATCCAATGACATATACAAATTTCATTCCTTTATTGAATGTTTATGCTAATGATGAAATGTGTCATACAAAGAATTCTAGATGACTCATACCGAATCAAAAAGACTCATACACATCCATACTTACACAAATATCTAATGACTCATACATATCTAATAAATACCCATTTTATACTATATTTTAGAAATTTTAATTTATTCAATGAAACTTGGGATTATTATTAAATAATAATTGGGTATATCAAATCACTTAAAAACACATTTGGGAAGTGTGGTTCTGTCTAGATCAACCCTCAATTCCAAAAACCATGAAATTCATGTTTCTGCACCCTCATAAATTCGGTTGTTATAAAATTCAAAACTATTCATATCTTAGACCACAATTACATTAATACTTAATAGACATAATATAGTTGTCTCTATCTGATCCCTTATTTTTTTTAAAAATTCAAGTAACCACTTTGGGGATAAGTGAAAACCTAAAAACTCATAGGCCAAAATTGATTCACCCAATAATCGATATTACAATAAGAAAAAACAACAACAAACTAAAGAAAAATAAATTGGGTTTTGCTGGACAAACTAACACAACTCAGGCCAATATTGAAGTACATGTCATGGGGCGTTAACCAAGGTCAACACCTCAAGTTTCACAATATTACATCATTCTATACCAACAATGAAGTACTGCAAGAACCTCATGATTCACACCCCTATCACATCACACTATATCATTTTCTCCTCACATGACGTAGTTGGAATAAATGAACACCCATCAGTGAAAGTAAAGTTGATGAACCACATGTTACCACTTGAAAATTTCAATTAAGAACAAAGAATAACCACCTTAAAAAATCACTATAGTAGTAGGATCTAATAATTGAATCACTAAAAAAACCAACATTGATAATTAACCAAGGAGATTACACCCATTGTCACAAAAGAGATATAATTGAATATGTCATGAACAAACTTGGGTCACACATTATCTGGGAACCCAAACTATTTTATGACATGGGTTAAGGTGTATTCCTGATCACCTCAGACTGATGAAGAGTACCAAAGAATCATATGAAAACTAGTGGGAAGGTTTTCACCTGATAAAAACTTTTATAAACAAGAACTATAGTCCGAAATCTTATATAACCAATCCATACATTGGAATGTTGTGCAAAAAGGTAATCAATTTCAAAATGAACACAAGACTAGACATGGCATAATAATGAATTCTCATATAACATAATGAAGGGATAACCCAATGAAAAAAAATTCATATGTATGAGTATAAAATATTACCTAGTAAAATATAAGAAGGACAAGGTAGATGATACATCAATGATGCCAAAATAAATAAACTAATAACAACCTACATTCATTTATCTCCATGAAAAAATCCACATTCAAACTCTAACTACCATGAACCAAGAAACTGATAACAAGTTTTCACATCAAAGAAAAACCTAAATAAGCCTATAATATTATAGGTGCAAGCATAAAATGTCTAGTAGATATTCTTCCCAAACTTTATGCATAACCTTCAAAAATAAAACCATTTCATGCTAGTTTAAAATACATTTAGAAAATAATATTGTCATTTTTCTTTTAAAAAAACAAATTAATTTCAATTAAAAATATATGTGATCATATCAAAATACAAATATTTTTATAAATTAGAATAATCTTTTTAAAACCATTTTTTTAATAAGATTTATTTTTTAAAGAAAGTAAAATGATTCATAATTTTTGTTTAAATTAACCTCAAAATATTTTATAAAACAAATTATAACTTAGGAATAATGACACTCACCAACATAAAATTTAACCAATATTAATAATCATGGGAACTAAGAGCCTTGGGTTTGACTTTTAATAACTATAAAAAATCACTATAGAGAAATACCTCTTTCGGATGTTAACCACCTTCCCTAACTCCCAATTCTACCCTACCTAGCGTGATTGAGGTGAAACTCCCTAAGTATAGAAACTGTTACTTTTAGGACACTATTTAGAGATATAATAATACACTAGTCTCTCCTTCTAGTTACCCCCTACTCCCCATGATAATTAAAGAGAGGCGAGTCAGAAGATTTTCATATGTAACATAAATGTATAAACAAGAAAATAAATCCCAATTTTACATATGGACATCCATTAAAGAAACAACATATTTTTATTTTTCAAGTATGATTAAACAATATACACATCTTCTAATGGGAAACCATCACATGAAACCACAATATAAAAATATCAATATTCTCTTTGTAACAAAACTAACACCCTTATCATGCAATTTCATGGGACAAGATACTGAGTAAATCAATGAAAACTGATATTTGATCAATAAAAAATATTGAGAAATGAAATATATGAAGAGATAAAATAGGGGAGTAAGTAATATTTAATACATAAAACATAATAGAATCATATTTTTAAATAGTGATTTGTTATATTTCAATGAAACATTTGAACTCATCAAATGATAGTAGTTCGGTCTATTCAATTTAAATTTTGAATATCATTATAAGAACCTATAAATTTGAGATACCTTTGGTGAAATTATTAATGAAAAATTAAATTACATAAAATTTAATATAATTAATTAATATACATAAATCATTTGAATAATTATATGAAATATTTCTTATAAAAAAATTGAAATTCATAACCAAATGAATCCAAATAAAAAAATCAATTGTATTATGCATGTAGAAACATTCACCTATATTATAATAATATAGTAACAAAAAATATATAAATATAATATATATAATTTAAATGTAGAAAAATTTGAGTAAATTAAATGTTTCATACTAAAATAGGTAAGAAAGTGAATCAGTGCCACTCTTAGGAAGAGTAGGGGAAATTGGAAGAAGAAATGATGTTATTGGGATTCCAGTGACATGTGGAAATGGAGTTAAGGTTAGTGGTGATATATATTACTGAAATCCTTTTATACTACTATAGATGTTCATTTACGAGCATAGGTATAGGTAAATTAAATCAATGTATGCATAGTGTATGCATACATGTGTATGTGATTTCAAACAATGTATGCATACTATATGCATATAGTATGCAATTCATTAATCTAGAAGAGGCATGAGTGGAATACAAAAATACATGTAGAAATAATGAACACTATAATTTCATATAGTATATAATGTATGAATACGGTTGAAAAATTGGTAATTTTAGGGTTTAAATGATATACAAGTAATAGTTTATATTTAAATAGAAGGATATAATTTGGAAATGTTATATATAATTTTTAGAGATATTTTTATTATTATTGACTAATATTATAATTTTTAACTAGGTATATGGAACTAAATCATTTTAATTAATGTAATTTTTATAGATAAGATTCCAAAATATTGAATACAATTATGGAAATCCCATTATTATGAGGAAAGAGATCATGAGTAGAAACCACATGATTCCATTATAAGTTAAGTTATACTTTTAATAGGACATCCTATTGTGATGTATCTTCTAATACCCCAAAACCACATCTGTGTAACCACCTACTGTGTGTCAGAAACTACTAAAGATGACCCGACTTCCTTCTAATCAATGACTTTTGTCTAAATACATGTGTGATTGAAACTGTGTGCATACCTGTTCAGGTGAAAATTAACAAATGACTTCCAGCTCTTCATCTCAATGTTGAAAAAAGTCGTGATTAAAAAAAGATATTATTCCAATACTAAGTACTCATATATAATATATATATAACATAAAAAGTTTACATAGTTTAATACTTTGTCCCTATATTTACTCAATTATCAAAATATAGAATGTTTTGATGGTCACCAATTATGAATTAAGTATGAGTTATAGAAGATAATTGGTCACAACCTAGACAATTGAACCAAAAATATGTATAGAGAAGACCAAAAAAATTATAATGAAATTTTTGCCTATTTCCAATATATTTTAGAAATTTTTTAGGTATATAAATGTTTGGGATCACTTTCTCTATTATAATAGATGAACTATCAATAATTATCCCATCTTTACAGTTTATAATATAATATTATATGAAATAACATCATTGTTTGAATTATTTTAACTATTATGCAATAAAAAATAATTAGAAATATAATTAAATATATAATTAAAATTAAACTGACCATGTAACCATAAATATAATAATAGAAAGAAATTAGAAAACCATAACAGCATTTTTTTATCTAAAATGTATTTTTGATGGGTAAAACCTCTCTTTCATGATGATTTAATGATCCTAGGGAAACATATAAATGCTCTTATAATTGGAGAAAGGCTCATCAAAAAATAACATATACACTATCAGCGTTGAGAAAGTTACTTTATTTGTTATGGAGAGTAGAAATTTTCTGGTTTTGGAAATTTACATAATTGAGAAAGTAGAAACAAAGTAGAAACATATATGTATATATTTACCAGTAAAGTAAATATATACCAGTAAATTGAATTTTTAGTTTATAGAATTTTGAAACACATTAAAGATACTTTATACTTTCTTAGAAACATATATGTAAATATTCATTTGAATGGTTATGGAATGATACTTTATACATTATTAGAAACATATATGTAACTTTCTCAATGCCAAAAGCTTAAATTATAACATAGTATACTTTATTCAAAACATATATGGGTAATGCATCTATTTCTATATTACAGGTTATATAAAGTTACTTTCCACTTTTTTAGAAGTATATATGTAAATATTTACTGGTTAAGGAATTATAATACTAATAAAAATATATTTCTTATAAAAATACATTAATATAAAAATTATAGTAAAATATTATAGAAATTTATGCATTACTACCAATCATATAGAATACATGGTTTAAAGGTTTTCTATATCCTATAAAAGTGTAATGAGAGGAGAAATATCATTATTCAATGATAATATTACAATGATATCCCAATAAAATCATTATCATGTAAGAGAAAAGATGAAAATTATTAATTTATAAAATTAATTTAGTTAATGGTCTAACTATCTATTCCTATTTGTGTGAATTTTAATATCTATGTTTAATCTACCAACATTTAGGATGGTTAACATTGAATGCATAAGTGAGTATAAGAGGAGAGATAAGTGAATAAAAACTTGTGATGAGACCTCAGGAATTGATATTTTATTCCTCATATAATATTTATGGAATACTATGATTTTGTATATGAATAAATAGTACATACAGAGTATGTACTAAATGTAACTGACAATGTATTCCTCACATAATATTTATATACTCAAAGTAACTGACAATGTATTCCCTTTGAGGAGTTCCCTATAACTGATAGTGTATTCCTCACATAATAATTAAGGAATACTCTAATTTTGTATAAGAATACACAATACATACAGATTTTACTTGAAAGAACTGATAGTGTATACTTTGCAAAGAGTGTTCTGGAAATGAAAGTTTATTAGTCACATAATCTTTATGGAATACTATGATTGTGTATATTAATAAATAGTACATAAATATTATTTACTCAATGAAATTGACAATGTATTAATTAATAGAGTGTGTACAATAACTATGTATTCATCTACAGAGTATTTACTCAAAGGTAGAGTACACTTACTCGTTTTATTCAAGAATATGATTACACATATTCTTTAAGGAACATTCATGTTGGTTATAATTTAATTTCAAAGTTCTTCTATTCAGATAAAATGCTATTTTAGTTGATGAACTTTTTGAAATAGTATATCTTAATGTCTATCTTTATAAAAATTATATATTTTTACCGACCTTTCTAAATAACTTATAGTGAACAAATAATGGAATCGCGGTTCATATTTAAATATATGTATAGATAATTCTATATGGTATTAAAGTAATGATGGAAATAAATCTTTATTAATATCGCTACTAAGATATAAACAATTTTTTTTCGGTTTCAAATATTTTTATTGAATTTAATATAGGCAGTACATAATAGACATACTTATGTTAGTAGATATCAAGTATACATAGGTAGAATAAAATGATTAACTAATTAAAAATCATATATAGATATCATGATTGACATTATATATCATAGCCTAGATTTTAGTATTTATAAATGATGACATAAATATCTAAATCACATTTACATCAATAAGGAGAAAATCAATTACTGATATTTTATCTGATAATTTTTATGACTTTTCAAACCACATTCGAATTATTCTTACCTCAATTTTCAATGTTTCATCATCTTTGATGGAAATCTTTCATAATTGATTATTTGAAAGAACCATTTATAGGAAACTACATTAAGATTTAAAATAATAATTTTTTTTACTAAAGATAACATTGTTATGAAATGAAAAACTATTGATGTATTTGTATAAGTGGTAAAGTAAATATTTACATTACTCTTTTCATAAAGTAAATATAATATTAATCCTTTTATAAAGTAAATATTTACTAGTGAGGTAAATATTTACATTTATTGATTCATTTTTATATGAACTATACTTTTCACTATCGATATTGAAAAAGTTACATGAATGTTTCTATAAAATTAGAAAGTAATTTCCATAACCAGTAAAGAAAATATTTATATATCTTTTTATAATAAATTATAAAGTGACTTAAATATATTTCTGAGAATTAAGAAAATGTGCATAGAAAAAACCTTATGGATATGTGTAAGAAAAAATATTAATATTTTATAATAATAGGTGGGAAGAAAACTAATATATCAAGAATTATATGAGTCAAAATTATTGCTTTGTAGTTTTCTTTTATTTAGCCTTGTAAATCACAAACACTTTATTACAAATATGTTTACTAAATTTATATTTATCAATGTGTTTTAGTATATTTTTATAAAATAATATTATTTTATACAAAAAATATAATTAGTTCTAATGTATAATAAATATAAAATTTTATTATTAAATCTAATCCATCGTACTGAATGGTCATCCTATTCATCGAACTAACTTTTGTTCTGACTAGTGGTTAGACGTATGTCATCTATGTCCGAATAAAAAAGTCAAAACCATTAGACTGGGATTTTTACTAATCCACTGGATTAACGTTTTTTCAATTTATTTTTTTGAAAAGTAATAAGGTAGTCTATCTGACTATCCAAATTTTATAATCAAAGTATATGGATATTTTTTATTAGGAAGAATCCAAATTAGAATTTAAATGGTGATAAATTAAAAAAACATTGAACCATGAAATGATTAGCTATTATGTTAAAGATCTAGATCATTATGAGCTGTCAAATTGAATGTTTTCCAAGGCCCTTGAAACTAACTCCAGAATATGACCATTGTATATTTTCTTATAAATAACAGGTCATTTGAATATTTGGGAGCTGATTCATTAACAACTAAAATTGTCTAAATATTTCTTTACGTGAAATCCTCAATCCTAGTCTTTGTAATTATTTATAGAGTTTAAGTTCTAAGGAATTATCGTCAGGATTTTATATTCATTAGACCAATTTTTTTGTATTCATTGTTTGATCGTGATACAAATTGAGGGATTATGAGGATAAGATCATGGTGAATCCAATCCAATGGATCGAGGGATTATGGGTCTATGAAGACAGAGACTGATCATCATATAAAGGGATTCTAGGGATAGGAACATAGGTCTGTACTGATCAACTTATCAAGGGATTTACTAGTAAGGAAACAAAGACCTTACCATTTTTATAAAACTATGGATATTTTTTTAGGATTTCTGACTACCTTTACTCTTAATGATAGAGAGTAAATTCATTTATTTAAATCTTGTAAGTCATTCTTAATTTTAATTGATTTTTTTTTCTTTTTTCTAAAAGTGTTATATTTTGTTGTTCACGTGTATTATAAATTTAGTTACATACTTATCTTTCTAAAAAACTATTTATTGGTGTGTGAGACTGATAACTCTCTGATATAATCTGAAACATTCTGGTTCTGATTACAACACTTTAATAATCATAGGATCTATGATTCCAATCATTTTTACTTAAGAAGAATTCTTCATTTTTTTATTTTAATTTTTAAACTACAATTCACCCCCCTCTTGTAGCCATCAGAAACTCTTATGATCCAACAATTGGTATCAAAGTTGGTTCTACTGAATAGTTTCTATGTTTTTACTTTCATTATCTACTAAAATTTTATTATGTTTTATTATAATCTTCATGTTTATAAATTTTTATTATAGTAACATTTCATTGTATAAAATAGTTTGTATTCTTTTAATATGGTAGGGTTAAATTTTAGAACCCTTGAAAATCTAAAACGGTGAAAACCGCCTATCTTTGATGGCGTTGATTACGAGTACTAGAGAAATCATAAGAAGATTATTATATCAATACTATAGATTATAAATTTGTTATTCTTACTAGTGATTATAATATTCATAATAAGGAAGTTACTTCCTTTACATGTTAATAAAAACAAGAATATCAACTAAATTATTGTGTAATAAATACTCTACTTTGTTCCATGGTAAGGAATATATATAACCAAATATTTTCATGTGAAGCTGATCATAGAATTTGGAGAAATTTTAAAATCACTCACAGTACAACATTAAAATTTATTGAGACCAGAAGATATATGAAGAGAGTATACTATCAAGCCTTTGAATCCTTACATAAATAATTTGTAGAAAAAATTCATCAAAGGTTAATGACTATTTTGAATAGATTACATTATCCTGGATAGAAAGATATAATAGATGGAATATTGGTTGAAAAGAATATAGAAACCATTCCTAATGAACAGGAATATAAATGGATAGCCTTATATGATACAAAGAATATTTAAAAACTCTTGATGATCATATTGAAACTTTTATTCAATAAAAATATACATTAAAAGAGAAGATGAAAATATGTAAAACAAGAATGGTGGAGTTTATTTTTCAGCAACATCTAATATTATTTCTAAAGTTCAATTACCTGATAATGTAGTGAAATAATTTAAGAAAAAAATTGTAATTTTTTTATAGTAGTTCATATGAAGAAAATGGAAATGAGTTAGAAAATATTACTAGAAGGATGAAAAAAATCATGGGTAAGAAATACTTTCAATATAGATATAATAAAATTCATAAGGATGAGAATTATAAGAAATATCCTTCTGATGTCATATGTTATGAATGTAAGAAGACATTGCATATTCTACTAGATTGTACAAAGCTGAAAATGAAGGAAAAGATAGCGGGAAATACTAATATAAATGAAAATAAGTATCACAAGTAGAAAATCTAGAGGGTTTCAAAATATTATCACACTTATAGTTATAGTGGTGAAGGCAGTTCTACAAATAATTCTTCTAAAAATGATAGTTCTTGACAAATGATCATTGGGTTATTTTTAGAAATACCTTTAGTAAAAAAATTCTTTATGGCTATGGTACAAACTGCTGAATCCCTAACAAATCTTACTTTAAATTTTAATTACCTAGAATGTGATGATTTGGAAAATTCTACATATTTTAATGAAAAATCCTCCTCATCTGATGAGGATAATACTCTACCTATTTATGAAGGGGTATCTAGGTTTTCTAAACTTCTAGAAGATGAAAATTGTAATTTTTAAAAAACATGATAATTCCCAAGAAAAACTTATGATGGAAAACTCTAGAATAACTACACTTAATACTAATATATCAGATATTTATAAATATATTAATAAAAAATTAGAAATATAAAATCTTTCTAAAGATCTTGAAAAATCTATTTCCGAGAAAAAATATTTTACAAAATTATATTGTGAAACTTAGTTTGAAAACTTCTAATACTGAGGAAAATACTTTAGTTGTAAAATTAAAATTCTGAAATTTCTAGTTTGAAGAATATCATATATAAGTTTAATTCTGGTAAGGAAAAATTTGAAATGATGTACAAATAAATTATACGTTGTTCTGATATTTTGGGAATTGGTTTTACAAACTGAAAACCAGTTTTTAGTAATAACCAATTTTTTACAAAAAAGTTATCCATTTTGTAAAAAGTTTCAAAGTGGTGGACATTGGAAAAATAAATTTTATTTAAATAGACTTCAGACACTAGGTTTTAATAAAGCTTAATTTTAAAAGGAAATAAAATTTTCTCCACAAAGTAATGTTGGAACAATGTAATTTATGAAGATTTTATTTTATGATAATATAGGACCCAAGAATGTTTGGGTTCTGAAAAACTAATATATTTGTTTTTAGGAAACTTTTGAAAGTTCCAAAAAAACATTTGGTACATGGATATTTGTTGATCTAGACATATAACAAGAAATAAATTCTTCTTCAAGAAGATTATAAATATGGAAGGTGGAAAAGTAAATTTTATAGATAATACTCGAGGAGAGATTGTCACTATACGTATTATTATTATTCTTAGAAAAGATTTAATTTCAAATGTTTTATTTTTTATAGGACATAAGCACAAACTTATAATTATATGTTTTTTATGTTATTAAGGTTATCTTGTTAACATTAGGAATGAAAAATGTACTATACATAGTTCCAAATATGAATTTATTCTTTTTTCTAATCAGCATGAGAGTGTTTACAATTTAAACTTAAAAGACCTTTGGAGTAAAGATCTATCATTCCCTAGTGAAATGTAAGACCAATCTTGGTTATGGAATTAAAGTTTAGGACAATGTACTTTATAAATATTTTTAATTTGATAAAGAAATGAATCATTAAGGATCTACCCGAACTTTGGTTTGATTCTTCGAATGTTTGTGATCATTTTCAATTTGGTAAGAAACATAAGTTATGTTTGAAATCTATTAGTGAATTCTAAACTTCTGATTCTTTACAGTTAGTTCACATTGAATTTTTTGGTTCTAAAAAAGGATTATTAGTGGAAAATACTATGTATATGTTTTAACTGATGATTACTGTAGGGATACTTGGGTCTATTTTCTAGTAATAAAATTTGAATACTTTAGTTATTTTATGACTTTTGTATCTAGAGTTAAAAATTATTAAACCCTATTTTTGATAAATATTCATAGATAACATGGGGTATAATTTTCAAATTCTGATTTTGAAAATTTGTTAAGTAATAAATGTATTATACAAAACTTTTTGGAACCTAGAACTCCGTAGAAAAATGGTTTAGTTGAAAGAAGAAATAGATTTATTCATGATATTACAAGAACTATGCTAAGTGAATACCCATTTTCTAAAAAAATTATTTTTAAGTAGTTAGTACTACCTATTATACTATAAATAAATTTTTAATTATATGTTTTATTACTAAAAATCCTTATGAGTTGTGGATAGGAAGAAAACCAAAAGTTTCTTACCTCAAATTGTTTGGATGAGATTTATTCATCATGAATACTAAATATAACTTACATAAATTTTCTCCAAAATATTATAAAGGAATATTTTTATGTTATTCCATAACTAGTAAGGTTTATAGAGTTTTCAAAAAACCACAAGTACTGTTGAGGAAACATTACGTAAAAAATTTCATGATACCAATCCCTTTTTTTCGAACAACCCCAACCTACATCCTCAGATGTTATTTCTAAAACTAATTTTCAACCTATGTTCCAAATTTATACTCCAAAATAATGATGGAATATGTTTTTGAGGTTTTTACTAAAGAATATTTCTATCCTGTTATTAAAGAACAAACTTATTAAAATCCAAGAAATCAATTGTTTCTTAAGAATCATCCTAGTGATAATATCATTGGTGATAGAGATCATCCAGTTAGGACTAGAAGATCTTTGAGAAATGAAATTTAAGATTTAGCTTTCTTATCTAAATTTGAACTTAAGAATCTTATTGATTCTTTAGGTGATGAGTATTGGATAAAGGTACTGAAATATGAACTCAATGAGTTTTAAAGGATCCAAGTCTATACTTTATTTGAATGACTTAAAGATAATTATGTAATTCAAGTAAAATGGGTTTTTCTGAATAAATTTAATAAAAATGGTATAATATTTAGATATAAATATAGATTTTTTATTAGGTTTATGATCAATAATAGGGAATCTAATATGATTAAACTTATGCGCTGGTATCAAGACATTATGTTATTTGAATGCATCTAGCTTATTCATCATTCTTAATTTCAAAATATTTCAACTGGATGTGAAGTGTTCTTTCTTTAATGGATATGTTATGGAGGAATTTTATGTAGAACAAACCCCTATTATTAAAAATAAAAAACATCGAGAACATATTTATTAACATTCCAAGTCACTTTATGGACTTAAACAAGCCCCCATATTTTAGTATGGTAGGTTGAATGGAATTTTGTTAAAAAAAATTTTAAGGGAACTATGGATCTAATTATTTTTATAAAATAAGTTTATAAAAAATTATGATTGTAAAAATATATGTTTATGGAATTATATTTGTTTTGGCTCAAAAATATTTAATATATTCATTTATGGATCTTATGAGTTCTTAGTTTTAAATGAGTAAGATGGGTGAGTTAAAATTCTTTTTAGGCTTTCAAACATCACAAAAATAAGAAGTAACTTTTATATCTTGACATAAGTATATAAAATATCTCTAACGCCTTGAACCTAGTTACCAAAAGTTAGTGCATTATTACATAACATTTTCATGATCACAATAGATCAATTCTTGAAAGACCGATTAGTTTAGTAGACCGGGAAGTACTAGATACATTCATAAGTTTTACATTACATCATGAAATAAAAATATCAAAAAAAAAATTCCCCTTCTGAACACACTTATATCCTTATCCTATCAATTCAGGTCAACCATAAAATACTTCTTTACATCCTCATAAAAATAAAACATTTAAAGGTGTGAGCTCATATGCTCAGTAAAGATAAAAATATAGCGTAAAATTTCATAAATAAGCATAAATATTTAATTCAATGTATAAGACTAAAACAAAAGCCTTTTAAACTTAAACTTAAAAATAATATGGAAAAGATAAAATCAAATAATTTCATTTAATTAATCACATTGATATTCTACTTGTTGAAAAATCACAAGAATATCAATTGTCACTTTCATAATGATGGAATGCATAATGTGAGACTTCATAATCACATATTCAAGGCCTTGTGCCAAGACTAAAAATAATATTTTGTAAAGGCCTTGTGACAAGACACTAGTTTGTCTCATGAGACCTACCGATGCATCGAGGAGCTATAGTGGGCTCAACCCGTCACTTACTATGTCCAATGCATTACTCATATGAAAATTTGTAAACATTAAATAAACATTTGTATTAAAACTAGCATAAAAAATGTCAATAATTTATCGATAAACTATGAATGGTATAAAAATAAAACATCCACATTCAAACATATCACAAAACCTTCAATTCAATAATGAAGATTTATATAATAATATATCAACTTCAAACATGTATAAAATCAATTAAAGGATGTTGACATAGATGAAATCAAAAATATTTGAGAGAAATATCTCTTTATATTTTGAAATCATTTAAAAGTCATTTAATTATAAAAGAAAACATTTATTTATGAAAATATTCTTATAAAATTGTAAGGGAACCTTTGATGATGTTATAACGGCGGAAAATAGACTCACCCGCTGTATAAGTTAAAAAGACATTCTTACCTTAATTTTGTCGAAAAGGTCATAAAGTACCTTGTTTGGAAATCGAAAGATAGATTAATTTCAAAACATATAAGGTCAAATAAGGGTATAAATGACATTAACCCATTTTTTAGTAAATATTAAAAATGTTTTGAAATACATTTTTAAGAAAACACGGATGTGGATGATAAAGAGGTCCTGGTAGATACTTACTTAAAAAAACCTCGGATAATAAAGAGATTGTGAAATTGAACCTTACCTTGTAATTTTCCTTGGTCGAGGGTACGTTAAACTCCTGTAAAATAGTTAAATATTTTTTATTAAATTATACAAGAAGCATATACATATATATGATATCATATATGATCTTCTAATATTTCTTTGTTAATAATATTTCAGTATTATCATCGTTTCGGGTATTAACTGATTCGTTTTTCTTTATATGCTTGGTTACATAAGTAATGTTTGATATGGATAGGATGTATTTGATTAATATCCATAATGATATTAGGTTCATAAACATTATTTTTAATCATAAAATGAAAATTATTCTTGAATGATCACAATGGGGAGATAAATCTCATCGCGTACGTGGAGACGGTAATCCGTACGTACGCATGAGCGAAAATATCATTCTTTTGATTTAAAATCATCTTTAAATAGATGTTATATCATATATAAAGAATATTTAACATGTTATATTTATTATTTAAATAAATTATTCATCATTATTATACCCATACAAATAATAATGTATTGAATAACAACTACACCACAACGTGGAGACGGTAAGCCGTATATACGCACGTATGGTGACTTTGTCATTCATATGATAGATATAATAATGAATATAGTTGTACCATATTTATAATAAAATCATAGTATATATCAGATACTGGATTTATTATTTTAGAATGGAAACAACAAGGAAAGAATAAGTGGAAGAAGAAAAGGACTTGTAAGAGGTGATGAAATATTTACCTCGTCTTCAGGTTCTTCCTTTTGATTTGATCAAAAGGGCTCCTTAGGTTAGATTTATGGCCAAAGGAAGGACTATATGATAAATTTAGGATAGTTGGGAGTATATTTAAGATGTTTTGGCCATGCCAAATGGCTTTGGAGGTGTTAAATTAAGAGAAGGGTAAGTGCCCTTTTATAAGAGAGGTGAGGGTCACTTTAAGAAAAGCTTGAAATTTTATTTTATATTAAAATAATTTTCGGTTTATAAAGGCTCAAAAATGATTTATTTCAAGGATAAGGTGGGTATGGGTATAAAAACTCTCAAAAAATTGGTTTTATATAGGTTTGGGTTATCATATTAACCTTATATTTTATATTTCACTCTTAGTTAAATAGTTTGACATTTACCATGTCTCATTGTAGTTTTATATTATATGGTTAATAAACTTACTATAAACCTTCAAGATAATCCCAAGTGGTTCATTAATGATAAAAATATCATTATATAAGTCCTTTTTCAAAACCTTATATTTTTAAGAATATTAAATCAATTGATATTATAATATTTGTTTTTAAAACTCTTTTATGTCAATTTTGACACTTTGGTATTTTGTTTTTGTTAAAGTCATAACAGCATGATTACTTAAAAAAAATCATTTAATCAACCCTAACATGTCATATTAACCAATATAATTAGTGTAATTCATCAAAAGTCTCAGATTATATTTATTTGCTTATTTATAATATCAATTATTTTAATCTTTCCTTAATAAGGTAATTAATACATAATCATTGTGTCATAAATAAATTAAATTATTTAAGGTCTAAAAATAATAAATAAAATAAAATTATGTAGGAAATCTTTTATATTTCTAATTAATATTTATAGTATAATTTATATTGTGTGTAACCCTATATTAAAAATGTTTTAGTTATTAAACATTGAATTTAACTCCTTTAACTCTTCTTTAAATAAAATAATAATAAATGTCCTAATCTAATCCATGTGGACAAAAGAGGATCAAATTTTATTCCTAAGGTTGTTTTTTGTCTAATTATACTTATCCAATAGAATTAGGAATGTTTTAAGGTAATAATAATATCATTTTTACCTTTAATTACTCTATTTACTTTTAACCGTGGTAAATAAAAGTCAAAAGTTATTATTCACCAAAAATTATTTTCATCTTATTGAACCACATTTTACATACTAATATTAACCATGTCTCTCGTATTTTTGAAATTCAACTCACAGAAGCGGTAAAATTAAGTTTTATGCAAATTTTCAAATGTTCCAAGGAGGTGGGTAAAAGACGGTAAAAAGTTCAATAAAATTTTTATATATCTAAACATATTATAAAATGACTCCAATGATTTAAATTAAACTTATATAGGTATTATGTATCTATTTTGACCTAAAATATATTTAAATAAAATAAATATTTATTTAAATAAATTTTCAGTTTTAAATAGTAACTCAATGTTATTCACTATTCATCAAAAATTGAATGTTTTCAGAAAATAACCAAAATTCACCCTAAGATAATTTTGATATTCCAAATCCAAAAATGAAGTCCATTTTGAAAGATAAAATTTCAAAAAGTGGGTGTTACATTTCATAACAGCTAGTTTGATTGGATGTGGTGTGTTTGAACTCGAAGATGTGTACAACACAAGCTATTGTATTATTCAAAGGGAAACCTATTGTGGAAGCTTGGGGTGTTACATTCTACCCTCCTTAAAATAATTTTGTCCTCAAAATTTCTAGAATATTACTACATAAAATGGTTCGGGTGGTTCTTCATCATAAGTTCCTTGGGTTCCCCTTATATCTTATGGTTTCTCTATAGAAGTTTTACCAAATGAGTCATCCAGTTTCTCAGAACTAGTTCTCTTGTATCAAGAATCATAACAGGCTCTTCACAATAAGATAGATCAGGTTCCAGTTAAATTTCCTTATAGGTGAGTACATGAATTGTGTCAGGCATGTATTTTCTCAACATTGACACGTGGAACAAAACATGAACTTTGGAGATACTTGGCAGTATTGCCAAACCATAAGCTACAGCCCCAATTCGTTCTAGAATTTTGAAAGGTTCGATGTACCTGGGACTTAATTAACCCTTCTTACCAAATCGTATAACTCTCTTCCTTGGAGATACCTTCCATAAAACATGATCTTCTACCTAAAATTAAAAATCCTTCCTTTGGTTATCGGCATAGCTCTTCTGCCTACTTTGAGCTGCTTCGATTTTTGTTTGTATAACCATAATCATTTCCATTTTCCCTCACCATGTTCTGGGCCTACAAGTTTTCTTTCACCAACGTCATCCCAACAAGTTTCTGTGCGACATCTCTTTACATATAACTCTTCATATGGTTCCATCTGAATACTTGAATGGAAGTTATTATTATAGGAAAATTCTACCAGAGGTAAATATTGATCCCACATACCTTGAAAGTCAAGTGATCAAGTTCTCAACATGTCTTACAAGGTTTTAATAGTCCGTTCTGATTTTCCACCAGTTTGAGGGGGGTAGCCAATGCTCAAACGAAGTTTAATATCCATGGATTTCTAAAGAATTTTCCAGAATCTTGAAGTAAAATAGGAATCACTATCAGAAACAATCGATAGAGGTACTCTATGAAGTCTTACAACTACATTAATATATAGTATTTCCAAACTTTCAAGTAGTAAATCTTATCTTATAGTAAAAAAATGTGCTGACTTGGTAAGATGATCAACAATGACCCATATTTCATTATTCCTTCTATTATACTTTGGTTGTCTCATGACAAATTCCATCATAATATCATTCCATTTCCACTCAAGTATGGGAAGAGGTAGCATGACTCCTCCAAGTTGTTTCCTTCTAGCTTTCACTTTTTGAAAAACCATACATCTTGACATAATATTAGTAATCTCCCTCTTCATATTTCCCCACTAAAAATATTCCTTCAAATATATATACATCTTGGTGCTCCCATGGTGTATAAAGAAATTGGAGCTGTGAGAATAATCCAACAATTACCTTTTTAGATCAGGTATGTTAGGAACACTAAGTCTCTTTCCAAATTTCTGAATTTCATCTTCATATATGAAGTCACTCAATCACCCATCATTCACAGCTTTAATCTTCTTTTGAAACTCCTCATCATCAATCTGAAAACTCGTTATCATTTCTAGTAAAGATGGTTTGGCAACCATTTGAAAAATTATTGATGTTTCACCTTCCATGGTTATTTCCATATCCATCTTTACTAGATCCATGAAAATAGGATCCCTTTAAACTATCATCTTGTTCAAAACTCCATAATCATTTCTACTCAAAGAATCTTCCACCTTATTTTCCTTCCCCGAGTGGTAGTGTTTAGTTAAATCATAATCCTTGAGTAGTTCAAGCCATCTTCTTTTCCTCATGTTGAGTTCATTCAGGGAGAAAATATTCTTCAAACTCTTGCGATCTGTATAAATCTCACATTTTTCACCATAGAGATAGTGTCTCCATATTTTCAGAGAAAATATTACAGCTGATATCCCAAGATCATGAGTAGGATAGTTTTTCTCATGAAATTTTAGCTTCCATGATGCATAGGCCATAACTCTATCATTATACATAAGGACACAACCATGTCTTTATTTGAAGCATTAATATAAATAATAAACCCATCGTTCTCTGATGGTAGAGTCAAGATAGGATCATTGACTTATCTTCTCTTTAGTTCTTCAAAACATTCTTCACACACTTTTGTCCAAACAAATTTAACCCCTTTACATGTGAGCTTGGTTAATGTGTTAGCCAATCAGGAAAAATTCTGGATGAAACACCGATAATAACCTGCTAAACCAATAAAACTGCATACCTCAGTTATACTCATCGGTGATAGCCATTTATGAATTACCTTGTTCTTTGATGGATCAATAGATATTACATCCTTAGAGACAATATAGCCAAGAAAATAAATCTCCTAAATCCAAAATTCACACCTTCTAAACTTCCCATATAATTCATTTCTTCTAAGAGTCTTTAAAATAATGTGCAAGTGATTTTCATGATCTTCGTAGCTTTTGGAGTATGCCAAGATATCATTAATAAATACCACTACAATGTCATCAAGATATTCCTTGAAAACAATATTCATTAGATCCATGAAGACCGAGGGTGCATTAGTCAATCCAAAAGTCATTATTGTAAACTCGTAATGCCCACACCTAGTTTGAAATGTTGCTTCCGGAATGTCTTCCTTCTTCACACACAACTGATGATATCTATATCGAAGGTCGATGTTTGAAAAATATTGAGGTCCATGAATTTGGTTGAATAAATCATCAATGTGAGTTAGGGGATACTTGTTCTTTATTGTTATAGCATTGATCTCCCTGTAGTCAATGCACAAACTCATAGATCCATATTTATTCATGACAAAAAGAACAGGGTATCCCCATGGATTAACACTAGTGTGAATAAATCCTTTATTACTAAACTCCTCTAGTTGTTTCTTTAGATCCACTAATTCCACAGTAGTCATTCTATAACAGGTCTTCGATATGGGCCTTGAACTAGGAATAAAATATATGGAAAACTCAATTTATCATTCTGAATGATGTCCAGGTAAGTCCTATGGAAACACATCAACATATTTTTTCACAATAGGTATGTCCTCTATTTTAACATTCCTTTACTCACCCGTAGTTATTTAATTCTCTTCCTCATTTTTCCTCAAACTCAGAAATTGTCTTTCCATATCTGCTTGATGGTCATGAGGAAAGTATTTTTCTAATAAAATTTCTTTAAAATCACTTAATTATATGTTCAACACTTCTTTATATTCCTTTTTGTTTTGAATTAACGACCACCATTGATATGTATCTCTTGTGAGGTGATAGACTGCCATGAAAAGTTTTTTCCTTTCACTACTTCCCAAACTGTTAAATATTTTCTCTAAAGAACTTATCCATTTCTCAGATACAAATGGATTTGTAGTCCCATTGAATGTTGGTGGTTGTTTTCTCATGAAGTGGTCTAATAATGATCCTCCGCATTTTGGATTAGGGTGCTCCATACGGGTAAGGTTATTATTCATAACATGAGTGAGTTTTCCCAGTATAGTGATAAGCTGATCAGCACCAGTTGCATCACCAACTCAACTATAATTATCTTGAGTAGGAGGTAAATTCCTACATGGATTATGTGAATTGATATGGTATTCATTCCATCCACTAGGCGCCATCTCTAAACAATGGAATACACTATATTAGTTTATGAATTGCAATACATAATTCCAAACTTGTAAAACACTTACCATAAATTGAACAGTTTATGGATATAATCCATAATCATAAAAATGTTATCTTTGAAGAGGTATATACTCATAAATCCTTCATAATGGTTTGTAAATAAAATGTGAATTCCTAATCATATCCCCTGGGAGTGTCATAACCAAGAGTGCAGAAAGGCCCATTGTCATGCACGAGTTCCCATTCGAGTCTTGCTCAAAGATATTTTTTTGGGTTTTACCCCTTGTTACATTCGTGCCAGAGCCAAATCTAACTTCTTGTATCTAAATAGGTATGTACTTATTTTAAAACTCACAAAATATCTACATTACCAAAATTCTAGGATGTTCTTCTATATTAATCATCAAATACTATCTTAGGGTAGTGTTCTCTAATCAGAGTTTTTCTAAATCTAGTTTCCATGGTTTTTACTAAACTTCCTATGATAGCAACTATAATGCCTCGCCCCAGTTACCTAGATTCAGTGCATTATTACATAACATTTTCTTGATCAAAAGAGATCAATTATCGAAATACTGATTAGTTTAGTAGACTTGTAAGTACTAGATACATTCATAAGTTTTACATTACATCATGAAATAAAAACATCAACAACATTTTGTCCCTTTTTGAACACACTTATATCCTTAGCCTATCCTTGTAGGTCAACAATAAAAAACTTCTTCGCATCCTGGGAAAAATAAAATATAGAAAGGGGTGATCTCCGTTTCTCATTAAGGATAACAATATAGTGTAAACTTTCATAAATAAGCATAAACATTTAAGGTAATGTATAAGACTAAAACAAAAGCCTTTTAAACTTAAACTTCAGCATAATATGGAAAAGATAAAATCAAATAATTCTATTGACTTAATCACATGGATATTCTACTAGTCTAATAATCACATGAAATATTAATAGCCACTTTCATAATGATGGAATGCATAATGCCAGACATCATAACCACATAGACAAGGCGTTTGGCCAAAACTAAAAAAAATATTTTTTCAATGCATTGTGGCAAGACATTAGTTTGTCTCATTATACCTATTGATGCATCAACGAGCTATAGTGGGCTCCACCCATCACTTACTAAGTCCAATGCATTCCTCATATGAAAAGGTTTAAACATAACATAGACATTTATATTAAAACTAGCATATAAAATGTCAATAATTTATCCATAAACCATGAATGGTATAAAAATAACACATCCACTATAAAACATATCACAAAACCTTCAATACAATATGGAATATTTGTATCTTAATAAATCAACTTCAAATAAGTATAAAATCCATTAAAGGATGATGACATAGATTAAAATAAAAACTATTTTAGAGAAATAGCTCTTTCTATTTTGAAAGCATTTAAAATTAATTTAATTATAAAAGAAAACATTTATTTTTTAAAATATTCTTATAGTCTTGTAGGGGAATCTTTGACGATGTTATAATGGCAGAAAATAGCCGCACCTGTCTTATAAGTTAAAAAACATTCTTACCTTAATTTTGTCAAAAACGTCATAAAGTACCTTGTTTGAAAATGATGGAAATATTCTTTTCAAAACATATAAGGTAAAATAAGGGAATAAATTACTTTAAAACATTTTATAGTAAATATTAAAAATGTATTGAAATACATTTATAAGAAAACACGGATGTGGATGATAAAGAGGTCCAAGTAGATACTTACGTAAAAACAACCTCGGATAATAAAGAGATTGTGAAATTAACCCTTAGCTTGTACTTTTCCTTGTTAGAGGGTACATTAACCTCTTGTATAATAGTTAAATCATTTTTATTAAATTATACAAGAACTATATACATATATATGATATCATATATGATCTTCTAATATTGATTTGTTAATAATATTTTAGTATTATCATCGTTTTGGGTGTTAATTGATTCGTTTTCTTTTATATGCTTGGTTACATAAGTCATGTTTGATATGGATAGGATGTATTTGATTAATATCTAGAATTATATTATGTTCATAAACATTATTTTGAATCATAAAATGAAAATTATTCTTGAATGATTATGATGGGGAAATGAATGTCATCGCGTTCCTGGAGACGATAATCCGTACGTACGCACGAGCGACAATATCATTATTTTGATTTAAAATCATATGTAAATATATGGTATATCTTATATAAAGAATCATTATCATTTTATATTTATTATTTACATCAATTATAAATCATTATTATACCCATCCAAATAATAATTTATTGAATAAAAACTACACCACGACGTGGAGACGGTAAGCCATATGTACGCACGTATGGTGAATTTTTCATTCATATGATTGATAGAATAATGAATATGGTTATACCATATTTATAATAACATCAAATTATATTGAATATACTAGAGTTAATATTTTTTAATGTAAACAACAAGGAAAGAAGAAGTGGAAAAGTAAAGAACTTGAAAGAGGTGATGAAATATTTACCTCTTCTTCGAGTTCTTCCTTTTGATTTGATCAGAAGGGCTACATAGGTTAGCTTTCTAACAAAATTAAGGACTATAGGATGAATGAAGGATATTTGGGAGGATATTTGGGTAGAGTTTGGCCGATCCAAATGGATTTGGTGGTGTGAAATTAAGAGAAGGGGAAGTGTCCTTTTATAAGAGAGGTGAGAGTCACTTTTGGAAAAGCATGAAATATTATTTTATAATAAAATATTTTTCATTTTCTGAAGGCTCAAAAATGGTTTATTTCTAGGATAATGTGGATATTGATCTAAAAAATCTCAAAAGATAGGTTGTAGACAGTTTTGGGTTGACATATTAACCTTATCTTTTAGATTTAACTCTTAGTTAAATAGTTTGACATTTACCATGTCTCTTTGTATTTTTATATTATATGGTTAATAAACTTACTATAAACTTACAAGATAATCCCAAGTGGTTCATTAATGATAGAACTATCATTATATAATTCCTTTTTCCAAACTTTATATTTTTATAAATATTATATCAATTAATAATATAATATTTGTTTTTAAAACTATTTTATGTCAATTTTGACACTATTTGGTATTTTGTTTTTGGTAAAGTCATAACAGCATGGTTACTTCGAAAAAAATTCATTTAATCAACCCTAAAATGACATATTAACCTAGAAAATTAGTGGAATTCATAAAAAGTTTGAAATTATACTTATTTGGTTATTTATAATATCAATTATTTGAATCTTTCATTAATAAGATAATTACCACATCATCATTGTGTCATAAATAAATTAAATTATTTACTGTCTAAAAATTATAAATAAAATTCCATTATGTAGGAAATATTTTTATCTTTATAATTAATATTTATATTTTAATTTATATTGTGTGTATCCCTATATTAAAAATGGTTTAGTTATTAAACTTTGAATTTAACTCTTTTAAATCTTCTTTAAATAAAATAATAATAAACGTCCTAATCTAATCCATGTTGACCAAAGAGGATCATATTTTATTCTTAATGTTTTTTTGTGTAATTATACTTATCCAATAGAATTAGGACATGTTTTAGGGTAATAATAATATCATTTTTACCTTTAATTACCCTATTTACTTTTAATCGTGGTAAATAAAATTCAAAAGTTACTATTCCTGAAAAATTATTTTCCTCTTATTGAACCACATTTTACTTACTGATATTAACCATGTTTCTCAGATTTTTTAAATTCAACTTACAGAAGAGGTAAAATTATGTTTTATGCAAATTTTCAAATGCCCCTAGGAGGTGGGTAAAAGACGGTAAAAAGTTCAATAAAATTTTTATATATCTAAAATTATTATAAAATGACTCCAATGAATTACATTGAACTTATATAGGTATTATGTATCTATTTTGACCTAAAATATATTTAAATAAAATAAATAATTATTTATATAAAAAGTCAATTTTAAACAATAACTCAGTGTTTTTCACTATTCATCAAAAATTGAAAGTTTTCATAAAAATACCAAAAATTCACCCTAAACTAATTTTGATATTCTAAATCCAAAAATTAATTCCATTTTGAAAGATAAAATTTTTAAAATTTTAAAAAGTGGGTATTACTATTCATAACGGCTAGTTTGATTGGTTGTGGTGTGTTTGAACTCGAAGATGCATACAACATAAGCTATTGTATTATTCAAAAGGAAACGTACTGTAGAATCTTGGGGTGTTATAGTACCTTCTTAATAATTTTGGTTGTGACAATACTAAAGGTATTATTACTCCTCTTGAACACTCAAAAACATTATATCTTGATGAATCTGAGAAACTAGTTAATTAGAAAACTTTTAGAGGTAGGATTGGAAGCTTACCTTAATTAATAGCTAGTAATCCAAATTTAATGTTTTTAGTATGCTTATATTCTATGAATAAATCAAATCCAAAAGAATCCTATAATAAATCTATTGAAATAATTTTTCATTATCTTAAGGTAACTATGGATTTATATTTTTTTTACTCATTTGGAAATTATTTTAAACTAAAAAGATTTTCAGATGCTATCATTGGTGTATGAAGAATGGATAAAAAGTGATTCTAGAACATGTCAATTTTTAAGAGAATATTTCTTTTATTTTTCATGTAAAAAATAAAAATCAGTATCAATTTCTCCTGTTGAATCTGAATAAGTGGTAATTAGAAGTTTTTATACTCAAGTGTTGTTGATGCAACACACACTCACTGACTATGACAAGAGTTTTATTGAAACTAAAATTTTCTTTGACTAGAAAATTTCATTTTTCCTAAGTAAAAACTCATAAAATCACTCATGTTATAAACCCATATACATAAGACACCATTTCCTTCAGGATTACATACTTAAAAGAGACATCATTTTACAATTCATTAGAATGCTAGAACAGTTTGCTGATATTTTTACAAAACCACATAGTTCTGATAGATTTTAATAAATTAAAAAGCATCTAAGAATGATCTATATCAAGTGATTATTTATATCTAATACGTTTTTTTACCAATATTCATACATTAATGAACTTCTTCTAAAATAGGGAGTACATATTTTATTTAGTTTAAAAATATAGTTTTCTAAAATCATTTGTTTTTCTAAAATACTATTATTTTCTAAAAGTTTTTTGAGATTTCAAAAATTATAATAGTAATAACTTTATTAGACTCAATTTCATTTATAAAACTATCAATACTAATAATTATTTATAAACTCATTAGAACCAAAATGTTTTATAAAAGGTTCCTCATAGTTAAAAAATTTTCCCAAAAATAATTTTTTAGTATTAAATTTTTTTGGACTTAAAAATTGTTACAAAACTTTAGGAAAAAAATACACTATAAACTTTATCATAATTATTTTATTTTACAAAAAACAAGAAGAAAAATTTACTCATACCGATGAAAATATTATACTCCAAAATTTAATATTTTTTTAGTTTTTTCACTTATTAATTACATTAGTTTATAAAATTTTTTGCATATATTATTTTAGTTTTAATACATTGTTTTATTTTCAAACATAAAAGATTTATAATTTTAATTTTCTATAATATGATAAAAATATTAAGAAAACTTAAGAGTTCAAATTAATACTAAAAAAATTATTTGATTAAATCATGAAAATCATATTAGATAAGTATTTAAATCAGATTCATTAAATTTATATAGATGTTGAACCAACACTTATCATCCCCACATCCCACATTAGTTTTTAGAGATTTCTGCATCAACTCTTTCCACTCCTTTTAGTGGTCACTCCGATCTTTTTCCTTTGGTATGACTGGTGATATAAGACTCAGTTATATGGCCATTGTATATGATTTTTTAAGAGATAGGTATTCATAGAATGACTCTTCAAGATAAAATATTATGAAAACTATTATTTTAATCTTAAAAAGATCATTAATTTTAAAAAAAATGGAGAAATTTTGCGTTGAAAAACTAGATAAGGAGTTTGAATTACAATACCCAGAAATTATAGAAGAATTTTATGCTTCAGTTGAGTTTCAATCAAAATATGATAAGGATAAAGTAGGTTTTACTCTGGTTACTGAAAAGTACAATATTACTTATCAAAATGTAGCAGATATTTTGGAAGTACCTTATGAGGGAGAAGCAAATATCCCATCTCACAACACACCTGATAATCTTGTAAGTTTTGTTAAATCAAAGGATAAAGAATATTTGTTTCTTTCTTATGATTAAGTTCGAAAAGTTTTTCACCTATCACCAAAATCAAGAGTCATCATGTTATAGATGCAAGGTTATCTCCTACTGAGAATGGGTGATAGGGATATCCTTAAATTTTCAAACATTTTTTTGAGTTTTTTTATAAATATGAGGAAAATTAATGTTGTAAAAAAATTTCATTACGATCGAATCTATTAATAAGGCCTCGATGAGGTAAAAGATCTTGATGTTTCCTTCTTTCATTAACCAGTTGTTATTAAATTATATGAAATATTATAAAATCAAGAATCATACTTATCCTAGGAGGGAAAATATTTTCATGATAAGTGAAGATACCATAACTAGAATGAAGATAGTTTTTATTATAATTTGAAGAAGTTTTTTAAAAGAGATGAAAGGATTGTGTCCGATGTAGGTCCTGAAAAACAAAATAAAATTCTGAAGGATAAATCAGTATAAAATTGGAAAATAAAGTTTATATGTTCCCCTAAAAAGACAAAAAATAAGAAAAATACAACGTCTCATGATGAGTTTAAGAAAATCCTGATTCATAAGGCACAAAATAAACCCATGGATTCAAAATTTGGGCTTGATAATGTTATGGAATTAGCCTTGAATGTTTTTACATAAGATCAATTAAAGGAAGAAGAAAATTATAAATATAGAAGGAGAGTTTAATAGAGGAAAAAATTATAGAAAGGATATTGAAAGATGTTGAAAATATTTAGATAATATAGTTCTTTCAGTATCTCTATTATCAGTGATGCATCCAGTTCTTCAATCCAAAAATATATCATACCAATCAGTCACATCCTGATTTTGGAATAGAATTAGTTGAAAAATAATTTGTTCCTTTAGTAATTACATCAACTATAGACAAGGGTAAATAAATATAAGTTGTTGACGAAGTTTCAGAATTGGAACCATCTCAAGTATATAAAGTTGTTTAGAAGGAAAATCAAATGGTTTCTAAAAATATTGGAAAAGGTATTCTTAGAACTATGTGGTAGTTAGATAAAGAACTGGATGAAGAAGAAAAAAGAAGAAGAGGAAAACAAGAGGAACAAATCGATGATAAAAAAACAAATACTAATGAAGAATCAAATGAAAATAAGAATACATCAGAGTCTTATACATCATAAATACATTACCTTTACAATATAATAAGGATCTATAGTTGTAAAATTTTGGGGAATAAAAATCAACATCTAAAGATGAATAAAATTCAACTTTAAAAGAATCGGAAGAAGATAAAAAATACCAGATGAAAATATCTGAAAAGTGTGAATAATATAAGAAGGTATATATTATAATATTATCATAAGAAGGAAATTTTTTTATAAATATGGAGAGAAAGTTGAGAAGAAAGAGAAGTTAGATATTAGACCATGTTTTCCAAATTCTCTTTAGGAAATATCAGGATCATCGAACTATGTAGGAACAAATTCTAAAAAAGGATTTGATTATATTTTCTAAACCTTGAAAAGTTCAAGTGATTCAATTATATATCTTCTTAACATTCAGTCATGTTGTAATGTAATTAAAAATATCCTAAATTAAAAAATTAAATCACCGAGAGTTTTGACAGAATAATTTTTTCACATTGAGGTGAACTTGAAATATTTTAAATAGAATACCAAAGTTCAAAATAGGTCTTATAATCATATGGTTAAGTAGAAAAACCATGTTTGCCTTGATCTCAAGGACCATAATGATCAACTTATAAAAGTGAACAAAACTTCTTTGAAAATTGAAAAATATTTTGACAATTTATCAACATATTTCTCGAATATAGTCAAGTATGTAAAATATTTTGAAGACATGACTAATCACATAACATAGAAGTGAAAGTCTTGAAATATAAGGTTAAGAACATGGAGTTAGAGAGAAATAGACTCTGAATAGGTAAAGATGAACTAATCCATATGAAAGAACAAAACAAGAAGATGAGTAAGGAGGTTGAAACATCAGAAGCAGAAAATTTTAGAAGATGAGATTGTGAAGCTAGAGGAATAAGCTATGGAGGCTTAGAAGGATCATGATGATGTTAAAAATATATAGTATATTGTAAATAAATTTTTAAATAAATAATTAAATTTTTCATTTGAACTCTTACAATAATATTTTATAAACATTTTTGAACAAATGTTAAATATGGATAACTTTTTCATCCAATTGTTTCATGTGTTATTAATTTACTAAAATTATAAGTTTCTTCCCTATTATTTTTTAAATCATAATAGGGGAAAATTTATAAAGGGGAGAAATTTATAAAGATAGAATTTTATAAATGGTTGGAGAATGTTTAAGAGATATGTTTAAGGGGGGAGTTATAAAGGGGGGAGAAATCTATAAAAAATACCTTTTACAAAAGGGTATATTCGAAATTATTATTAAATATAATTAGATCATAAATATTTCATAATCTCAGGGAGAGTTAAGTAATGAATTATATCTTTTATTTAATTAAAATAAAAAAAGGTTATACGTTTTTTAAAGTTATAAGTTTTTCATTTTTAAGTGTTTTCTTCCAAAATGAGGGGCGGGGGTTTTTGAGTCAAAAGTATTACTTTATACTTTTCCTTTATTTTTTGGGAAATCACTAACACTTTCTTAAAAAAATGTTTACTAAATTTATATTTTTGGAATTTTTAAGTATGTTTTTTTAGAAAAAATTATTTTATACTGAACAGAGAAATATATCTAATGTATAATGAATATAAAATTTTATTATTCAATCTAATCCATCAGAATTAAGGAGTGTATGATTCATCAAATAAAGATTTGTTCTAAATAGAATTTATATTTATATCCTCTTTCTCAGACTGAAAAAAGTCGCAATCATTGGATTGAAAATGGTATTGAACCATCAGATTGACCTTTTTCAGTTTATCAGTTTGAAAAATAATAGGGAAGTCCATCTAAATATCTATATTTTATAATTGAAGTATATTTATTTGTTTATATTAGAGAGAATCCAAAATTGAATTGTAATGGTGATAAAATAAATGATGTTAGACCATGATATTCTTAGATATCAAGTTTAATATTCATATCATTATAAGATGTCAAAGTGAAAGTTGTCGGAGTCCATTGAAAATATCTCTAAAATATGGACATTGGATATTTCCCTATAAAAAGAAGGTCATTTGAAAATTTAGCATATGATGTATTCGCAACCCAAATCTTCTAAATATGTATCCTCATTAACACCTTGTTTATAGTCATTCTAATTCCTTAGAGAGTTGTAGTTATAAGGAATACTTGTAAGGATTTAATATTAATTAGAATAATTTTCTTTTGTATTTTGTGTCTGATTATAGTACTGATTTAGGGATTTTGGGGATAGGATGATGGTGAATCTGATCTATTGGATCATGGGATTATAGGGATAGTAAGACAGAGACTAATCATCGTATCTATGAATTCTAGGGAGAGGAGACAGATCCATACCGATTATTTTATTGACGGATTTCTTGGTATGGAAAGAAAGACCTTATAGGAGGTATAAAATAGTGTATATCCATAGTCAGAATTTATGACTACCTTAACTCTTAAGGTTAAAGAGTAAATTCTTTTATTTAAATATTTTAAGTCATTCTTACTTTTATAAGATTTCATATTTTTTTGTACAAAATTTACATTCTATTGTGATTTTATATTAGAAAGTTAGTTATATATTTATATTTATTTTAAAATATTTATCGATGTAAATATGAGATTGATAAGAATCTAATATAATCGAAAACTATTAGGTTATGGTTCTAACACTCCAATAATCGAATGATTTTCGAGCATAATAATTTTTACTAAAGAGAAATTATGTTTTGTTTAACTCTAATTTTTGAAATTCAATCCACACCCCCCCCTATCGTGTAGCCATTATAAAGTCTTATGATCAACCAGAATGCATACTTATGTCTTTTGGGAAGTTGGTGTTTCAGATTAGTTGTATGTTATCTCATAATTCTACATATGTATCAGGTTGCAATTCCCAATGGCCTAATATTTGAGGTATTTTTAATGGTGGTTGAATTTTCACTAGGTGAAGGAGAAGGCATGTGATGTTGGCTATGTGTGAATTGGATTAATATCCCTTATAAACATTACGACACCGAGGTGAAGGTATGTGATGCCTTGACAGAGGCATAAAAAATTGTGTTCCCTTCGCGCATGGGTAGGTAAACCGGTGATGGGTTCAATAAGGGTTGATGTCTATCTCAAATGATGAGGGAAAAGGGGAGGTGGAGGAGGAGTACATCATTTGAGGATTGAAGTGGGTTCGAGTGGGCCAACAATGGTTTCGATGGATGCAATTGGGGAATATGATATTGGAGGGCACACGAGCGATGATTCTATGATGTGGGTGGAAATTATATGTGGTAAAAGGGATATTGTGTAGGGGAATCATTGAACTACTGGGGTTTGGGTCCATGGTCCGGTTGTATTGGTGTTTAATACCCACTTCACCTAAAAAGACCATGTAATGTGACCTGTCTTCCAAAAATAACAAGAGGGTATTTATTTTAATAACAAAAGGGAGGGTTTCCTCCCTCCCTATTTTATTAAATACTTATGCCTTATGCTCCCCATTTAAAACAATGTAGAGATTATTGTAATAATTTGTATCTATGGGGAAAAAGTAATTCCAAAAATGTTATTGAATAAATTGTGATTATGTTTTTAAACTGGTAGGGTGTTGCCCTCCCCTTTTATTAAATTCAACAAACCCCTCTAATTTTTATGGGATGAGGATCCCATTACATGACCCATAGGCCTAGTGGGTATTAATCCCAATAAAACATGACTTAAAATACCTAAACCCATAGGTTCACCCTGTGCACCCACCCGATATATGTGTTGTGTACACCACTTCAAAGGTCCACACCCGTTGTCATAGATCTCACCTGAGCCCCCTCCACTTCTGCATGTCATGTTGTTACCTATTGTCAGCTACACATTAATCTAATCATGAATTATTTCATCACCCCAGTATGCCTCTATATGTGCTATCATTTTCTCCCTTGACCAACAATTGTGGTCCACCATGACCCACCTCTGGTACAGAGCCCTATCCGATGTCATTTTCAACGACACCACATCACCACTAGCCATTGTTTCCCACATATTCCTTCTCCTGCACCATTTCCTACATCAATAAAAGACACCCCCATAACCCATGGATAAATCCACCCCTCCCACAAATATTGGGTAAAATACTCCCTGTATGTGGGATTCAAACTCTCTACTACACACCCATTTTATGCCTAAGATAGGTGTAGGTCACCAACTAACCTAAATATTATTAGAATGAAATTATTATTTCAAACATTATTTGATAAAAAATTGAAAACATGTTTTGAAATTTATCATTTGTTAGAATATACACACTTTCCCATAAAAATATTTTAAATAACTAATTTTAAATCTTCGAGAAAACTATTTGAATTCATATAGTAAAAATCCTAAAGAGTCACTTAAATATATCATTTGATGAAACCTTTAAAGGTACCACAAGACATATGTGATCATTCAATCATATATAATAATAGATGAGCCATAATAGATTCACTGAAGTATCATAGAGTATATAATGGAGCATAAAAATGAAAGATAAAATATGGTAGGTAATAAGTGGTGGTTATAATTCATATTTAGGTTTTAGAATATGTATAATATTTTAGTTATACCTTTTCAATAATTATATTTCATATGAATAATATTATAGTGATCGAGTTTCTCAAGGATGTACCGGGAGGAAAATCTAAAAAAAATAGTAAATAATGGTTAAACAAAAAACCAAAAAAAATAAAGGCAATTGAATAATAACTCAATACCAAACAAACATCTTTTGTGCATGTGTATGATGATGTGAATATGGTGGTTTTAATGTGTAAAAGATAAAAATGTAATGATTTTTTATTATTATGATGAATCATAGAAAATATTGATTCATAAGAGGAATACAAATAATAAAGAAAAAAAATATTAAAATAGACATCAATATTAAAATGTCCCTAAATGTGGAGATTCTTCATACCATTTATTCATAAGTAAAAATTAATTATGTATCATTAATGGGAAAATATCAAGGGCACAAGTCAAGGTCATGTACTAATCAGATAGTGATTTATGGTAGACATGTATGAAACATAAACATGGGCTATAATTATTGCCTAATTTTTTCAATTTCAATAGAATTAAATAATTTATATGGTTATTATATTAGAATATTGAAATTCATATTGTTAATATCATGTTTAAAATAGTGAATAGACTTTTAAATAAAATTCAATGAAATTAAATGAAATTAAAGAATGATATTTCTATTAAATCATTCCAACTGATTTGAATTATAAAATATTATAATTTATCCACTGTTGATTTTTTGGTTTAAACTATAATGAAATAACTTGAAGGTCGCATATAGATTTTCATAGACATGAAAAATCATGTGGTGAAATAATAAAATCTTGGAAACATTTAAATTTCGAAGAATGGAATGTTATGAAATAATATCATAAAATATTTATTAAATAGATAAGTTGCCTAATTCCATGTCATGGAATGTTATTAAATAATATCATTAAATAAATTGAATATAAATAATGAATTAGTATTGGTAATTGAATATATAAAATGAAAGAAACTTATTTTTTTATGAAATTATAACATATCAATATAAATTCATCTAATGTATGAAGATACATACCTTATCCTTCCACCAACTCAAAGACCCCTTAGAGAATCCTTTTATCCTATAATATCATCATACAGAGAAAAAAAATTGATGTTTCACAATGTCTCTCAGATCCATATATTTTGTAGATCAATTCATTTAAAAAATTTGTAACTTTTGAAAAAATAACTTGGACATTGAAGAATAAAACATTTAAATGGGACCAATTCTTTTAGGTTATTATGGTTTAAAAAAACTCACAACTTCAAAGTAAAAGGAATTACATCGTGAATTATTACATGGAATAAAACATTAATTACAAAATGATATCCATAAATCATAAAAAATACTAAGAACGACTGAATAAATAATGCTAAGACCCCAAGAAAGTTATGATTCCTAATAATATCACCAAGAAACATGAAACACATAAAGATCTATATATATGTTCACATTAGGATACTGATAAAATGAATAATAGAAATAACTCACCACCCTTTGTTATAAGAGACGTATGAGAAATGATAAATTCGAATTAGTACCGGAAATGTAGGGATTTCAAGATATAGAGGCTCCATGTTGGATTCTCCAGAGAATTCTGTGATGAAATTTGAAATTTTTGAAATAGTACAAAAAAATTAAAAATAGAGATCTTAAGACATATTATATTTAATAAAAAGAATAAAATATCTATATTGATGTGGATTTTAATGTAAAACAAATTTGACTTCTTATATATATCACTCCATTCATATAGTTGATTTGAATGAGATTTTTTTTTTCAAAATTTAATGGTGGAACCAAGCAAGAACAATTCTTAAGAAGAAAATGGTGGATAAAATTTTAAGAGAAAATATTATATGAAATGAAATTTATATCATCTCATAGATAAGACCATGATTTTTACCAGTGGTAGGGTGCAGAGTTGTGTTCAGGATGGATCATGTATAGAGACATGAAAAAGTATAACATCAAATAAGAAAAATAAAAAAACACATAACATATGGGATAAAAAACATGAATTAGATACCAGAAACACAATAAAAAATAAAGAATCATAGATCATAACAATAGAGTAATGAAAAAAATAGTTTCTGATATACATGAGATAATAAAATCATACCTGGGATCTTACATACATTATAAGATAATATGCCAATGACAATTTAAATGAGCATACAAAACATTCTATTGATTTTCATTCTATAATAGATCAAAGATTCAACCTGGTATCACTTATGATAGAAGAAAACATGAGTATAATCCACCTAAAAAATAATATATTTTTACTTGGATTACACACTCAAGGAAGAACATTCAAGGAATTGTCTCTTGGTTTCCCAACCTGGAGTTAAGTTATCATACAATGCTTTTATCAACACCAAAACAGTAAAAAAAATAGAAAATATACATATACATATACAAAACACACACACATATACATAATAAACATAAACATATAATTTATATGTATTTATAATCTAAATATATGGATAATATATAATATAAATTATATAGGAGGAAAACAACATATAACATTTATAGGGACTAATAGAAAATGCTTCTCGGGGGAATTTAGTGTTATTATATTTAAATAAATTGATAAAATCCATATAAAAAAATTATTGGCATATATGTTTTATTTATGGGAATATTTAACCCATACAACACTATTTCCTATGCCACAGACAATGTCAAATTCTACAAATAGTTTAGCATCATCAATCAGAAAGCATATTGATTCGAAGTCAGAACTACGTGGGATTCCAAAGAAGAAAAGAACATGTGAATTAGAGAAATAATTTTTTGGGGTGATGTAGGAACCCTATTATAATCTTTGGGGAGTTATTGTGGAGAAAAAATTAATATATATATATATATATATATATAATATACACAATGGTAGAGTTGGTGAACCTGATATGGGAATAAAAAATTTTAAGACAGTGTCAGGTTTTCATGGAAAAAACTATTGAAATTACTTTACATTCATGAAAACATATATAGTTTTATGACATAATAAAAATAAAATATAGTATAATAAAATCATGAAAATTTACTAAGAAAAAATATATATATACAACAACCTAACAGTGAATACAATATACGAACAGTGAATGGAAATAAAGGAATGTTGCCAATTCAAAAAAATGATAATGGCTAAATAAGAATAATAACATATAGTTTTTTAGGTATTAAGAATTACCCATTATATATGTCATGGGAAGAACCGATGGAAATTATGGGAAAGGTGGAAATAAAACCTATATGATTGAGGAAGGTCCTATAATTTGAGAGGAGGTGATGGCCTAATTAAGAAATCTACCCAACTATGGAAACAAAAGGGGAAAGTGAAAGATGGAAGAGTTCTCATCTGATGGGGAGGAAATAGATATGAATTTAGGTAGTGTGGTTATTGATTTGAAATTAAATAAACCCTAATAAATGTAACAAATCAGATACTGATGTGAGGATGCAAGACAACGATACAGGATGTTGTGAGTATATTATAGTGACAATACATGCATGATAATTGATTAAATAAAACCCCGGTTAGATGAGGGGAAATATCTAGAGTTTAGGAGATATAAAATGTGGTTTCAAGATAAATGTAGAAATAGGTGGAGGTAGAGATGAAGGTGAAAGGGATGGGAGAGATAGAGGCAATGGTGGGGAGGTGGAGTGGAAGAAATCTGAGGTGGAGGTGGAGATTTGATGCTGAGGAGTAGAGAGGAATTCAAATGAAGAGGAGGGAGTGGTGAGGTAAGTTGAATTGCGAATGAATAGAGAGAAAAATAAATTAAGAGAGAAGATTGGAGGGAGAATAATAGTGAAGGAGTTAACACATGTATTTTAATGATGGAGGTTTTGACACATGGAAGTAAAATTAGAAGGATTATAATTACTAATAGACTATGAGCATTTTTTAATGGTTAAAATTTTATGAAACCCTATCTTTATAAATTTCCAATCCATCCTTAAGATGTTCTATAAGAAAATAAGTGTTTAAAATTAATTTAAAATAAAATCAAGTAATGATCCTAAAATATATAACACTCAAAATATCCCAAAATCCATTAAAGAACCACACACACCTTTAATATTGAAGTAATACATTATATAAATCGGTTTGAAGACTAAAACACTTCCTCGATAGGAGGAAATCCTATAAAATATCCAAATAATAAATTTTTCAAAAATTTTTTGTGAATGGTATTTCAAAAATAGATTTATAATTAAAACTAAGAAAGAAACCATTTTAACATCTAATATAATACAACTAGAAAAAAAAATTACCAAAATTACTAAGTATATTTTGGAGCACTGATAAAACAATTAAAACATATATTAAAACCAACAAAAAATCATGGTTCTTAGTTTAAAGGATAAAGAATAGATTATTCTACCTTTAATATTATCAATTTTATAAACTAAGGTATAAATAAGCCATAACATGATTAAATTAGATCTATGAAGTCAATAGGTTTCCTCATAGATTCTAAAAAACAAAAAACCAATGAAAATTGAGCAAAGAGGAACCCCAAGTCTCCATGAACACACCTAGGAATGAAAATAAGAAAAATAGAAAGATATGGAAGAAGGAATTGGGAGGATCTTACCTTGAATAATTAGCCTCAAAACCCAAATAAATCCATGAAATAAACAAGGGAAGGAGAATAAACCTAAGGGGATAGACACACAATTCATGGGGTTGAATGGGAGATGAGATGAGATTTGGGGTTAAAATCTAGGAAGGGTGGGATGGAAATTTCAAATTTATAATGTACAAGACCGACTTAAAGGTTTGGCATCATGGTTTAACAAACCATGAACTAACCATTCACCAACTATATGAATATCGTTGGATGATATGGGAGATGTTTCACGATTTTGGTAGAAAAATTTACCAACCCACGTACCAACCATGTGAGAGACTTTGAAATGTCTTGCATTTTTTTTATGGGAAGGATGAACTATTAGTACTAACTGTGCGTTAATCGTGTGCCTAGAATTTCACTCTAAAACATTGAAAATTTTAATGAAATTCAACCCAAAACTCAAGAAAAATAATTAAAATAAAACAATAAGGTGAATAAAATTTTTTATATGAAAATTCTTCCCACCATAACACTTTATACTCTAATAAATTTCTAGAGAAATTAGTCGATCTAGAAAAATTCTTAAGGTATAACTTCCCAAAAAAGGAATGACTCAAGGGACTGAAGATAAAAACCAACTGAGGTTACCCCCAAAACCCAACACACTAGCATCAAGAATAATTTTGAGTATACCACATGAACTAAAGATTTAGATATGTATATCACCCAAAAATACCTTACATAAATACATTTAATAATTTGAATCTAACAAAATTACAATTTCTTAAAGAATACAGTCAATACCTTTAAGAATGACTTCAAGAACAACGAATAGCCCGATCATAGCATGAATATGGAAAAACCCATTATGTCTCTTTAAAAATATTTAGGAACATCTATAATGAAACATATGATCATAAGCTAAAGGAACTCTCTAGGTTGTGGTAGTTTTTGGGTGGACAAAAGACTAGCCTAAAAACCAGGGACCCTATCCTTAATAACAAGGAAAAGAGACACACATATGGTCAAGGAAAATGAAATCTCACTCAGAATAGAATAATAATCCTAAGAAATTATAATAATATGAACTTTCTCACCATGATAGTTCCATCCATGGTGTTATCCACACCTTATTAAGAACTCATACCAATCCTCATTCCTCGAAACTATAATCAATTTCAAAAGACTCCAATAAAACATAAAATCTCAAAGAAAACAAGTATGATACCAAAAACCAGTATATATCATCATTAGAATTAAAAATTAACAATAATACCTTTAAAACATTAATATATTCAAACATGTCTATATGTAACTTTATCTAAAATAACACATTACTAGAATGGGAAATAAGGGAAGGTGCAATAAAACAAGGAAAACCTTATACAATCACCACACTGACACCAAGTTGAATAGGTTGAACATGATGATCCTACAATAGGGTTCATCTAGATCCACCTAACTTATGAGAAAATCCTTTACAAAACCTATGTAGGTGTTCCAAATGACACAGGTGCAACATGTATTGGGAATTACCTAACATAAATTCTTCTTATGCCATGGATTCCCACACTAATTGCACATAGAGGGATTGTTCTTAAAATAATTTTAAATGGAAAATAAAGGAGTCATTTTAATACTTCCACCCACCAGATCCAACTTGGATTTCTTCCCCTTTCTTCTGCTAGTGATTCATTTGACATCAACCATCTCTAGCATTCCAGAAAAACTTGATTTTATTCTAAAATCCTAGATCATCATCTATTCATAGGTGCTGATTCTAGGAAAGTAAACTACTAATGAGATATTTGGATGAATCATATTATAAAATACTGATATTTCAATGAACCGTGCAAATCAATATTAGTAATATATGAAACTAGGTTTGAAAAATAAAAATCATATTCCAAAAATAATAAAATCATATATTAGAGGCAACAAATTTATATAGCCTTTGGTATTTTCATGATATTAGGGAAATAATTCTTGATTTTTAGATCCTTGAAACCTTTCCAAGAGAGGTCCTTCTGTGGTTTCATCCATATAATAGACTTCCACTGCTTCCAACTCATATCATCAAGTATAAAGGTTGTGAATTAAAACTTAAGAAACATGAGAATCCCAAACCACAAGAGAATTTCTTCAACATTTTGTAACAGTTATTATGCTCCCGAAGATTCAAGTTTCCAAAGGAAATGAGGAGGGTTAAGATTATGAAATTCTTGGATGAAATCCCCACATTGAGCTGGAATAAGAAGATAAATGTGCCTCATGATTATAGTATATTGAATGATCGAATCTGATAGAACTTGATCAATAAAAGGGTCTTCATGGAGAAAACCACTCACAACTCCCTCTTGTGAATCCATCAAGATTTAGTGGGGGTGAATTCTAAAATAACAAGAAACATAGGATAAAATCAAAATTATCCACAATCCAAAAACACATTGAAATAAATATAAAATAGTAATCTAATCTCAAAATACTAAAAATCTTATCAATAGTAAACCCGAGATGTTTTTATAGAAATTACTTTTGAAAAGAGTCATGAATACTTTAAATAACCCTTTTTACACACTTTATGGTATATATAAAGAAAACTGCTTTCACTGTTCATTTTTTTTAAATATCCTTTATTAAAAATTCATGATAAAATATATTTTAAAATATGTTCAATGAATTTTCATAAACTCTATGCAAAGACCTTAAAATTCCCAACACCACTTTTATTTTTATATATGAACAATATTTTAAAAAACCAAACCTTAATTATAAATCCAAAACATTTTGATTTTTTTGTGACTCTATTTTTTTCATGTAAGACTTTGGAATATTTCAAGGAATATTTTTTGGAGATAGGTGCTAAGAAGGCATGAGATTCCGAATCCTGGCGAGCTCGAAATTGATATTCTAAAAATATTAAATATATTAATATCGTACATATGTAGTTTTCCTAAAAAGTAAAATAAATTTTGAACAGAGCCTCAAGTGAAAAATATGAGGCCACATTTGATTTTTTAAAATGATTTTTACCCTAGACAAAACCTAAAGTTGGTTAGCACTGGACGTCTGATTAAGGAAGATGTTGGTGGGTATGTTTAATTAAAATGAATAAATAAATCCATTTATTTGTTTTATAAAATTTCCTAATTAAAATACTCTATAAATACCCTCTTTTAAATATTTTCCAAGGGTTGGATGCCTAACCATTTCTAGATCATATAGTAAGAGGAGAGTCTTCTCCATTGGTGGATCGACATCGAACAATTAATGATGATCTGATTGAGGTAGATCAATGGGTAAAGAACATAGTGAGTCTTATTTATCACTGGTGAATGAATTCTTCACCAATTATTGATCCATAGTCATGTTAGGGATTATCAATTGTGTATTTTGAACTTTTGATTAAAATATTTAGAATAGAATAATTATATTTTTTTGATCTTTGATTTATTTATTTTTATACAATAGTCATGCTTCCTTATTGTGTAATTGATCAGTTAAAGACATAGTTTCCCATGATAACACCGTATTTATATAGTCATTGTAAAAGAATACTTGGCCAATAATTGTTCAATTTTTTCTTGTATTTTTTCACTCTCTATTCATCATGTGCTTCACTATTGGCCTATCGGGCATAATTTGACATTTTCGAGGCAGGTTTGAGTGCTACTATACCCCCCAAATTCATTACGATAGCACAAACGACACATGGATTGACATTTTTTGGATGCATTGATGAGAGATATGAAATATTGGTGATAATCCATTGATATAAGATCCCTAGGGGTGATAGGATCAAGAGTTATGTGAATGGGAGGCACATCTGGGGATGTACAATTACAGCAAATGGATATGGATTGTTTTCTAGCATAGAACAAACAAAATCCGATTTTCTGCTAGTCATAGAGGGTAGCGTGTGTTATTGTTATTTTTAATAATATTAACATAGGTTATTTATCATTATTTTTAATAATAATAACATTTTATATTTATTATTATTTTTAATAAAATCAATGATAAAATTGAAGAGGTGGCGGAAGCTTGAGGGATGAGGGTCTCTTATGCATGAAACCAAGGAAATTATCCAGATTCATAATTCCATTCTATATTTCATTTACCTATTTTTTCATTCATAATTTATAATAATTAAATTATTATTATTGGGGAAGAATGGGGGTGTTGATGTTCCTGGAATTCAAGGGAAAGAGACGGAGGAGTACTCACACACATAGAAAATGGGGGTGTCATTATTATATATTATAATAATGATAATAATGATGATGATGTTATTATTATTATTAAACATTTTTTCCAATGTATATTCTTTTTTTGGTGTCATATTGATGAAATATTTATGGAATCATGACTCTGACAATGAGGTTGTCAATTTAATACCAATGTTGGGTAACTTTTTCAGAATCATGGCTTGGGCCCACAAAGCGACATACGTAGGTGTTATGACGAAAATCATTTTTTACTGAGTGTATGATTTTGTCAAGTAAATAGTCTATCCTAATTTTTTCCATGAGTAAAAAAACAATGTAATTTTTTTGACTATTCATGGTTGTTTGTTATGACATATTGATGGATTGATGTTTTATCCCGACGGACTGATGATGAGCCTCGTGCGCTTTTTAGGATGTTTTCCAGACTAGAATTTTGACCTGTGAGTAGCCTATCCTATTTTTTTACTATTTAAAATGTGATGGTAGACTTAGTAGTGTATTTTGAGATATGATATGGAATTTTCTATTTATGATTCTACTTTAGGAGACACTTGACGGCAATATTGATTGGATATGATCAATATACAGAGGTTGGGGTTGGAAACCCCCTATAATACTAGGGTGTGGGTACCCCATACTCCTTACACTAGTTTGAATGGACCCCCTTTCCACACTAGGGTGTGGGTCCTCTACCTTCTGAGTGGAACCCCCTGGTGTACTAGGGCATAGTTCATCTATCTATCTTCTGAGTGGAACCCCTCAAATGCAGTTGGTCATGGGTACTCAGTCTACCTTCTAAGTTTAACCCCCTGACGCACTAGGGTTTGGGTACTCTACCTTATAAGTATAACCCCCTAACTCACTAAGGATTGGATCCTCTATCTACCATCTAGGTGGAACCCCCTGACACACTAGGGCATGGTTCCTCTTCCTTCTAAGTGGAACCCTATGATGCACTGGGGTGTGTGTCCTCTATCTATCTTCTAAGTAGAACCCCCTAATCATACTAAGGCATGGGTCCTCTGCTTGGAGATTTTTCCCCATCAGTTCTGTGACATAGTGGTGAGGTGTGGGTTCTCCACCTAGTCACTCCTTCAAACACATGATATTTTGGGAATAAAAGACAAAAATATTAGAAAATTTTGAAGATTAATTGACCTATGTTGGGTTATAAAATGGTTATCCCCTTTTATCTATCATCTATGTTTATTTCATGATAATATATATATGTGGATGAATTTCAATTCCCACTTGATTTGGGTTGATATGACTACTTTTATCATGTCTTCTATTTCAAACTCTTCAATTTTTAGGGCTTCCTACTAGATATGTATATACTCAACCCTATATGGGATTTTCCCACATGTGTCATATATTATGAAGATATAGGATAGATCGGTGGTGGTTTAAGAGGATCATGGGGACACTCAAGTGCATATATTGCATATGGCGTCTAGTCTTGGAGATCAAGAGTCAGTTTCTCTCAACTATTTTTCATTCTATATTTTTTAGGTTGGGACATCTTTTTTAGGTGGCCATATATTTTTTCCTTTAAATTTTGGATTACAATTTCACAATTTTTTATTCTTTATGGGTTATTACATTAAGGGTTTTAACTCTAGTGGTTATTTTCATTTATTATAATCCATTTTAATTTCTTCATGAAGATCGATGGGTGTGTGCGTCTAAGTACTTTAGGAAAAATCTTCCCATTTTATTTAATCCTTGTCATCACTTTTCTTCGGCCCTGATCCTATGGAGGTGGGCTTGGGGTTGTCGTGGCACATTATTTCATTTGCTAAGTGTCCCATGATGGGTCAGGTTATTAAAAAGTGGTATCAAAGAAGTTCATTATTTGGGATGGTGTTCAATGTTGTCCCCTTATGAGGATTGGTTATGATTTTGTGAAATAGTGTTGAATTTTCTCGAGCATGGATTTTAGGTTAGGGAATCCAGTGTTGGTGTGGTAGCCAACATATCTTTACATCGAGACTCTAAATACCTTCTTGTTGACTCGAAATATCGAGACATTAGTTGTAGGGATCAATGGTATATGAATCATATAGGATTGGATCTTTTAACAATAATTATTGATTCATCTCAATAGATATGATCATTTACCATGTTGCATCTTAATAACTTTCTAGATGTATCTGTAAAGAAAACAAGCTAGGGTTTCAATAGTGTTGTGACAATGACTGGTTGGGAGATTATCCCTCGGTTCTGAGACCCTCCCATGAGGTTTATTCTCCAGGAATCCATTGGGTAGTGCTACCACCTATTGAGTAGCTCATGGATCCTTTAGTGGATGAGGCGGACGATCTTCCACATGTTGAGTGGTTGATGGCTCTAGTAGAACAAGAGGATGGTACACATAGTCATACTGCATTACAAGAGTTCCATTGATGGGGATAGATGAGGTTTCATGATGAGATAGACCCTTAGGCAATAGTAGTTTGACTCAAGATAGTAGTCTAGATTTTCTAGCTTCTGTAGACCATGACTGATCAGATGGTTGTTTTGGCGACCAGTTTTCTCTATAGAGGAGTGGTTATATTTGTAAGTACTGACATATAATGCACTTCTGTTGAGTGTTCATCATGGGTTTCATAGATAGAGATTGTCCAAGTTTCATGGTGATTTAGAATCCCCATTATCATGTGGTAGAGTATTAGTATGAGCCTGTGGTGTGAATTTGCCGCTTGGATATGACCTCTCCTTATGGTTTTCCTAGAATAGATACTTCTCTAGGGTGTTATTGGGTGTAGATAGATCCCTGTGTTGGTTTTGATTGATATATTTTCATGCATTCAATAATGTGGTAGACCTCCCCCATTGATATGGGTTCTTGTGATGAGATTCAAAACTGTGAAGGTGAGTTAGTGCCACCCAAAGAGGATAGTGTCAAGGTGTGGTGGAAAAGTTCCTTGAGTTGTATGTTTGAGTTCATTCTGATATGAAGGTGTCGTTATGATCCATGGTTAAGGAGAATAGGCTGGTAGGGGGAAAGACGGATTAACGTGGTGGAGGCTTGTGACCCCAAGGTTTGAGGTGTGTTTGACAGTAACACATATCTTCTTTACCACTGGTTGTAGTTTTGGTGCATGGTCTCAAGCCACCTTATCTATAAGTAGCCCCTGTTTGAGACCTATAGATACCAGATGAATTTTTTTTCTCAACCCCTTTTCTAGAGGCACATGCCGAGAGGATCATTGATCACATATTTCTGTTGATGGTGTGACCTGAAACTACAAGGAGAGAGGCCCTCACACAAAATCTTTCTGTAGTGGAAGTGAGACCCTGTGATGTTTTACTCAGTATGAATTGGTTTTTTACTATCCATGTTTAAATGATTTCTCCCAGTGAGAGTATCATTTCTTTTGGTTATTTTGTATGGATTTTTCACCTTTGATAATGATTGATCCCCTTTAAGGGTAGGATGTCATCATTCATAGGAGGTTAAAACCACTTTATTATAATATTGGATAGTATTTACCTGGGAGTATCAGATTTCCTGAGCTTTTAGTTTCCTATAACGGTGCAGGATTATGGGGTCATCTATCCTAAGTACATTCTGGGTTTACCTCCCCCTCCCCATTGAGAGTTTATTTTCATCGTGGAATTGCATATGGGATGAACCAATATCTTCATTATCATATAAATGAACTAGTTTAGTTGCGAGAGCTAGAGGTGTGGTTGGAAGAGTCCACAGAGCATAAGATTCATAATACCCAGTGTGTTTTCCTAGGAATCCATGTGTTGTTCTCCTAAGAGGCGGATGAGATATTGAGTACATTTTTGGATTTGCATCTCCCAAGCTAGGTGACTATCCAATAGTAGTATCAACCCTCTAAATAGATGAAATATTTACACAATGGATGGAGGTGAAGAGGATCTTAGAGTTTGATATCAGGATGGGCTATCACTAACTCTAGGTTCTAGATATGGATGTATCGAATATGGTTTCCTAGTACCACAGTGGATGATTCTAGTTCTTAGTGATACCCTTTGGTGTGTTGAATTCCCCAACTGAGTTTACAAGACTTATGATTTTGATCATTAACCCTTATTATCTTGTTTTGTACTAATATTCTATAATAGTGACCTCATGTCCTCATTGTCAGAGTTAGAGTATGAAAGACATGGGAGGGAGGTGTTATACACTCTTCAGGAGTGTTAATCATATGGAAGATCTCATGGGGTCTGTTCTAGATATGAATGTCCACTTATCGGGATATATCCTTTCAGATAAGGTAGTGATAGTGGACCTTGATAGGTTGATATGAAATGAGATTGAGGTACACCATGGGCGTGGTTGTGGTAGTAGATACTCACAGTAAGGTTTTTCGTCCACTGTTGTTGAGTGAGGTGACAGAGAAATTGAACTCTTTATAGGTAACCCTTGTGGGTGATTATGGTGTCAGGTACCTCTAATTGATGTTTTTTACCTCTCCATTTATTTATCAAGTGAGTGAGACACAACTTGGGGATATATACTTGGAGATCTTGTGTGACCAGGATTCTACTTGATATGTTCCTGATGGATTCCCTGAAGGTGGGGAGCATGACATCCTTGTTCAAGGATAGTTGGTGGCACTTGTCAATCTTTGGTAAATGTGTTTTTTTAGGTTATTTTCCTTTATTAACCTAGGATAACGGTGTTTATATAGAGATCCTTTCACTTTGGGTTTGGTGTCCAATGATGTTGCTTCTTGTTATTGAGTTTAACTATCGACATCTCACTTTCCTATAAGGGGAGATCAAGGATATGGGTGGAAGTATAAATCATATGGTGTTTTTCTCTGTTATCAGGTTTGTTCTAACATGTCTGTAGAGAGGTAATGATTCTACTTGATTGATAATAAAATGACTCACCAGGTTCTCCCACTTCCTACTCATCTAATAGAATATCTTTTTAGATAGTTTGGGATACATATGTGTGTGGGGGGTAGTCTAGATTCTTTAAATTCCCTCAAAAAAAATTATACTTTGATTCTCACTTCATGTCATGATTATGGAGAGGATTTGGGAGGCATTTGGGAATCAACTATGACTAAGCACAAATTTTTTACTCAATACAGATATCCAGGGAAAGTGGACCATTCAGGTTCTGGATAATAATATTCAGGATTTCATGTTAACTTTGGGTCATATCTGGGAAGATCATTGACCATTGGTATAGTATATATCAAACAATTTATCACTCCACCATCTCCATGTCACCACTTGAGGCCACGTATGGGATACCCTATAGGCATCACTACATTGGTCAGAGCCAGTGGAAGTTAGTGATTATAGGCATATGGTTGGTGCTAATGATGGCTGTCAAAGGGATATAGTTCATCCAGGGGCAGATGAGAACTACTTGGAAAACATAAATCTATATATAAGGATCATATGACATTTTCTAGTTACTGTGAAGGGTTATCAAATGGGTGTTTCACATAACCTTGTGATTGTAGTTATATTGGGTTTTTAGTGTTTTCCACTTATTTCAGCTGAGGAGACGTGTGCATGAATTGTCGTAAAATGTTGACCCAGGTGATATGTTTGTAGGATGTGGAGCTTCCTTTCAAGGTACTCAGTTGTTTTTGTGAACTGTATTGGGAAGACCCATTGTGAACATGTGGTTCCCCTGGTTTCATCTTAGTAGACAACACGGGAGAATGCTGGAGAGATCTTGAGAGAGGGAGATCCATATGCGGTCTCTGTATCACCACCTTTTTGTTTATATTGATCATTTAGGGGGGCGTGGAATTCCTCAACGGGGGAATAATATAGAAAATTTTGTTTTCTCCATGTAATACTTTTAAATATTATTAGAAATATTTTTAGGGTTCGGAGCTGAGACAACATGAGATTCTGAGGCCTAGTGAGCCCAAAATTGATATTATAAAATTATTAAAAACATTATTATCATGCATGCATAGTTTTCCTAAAAAATTGAACAACTTATGAATAGTTCCTCGTATCTGAAATTTTAGATCACGGTTGAGTTCATAATGCTAGGTTTACTATAGGCATGAATTAAAATTAGTCAGCATCGGGCATCTGGTTAAGACAACCATTGGCGGGTGAATTTAATTAAAAAGAATAAATAATTTAGTTATTAGTTTTATTAAATGAACTAATTAAAATTCTCTACAAAATACACTATTAAGATGATTTTACAAGGTTTATCCATATAACTCATGATAAATTTTGGAGAGGTAGTAGAATGTTATTTTTTGGTGGATCAATATCGAAAGATGAATGACAATTGGATCGAGGTAGATCAACAGGTAGAAAGTACAGGGAGTCTTCTTTATCACTCGTGAACACATTATTCACCAATGATGCATCTATAATCGAGGTAGGGATAATCAATTTTGGATTTCATACTCTTTATTAAAATATTGATCATGTATTAATTTTCTATTTTGTGTCTCTAATTTATTTATTCCTACACATGATCCTTGGTGCCTTGTTGTGTAATTGATATATTAAACTCTTTATTACTCATGATATCACCCTATTAATATAATCATTCGAAAACAAAACTTATTTAATGGTGATTGAATTTTATATTTTTTTTCTTCTCTGTTCATCATGTTCTTCACCATTTGCCTACAGAGACATGGTTAGACATTACTGGGGTGGGTTTGAGCACGATTGAACTCTTGAATTCATTATGGTAGCATTAACGACACACAGATTTATGGTTTGTGGATGTATTTATGAACTAACTGGGATACATGTAATAATCAACAGATCCAATATATGGAGGGGTGATGGGATCGAGTGGAAGTTTCATGGGAGGTGTATGGGGTGTTTGGTTATTGCAGATGGATGTGGATGGTTTTTTAGTGAAGAATGGCTGGAATTTGATTTTTGGTTGGCCGTTGAGGTTGGTTTGTATTATTTTTATTTTTAATAATAATAACATTTGGAATTTATTTTTATTTTTAATAATAATAAAATTTTATATTTATTATTATTTTTAATAATTGTAATTATGAAATTTTATATTAGGTGACAGCTTGAGGAAGGAGGGTCTCTTATATGTTTTATACAAGAAATGATCCAGCCTACGAATTCCTTTCCCCCTTTGATGTATATGTTTTATTATTTATAATTTATAATAATAATGGTTAAATTATTTTTATTGAGGAATAAAGGGGGTGTTGAGGCACCTATAATTAAAATGAAATATGTGGAAGAGTACTCATGTGTATTTAAAATGGGAATGTAATTAATATATATTATAATAATGATAATAATAATGATGACGTTACTATTATTATTAAACATGTTTTCTGATTTATCTTCTTCGTATTGTCTCATATTGAATAACTATATGTGGAATTGTGACCCTGACATTGAGGTAGTCAAGTCGAGACCAATGTTGGGTACCTTTTTTAGACTCATGGCCCAGGCCCATGATGTGACAAGCATACGTGTTATGGTAGAATACATTTTTCTCATGTGTCTAATTTGGTCAAGTAAATACCTTATCCCAAGTTTTTTTCCATGAGGATCTCAATAGTGGTTTTTCCATTCATGGTTGTTCGTGATGAAATATTGGTGGATTAGAATTTCTTCCAAAAGATTGATGACGAGTCTCATGAACTCATCGTGATTTTGGACAAACATTGATTTTGTCCTGTGAGAAGCTCATCCTGAGTGTTTTAACACATAGAATGTGATGGTGGAATTCTTGATGGATTTCAAGATATGAAGTGGAATATTACAAGTTTCATACTTCTTTAGGATATGATTGGTGATAGTATTGATCGGGTAGGATCATCAAAGAGATGATAGGGTTGGAAACCCCCTATCATTCTAGGGTGTGGGTACCCAATACTCCTTACTTTGGTTTGAGTAGAACCCCCTAGATGTAATAGGGTGTGGGTCCTCTATATAACTTCAAAGTGGAATCCCCTTGACACACTAGGGTATGGTCCTCTAGCTACATTCTGAGCAGAACCCCACAACGCACTAGGGAATAAGTCCTCCAACTTTTGAGTGGCACCCCCTAACGCACTACAGCGTGGGTCCTCTGTCAACCTTCTGAGTGGAACCCTTGTGAAACCCTAGGGTGTAAGTCCTTTTTCTTCTAAGTGGAACCCCCCAATGCACCAAGGTGTGGGTCCTCTATCTATCTTCTGATCAAAACCCCCTTATCGTACTAAGGAATGGGTCATATAATTAGAGATTGTTCCCCTCAACTGTGTGACAAAGTAGAAAAGTGTGAGACATTCACATGGTTACTTATTCAGAAACATGAGATGCTAGGCATCAAAGAATAACTTCTTGGAGTCGTTGGAAGATTCGTCGACCTAGGTGAAAGTGGAAATCATATTGTTTTTTTTTCAAATGACAGTGTTTCCATGATTGATTAGAGTTAAGGATGCGGATTGAGTGATTTTAAACCAACACACAGTGTTTACCAACTTTCTAACCATCCAAGAGTAGAGTTTAGTGGAGATTTTGGGGCACTAGTGCAAGTAGGAGTTAGTCTGCCTTCATGGAATTTCCTCTATTACTGTTCAGCCTGTGATTATCAATTCACATAATGATTATAGAGAGGCTATAGGAGGTCTTTGGGAATCAGATTCACTTGATCACAATGTTTCTACCCTACACTAATGGCTAGGTAGATACGATAATTCAGTTTCTGGATAACATGCTTCAGGATTGTATGTTAGCTTTGGGACATAAAAGAGAGGATTTCCTAACATCGGTGGCATATATATCATATCATTTTTCACTCCACCATCGGTGCACCACCATTTGAAACCATGTATGGGAGACCCTACAGGCCACCAAAATATTGGTTGGAGCTAGTGGAAGTTAGCATTTGTAGTCCTATCGTTGGTTCTAGTGATCATTGTGAATGGGGTGTAGTTCATATCGGGGAAGAAGAGGAATGGACAGAAAATGTGAGGATTCCATTTTGGACTGATCATTGTGGCCTTTGGAGTTCAATGAGGTGATCATCTATTCCGAGATATCTCACCATGTTGAGGATCGTGAGGATTTGTCCAGGATGGAAAGATATCTCTAAGGATTATAGGCCCATTTTCCAATTACTTCATCGAGTTAGAAAATTGGTGTATCGATTGACCATATAATTATAGATAGATTGGGTTCTTTGTATTTTTTACTAGTCACAGCTGAGGAGACACATGCATGACTCATTAAAAATTTTCGACCCGGATGAGCTGGGCATGGGGTTTGGATCTTTCTTTCAAGGTACCTAATGGTGTTTGTGAACTGTCTAAGGAAAACCCATCATGAGTATGTGGTTCCCCTAGGTGAATTTTAGTAAACAATAGGTGAGCATACGGGAGATACATGGGATCATAAGATATAGTTTAGGGATCAATATCCCTAACTTTTTTTTTAACTTGTGCTTCTCACGGACGAAATTATTTAAAGGTGGAAATAATGTATTGGATCTAGTTTTGTCGTGTAAGAATTTAGAATATTACTAGGAATATTTTTGGAGTCATGTTCTGAGATGGTGTGATATTATGAGGCCCAATGATCCTAAAATTTATATTATAAAAATATTAAATATATGAATATCACACATAAATAGTTTTCTAAAAAAAAGTGGAATAACTCATGAATGGAGCCTCGTATTAGAAATATGAGACCATAGTTGAGTCTGAAAAGAGAGTTTTACTCTCTGAAAAACCTAAAGTTAGTCAAGGTTAGATGTCTGGTTAAGAAAACTATTGGTAGCTAAATTTAATTAAAATGAGTAGATAATTTATTTTTTTGTTTTATTTAATGACTTAATTAAAATCATGTATAAATACCCTCTTATGACAATTTTCCAAGGTTTGGTCACATAACCCTTGATAAATATTAGAGTAAGAGGAGAGTTTTCTTCATTGGTGGATTGATATTGAATAATGAACGGTAATTTGATCGAGTTAGATAGAGGTGTAGTGAATTCAAGAAGTCTTCCTTATCAGATCGAGGTAGACTGGCCCCTTAACACACATGTTTAAAGCCCTCCAAACTATTAAAAACTACTTATTCGGTCCATCCAAGCACACCAGATGTTCAATTGACAAGTCGAAAACATGCACCTGTTAAAAAATTAAAAAGGTGATTTTTCTATGATTTCACATCATTCTTAGGTCATTTTCTTTCGTTCTGACTATTACATGCACATTTTACTATTTTTAAAGCACTAAAATTGTGTTTTTATTCATCCTGAGAAAAAACACATTCTATTGATGTGATTTCTATTGAAACATTTCAAAAATAACTCTAAGGTTGTTTTTACATGAATTAATGGAAATAAAATCTCATTTTATTGGTTTTGACCCACTGATGCATGTCTTTTAAGGCTATTAAATCATTAAAATTGATTATTTGAATTTTTTGAGCACATCGCATGACAGATTGACATGATGTATTCCCATACAAATCAAAAAAAAATACAAATATAAATTTTATATGATTTCAGGTCATTCAAATTTTATTTTATATGGTTTTAACCACTACACACCCATTTTAGTGGTTAAAATACAAAAACTACATTTTCATACATCTTGAAAAAATGATACATCTAATTGATGTTTTTTCTACACCAACATTTTAAAAATCACATTATATTTATTGTAGAATGATTTCATGATAATTGGAGGTCATTTTCTTGATTTTGACCCCCTAAAAATTGTTTTTAAAGGTCGCCAAACCTTTAAAATATTCTTATTCATTCTTTTTGATCACACCAAAAAATTTATTGATATTACATTTACTCATTCACATCGAATATAATACAAAGATGATTTTTATATGATTTTATGTAATTCAGATGTCATTTTTTATGGTTTTGACCATTTCATGAATGTTTTTGTGTTTTTAAAACACTAAAATTGTGTTTGCAGTCAACCCAAGTAAATGAAACATATGATTAATTTTCATATGATTAATTGTCATCTACTCATACACATTATAAAAATTAAAAATTCAATTTTCCTATGATTTCATGTAATTCGGAGTTCATTTACTATAGTTCAGATGGTCACATGCACGTATTTGTGTCTTTAAAACACTAAAAGTGTGTTTCTAGTAATCCCATGAAAATGACACATCTGATTGATGATACCCATGCTAAAACATTTTAAAAATGACTCTAAGGTTGTTATTATATGATTTCTTGACAAATTGATGTTTTTTTCTTGGTTTTGACCCCCTAATATTCATTTTTAAAGGCTATCAAACTGTTAAAAACTAATTATTCAATCCGTCTGATGAAAATATGTGTCTTATTGAAATTTAATCTAATCATACATGTCATAAAAATTACAAAGACTATTTTCTTATGATTTCACATCATTCAAAAGTGGATTTCATTGGTTTTGACTGGTAGGAACTTGTTTTAGTGTTTTAAAACACTGTAAGTGGGTTTTCGGACATCCTGAGCAAACAAAACGTCTGATTAACATGCCATCTACTCAAAAATTTCAAAAATAACTCTATTATTATTTTTATACAATTTTATGGAAATCAGCGATCATCTGATTGGTTCTTACCAAATGATGCACGTTTTTAAATGTTGTTAAACCATTAAAAACTACTTATTCATTCCTTCTGAGTATATTGATCATTCAATTAACATTCTATCTTCTCAAACATGACAAAAGTAATAAAAATATGATTTTCCAATGATTTCATATCATCTAAAAGTTTATTATATTGTTTTGATCATAACATATATGTTTTAGTGTTTTTAAAACACAAAAACTTACTTTCCAAGAATCTTAAGAAAACGAAATATTCATATTCCGTTGTTGTCTGGTCCAAAATTTCAAAAATCACTCTATTATTATTTTTTATGTTCTCACAACAATCATATATATTTTTCTTCGTTTTGACCCTTAGATGCATGTTTTTAAAGGCTTTCAAATAGTAAAAAACTACATATTTTGTCTGTCAGCGAACGCTATATATATTATTGATGTGTAGTATACCCACACACATCAAAAACATAAAAACACAATTTTCCTTTGATTTAACATTATTTATAGGGTTTTTCTAGGGTTTTGACAGTTGCATTCATGTTTCGGTGTATTTAAAACACTAAAAGCATGTTTTCAGTCATCCCAAGAAAATGACACATTTGATTGTTGTGTTGTCTACTAAAAAATTTCATAAATAACTCTATATTTGTTTTTGAAATTATTTCATGGAAATTGGAGGTCGTTTTATTGGTTTTAACCCCATGACACGCATTTTTAAAGGTCATCAAACCATTAAAACCCGCTTATTCATTCTGTCTAAGAACACAACATGTTTGATTGATGTTTCTTCTACTTATACACATCAAAAATGATACAGAATTTATTTTCCAATTATTTCATGTCATTCTAAGGTAGTTTTATATATTTTTTATCATTACATGCACATTTTAGTGTCTTCAAAATACTAAAAGTGTGTTTTTGATCATCCCAAACACATGACAAAATCTATTGATAATTTTTATAATTAAACATTTCAAAAATATATCTATAGTAATTTTTGTATTATTTCTTGGAAATTTGGGGGCATTTCTTGGTTTTGACTCCCTGATACATGTTTTTAAAGGCAATCAAACCATTACCGACTGCTTATTCGGTCCTTCTGAGCACAACGTAAGTATGTTTGGCACATCATCTACTATTATACATAAAAAAAATTAAAAATTCAATTTTATTATTATTTCACATCATTAAGAGGTCTTTGTATATGTTTTCTAATGTTATATGCATGTTGTAATGTATGAAAAACACTAAAAGTGTGTTTCTAGTCATTCTAAAGAAAATGACATGTCTAATTGACATCTCATCCACTCCAAAATTTTAAAAATCACTCTACGGTTGTATTTATTAATATTCCTTTACAATATTAGGATGTTTTCTTGGTTTTTAACCCTTATTGCACATTTTTTATGGGCTTCAAACCTTTAAAATTGGTTATTTGGTCTATCTGAGCACATTGCATGTCTCATTGATATGACATACACTCATACATGTCATAAAAATTACAAAGATGAATATATTATTATTTCAAATAATTATGACGACATTTTCAATGGTTTCTAACATCACATTCATATTTAAGTTCCTTTAAAACACTAAAATTTTGTTTCTGGTCATCTTGAGAAAATGACCCTTTTGATTGAATTTTCATCTACTCCAACAATTAAAAAATAATTATACAATAGTTTTCATATGATTTCATAGAAATTATAGGTCATATTATTTGTTTTAACCCCCTGAAACATGTTTCTAAAGGTCGTCAACCCATCCAAAACTGCTTATTGAGTCTGTTCAAGCACACCACATGTCTGATAGATGTGTCACCTACTCATACACATTAAAAAAATTAAAAATATGATTTTACTATGATTTCACATCATTCAAAGTATTTTTATATGGTTCTAACCATTATGTAACATCCCAAGTAAGTAATGAATAATAGATATTTTTATCTATGTCTATTAATGAATTAGATAGTGTTTTAGAGGCCTAAAATGAGAATAAATCCAATCTTAAGCATAGAATACACTAATATTTTTAAAAGATTGTTTTACTGCCTCTTGATGGAAAACCATTTTTAAACAAAACTTTTGACAATTTTATAATCTCTATTTTTTAAAATAAACTTATTCTTTATGATTGGGACATTTAAATTTACTTTGGGTAAATTTTTGGTATTTTTCCGACAATGTTCATTTTTTATGAATAGTGACAAATACTGCATTTTACATCAAAACTGCTTTTTCATCTAATTTAATTATATGGTTAGATTATATTTTTAATTGGTTTTAAACTGTAAATAGAATATATTTTTACCATTTAATACAATGGTGGTCATTGGGATTAATTTCACTTTGTAATTGGTCATAAACAAGTGCCAAACGTTTCATAGATATTGTTTCAAAAAACCCGCTATTTGTTTTGACAACAGGAATAATTTTTAAATTAATTATTGCAATTTATATGTTGGTAATTTGGTAAAATGGATTCCATATTTGGAATCAGAAGGTCCAAATTATGTAATTAAGACTCTTTTGTTTTTGGACATTATGAATAGTAACAACGGTAATTATCTTTAATTATCTTGATTAATGAGTAATCGAGTAGTTAAGGAAAATAAAATAATATCATAATAATAAAAAATGACACCAAAATGTGTCCTAATGCTACTAGTTGTCTCATGGCCGACCATGGGATGCCTGGTTCCAAACATGGGGACCCCATGGAATCACTTTTGTGTGAAAGTGACTTTTTATCTATTTATTGTTTAAAAGAAGTTAAATATAACAAAGTATATATCACCTGAGTAAAAAAATTTACCTTTTTTCTACATAAATTATCTTTTGGACTATAAATATTCATTGTAAATATAAAAATATTTCCTACATCATAGTATTTTTTTTATAATTTTTAGACACTAAATAAATTAAATTATTTATGACATCATGATGATGCAGCGATTATCTCATTAATAAACAATTTAAATAAAATGAAAAGATAATGTAAAATATATGACCTACACATGTCAAAGACCTATTGGATGAGTATATTTATAACCCTTATCACCTTATCTTATAAATACATCAATGTGAGTCCTTTAAAATTCGAAACTCATTTGAAAATAAAGTAACCTTTTCTAACTTTCCATGAGTGCCCCTCCTCTCCTCTTATAAAAGGCCCCCACCTCTACCTCCTTACCCACACCTCTGAAGACTTTTTCTCGGCCAAACCCTGTCCATTTTGCCTCTCCACATCCCTCTCTTACTCCTTGAAGCCTCACTTTGGGCAGAAGTCTTCCCAAGGAAGCCTTTGAGCTCAAATCAAAGAGAGTTACCCGTTTAAAAGGTAGTGTTTTCTCTTGTGTTCTTATGTTTTATTTTGCTTCTCCAACCCTCTAAACTCTTTTTATTAATTTCTTTTGTAACAACTACAGGATCTTTAATATACTATGATTTTGTTATAATAAGGATTCTAGCTACACTTACACACACCTACATCTAAGGGTTAATGAACATATTGTTTCTGTGGATGGTGAATTTCTGCCTCACGAAATGATGATTGTTCAACACTCATATAACACCTTCAAAGAGTGGACATTAAGATGTCACTATATTTATATATGATATATAATATGTTTATGTTTTACTTAAACTTCTGTATCTTTCATTTATGGCGTAGCTTTATGGTTTCCATTATGGGTAAACACGATATCTTCATTTTAGGAAGTGCGGACTACCGCCCCCTCAAAGTGATTTGATTCGTTAATACCATATGTGGTATGTATAAAGGATAGATTGAGTGATATTATACATGATACAATACTGTAATTATAATACTATTATGTATCATTATGTTTTAATTCCATTAAATATGAAATAGAAATGGAAGTAGCGTTCATGCGTACGTACGGCTTACCGTCTCCATGAACGGTGCATTTCATTTCTTACCTCTAAATGTTATGTAATATTATAAATGCATGTATATACTGGATATATATAATATATATGATATATAAATCTTGAGTATAAATCTGGATATAATGGATACATGAACAACTTGTAATTATAAAGAGCGTATTTTTGACTCAAATACCAATGATCGTTAAAACGACCGTTATTAACTTAAATAATTACATAGTGTTCATGACATGGTAATAAGAGATATAAAAGGAATAATGAACTTGAAAAAGGTTCTTAAGAAATTATAAATTAACTCAATTTTATTATTCAGGACTTTAAAGAACGATCGAGTCAAGTCGGACCTGAGGTATGGGACTTCGTCTCAATCACCTCTCATTGAGGCATATTATGTTTTATACACAACTTTATTTTATATGGTGTATAAGCCCCTTTGACTTTTATGTTTATCCAAAAGGAATATTTTTTATATGAAGTGTTTTACTAAACCACAAATGGGAATATTTTTGTCATGCGTATGCGGCGACAACGACTTCTCTGCCGCCGTGACCATTATTTGAGTTTTGGCTTCCTCTACAAGCCATACCTTTTTTTAAATGAAAAATAAATACCATGTTTTACTTTTATTTTATTTTGGTATTGAAAATGGTTTTCATAATGTTTTTATATCAATGTGTTGTATTGATATCTTGTGATTGAAAATTGGAAATGTTGTGTTTCCTTTATGCATGTTTTATGTGATATGATTATGTTATAGTTCTTGGGAATTATTATGAAGATGGGTGGTTCTGTGATAAATTAAGGGTGGGTGAGCCCGATATAGCTCTCCAATGCATTGGGTAACGCGAAGGGGTTAAATATTAAGGTTTCTCCGAAGAGATTTAGGGAATATACTGTGATGGGTATTCCAAATGTAACCAAGAGGGTTACTCCCTACGTAAGAATGTTATGAATGCCTCATGTTACCTTTATGTATTATGATTTATATGTTTTATTCACGATTTGATGAGGTATGTTAAAGTTCTTATGTTTTATGAGTAAATTATGATTTCATTGATTCTTATGTATTCATTTACTCATGTTTCCTTTCCATATTTTTATATCCCTTAGTGAGCTTTTTATGCTCATCCCAAGTTTTTTAAATGTTTTTCACAGGTCAAGGGAAAGGTAGATGATGTGATGATAGTGTCAAGGAAGTGTCAAGAAAGAATCCATGTTTTATTTTAAATATGAATCTGTTGATGGGAAAAATGAGTACTATCTTTTATGTAACCACATTGTTTAAATGTGGAATGTAATTCATGTTTTGTGATCTAATTCACTAAAACTCTAAACCTGAAAAGATACTCAAGGTGTATTCTTGAAATATCTCAAGATTAAGTAAGGTTTAAGGCTGGGGCCTTATAGTTGGTATCAGAGGTCGGTTTAGATAACTTTAGGAGTTAGAATTTTATTAAATTAATATCCAAAAATATTTTTTTATGCTCAAATGGAAATGATATAGCATTTGAAGATTACCATGTTGCATCATCTAAGACATGTTTGTTCAGAATGGTTTTCTGTAGAGGAAACAGGGAAGCAGTGCTAGGAAGGCGTACAGAAACAAATAACCTTCCGAATTAGCATCCTGAGATGGTCATAATTGGAACTGAACAGTTTGTTGCAGTAATGGCACAGTTGACTCAAGCGATAAATGGTGGTGGTATCCATGCATGAGATCAGCCAGATCAACCGCAGAGGAACATGTAAGTGGTGGAACATTTCATGAGGCAACATCCCCCATCATTCAGAGGATCATCTGACCCTGTGCTAGCTGAAGGGTGGATTAAAGCACTGGAGAAGATTTTCTATGTCATGGGGTGTTCAGACAATCAAAAGGTTAGTCTTTTTATTTACCGTTTGGAGGGTGAAGCAGATCAGTGGTGGTCGATGGTTAAAAATATCAGGGACGCTGATGAGATTGATGTTCTCGACTGGGATGAATTAAAAGGTATGTTTCTTGAGAAGTATTTTCCTAAGGATGCTCGACTTAGGATGGAAAAAAATTCTTGGAATTGAGGCAAAAGGAAGACTTAGTGGCTGCCTATGAAGAAAGGTTCACTTGATTGGCAAGGTATGCTCCAAATTTTATCTGAGACCTTGATAGTAAAATCAATCATTTTTACTCAGGATTAAAGCCAAAATATCGAAGGGATTTATCTTCTCGTGAGTTTAAAAGTTATGAAAATTTTGTTCGATGTGCTGAGAAGGTGGGAATGGAGTTTGCCGATGATCAAGTGTTCTATAACAACCAGCAGAATAAGAGACCGAGGTGGCAGGAGAAAGGAAATAATTCTTCAAAAGGTCTGACGGTAAGAAAACTAAGTTTCCAGTTTGTGATAAATGTGGTAAAAGGCATGCTGGGGAATGTCTTCTAAATTCTGGAATGTGCTACCGATGTGGTAAGATGGGACATAATGCTCATGATTGCACTGAAAAAGATCAAGGTGATGGTAAGTCCAAATTTGATTTACAGTTAGTGAAGTGTTTTAAGTGCAATGAGATGGGTCACTATGCAAACGAGTATCCGACAAAGAGCTTGAGTGATGGGAAGAAGTTAGACTACAAGCTGAAAGGGGTGGTGAAATCCTTTTCAACTACTTCAGCAGATGTTGGGCCAACAAATGAAGTTGTATTAGGTACTTTTTTTGTTTTTTCAGATTATGCCAGTGTGTTGTTTGATTCGGGGTCTACACATTCTTTCATCTCTGAAACCTTTTCTAGAAAAATGGGAATACCATCTCAATAAATGAATCATGAACTTGTGGTAAAAACACCTGGGGGAAATTTTGAGGCAAAAAGAATTTATAAGAATCTTCCTATCCTTATCCGTGGAAAGAACCTACTTGCGAAACTTATTGTTTTACCTCTAGTAGAGTTTGATGTTATCCTGGGTATGGATTGGCTCTCTGTTTACCATGCTAAGATTGACTGTAGAGCTAAAGAAGTTTCCTTTCAGAAAGACTATCAGTTTGTGTACAAGAATTAACCCTTACTGTTGATAACATATCAGGAGGCCGAGAAACTTGTAAAACATGTAAATGAATGTTACCTTGCACACATTTTTGAAAACAAGGGAACTCTTCAGATTAATGATGTGCCAGTGGTAAATGAGTATCCTGATTTTTTTCTTGATGAGTTGCCTGGAATAATACCAGATCGGGAAGTTGAGTTTACTGTTGACTTAGTTCCTGATGCTAAGCCAATTTCAAAACCCCCTTATTGAATGGCTCAAACTGAACTTTTAGAGTTGAAGGAGCAATTTCAAGATTTATTAGAGAAAGGTTTCATTCAACCTAGCACATCACCATGGGTTTCTCTTGTTTTATTTGTTAAAAAGAAATATGGTTCTATGAGACTTTGCATTGATTATAGAACCTTGAATAACATCATAGTTAAGAACAAATATCATTTTCCTCATATCGATGATTTGTTTGATCAGCTCCAGGGAGATCAGTATTTTTCAAAGATTGACCTAAGATCAGGGTACCATCAGCTGAAGGTAAAGGAAGCAGATATTCTGAAGACCGTGTTCCGTACAAGATATGACCATTATGAATTTGTAGTAATGCCTTTTGGGCTAACCAATGCACCAGCTGTATTCATGGATATAATGAATAGAATTTTCCATGAGTTCTTGGATAAGTTTGTGGTTGTTTTCATTGATGATATTTTGGTGTTTTCTAAAAGTAATTAGGATCATGAAAGACATTTAAGGGTTATTTTCCAAACCATAAAAGAAAATTAATTGTATGGGAAATTCAGCAAGTTTGAGTTTTTGTTGCAACAAATTTCTTTCCTTGGCCACATTGTTTCTAAACATGGGATAACTGTTGATCCTGTAAAAACAAAGGTTGTGGAAGAATGGACAAGACCCTAAAATGTAACCGAGATCCATAGTTTTCTTGTTTTTTCAGGTTATTACTGAAGGTTTGTTAGAAATTTTTCACGGTTATCTGGTCCAATGACTAAGCTAACTCAGAAGGGTGTTAAGTTTATCCGGACAAAAGAATGTGATGATTGTTTTCAAGAGTTGAAAAGAAGATTGGTGAATGCTCCAGTTTTGGAACTACCTTCCAGGAATGGGGAGTTTGTTATCTACAGCGATGATTCATTGAAAGGACTTGGTTACTTCCTAATGAAGAATGATCAGGTAATTGCTTATGCTTCATGTCAGTTGAAAACTCATGAGTTAAATTATCCTACACATGAATTGGAATTACCTGCTGTTGTTTTCGCTTTAAAAATTTGGAGGCGTCATTTGTATGGAGTAAAGTGTGAAATATATACCGATCACAAAAGTTTAAAGTATATATTCACTCAGAGAGAATTGAACATGAGATAGAGGAGATGGCTGGAATTAATCAAGGATTATGATTGTACAATTCATTACCATCCGGGAAAAGAAAATAAAGTGGCTGATGATTTGAGTCAAAAAAGTAATGCTTCATTAACAATGTTGCATTTGGAACGTGATCCTTTGGTTAAGGATTTGATGAAATTTGGCATAGAAGTTGTTGGTGCAGGATTTCCTTCTGTTTTGTTTCAGGTATCAGTGAAATATTCTCTATCAGACAGAATCAAGAAAGCACAGAAGCAAGACAGTGACTTGCAGAAAAAGGTAGAGCTGGTTCAGAAAGGTAAGTTGCCTGAATTCAACATTGATAATGATTGTGTTTTGAGATTTGGGAAGATATTGTGTGTGCCTTGTGATTCACAGTTGAAGAGAGAGTTTTTATGTGAAGCTCATAGTTCTCCGTTTTCAGTTCATCCTGGCAGTACGAAGATGTACAGAGATCTGCGGGATTATTACTGGTGGGATGGAATGAAAAGAGATATTGCTGATTTTACTGTGAAGTGTTTGACTTGTCAACAGGTTAAAGCAGAGTGACAGCTACCGAAAGGGATGCTTCAGCCTTTACCAGTACCAGAATAGAAATGGTAAAATATATCCATGGACTTCATTGTGGGATTGCCGAAGACACCTCGAGGTAATAATGAAATCTTGGTTATTGTTGATCGCTTGACTAAATCTTCTCATTTCCTTGTTATACGGGATAATTTTTCCCTAGATCAACTTTCCCGTTTGTATCTTAAAGAGATAGTCAGGTTACATGGAGTTCCTCTCTCCATTGTATCTGATCGTGATCCCAGGTTCACTTTTAACTTTTGGAAAGGCCTTCAGAAATCGTTTGGTACTGAATTAAATTTTAGTACATCTTTTCATCCTCAATCAGATGGGAAATCAGAATGAAAAATTCAGACTTTGGAGGATATGCTACGTGCTTGTTCGATGGATTATCAGGGTAGTTGGGACCAACATCTTTCTTTGGTTTAGTTTTCATATAATAACAGTTTTCATTCTAGTATATAGATGGCACCATTTGAGGCGTTATATGGGAAGCGGTGTCGAACTCCAGCTTTTTGGGATGAAGTGGGTGAAAGGAATCTGATGGGACCAGAATTGGTAGAATATTTGGTAGAAAAAGTTCAGCTGATACAGAAACACATGAGAACAGCTCAGAGCATGTAGAAGAGTTATGCGGATAACCGGAGGAAGGATCTATCTTTTGAGGTAGGTGATCATGTTTTTCTCAAACTCACACCATGGAAAAGTGTGATGCGATTTGGTAAGAAAGGAAAGTTGAGTCCAAGGTTTTTCCTCCGAGTTTATCTCAGGTACACAATGTTTTTCATGTTTCAATGTTAAGGAAGTATATGTCAGATCCATCTCATGTTTTGAGTCCAGAGGTAGTTCAGCTGGAAGAGAACCTATCTTATGAGGAACAACCGATCTAGATTCTTGACCATAAGGAGAAAGTGTTACGGAATAAGGTGATTTATTAGGTAAAGGTTTTGTGTAAAACCCCTATGGTTGAAGAGGCAACATGGGAATCTGAAAATGCAATGAGGGATAAATACCCCCACTTATTCGATAAGTAAATAAATTGCGGGGATGCAATTTTCAAAAGGGCGGAAGGATGTAACATCCCAAGTAAATAATGAATAATATATATTTTTATCTATGTCTATTAAGGAATTAGATAGTGTTTTAGAGGCTTAAAATGAGAATAAATCCAATCTTAAGCATGGAATACACTAATATTTTTAAAAGATTGTTTTACTGCCTTTTGATGGAAAACGATTTTTAAATAAAACTTTTTACAATTTTATAAGATATATTTGTCAAAATAAAATTATTCTTTAGTATTGGGACATTGAAATTTACTTTGGGTAAATGTTTGGTATTTTTCCGACAATGTTCATTTTTTTATGAATAGTGAAAAATACTGCATTTTACATCAAAACTGCTTTTTCATCTAATTTAATAATATGGTTAGATTATCTTATTAATTGGTTTTAAAGTGTAAATAGAATATATTTTTACCATTTAATCCAATGGTGTTCATTGGGATTAATTTCACTTTGGAATTGGGCACAAACAAGTGCCAAAAGTTTCATAGATATTGTTTCAAAAAAAACCGCTATTTGTTTTGACAACGAGAATTATTTTTAAATTAATTATTGAAATTTATATGTTTGTAATTTGGTAAAATGGATTCCATATTTTGAATCAGAAGGTCAAAATTATGTAATTAAGACTCTTTTTTTGACATTATGAATAGTAATGACGGTAATTATCTTTAATTATCTTTATTAATGAGTAATCGAGTAGTTAAGGAAAATAAAATAATATCATAATAATAAAAAATGACACCAAAATGTGTCCTAATGCTACTGGTTGTCTCATGGACGACCATGGTATGCCTTGTCCCAAACTTGGGGACCCCATGGAATCACTTTTGTGTGAAAGTGACTTTTTATCTTTTTATTTTTAAAGGAAGTTAAATATAACAAAGTATGTATCACCTGAGTAAAACATTTTTAATTTTGACAAGATAAATGATATTTTGGACTATAAATATTCATTGGAAAGATAAACCTATTTCCTACATCATAGTATTTTTTTAATAATTTTTAGACATTAAATAAATTAAATTATTTATGACATCATGATGATGCAGCGATTATCTCATTAATAAACGATTTAACTAAAATGAAAGGATAATGTAACATATAAGACTTACACATGTCAAAGACATATTGGATGAGTATATTTCTAACCCTTATAATCTTATCCTCAAAATACATCAATGTGGGATCTTTAAAATCCTAAACTACATTGAAAATAAAGTAACCTTTTATAACTTTCCAAGAGTGCCCCTCAGCTCATCTTATAAAAGGCCCCCACCTCTACCTCCTTAGCCACACCTCTCAAGGATTTGGCTTGGCCAACCCATGTCCATTTTGTCTCTACACATCCCTCTATTACACCTTGAAGCCTCGTTTTGGGATGAAGTCTTCCCAAGGAAGCCTTTGACCTCAAATCAAAGAGAGTTACCCGTTTTAAAGGTAGTGTTTTCTCTTGTGTTCTTATGTTTTATTTTGCTTCTCCAACCCTATAAACTATTTTTATTCATTTATTTTGTAACATCTCCAGTATCTTAAATACACTAGGATGTTTTTATAAGAAGGATCTGAGCTACACTTACACACACCTACATCTAATGGTTAATGAACATACTATTTCTGTGGATGACGAATTTCTGCCTCACGAAACGATGATTGTTCAACACTCATATAACACCTTAAAAGGGTGGCCATTAAGATGTCACTATATTTATATATGATATATGATATGTTTATGTTTTACTTATTCTTTTGTATTTTTCATTTATGGCATACCTTTATGGTTTCCATTATAGGTAACATGATATCTACATTTTAGGAAGTGCGGACTACCGCCCCCTCAAAGTGATTTGATTCGTTTATACCATATGTGGTACGTATAAAGGATAGATTGAGTGATATTATACATGATACAATACTGTAATTATAATACTATTATGTATCATTATGTTTTAATTTCATTAAATATGAAATAGAAATGGAAGTAGCGTTCATGCGTACGTACGGCTTACCGTCTCCATGAACGGTGCATTTAATTTCTTACCTCTAAATGTTGTGTAATATTATAAATGAATGTATATACTGGATATATATAATATATATGATATATACATCTTGAGTATAACTTTGGATATAATGGATACATGAACAACTTGTAATTATAAAGAGCATATTTTTGACTCAAGTACCAATGATCGTTAAAATGACCGTTATTAACATAAATAATTACATAGTGTTCATGACATGGTAATAAGAGATATAAAAGGAATAATGAACTTTAAAAAGGTTCTTAAGAAATTATAAATTAACTCAAGTTTATTATTCAGGACTTTAAAGAACGATCGAGTCAAGTCGGACCCGAGGTATGGGACTTCGTCTCAATCTCCTTTCTTTGAGGCATATTATGTTTTATACAAAACTTTATTTTTTACGGTGTATAAAACCCTTAGACTTTTACGTTTATCCCAAAGGAATCTTTTTTATACGAAGCGTTTTACTAAATGACAAAAGGGAATGTTTTTGTCGTACGTATGCGGCAATAACGACTTCTCTGCCGTTGTGACCATTATTTGAGTTTCGGCTTCCTCTAAAGCCATACCTTTTTTTAATGAAAAATAAATACCATGTTTTAATTTTATTTTATTTTGGTATTGAAAATGGTTTTCATAATGTTTTTATATCAATGTGTTGTATTGATATCTTATGATAGAAAAGTGGAAATGTTATGTTTCCTTTATGCATGTTTTATGTGATACGATTATGTTATGGTTCTTGGGCATTATTATGAAGGCGGGTGGTTCCATGATAAACTAAGGGCGGGTGAGACCGATAGAGCTCTCTAATGCATTGGGTAATGTGAAGAGGTTAAACGTTAAGGTTTCTCCGAAGAGATTTAGCGAATATACTGTGATGGGTATTCCAAACATAACCAAGAGGGTTACTCCCTACGTAAGAATGTTATGAATGCCTCAAGTTACCTTTATGTCTTATGATTTCTATGTTTTATTCATGATTTGATGAGGTATGTTAAAGTGCTTAGGTTTTATGAGTAAAGTATGATTTCATTGATTCTTATGTATACTTGTACTCATGTTTCCTTTCCATATTTTTATATCCCTTACTGAGCTTTTTATGCTCATCCCATGTTTTTGAAATGTTTTTCACAGGTCAAGGGAAAGGTACATGATGTGATGATAGTGTCAAGGAAGTGTCAAGAAATAATCCATGTTTTATTTTAAATGTGTTTCCGTTCATGGGAAAAATGAGTACTATCTTTTATGTAACCACATTGTTTAAATGTGGAATGTAATGAATGTTTTATGATCTAATTATCTAAAACTCTAAACCTGAAAAGATCCTCAAGGAGTATTCTTGAAATATCTCAAGATTAAGTAAGGTTTAAGGGTGGGGCCTTATAATTACATGCTCATTTTAGTTTTTTTAAACACTAAAAGCATATTTTTGGTCTTTATAAGAAAACAACACATCAGATTGATGTTTTTTATACTCTGACATTTCAAAATTCAATATATGGTTGTTTTTGTAAGATTTCATAGAAATATAATATCATTTTATTATTTTTGACCCATCGACGCACATTTTTAAAGGTCATCAAATAATATAAAACTGTTTAATTGGTCTGTCCAGGCACACCGCACATTCGATTGATGTGTCGTCTTCTCATGCGCATCACAATGTAATGAACCAAACTTTTTTAAATGAAATTTTGTATTAATTTAATAAATGCCTTATTGGGTATTGTAGTAATATAAATCACTTTATCTATATTTAATTTTTTATTTTAAACCCTTATAAAATATGAACATAAATTTCCTATCAAACTCAAAAGACTATCAAACATCATAACCCTTGTTAATATTTCCATTCTACACTGATTGTTGATATTAGTATATATAAAAAGTTTTGATAATGTCTAATCAATATAGAAGGAAGAATCGATTGACATGAAAAGTAAAATCATACCCTATGAATCCCATTTTCCATATATTTTGAGGGAGATAGAGTCACTAGGATTTATTGTTGACTAATCCTAATCAATGATTCAACAACTAAAACTCAAGTGGAACCTTTTATGGTATAAGTTCAAGATTAAAGAGATCACCACTTAAAAAATGTTCCCTAAACCACCCTAAGAAAGTACTATTATTTCATATTAGAGTTTTTTCCCTAGAACCAACTACGTTGTGCGTAAATTTCATGCATATTCAAAGAAGTAAATTTTAATACAAATATCTTGTTCATATGTAAAAAAACTGATGTGATAATTTCCTAGAGTATTGTAACGCCCCGACCCTGGTTACCCAGAGTCGGTGCATTATTATATAACATTGGCATGATCACAAGAAAGATCAAGTCTCGAAAGAACAATTAGTTTAGTAGCCTTAGAATAAATAGATACATTCATAAAGTTTACATTACATCATAAAATGAAAACTACAACATTATAGTCTCCATAGTCCACAATCATATCCCCTCATGCTATCCCTGCAGGTCATTCATAAAATACTTCTTCACATCCTGGAAAAAATAAAACATAGAAAGGGGTGATCTCAAATGCCCAGTAAGGATAACAATATAGCGGAGACTTTCATAAATAGGAATAAACATTTAAGTCAATGTATAACTAAAACAAAATCCTTTTAAACTTGAACGTCAACATAATATGGAAGAAATAAAATGAAATAATTCCATTTACTTATTCACATGGATATTCTACTAATCGAATAATCACATGCAATATCAATAACCACTTTCATAATGATGGAATGCATAATGCCAGACTATCATAACCATATAGCCAATGCATCTTTCCAAGACTACAAATAAGATTTTTACAAGGCCTTTTGCCAAGACACTAGTTTGTCTCATGAGACCTACTGATTCATCGAGGATCTATAGCGGGCTCCACCCATCACTTAATAAGTCCAATGCATTCCTCATATGAAAAGTTTGAAATATGACATAAACATTCGTATTAAACTAGCATACGAAATGTCAATACTTAATCGACAAACCATGAATGGTATAAAAATAGCACATCCACAGTCAAACATAACTCATTCGATACAATATGGAAGATTGTATTGTATCAGATTAATCTCAATCAAGAATAATGAAGGATATTGACATAGAAGAAAATAATCTTCAAAACAATTAGAGAGAAATATCCCCCTTTTTATTGAAATCATTTAAAGTCACACTATTTGTCAAGAAGCCATTTAAAATAGATTTTTGAATCAAAGTGTCCCATACCACTTTGAAACTTTTAAAATTAATTTTAATTTTAAAACTTCAATGTCCATATAAATAAATCCTTAAAACCATTTTTAAAACATTGAAATTAATGAGCAAGATTTAGAAGAATAAGTCTTTAAAACATTTAAAATGGTATTTTAGTTAGAGTTTCTAACCAAAAGAGAGACACATGAATAAAAATAATTGAGTTAATCAAAACTTTGTAAATCATGAGAATAAATGGATTCATGATATACTATGTCAAAGTACATTATATACACCACATAAAAGTGATTTGGTTTATAACAACAAAGAAGTATCAATGGAATGTAAATTGAGATGAAATCGCTCATAAAGGTCATATACTTAGGTTAAGGATAAATCAACAACATAATTATGTGTGACAAATATAAATACACTAAATATTATTGGATATTTAGTGTAAAACAATCAAAGGACATTCACACATATTATTGTAAAAACAACACCAATGAATTGGATGTTTATCTCAACAAATCGAGATTGAGTAAAAATTACTCTTATCAAGTTCATACCGATGACTTGAGAATTTATCAATGGAGTGATTTTGTGTATAAAAAGTATATCCACAGAAAGGGAAGTGGAAATTATGACATAATCAAATTAATAGTGATTCCACACATAATCTTGGAGTAAAATAATCAATGAAGTATGCGTAAATCCGAATGAGTGGAAATTGAAATTTCAAATTACCTTATCGATTTGGTAACTTATGAAGCATGCACCCATTAGAGAAGGATAATACAATGATGATGTAAATATCTGTAAATTAAATTATATTACACAATGAATACAATCATGGGCAGTACACACACCACATGCAATAAATAAGTGGTGAACAATGGAAATCTCACAAAATTAAAAGTGAGATAAGAAACCCCTTACTTTGTACGTTTTCCTTGGTCGACGGTAGTTTAAACTCCTTTATAATGGTGAAATAATTTTTATTTAATTATACAAGAAAAATTTACATTAATATGATATCATATATGATCTTTTAACATTTATTTGTTAATAATATCTTATTATTATCGTCATTTCGGCTATTAACTTACTCGTTTTCCTTTATACTCTTTGTTATGTAAGCCGTGTTTGTTATGGATAGGTTGTATCTTATTCATATCCAGAATTATATCAAGTACTTAAACATTATTTTTAATCATCAAATGAGAATTATACTTGAATGGATACGATGGAGAATGAATCTCGTCACGTTCGTGGAGACGGTAGTCCGTACGTACACACGAGCGACAATATCATTCTTTTGATGTTAAAATAACTTATAATTAGATGGTATATTATATAGATAGAATAATTATCATGTTATATTTATTATTTACATTAATTACATATCATTATTATACCCATCCAAATAATAATTTATTGAATGACAATTACACCACGACGTGGAGACGGTAAGCCGTACGTACGCTCGTATGGTGAAATGTCATTCAAAGGATGGATAGGATACTAAATATGGTTGTACCATATTTATAATAACATCATAGTATATAGAAGATACTGGATTTATTATTTTAGAATAGAATTAACAAAGAAAGAAGATGTTGAAGAAGAAAGGAACTTGAAAGAGGGTGGTGAAAACATTACCTCTTCTTCGGGTTCTTCCTTTTGATTTGATCAAAAGGGCTCCTTGGGTTGGCTTTCTGATCAAACTAATGCCTCTAGGTTTTAGTGTGGGAAGTTGAGAGAGTATTTGGGCAGGTTCTGGCCGAGCAAAAAGGCTTTGAATGTGTGAATTAGTGAGAAGTTGGAGTGCCCTTTTATAAGAGGGGTGAGGGGCACCTTTGGAAAAGCTAAATATATTATTTTATAATAAATTCATATTCGGTTTCTAATGGCTCCAAAGTGGATTATTTAAAGTTTAAGGTGGGGATGGGTCTAAAACCACTCAACCAATATAATTTAGACACCTTTGGGTCATTATATTAACCTTATCTTTAAGTATTAACTCTTAGTTAATTAGTTTCACTTTTACAATGTCACTTTGTATTTTTATATTATATGGTTAATAAACATACTATATACATCCAAGAGACCCCCATGTGGTCCATTAATGATACACCTATCATGATATAAGTCTCTTGACCGAACCTTATATTTTCAGTAATTGAATATAAATTAATAATATAATATTTTTTTTAAGAACTCCTTTATGTCAATTTTGACACTATTGGATATTTTGTTTTTGATAAATTCATAACAGCATTATTACTTCGAACACAATTTATATAATCAATCCTAATATGTCATATTAACCTATAAAATTAGTGTAATTCATAAAAAGTATCAAATTACAATTATTTTGAAATTAATAATATCAATTATTTTAATATTTCATTAATTAGGTAATTACTGAATCACCATTATGTCATAAATAAATTAAATTATTTAATGTATAAAAATTATAAATAAAATACGATTATGTAGGAAATCTTTTTATATTTCTAATTAATATCTAAAATTTAATTTATCTTATGTATAACTCTATATTAAAAATGTTTTAGTAAATAAACTTTGATTTTAACTCTTTTAACTCTTCTTTGAATTAAATAATAATAAATGTCCTAATCTAATACAAGTGGACCTAAATGATAATATTTTACTCCTAAGATTGTTTTTGGTCGAGATACACTTGTCCAATAGAATTAGGACATGTGTTAGGGTAATATTAATATCTTTTTTACCCTTAATTACCCTATTTACTTTTAACCGTGGTAAATAAAAGTAAAAAGTTACTATTCACCAAAAAATATTTTCATCTCATTGAACCACATTTTACTCCTTGATATTAACCGTGTCTCTCAGATTTTTGAAATTCCACTCACAGAAGAGGTAAAATTATGTTTTATGAAAAATTCAGTTTTTTAACTACTACTTAGTGGTTTCACTATTCATCAAAAAATGAAAGTTTCCAAAAAATACCAGAAATTAGGCCTAAGCTATATTTGATATTATGAATTCAAAAATGATGTCTATTTTACCAAATATATCAGTTTCATTAATTAATTTAAAAATTAATTCCCGTCGTCAAAACAAATAGCGTGTTTTTAAGAGATAATAACAATCAAAAGATTGACACTTGTTTATGTCTTGTTTAAATGTGAAATTACATCCAATGACCAACATTATATTAAATTGTAAAAATATATTCTAAATATACTTTAAAACCACTCAAATTAATAATTTATCACTATTAATTATTTCGATTAAAAAAGTTGTTTTTAATTAAAATTTAGTAATTTTCACTATTCATCAAAATATGAAAGTTATCCGAAAAGTACTAAAATTTCACCCTAGGATAATTTCGATATTTCTAATCCAAAAATGAAGTCCATTTTGAAAGATAAAATGTATAATATTTCAAAAATAAGGTATTACTATTCATAACGGCTAGTTTGATTGGTTGTGGTGTGTTAGAACTTGAAGTTGTGTACAACACACGCTACTGTGTTATTCAGAGAGAAGCATACCGTGGAAGATTGTGGTGTTACATTCTCCCCTCATTCAATAAATTGCGTCCTCGCAATTTTTAAAATAGGGATTGGGAATATAATGGAAAGTCCCACATCGGAAAAAGAGTCAATAAAACTATCACTTTAAAAGAAAGAAAGAGAAGTACAAATGTCACCCGAGATAACTCATACTAGGATTCCATGTAGGAAGACCTGGATATGGAAGATAAACTAAGTGTTAAGTTATGATGGAGAGGGATAGAAAACATGATCAGGATAAATTTAACAATAAGAAAATCACAAACTTGTGTTGGGACAAACTGTCATTAGTCTCCCAGTAGGAAAAGTAAACGGACAACATTTTTTTGTTTTAAATTATATTACATAAGGACGAGGAATTCATTTATGATATTGACTAAGAACATAAAGAGATATACTTAATTTTTAAGTAGAGTTTCATTCTTCAATAAATTTTTTCCACTAACTCAATGTTTTTTGAACAATGAGTATTCAAGAAGACTTGGTCACAATGGAAGAGCTAGAATAAACTTCTATAGAAATACATGATCCACGTAATATAAACTATATATTTAACTTATCTTTAGAGATTAATCAAAACCAAAATGGTTATTATAGTATCTGATGATCCCCCAAATGGATATTCCATTAGAGAAAAAAACACTAATCTTAATTTCTAAAATTAAACCATCAATGCCCCAAAGTTAAATAAATAACATTCAATAATGAATTGTCCTTAAAATCCTTCAATATAATCCAAACTAGTATTGAAACCCAAAACTTATAAGAATTTAGTCTTCCACGTTAAATTGTATCTCCAAATGACATTAATTACTATTAATGTCACATACTTAAAAATAATTAACCTAATTATTTCCATAAATAACCCAAATCACTATAAATCCATAATAAAAACACAGATAAAAATCCACCATTACTCCTCAAATGAAATCCCATATTATTATATTTTCCTTGGGCATATAGGGTTCACAACAAATTGAACAACTTCCAAAATAACATATATCACTTAATCACCAAATCATTTTCCTATACTAAGGGTATTTATTTGAAAAGACATAATATCCCAAATCAAATTATTATTGATCAATAAAATCATTTAACTAAAAATAATAGTCACACTAACCAGGGACATCACATAGTCCAGTGGTAAGCGATAAATCCCAATCGCACTTTAGTCATGGGTTCGATTCCCACAACTTTTTCCGACGCGACGAGTTGTCACACGGTCTGCATGTTGTCCTTTTTCAAAAACTATATTTTATAAAATTACCAAAATCAGATAAATTCCTCAAAATAACCATAACAGAATATGACCACAAATATTATCTCATACCTTGCATTTTCATCCCAAATTATAATAACTTATAATTTCCTCAAACCCAATGATCATATAAAACCAAATGGTTATTTATAACTATATCCAAAAGAGAAAAGAGAATTCTTCCTCAAATATCATTCTCACATGGAAAACTGCAGGGTTAAAAATACAAGAGAAAATTATTCAAAAGTAAACCCATCAACAAGGAGCACTAATAATTTTTAAACATTTCTCCAACCATATATTTCCACATAGCTTCTTCTTTGACCAAGAAAATATCCTATAGAATAGGGCATTCACTCGGGTAATGGTCAGGTCCCCTACATTTATGGCAAATGACTGTAAATGGATTCTTGGAACCATTTTTATCTTCTTCTGTAGTACTCTTCATTTTTATTTGGAAATTATTCAGTTTATGTCCTTCCTTCCTGCACGTAAAGCATTTCTTGGTCCCATTGAGACACTTTCCTAGGTGTCTCCTTCCACATTTCCTGCATGATGGAAATTGAGGATTCCTTTCTCCTTGGTCTCCACTGCTGGAACTCTTATCATTCATCACCTTTCTCTTCTTTGTTGAGTCCGGTATTTGGTTAATATATATATTGTTGATCATATTTTTGAAAATTTGATTTAGCTTGAAGACGATATATTTTACGCCTATCAACATTCCATTTTTTTTCTCATTTCCACCACTGTTCCCACCTTGTACATCATTCTCAAAGTCACTATGACTTACTTGGAATCCGGCCATTGACTAAAACTAGAAAGAATTGTGTGAGTAACAATAGTCATAAAATCATTTAGATAATATCATAACACCATATTCTTAATTTGAAACACATTAGGATTAACCAATGTCATTTACTCTCAACTTATATATAATATTTCAAATCAGTTTGTAAAGAAAATTTAAATTATCCTAAGCATATCCCTCGGGAGTGTCGTAAACAAGAGTGCAGCAAGGCCCATTGTCGTGCACCAGTTCCTGTTCGAGTCTAGATCAAAGCGGTGTTTTCAGGTTTTACACCTAGGTACATCTGTGCCAGAGCCGCCTCTACCTGCTCGTATCCAGACAGGGATGTATTTCTCAGAAAACTCACAAAATCTCTACAATACCAAAATTCTAAGAAGTTCTTCTATACTAATCCTCAAGTTTCATCTTAGGTCTACGTGCTCTAATCAGATATTATCTAAATCTAGCTTCCAAGGTTTGTACTAAACTTCCTCTGATACCAACGGTAACGCCCCGACCCCAGTTACCCAGAGTCGGCGCATTATTACATAACATTGGCATGATCACAAGAAATATCAAGTCTCGAAAGATAGATTAGTTTAGTAGCCTTGGAATAACTAGATACATTCATAAAGTTTACTTTACATCATAAAATGAAAACTAAAACATTATAGTCTCTATAGTCCACACTCTTATCCCCTCATACTATCCCTGCAGGTCATTCCTAAAATACTTCTTCACATCCTGGGAAAAATAAAATATAGAAAGGGGAGAGCTCAAATGCCCAGTAAGGATAATAATATAGCGAAAACTTTCATAAATAGGAATAAACATTTAAGCAAAGGTATAACTAAAACAAAAGCCTTTTAAACTTGAACTTCAACATAATATGGAAAAAATAAAATGAAATAATTCCATTTACTTATTCACATTGATATTCTACTAATCGAATAATCACATGCAATATCAATAACCACTTTCATAATTATGGAATGCATAATTCCATACTATCATAACCACATATCCAAGGCCTCATGCCAAGACTATAAATAAGATTTTGTCAAGACCTTGTGCCAAGATACTAGTTTGTCTCATTAGACCTATCAATTCATCGAGGATCTATAGCGGGCTCCACCCGTCACTTACTAAGTCCAATGCATTCCTCATATGAAAAGTTTGAAATATTACATAAACATTCATATTAAACTAGCATACAAAATGTCAATACTTAATTGAAAAACCATGAATGGTATAAAAATAGCACATCCACAGTCAAACATAACTCATTCGATACAATATGGAAGATTGTATTGAATTAGATTAATCTCAATCAATAATAATGAAGGATATTGACATAGATGAAAATAATCATCAAAACTATTAGAGAGAAATATCACCCTTTTTCCTGAAATCATTTAAAGTCACACTATTTGTCAAGAAGCCATTTAAAAATATATTTTTGAATAAAAGTGTCCCATACCACTTCGAAACTTTTAAAATTAATTTAAATTTTAAAACTTTAATGTCCATATAAATAAATCATTAAAACCATTTTAAAACATGAACATTAATGAGCAAGATTTAGAAGAATAAGTCTTTAAAACATTTAAAAATGGTATTTTAGTTAGAGTTTCTAACCAAAAGAGAGACACATGAATAAAAATAATTGAGATAATCAAAACTTTGTAATATCATGAGAATAAATGGATTCATGATATACTATGTCAAAGTACATTATATACACCACATAAAAGTGATTTGGTGTATGACAACAAAGAAGTATCAATGGAATGTAAATTGAGATGAAATCTCTCATAAAGGTCATATCCTTAGGTTAAGGATAAATAAACGACATAATTATGTGTGAAAAATATAAATACACTAAATATTATTGTATATTCAATGAAAAACAATCAAATTACATTCACACATATTCTTGTAAAAACAACACCAATGAATTGGATGTTTATCTCAACAAATCGAGATTGAGTAAAAATTACTCTTATCTAGTTCATACCGATGACTTGAGAATATATCAATGGAGTGATTATGTGTATAAAAAGTATATCCACATAAAGGGGAGTGGAAATTATTACATAATCAAATGAGTAGTGATTCCACACATAATCTTGGAGTAAAATAATCAATGAAGTATGCGTAAAGCCAAATGAGTTGAAATTGAAATTCCAAATTCCCTTATCAATTTGGTAACATATGAAACAAGCACCCATGAAAGAAGTATAATAAAATTATGATGTAAATAACCATAAATTAAAGTATATTACACAATGAATACAATCATGGGCAGTACACACACCACATGCAATAAATAAGTGGTGAACAATGGAAATCTCTCGGAATTAAATGTGAGATAAGAAACCCCTTACATTGTACTTTTTCCTTGGTCGACAGTAGGTTAAACTACTGTATAATGTTGAAATAATTGTTATTTAATTATAAAAGAATAATTTACATTAATATGATATCATATATTATCTTTTAACATTGATTTGTTAATAATATCTCAGTATTATCGTCATTTCGGCTGTTAACGGACTCATTTTCCTTTATATTCTTTGTTACGTAAGCCATGTTTGTTATGGATAGGTCGTATCTTATTCATATCCAGAATTATATCAAGTACTTAAACATTATTTTTAATCATAAAATGATAATTATACTTGAATGGATACGATGGAGAATGAATCTCATCGCGTTCGTGGAGACGGTAGTCCGTACGTACGCACCAGCGACAATATCATTATTTTGATGTTAAAATAATATATAATTGGTTGTTATGTCATATAGACAGAATAATTATCATGTTATATTTATTATTTACATAAATTACACACTATTATTATACCCATCCAAATAATAATTTATTGAATGACAATTACACCACAACGTGGAGACGGTAAGTCGTACGTACGCATGTATGGTGACATGCCATTCAAAGGATGTATAGAATACTGAATATGGTTATACCATATTTATAATAACATCACAGTATATAGAATATACTGGAGTTATTATTTTAGAATAGAAATAACAAAGAAATAAGAATTTTAAGAAGAAAGGAACTTGAAAGAGGGTGGTGAAAACATTACCTCTTCTTTGGGTTCTTCCTTTTGATTTGATCAAAAGGGCTCCTTAGGTTGGCTCTCTGATCAAAATAAGGCCTCTAGGTTGTAGTGAGGGAAGTTAAGAGAGTATTTGGTCAGGGTTTGTCTGAGCCAAAAGGCTTTGAATGTGTGAATTAGTGGGAAGGGGGAGTGACATTTTATAAGAGGGGTGAGGGGCACCTTTGGAAAAGCTAAAAATATTATTTTATAATAAATTCATATTCAGTTTCTAATGGATACAATGTGGATTATTTAAAGATTAAGGTGGGTATGGGTCAAAAACCACTCAACCAATACAATTTAGATAGGTTTGGGTAATTATATTAACCTTATCTTTAAGTATTAACTCTTAGTTAATTAGTTTAACTTTTACAATGTCTCTTTATATCTTTATATTATATGGTTAATAAACTTACTATATACATCCAAGAGACCCCCAATTGGTCCATTAATGATACACCTATCATGATATAAGTATCTTGGCCGAACCTAATATTTTTAGTAATTGAATATAAATTAATAATATAATATTTTCTTAAAAACTCCTTTATGTCAATTCTGACACTATTGGGTATTTTGTTTTTGATAAATTCATAACACCATTATTACTTCAAACACAATTTATATAATCAATCCTAATATGTCATATTACCCTAAAAAATTAGTGGAATTCATAAAAAGTATCAAATTACATTTATTTTAATATTTATAATATCAATTATTTTAATATTTCATTAATTAGGTAATTACTGAATCACCATTGTTTCATAAATAAATTAAATTATTTAATGTCTAAAAATTATAAATAAAATACCATTATTTAAGAAATATTTTTATATTTATAATTATTATTTACAATTGAATTTATCTTAAGTATAACCCTATATTAAAAATGTTTTAGTAAATAAACATTGATTTTAACTATTTTAACTCTTCTTTGAATTAAATAATAATAAATATCCTAATCTAATACAAGTGGACCTAAATGATAATATTTTACTCCTGAGGTTGTTTTTGGTCGAGGTACACTTGTCCAGTAGAATTAGGACATGTGTTAGGGTAATATTAATATCATTTTTACCCTTAATTACCCTATTTACTTTTAATTGTGGTAAATAAAAGTAAAAAGTTACTATTCACCAAAAATTATTTTCATCTCATTGAACCACATTTTACTCCTTGATATTAACCGTGTCTCTCGGATTTTCGAAATTCCACTCACAAAAGCAGTAAAATTAAGGTTTATGAAAAATTCGGTTTTTTAACTACCACTTAGTGGTTTCACTATTCATCAAAAATGAAAGTTTCCAAAAAAATACCAAAAATTAGGCCTAAGATATATTTGATATTATGAATTCAAAAATTATGTATATTTTACCAAATTAAAAACATATCAGTTGCATTAATTAATTTAAAAATTAATTCTCTTCATCAAAACAAATAGCGTGTTTTTAAGAGATAATAAATATCAAAAGATTGACACTTGTTTATGTCTGGTTTAAATGTCAAATTACATCCAATGACCAACATTGTATTAAATGGTAAAAATATATTCTAAATATACTTTAAAACCAATAAAATTAATAATTTATCACTATTAATTATTTCGATTGAAAAAGTTGTTCTTTATTAAAATTTAGTAATTTTCATTATTCATCAAAATATGAAAGTTATCCGAAAAGTACTAAAATTTCACCCTAGGCTAATTTTGATATTCCAAATCCAAAAATGAAGTCCATTTTGAAAGATAAAATGTATAAAATTTCAAAAAAAAAGGTATTACTATTAATAACGCCCAGTTTGATTGGTTGTGGTGTGTTATAACTTAAAGTTGCATACAACACACGCTACTGTATTATTCAGAGAGAAGTATATCGTGGAAGCTTGGGGTGTTACAAGTATTCTACATGATGATAAGGTAATAGCAGTTCCATACTACTATGAGAACCCTGAAATTCCATAATGATATTATTTAAAATAGATATATGTTTAGATAATGTACTATGATAGGGAACATAGTATATAGACTATCAGGTGTGAGTAATCGTAAGCTAATTAGGCTTCTTCTCAGGAAGTTTTTACTTGGTGATCTCTATGATGGATGTTATGAAAATAGACCCGCCAGTAAGAATTCCAAATATTTTGGTGTCATCAGATGTTTCTATCTGTGAGAATGTGCAATGGTCTTTATACTTTAATATTTTCATTATTAAATGTCATGACATAAAATCATATATTTTTTGACCAAAACCATGATTCCATATGATCATGGGAAGTAGGGTATGTTTGGTGCATCATGAATGACATGTTATTAGTGGATTAATTGGGGAAGGATTTATCTCTTCCATCTTTATGGATGTTAATATCTCACCCCTTTGATTGGAAATAACTATCACATTAAATTTCATTTCCATGGTGAAATGACATGTTTATTTCAGATAGTCAAAGAAATATGTATTGATCATATAGTTTGATGAAAAAAATGTGCAACATTCTTAATGAGATATTGAGACAAAGGGGTTATATTACATAGTGAGCTTTCATATGTGGATGTTGTCAGTTGGACATTAAGTTCTTTATCTTGGTTACCTTGACTCATTACAAGATATAATATTGGGATTTAGGCAACTCTACTTAATGCTAATTAGAAAGAATCCTAGAGGGTCACACACTATGTGTTTCCATTGATCTTGATTAAATTCCATTTGAATTTAATTATTGGAATAAATATTATTCTAAAAACCAAAAAATAATTCTATTCAAGTTTTATTGATAACTAATATTCTCAAGGTAATAAATAATTATTTATTCATTATTAAATAATTATTTTAATTAAAGCAATATATAATAAATATTTATTCACTGGATTATGGATAAAATATTTATTTTATTTATTGAACATTTAAAAAAATATTCATTCACTGGATTTTGGATAAAATATTTATTTAGGAATATGGTATTTAGTTTAATATTTATTTTGATATTAAATAAATTTTTGGGAGTTCGAGTTGACCAAGATCGTGTCTAGTGGTAAATATTAATTTTCCAGCAGATAAAATAATATTTATTATTACACGAGTTAGTGCACGCCGTAAAATATTATTATTATTATTATTATTATTATTATTATTATTATTATTATTATTATTATATGGAATGGGGTTTTTTAAGGATTATTATATTATTTAAGGATTGATATAAATTTAAATAATATTGTATTCTAAACTCTAGCACTTTAAATAAATGGTTATGTATTTTGTGTAGGGTTAATCAAGAATTGAGAATCGTTGCACACAACGCACATATCACTTTGAATTATTCATCTCATCTTCTCAAGAATGAGAATAACTCCTTCAGGCCTAAAGGATCATGAATTAATCATGTGAGAAAGTTAAAGACAATTGATTCATTGTGCCAGCACCCAGAAATCAATTAGCATTCTTCATAGGTCATTGTAGCATGTGTGGATCAACGCTATAGGTATTCTATACTTGGATCCTTGCAGCAGAACAAAGTTATTCCATAAAGGGGTTTTTGGATGATCATCACAATCTATGAAGAAAATAATATGATGAGGTAACCTTTTCTTAAAATAATAAATTAATTAATTATAAATTTAACATGCAAATATTCTCTCCCTTAATTTTTGGTTCTCTCGTGTCAACATTTGATGGAAAAAATTCATTGGTCATGATTTTTATGTATTGTAAAATATTATGAATGATTCATCAAATAAAAAAACATTTATGGATATTCACTCACCATGGTACTTTCTCTGTGACTGAAACCTTCAAATAGTATTAGAATAGTCATGTTTCAAATTTATAATTATTTATTTGATTTTTGATATATATGGGGAATAGTGGTGAAATATTTCATTTTAATATTATTTATTCTTTAATATTATATTTAATTAATATACATTCAACATTTTAATAAATATTTTCACGATTAAGATCTTATTTAAGGTTTAAGAACAAATGAAGAATGACTGAAGATGCCATCGTGAAGCGCAAATGATTTTTAGCTAATAAGACTTTGTTAAATGGCATGTAGAAGAAGTACATATTGCGTACCCAAGTGGACTAAACATGGCCATGTTGTGGGATAGATGAAACTCTATGTAGTAACTACACATGATGAATTTTTTTCACACCGCATAAAAAATAGGAAGATTTTGCACAATACTTGTCATATTACACATCGTGTAGCTTGTATACAATTTATGTTGTCTACATAGTTTATTGGCAGAATTCATGAAAACCGTGAGGTCAAATACACCCTAAAAATTACTTGAGACTGATAGACCAGAGCAATAATGACATAAACAGCATGTATCCAGTGTACAAGACATGTAATTTGTTATTTATTACATCCAAAGTACATGTTGATCCATTCAGCGAGTCAAGTGGGCCTACTTCTAGTAGAACACACAGTATGTAGCTGGAGCACACATTTTGTAGTCCTGTTTCGGAAATAAATGTTATGTCCTTTAGTGATTTATGCAAGCACGTGGCTAAACTAACACATGTTGTGTAATTAGAGTACATGTCATCTGGTAACACATCTGAAGAACATGTTGAGCCCTTCAGCGGGTTACACAGACACATGGAAAGAGTGATACATGGTGTGTTACTAGCTAGTACATGTCATGTAATCTAGACAAGGTAAATGTCAAAGACCCTTGGGTCTATATCAGGTACATGAAAATTGAGGTCAAAAGCATATAGCACATAAGTACACACCATGTAGTCGCCTATGAAAGGATATAATAAAATTACATTCAATTACTAACTACAACATTAAAACCTTATTATATTGACTCGAACTGATGTGTTTTAAAATTAAATGATGTTTTTAAAGAATTATTAGATTCTCAATTTATTTATTTTATTTATATGTGATTATTTGTTCTACTATTTATTTACTATGAATTCATTTATGATTGGTATCTCCAATAGAATTTTTATGGTCATTAGATTAAAAGGTAATTGATTAATTAATTAATTAATTTAAGTGTATTTATCTTAATAATGAAGAAATAATATAAATAAATGTCAAATAATGTAATTTTTCATACTCATTTCATACCTATGACCATTATTGTGCTTGAACAATACATGTTTATGAGTTGGTTTAATTAATTTAATTTATTAAATGGTTTTGAAATTAGTAATTATTAAATTAAATATCCATTGCCTGTAATTTATCCCTCCCTCCTTTATTATGTAGAACCTATGTGTCTAAGGTTATTTATATAATTCCCCTTAACCAATTATTTAGTTCCCCTCATCTGTATGTGAGTTATAAATACATGTAATAAATAAAGTATCCCAAGGAACGTGGAGGAAGTTCAAGGAAGAATGGAGATGTTACAAACCAAAGTAATACATAGGTGCAAAATTGTAATGTTGTAACTCATGCCAAGAATAACAAAAAGAGTTTTCCCATAATACATAGTTTGATTCATTGTCTGTTATAGAAACAAATCGTTAGATAACCTCATAATTGGGTAATTTATTTTTTATTTATTTAATTATCTATTTCTTATGAGTTATATATTTTATGAATGCAAGGACACAATCACATAAATAAATTAATTAATATTAAAATATGGAATTTAAATAAATGGATCATGCATAAATGTTTTATCAAAACACGGTTACTCAATTAAATAAAATTCATATCATATTAACAAGACATTTAAAAGATAAAACAATAAAAATTTATTCATAATAAAATAAAATACTTCAAATTAATATGAATTCAAACTTGGCCTTCCATCACTTAATTAGGAATTAAATCCATATAACTAACTATTTGACCAACCCTCATTAGAAAAATTACTTTTTGTCATGGAGTTCTTATGTAAGTTTTGGGTTTAAATAACCATATTTCATCAGGATAAGTAGCCCTATTTAGAATTAGTGTAACCTTGAGGAATGTTTTTAAGAAGTAAAAGTTAGGATTTAAGGATTGGGGAGTCCACTCAACATATCAAGGGGATGAAAGAATGTAGTTTTCAAAGACATTACTACATAAATAGATTCAAATATCTAGACCAAACCTTATAAGGGTTATGTGAAGGGGAATATGGATCCTTGACACTATAATTTCCAAGAAAATAGAGATTCAAATTCCAATGGTGAGGGATTTTGAGACTTGATAAAATATTGGGTGGATTTGAAAAATTAAATTAATTTTGTCTCACATAAATTGTAATCATGTGAAGTAATAACCATAAATTTTAATTATTATAGAAAATGGAAAGAACAAATCATGAAAATAGCGAGATCATTTCTTAACTAAGGGTATGTATTTACAAATACAAATTTCTTGATATGGTATAATCATTTATGAGATTAATTGTTATAAAAAAATGTATTATATGTTTGAATACCCTATTCCTATTTTTCCTCCCCAATAAGTGAGTGAAGGTGACATGGATGTCTTCCAGAGATATTTAGAGGATGCTTATAATGTTTTTTGTATTATATTATTAACTATGTTCAGAGTGTTGATGATACAACATAAGAACATGGATGCTTACATCATAATATTACATCTTTATTATGTTAATAAATATAAGTAAATCATTGAATTAATAAAGATTTTAAATGATCTATATTAGTGTAAACTGGAAGAAGGTATTTTAGCTACTGATCATGTTTTCAAAATATTGAGGTATATTTATCAGTCAAAAAAATAGGCTTCTACTTAGATTAGAAAGTTTACATTAATCTTATTTTTTTATACTTGCGACTAAGAATATATTTAATTTTCCAATCCGGGATAAATGAAATAGATAAGTTTCTCAGGAAACATTTTTCCATACTTCATCAGGCGAATTAGGATTGGTTGAAACATGTTTCTCCACCCCTTATGGTGAAAACTTTAAAAGACAAGGTTGAAGATCACATGGATAACCTAAATATAAAGGATCCTTTATAGTTTCCTTTAAAGAGAAAAAAGATTCAAATGTGGAAGAATGAACAGGAGGATATTTTATTTTTATGGTGAAATAATTAACAGTGGAAAATAAATTTCAATGAATTTAATAAGCGATAAGATGCATCTGATTTTGGTATATTCATCTAGTTACTATTCTCCAATTGCGTATAAAATAAAATAATATTACAACATACATGTATTTAAATACATGAAATAAAAATGAATATAAATTTTATAGAGTAAAATTAAAAGTAGTTGGGAAAGAGAGATTACTGCATCGGCCAAGGGGAGGTCACTACTTCACATTACTCAATTGGATTGATCAAAGATTTTAATACGTGTTACCAAAACATTTATCTTATTTTTAATCTAGAAACAATGAGAGATTATTTCATTTTTGGAATAAAATTTTTCATGGTAATTTAATATGAAACTAATAGGTCAATAATTATTTAATCTTAAATATAAATTGTAGTGAATGATGAATATAAAAAATAAGACTCTTACCCAACTTTGGAAAGATAATTATTTATTAGATAAAACCAAATTCAGTTGTCTTGTTTATACCCATAAATAAGTTTTGTCTCAATTAATCTAAGATACTAGATAAACAAAAAAACTATTTATCATATTTTAGACAAAGAAACCACTTTAAATATAGGTATGTTAAAATATTTTTATATTCTGTTCAACATGGACACATGATCCATTCTAAAGATAAAGGTAACTTCATATACTTCAAAAAATTCCTTTAAGAAATTTTAGAAATGATCAATGAAATAAATGAGTTCACTAGATAAATATTAATGAATACCCAATCTAAGATATTAGAGAACATATTATCCAAGTAATCATTGATCATGTATGTGGATTAAATGTCATATATATATATATATATATATATCACATTTTCTTATATACATCAATTTCATGATGGTAGTAAAAAGTAGATCAATAATGAGTCTTATATATATTTCAAATCATTCATTTTTCCTTTCAATACATGTTTTGTAAATAGATGTGAAATAACTAAACACATTCCAAATAAATTGTCTAATAGATATCATATCAATTAATACATGTTAATAATATATTAGTACAATACAAAAATTGTTTCTCTAAAACAATTTGTTAAAATTTTTCCATAGCTACAAACGAACACCAAAACACTAAGGTGAATCTATGTTAATAATCCTATAACCACTAAGGATATTAACGTATAGTCAAGGATGACTATATTTACATAATGGAAAAATATTAAATTGAAGACAGTTGGAGTTGAATTAAATTCTATGGGTTAAGGCTCTGGATGCACATGGGTTGGAATATGAATACTAGACTACACTAAGATTAGTTGGAGTAGTTCTAGAGAAATATATAGCATACGAATTAAAAACCAAATAGGTTGTTTATTTTCAAAATGGAGGTTGATACATATATTATTATTTAATAACAAATAATCCAATAAATAAGAATTAAATGATAATATGCTGATATTGAAAATTATGTATAAATTCAATTAATGGAATCTACATATCAAAATTCAGGGATTCTGTATTTTGAATGTTTCTAAGAATTGATACTACTGTATAGTATTCAAGAGAACCTAACATGGATTCTATAAGATGGTACTAAAAATCATGATTAATTATTGAAAGGTCCACACATTAACAAGACTTATACACCAATCACCATGACTAAAATGATTTTGAATTCTACTTATTAAATCATACTTCTATGATCATCATATTATGCTATTGATAATCAAGGCCACCTTATTTGGAGTAATCCTCAAGAATGATATCTATATGACATGACCAAAAGGAGACCCTATGGTATATATCTATAAGTTATAACTAGAAAGGACTGGTGACATAAATAAATACCAATAAGATATGAAGATTATATAAATTCATTTATGAATAAATCTTGTATAGAGATAATATAATATTTGTTTGGAAACGAATTAGTGATAGTGCCTCGAATTGTTTAGTGGGATATATATAAGTTTTGAAGTTATATATATTCATTACATATGGAAAGAAAATGTTGTTTCTTGCTAGCTTGTTAAGACTGAGTAATGGAATTTCTCCAAGTATGACTTAAAGAATAAATTGTGTTCTAGGGAACAAGATATACAAAATAGATACATGGGTTTGATAACTATAGCCATATTAAAAATACTAACAATGTATTAATAAAATATAAGTTGAATGAATTCAAGACCGGATTATTGTTGTCATATAATCCTTCTAGTAGAACATACATATACATAGGAAGGTATTATAGATGTTAAGATAATTTAACAAGATTAAGACCTTGTAATTCACATCATATTCCATTATATGTACTGAAATTTTATATTACTAATGAATAAATCATAACAGGTAAATATAAAATAGATCCAACATAACTGCATAGACTTGTGATTAGAACTGTATGAAAGTACTTAGAAAATTAGAAAGGGATGAGATCATGGGGTTTTGAGAAGTGTGTATACTATTCATCGATGAATTTTAAGACCTATCTTAACTTGGATTAATTTGAACTAGTATCATAAAAAAAATTAAATATATAAGAAAAACATATTACAGACAGTGGTTTCCATATCTGTAATATTCAAGTATGTTGTGGATTTTGATGCAGCTTAATTAGTGTTTTAGCGATGTCCTGTGTGGATTTTTGGTTATACTAAAATATAGGTTCTTATAATTGTTATTATAAGATTTGACTATGGAATTATGCAGGATTTAAAGACTTTAACCTGTGAAAAATATGTAAACTCAGTTATATCACTACTTAAGGTATTTTCTCATGGTATTAATGTTTTAGTAATAAAATTCATCACAAGGACATGCGTATTTACAAACCCTAGTCTTGAAAATGTGATAGGTTCAACATTTTTATCCATACCTCAGTGGAATCATGCTCAACATATGAGAACTAACTAGTCGATAGTAGGTGTCACCAGTGCAAGTGGGAGTCTATTGAAGTTGGTGCCCTATAAGAAACTACTTTGTTAACTGTATTACATATGTATTCAAATAAGTGAATACCATTATCAATAACTTATCACATATTGATTATTATTCTTCATAAAACTAACATGATAATTTCCTGGAGTATACGTCACATTGATGAGGTCATAGAAGTTCCACGTTATGATGAGAACCTTGAAATTCCAAGATGATATTATTTAAAATATTTATATGGTCAAATAATGGACCATGATGGGACACATAGTATATATACTATCAGTTTAGAGTACGTATAAGTAGATGAGGATTGTTTTCATGATGTTTTCACTTGGTAATCTCCAAGATATGATATTATGAGAATAGACTCGCTAGTTGGAATTATACATGTTTTTATGTCATCAGATTTTCATATCTATGGGCATGCGTAACTGTCCTTAGACTTTAATATTATTAATTGATGTCAAGACTCTTGAAATTATATTTACTAACCAAAAATACACTTCCATATATTCATGGGAAGTAGGGTATATTGGGTGCGTCTCAAATGAAATGTTATTAATGGATAAGTCAAGGGAGGATTTTCTCCTTTACACTTTATGTAAGTTGATATCTCGACCCTTTTATTGGAATAAAAACATTACATTAAATTTTATGTTCATGGTGTAATGATGTTTTTATTTTAGATAGCCAAAAAAATATGAATTTATCAAATATATTGATGACACATTTGTACAATGTTCTTGATGAAATATTGAGAAAAAGGGATTATATTGCATAATGTGTGTTCAATGGAAAAAAACTCATTGGTCATGATGTTTTTGTCAAGTAAAATATTGAAAATGATCCATTAAGTTGAAAAAACCTTTATGGTTATTCACTCACCAAGGTGATTCTGTTGCGCCCAAAACCTTCATCACACACCTTACCCTTAGGGTGTACACTGGCGTAATAAGGGGTTATGTATCTAGACCCTATTAGTGTGGATTTGTAATTTTTTAATGAAATATTTATTATATTTATCCATTTTAATTATTACTTTATATATGATTATATAACAAGTTTTATAAATGATAATATAATTTAATGAAGTCCAGTTTAATTGTTTTAAGGGTTATAAAGTTGTTAGTGTCGTAAAACATGGTATTTACAGTTAATAAAGTTTTATATTTTAAAGTGTTAATTATCATATATTGAATATTATTTTGGTAAAATTAATACTATTGTTCAAATAATAAATTCAAAATTATACGATGGTTAATTTTTCATAATTTTTCGAGATAGTCAAATTTTTGAGTAAAAATTAAATTCAATAAAAATATATGGTAAGTAATATGACATCATAATATCCCAAAAGTGATGTAAGGAACACTATAACATAAATAGAAGACCAAAAATAGGTTTTAACTTTAATATAATATTTTTTAAAGTTATTTGATTAATTTTAAAAACATTTAATGAATCTTCCAAAACCAATATTATATTTTAATGTTTTAAAAACAATTCATTATGAACATGACTCACTTCTACATCATGAATGATATTATTTTAATGTGTTCAGATATTAGACTAATAAAATATTTAAAACCACTTCTATTTGTCAGAAACCATGGTCCAAGACCATGATAAGTGTTTTTTTATTATTGTATCACTTAGAGTCCAAAACCTATGTTTATAAATTAATAAAGAATTTCCATATCTTTTTCTAAAAATACCCGCCCACACTCACATTACTCTTCACTCAGAACCCATTAAGGATGAATTTACTCTCCCTATACCTCTATAAATCCCTCCCAAGGTGTTCCCAATATATTAATAATCTCTTACTAAAATTTTAGAATCACCCTTCGAAGGTAAGGGATTCTCTTCCTCCTCTTTATTCAAGTACTTTTTTTAATTAAGCCTTTTAATTTCCAATTATTCATGTTAACATATGTTTTTACACTTCCCTTCACTATATTTATGATTCTCGTGTTTGAGATACCACATTCTACTCTCACTAATCCTTTATATGAACCTTTATATACAGTCGTTATGATGCTGAAATAATTTTATGATTTTCCTTTCCAAATGTTTATGTTGTGAATACCAATCCCTATTTCCACTCAATGTTATTAACCTAGATATACATATCCTTCATTTATTGGTGGATTATATGTATGTAATCCACACTTGTTAATCATGGTATTAAAAGTGAGTAAATATATTATAATGTTGAATGATCTATGTGTCACAAAAATTCATGTATATTATATGATTGTGAGGGGTGGGATCAAAATTATATAGCCCTATAATGCATTGGGTAATGTTTTTATCATATGGGATACCATATATGGTGCATGAGAAATTAGACTAAGAACACTATGTTATGATGTCTCTGTAGTTATCCATGAGTTATTCTTATGATGTCATGTTTTATGTTGTTGTCACATTCCTATGATCCCTTGATGTTATCATTATATACCATGCTTCGATGTTCATGATTAGGATCCTCATGTTTTTATTATGCTTATTGACTCGCATATACTACTTTAATTAATGGTATTATTTGATTATTCCCTTACTCGGAATTATATCTCACCCTTTTCTTATATATATCCCCAAGTTATCCATTGGTTTTTTAGAAGATCAACGGAATTTTAAGGTCATGTTATGGAGTTTTTAAATAATATCAATGTATAACTATTTAAAGTTATTTTGATATGTATCTAATTACCAAATTCATTATGCCTATTGATATTTATTTATTGTATTATTTGTATATCTCAATAATAATTTTTAAAATAATGCGTATAAAAGATACTGATTCTCATACACAAAAATTATAGAAATGATTATCCTATGATTTCAAATTATTTGAAGGTAATTTGCGATGGTTTTGACCGTTACATGAATTTTTTAGTGTTTTTAAAACACTAAAATTGAATTTATATTAATCTCAAGAAAAAACATATAATTGATGTGTTTTATACTAAAAAACTTCAATAATCACTCTATGGTAGTTTTTATATGATTTCACGGAAATTGGAGATCATTTCCCTAGTTTTAAACCTTTGACATGCATTTTTCAAGATCATCAAATTGTTAAAAACAGATTATTCAGTACATCTAAGAACATAGAGAGATTTATTGAGGAATATTCTACTCATAAACAACACAAAAATTAAAAATATGGTTTTCCTATGATTTCAAAGCATGTGGAGGACAACAACTATGATTTTGACAATTACAAGCACGTTTAAGTGTTTTTAAAACACTAAAAGTGTGTTTCTGATCGTTATAAGAAGAAAAAATCCAATTTATGTAATTTCTAATAGTACATTTAAAAATCACTCTATAGTTATTTTCTATATGATTTCATAGAAATTGTAGACCATTTTCTTGGTTCTAACCCCCATACATGTGTTTTTGATATCGTCAAACCATTAAAATGGATTATTCAATCTGTCCAAGAACACTACACATCCAAACGATGGGTTTTCTGATCATACACATCATAAAAATTACAAAGATTATTTTATTATGATTTTAAGTAATTCATAGTATTTTTTCTTTGGTTTTGACTACTATACATATATTTTAGTGTTTTTAAAACACTAAAAGTTAATTTCTGATCATCTCTTATAAATGATAGGTATGATTGACACAATATCTATTATAACATTTCCAAAATAAATATATGGTTGTTGAATTATAATTTCATGGAAATAGGAGGTTGTTTTCTCTATTTTAAATTCTAAAAAAATGTTTTTAAAGGTTTCTAAACTGTTAAAAACTACTTATTCATTAAGTTAGTGTACATTGCATATCTAATTGATGTGCCTTCTAATATTTCACATCAAAAATAATAAAAATATTATTATCCGATGACTTCCCATAATTTAAAATTTCTTTCTCTGGTTTTTATTATTATATGAATGTTTTAGTGTTTCAAACAATAAAAGTGTGTTTTTGACCCTCCTGAGAAAACGCCACATCCCATTGATGTGTTGTATTCACCAAAATTTCATAAATCACTTTAATTTTTATGTTATATGAATTCATGAATATCATTGATATTTTTCTTTGTTTTGACCCCATGATGCATGTTTTTAAAGGTCTTAAAACGTTTACAAATTTCTTATTTGATCTATCCACCACACATCTAATTGATGTGTCTTCTACTCATACGAAACACAGTAATACAAAGGTGATTTTCCAATGATATCTTAGCATCCTAATATCTTTTTTCAATTTTTTTACCATTACTCACACATTTTGGTATTTTTAAAACACTAAAAGTGTGTTTCCAATCATGCCAAAAAAAAGACATATCTGATTATTGTACTATCTACTCTAACATTTTAAAAATCATTCTACGATTTTTTTCATACGATTTCATGGTAATTGGAGATCATTTTCTTGGTTTTGACCCCTAAAAGCACATTTTTAAAGGCTTTCAAAATATTAAAACTTATTATTAATTCAATTTGAGAACATTGTACATAAAATTGATGTGTTTTCTACTTTTACACATTATAAAAATTTTAAAAATATATAGATTTTGATTTCACATCATATATAATTTTTTTACCTGGTTTTTACTATAATACAGATGTTTTAGTATTTTTAAAACCCTAAAAGTGTATTTTTGGTCATCCAGAGAAAATGAAAATTCTCATTGATGTGTTTTCCTTTACAACATTTAAAAAATTAGTCTACCATTTTTTTTTGTATGATTTTATTTTAATAGAGGGTTTTTATGGGTTTTTACCCACTAATGCATGTTTTTAAAAGGCCACCAAATCATTAAAAACTGCTTATTCAATCTATCTGAACACACCATACATCATATTGACATGTATTTTTCTCATACTTGACAAAAATAATAATAATATGATTTACCTATGTTTTTGAAACATCTAATTATTGTTTCCTATGGTTTTTTCATTAAACGTGCATTTTAGTATTTTGTAAACACTAAAAGTGTGTTTCCGAACATCTTGAGGAAATAACATGTCTGATTGATATGTCACTGACTTTAAAATTTTAACAATCACTATATGTTTTATTTTATATGGTTTCACAGTAATTGTAAATCATTTAGTTGATGTTGACCCACAAAAACATGTTTTTAAAGGCTTCCAAATCCTTAAAAATTACTTATTTTGTTCAGTTGATCATATCATATCTCTGATTGATGTGTTGTCTCCTAGTAAAAATAAAAAATAATAAAAATATGATTTTTATTTCACATTATACAGATGTATTTTTCTATGGTTTTGATCATTAGATTCATGTTTTTGTGTTCTTAAAACCCGAAATGTGTGTTTCCAATCATCTTGAATAAAAGACATGTCTGATTAATGTTTCACTTACTCCAACATTTCAAAAATAACTCAAAAATTATAGTCATATGATATTATGGATATTGAAGTTCGTTTTCTTCGTTATGACCCACTAATAAAAGTTTTTAATGTCTTTTAAACTTTTAAAAACAACTTTTTTAGTCCACTCGATCACACCACACATCTGATTGACACGATGAATACTCATACACATCAAAAAGTACAAATATAATGGTATTATAATTTAACTTCATCTTGGGGTATTTTTCTATAGTTTTGACCATCACACACACATTTTAGTGTCTTTAAAACACTAAAAGTGTGGTTTTAGTCATCTCAAGAAAACACCACATCTAATTGTGGTGTCTTCTAATCCGACACTTCACAAATAATTGTACAATTGTTTTTCATATGATTTCATTGAAATCAATGGTAGTTTTCTTGGTTTTGATCCCCTAATGCACATTTTTATAGGTTAGTAACCCATTAAAAACTTCTAATTCAGTTCATTCGAGAACATTGCATTTCTAATTGATGTGAAATCTACTGGTATATATCAATAAAATTAAAAAAATCTATGATTTCACATCATCTTGAGGTTATTTTCTATGGTTTTAACAATTACATGTAGATTTTAGTGTTTTTAAAACACTACAAGTGTGTTTTCAGTCACCCAAGAAAATAACACATCCAATTAAGGTTCTTTATACTCCAATATTTCAAAAATAACTCTACATGTATATTTTATATTATTTCACATCAATTACAGGTTATTTTCTTGGTTTTGACCCCCTAAACATATTTTTAATGGTCATCAAACCGTTAGCAATACTTTATTCAGTATTTCTGAGCACACCACATGTCTGATTGATGAATCATATACTCATAAACATAAGAAATATTATAAAAACTATTTTCCAATAATTTTACATCATTCAAAGGTGGTTTATTATGGTTTTGACCATTACACATGCATTTTAGTCTTTTAAGAACACTAAATGTGTGTCTCTGGTTATCTTGAAAAAACTATGAGACTGATTGATGTGTCTTATACTCCAAAATTTCAAAAAACGATGTCATATTTTATGTTATATTATTTATCAACAATTATAGATCATTCACTCTATTTTGACCCTTTAACGTACGTTTTTAAAGGTCCTCAAACTGTTAAAAACTGCTTATTTGATTTGTCTCAGCACACTACTTTTCTGATTAATGTAACTTATAATCATTCATGTAAAAAACTTTACAAAGATGGTTATATTATGATTTTACATAATTTTGAGGTTTTTCTATGGTTTTTAATATTACACACACATTATATTGTTTATAAAACACTAATAGTGTGTTTTCAGACATCCTGAGAAAATGAAACGTTAGAATTATGTGTTGTCTGCTAAAACATTTTAAAAATAACTCTATGGTAATTTTAAAGTAATTTAATGACAATTGAACGTCATTTTATTAGTATTGACACTCTCACACATCTTTTTAAAGGTTAACAAGCCTTTAAAAATCACTTATTTGGACTTTTCAAGCACACCACAAGTCCTATTGGCATTTTGTTTTCCCTTACATGTCATAAATAATATAGAGACAATTTTCCTAGGATTTCATATATTTTGGAGATCTTTTTCAATGGTTTCAACCATTACATACATGTTTTTCTGTTTTTAAAACACAAAAAAGTTTGTTTTGGTCAACTCAAGTAAATGGAGCATCTGATTGATTTGAATTCTACTCCAAAAAATCAAAATATCACTCTATGGTGGTTTCTTTATGATTTTATGACAATCAGAGGTTATTTTCATGGTTTTGACCCCTAACACACATTTTTAAATGGCGTCAAACCCTCAAAAATTACTTATTTGTTCCAATTGATAACATCACACATTTAATTGATGTGTCGTATACTTGTACACATTAACAAATTTAAAAGATGATTTTCCAATGTCCTCAAGTAATTCATAGGCTGTTTTCCATTACTTTGACTATATGTTTTAGTGTTTTAAAAACACTAAAAGTGTGTTTCAGGTCATATTAAGTAAATGAAAAGTCCAATTTATGTTTTGTATGTTCCAACATTTTAAAAATGACTCTATGGTTGTTTTCATATGATTTCATGGAAATTAGAGGTCATTTTCTTGGTTTTGACCCCATGATGCACATTTTTAAAGGTTTCCAAACTGTTAAAAACTACTTATTTAGTTCGTCGGAGCACAATTTATGTATGATTGAAATTTATTATACTCATACATATCACAAATTCTATAAATATTATTTTGTTTTTATTTCACACCATTTAGAGTTTGTTTTCTTTGTTTTTGACAGTTTCAGGCATGTTTTATTGTTTAAAAATACTAAATGAAAGTTTCTAGTAATCTCAAGAAACCATCACATAAGATTGACTTTTTGCTTCCTACAACATTTCATAAATCATTATACAATTTTTTTTATATTATTTTATGATAATTGGAAGTCTTTTTGCTAGTTTTGACCCCCTGAGGCACATTTTTAAATGTCACCAAACTATTCTTATTTGGCCCGTACAAGAACATTGATCATATGATTAACATTTATTCTACTCATACACATTAAAAATAATACAAATATTAATTTCCTATGATTTCATGTCATTTGGAGGTTGTTTTCTATGGTTTTGACCATTACACGCATGTTTTAGTGATTTTAAAACACTAAAGTTTGTTTTCGATCATCCCGAGAAAACAACATGTTTAATTGATGTGTATTCTAATATAATATTTCAAAAATTACTCTATGTATTTTTTTTCATATGTTTTTGTATCAATTAGAAGTCATGTGGTTGGTTTTGACCATGTGGCTCATGTTTTAAAAGGTCGACAAACCTTTAGAAACTGCTTATTCAATCTGTTTGACCACACTACATGTTTTATTGATATTTTTTCTACTCTAACATGTCAAAAATAATGAAAATGTTCTTTTACTATGATTTAACATCATTTTTAGGTCATTTTTATGGTTTTAATAATTACAATGAGGTTTTACTGTTTTAAAATTACTAAATGTGTGTTTTTGGACATATCGAGAAAATGACATATATCATTGATGTGTTGTCTTCTCCAAAATTTCAAAAATCACTATATTGTTTTTTTATTATGATTTCACATAAATTGTAGTTCATTTTCTTGGTTTTTACCCCCTAACACATGTATTTCAAGGTCACCAAACTTTAAAAATAATGCTTATTTGGTTTGTATGATCACATCACATGTCTGATTGACATGATGTCTACTGTTACATGTAAAATAATAATAAAAATATTATTTTACTATGATTTTATATCATTCATATGTCATTTTATATGGTTTTTAATATTACACACATGTCTAAGTTTTTTTAAAACACTTAAAGTGTGTTTCTAGTCATCAAGAGCACATGGCATGTATGATTGACATTTGGTCTGCTCCAAAATATCACAAATAACTATAATGTTGTTTTTTATGTGATTTCATGGTAATCAGAGATAGTTTCCTTGGATTTTACCCCATGATTGGCCTTCAAAAGTGTTAAAACTGCTTATTTGGTCTATCCAAGAACACTTCACATCTGATAAACATTCTGTCTACTTGTACAAATCAAAACTATTACAAAGAAAATCATCATATGATTTCACATCATTTAGAGGTCATTTTCTATGGTTTTGACTATCACACACATATTTTAGTGTTTTTAAAACACTAAAAGTTCGTTCTTTATCATCCTGAGAAAGCATCATATCTGATTGATGTGTGATCTACAAAAACACTTAAAAATCACTCTATTTTTTATTTTAAATGATTTCAGGATAATCAGGGGTCATTTTATTGGTTTTAACCCCCTGAATCACATTTTTAAAAGACACTAAACCTTTAAAAACTTTTTATTAAGACATTTTAATCTAACCACATGTATAATTGATGTTTCTTCCACTCATACATTTCACAAATAATAAAAATTTGATTGTCTAATGATTTCACATCATTTGGAGGTATTTTTACATGGTTTTCACCATTTCATGAACATTTTGGTGTTTTTAAAACACTAAAGGTGAGTTTTTAATCATCCCAAACAAGATACACATCAATTTTATGTGAATTCTACTGAAAAGTTTCAAAAAAAATTATGGTTTTTTTCGTATGATTTCGCGGCAATCAGAAGTTTTTTGCTTGTTTTTGACCCCCTAAAACAAGTTTTTAAAGGCTGTCGAATCATTAAACCTATTTATTTTGTCCTTATAAATAAAAATATATTATTGAGGTTTTCTACTACTTATAAATGATAAAATTAATAAAAATATTATTTTTCTATGTTTTCAAAACATTTGAAGGTTGTTTTCTAGGGTTTTAACCATTGCAAGCATGTTTTTTCATTTTTAAAATAATAAAAGAACATTTCTGGTCACCTTGAGAAAATGACACACCCAATTGATGTGATGTATAGTAAAATATTTCACAAATTACTATATAGTTTTTTTAATATTATTTTATAAAAATCATAGATTTTTTTCTTACTTTTGACCTACTAAAACATGTTTTTAAAGGCCATCAAAGCATTAAAAACTACTTATTCAGTCTTTTCAAGCACAACGCACATCTGATTAATGTTTTTTATACTTATACACATCAAAGAAATTAAATAAAACAATTTTACAATGATTTCATTACTTTTGGAAGTAGTTTTCTATGGTTGTGACTATTACACACATGTTTTATTGTTTTTAAAACACTAAAGGATCATTTTCGGTCATCGAAGGAAAAGAAAATCTCTAATTGGTATGACATCTACACCAACATTTCACAAATAACTATAAGGTTATTTTTTATTATTTAATGTCAATCGATGGTCATTTTTTTGGTTTTGACATTCTGATGTGTGGTTTTAAAGGCTGACAGATTGTTAAAAAATACCTAATTTGGTCTGTCTGAGCACATTGACTATCTGATTGATGTTTTTTCTACTCTTACACATCAAAAATAATTAAAAAACAATTATCAAATGATTTCATGTAATATATTATTCATTTTTATGGTTTTTATCATTACACACACATTTTAGTGTTTTTAAAACACCAAAAGTGTGTTTTTGGTCATCCCAAGAAAACAGCATATCCCATTAATGCATTTTGTTCCTTAATATTTCAGAAATTACTATACAATTGCTTTAGTATGATTTTATGGAAATCTAAGGTTTTTTACTTGGTTTTAACCCCCCTGATGCATGTTTATAATGGTCATCAAACCCTTAAAAACTACTTATTTGGTCTGTACAGTCACACTACATGTCTGATTAATGTGGTATCTACTCATATAGACAATAATAATATAAAGATGATATTATGATTATTTCAAATCATTTTAAGTTCATTCATTATGGTTTTTAGCTTTAAACATTTGTTTTAATGTTTTTAAAACACTAAAAGTGTGTTTTTGGTCATCCCGAGTAAACAATGCATCTAATTGATGTTTTGTCTACTCTATCATTTTGAAAATTACCCTATGATTGTTTTCATATTATTTCAAAGTAATTTTAGATTTTTTTATCTTTTACCCCTAACACGTGGTTTTAGAGGCCACCAATTGATTAATAAATGCTTATTCAGTCCATCTAATCACCTCTCACATCTAATTGATGTTTCTTCTACTTATATATTCTATAAAAAATATACAGACAATTTTCCTAGGATTTCAAGACATTTAGAGTTTTTTATGGTTTTGAAAACTAAATACACATTTCAGTGTTTTTAAAACACTAAAATTTTATTTCTGGTCATCCTAAGAAAATGACACACCCAATTGATGTTCTATATACTCTAAAATTTCATAAATCACTATGTGGTTGTTACTGAAATTATTTCATAAAAATCATAGGTTATTTTGTTGGTTTAGACCACCTGAAAATCATTTTTAAAAGCCACCAAACCTTTAAAAACTACTTATTTAGTTATTCAGAGCACAATACATTTCTGATTGATGTGTTTTGTACTTTTACAAGTCGCAAATAACCAAAATATGATTTTCCTATGAAAAATAAATAAATTTATAGGTTGTTTGTTATGGTTTTGACCATTACATGCATGATTTGGTCTTTTAAAAACATTAAAAGTGTGATTTCATTCATATTTTAAAAATGACATATACTATTGAAATTTTGTATTCTTAAACATTTAAAATATCACTCTATGGTTGTTTTAATGTTATTTAATAGAAATAAGAGGTTATTTTCTTTGTTTTAACCCCTTGACACATGTTTTTCAAAGGTCTCCAAACAGTTTAAAACTACTTATTTGGTCCGTCCAAGAACATCACATGTCTGTTTGATGATTTGGATATTTTACACATCAAAAAAATTGAAATTTTGATTGTTCTATGATTTCACCTCATTCAAAGGTCATTTATATGGTTTTTATTATTACACACACATTTTACTATTTCTCAAACACTAAAAGTGTGTTTTCATTCATCTTAAGAAAACCAAGTTTCTGACTTATGTTTCGTCTCCTCTAACATTTCATAGATCACTATAAAGTCTTTTAAATTATAATTTCATGGTAATTGGATGTTGATTTCTTGGTTTTGACACCCTAGCACACATTTTTAAAGGGAACCAAATCGTTAAAAAAAATTCTTTTTTGGTTTATGAAAGCAAGAAAAAAATCTGATTGACATTTCATCTACTCATAAACGTAAAAAAATATATTATTTTATGGTGATTTCACATCATACAGAAGTTTTTTGTTATTATTTTTCCCATTAAACGCAATATTTAGTGTTTTTAAAACACTAAAAGTGAATTTTAGGTCATCTAGAGCAAATGATATGTCCCATTTTTGTTTCATTGGTTCTACCTTTTCAATAAATCATTATATGATTGCTTTTCATATGATTTCAAGGAAATATAATATTGTTTTCTGGGTTTTCACACCCTGATGTGTGTTTTTAAAAGTCATCAAACCATTAAAAAACTACTTATTCAGTTCATCTAAGAATACCACATGTATGATTGATGTGTTTTCTAATAGTTCACACCACCAAAAATATATATATTATATTACTATGATTTTACATCATTTAAAGGTTTTTTTTCTATGGTTTTAACTCTTACACCCACGCTTTAGTGTTTTTAAAACACTAAATGTGTGTGTCTGGAAATCTTGAGAAAACAACACATTTGATTAACATGTCATCTCCACCAACATTTCAAAAATCACTCTATATTTAATCTTGATATGATTTCATGGAAATAAAAGATCATTTTCTTGGTTTTGAACCTCATACATATATTTTTAATGTAAAGACCGGGATTTTTTCATGTAATTTTTTTTAAATATATGAAAATATTACGAGTCTGCAAAAACTGACAGCGCGTGATTCTAAGGCCCAATGTGCCCGAAATGAATTCATGAAATTTTTTTTAGTTACATTCATTAAACATATGAGTGGGTTTTTGTAACTTCTGTGTTAGTGCTTAGAATTGAAATCTGAGGACACTGTTGAACTCTTAGTGCCGATAATTGCTTAAGAAGACCTTCACCTCAACCACAGTAGGTCAAGGGTTGAAGTTAGTTTTTCAGTTTTTCATAGGAGAAGAAAAATTAAATAAATAACATTTTATTTTTCTTTTTGAAACCTACTTTTTGAATTGTGGATTTGGGGACCACACGAGGGTGGTCAGGCATTTAAGGTTGGACATTAAATTCTTGGTTACACAAATTATGTAACCACCCAAACTTCTCTTCTTTAATCAGAAGTAACCCTTAGAATGCCCCCAAATTAATGTGCCAAAATTAATTAACTTAACATAATTAATATTGGATCCTCATTTTCTTTCTGAAAATCATTGGAAAAGGGAGGGATTGGGGAGAGTCTTTGGAAGATCATCCTCCAACGAAAAACCACCCCCAATGAAGAATGAGGAACCGATGCCCGAGCCCAGATCGGAAGCATGTTGCGGGAGTGATGAACGTCGGAATCCCCTTCATCGAATTAATCTTATTCCTTATGCTGACACCAATGAGTAATTGAGGTAGGGAATTGCTTATAATTTCTTCATGGTTTATAGTTGATTTGATTCTCTAGAACTGCCTCCTACAGATTTAACGCAGAGGGTGTCACTCGCACGAACACGGCCTGATCCCTCTGCAATCCTATTAACATGTTCCTTGTGGGAAGAGGCTGGAATACCAGTCGGTCGTGATGATGGTGGCAATGTGACCGCACCGCCAAAGGAGGCTGTGACCCGAAGGCTGTGGTGGAGGAAGCAAGCGGCCTGCAGCGTGGAACCGGGGCGGTGCACGACCGCGCCGCTGGTAGCGAGGGAGGTCGTAGCTCGTCGGCCGATGTGGGGGATGGTGGCAGCCGGCAACCAGACAACCACGTGGAGGCTGGGTGGTGCACATCTGCTCCGCCGATAGAGGAGGGTGGCCGGCACCCGGCCAGCCACGACATAAGCGGGCAGTGCACCTGGAGGAAGGTCGGCATCCGGCCGACCGTGGTAGGACAACAACGTCATTGCACCGCTGGGAGGAGGGTCAACCGGAGCCACGGCCGGCCGCGTCACATCGGGAAGGACTTTCTCTGGTGGGTCCCACATTCTAGGAGGAGGCCACATGGCACCGTTAGGATAGGCTGAGCCGAACGGTCTGCCAGACCGTTCGGAATATTGGGGGTGCCTACCCTCAGGTTTCAGTTAGGGAATACCCCGCCATGGTGGGCCACCTGACTGCGGGCTACACCACGGTCCATGCCTAGCGCAGGCCGGGCTGGGCCCACCACGGCCCAGGCTATCTGGGATGAACCCGTTTCGGGCCGGTTTGACCTGAACCGGGTCAATTCCGGCTAGGTCGGACCCGAACAAAGTTGGTTCGGGCCAGGTCGGACCGGACCCGGGCCCATCCAGACCCAGTTTCACCTTTTGGCTATATCATAATTACCGGGTGTCTTTTTGATGAACCGTCTTCTATGATAGAATCCTTGGATCGAGAAGATCCTTTTGGTATACTCCACTTGAGTTTTGGGTAACGTTTTTGTACAATCGGGTTGGGTCGAACCCGAATGCAACCGGTCCCTCGGAACGAAAAATCTAATAACTTACAAACCGGGTGTCCTATTGTCGTTCTATCAATTGTGTTGGGTCCCTTATGATGTGGCGGACCTTTGGGATACTTATTAATGGGAATTTGTGGTAGTTGAAGTATCAACATATGGCTTGATAAGCATAACCTCTCTGAATCAAGTATGCTTTGTGTGGGGACCCAGTGGCTGGCAATACTTGAAGAATATTCAGATCTTGTGTGGGACATCTTCAGATTCTGTGTGGGTCAGCGCTCAGAAATCCTCTATGGGTCAATGAAAACCGATCCTATGTGGGTCAGCGCTCAGCGATCCTATTTGGGTCAGCACATACCGATCATATTGTGTCAGTGCTCTGTGATCCTGTGTGGGTCCGCACATATCGATCCTTTGTGGATTAGATCCTGTGTGGGTCTGCGGGGTTAGTTACCTATAAATCCTGTGTGGGTCAGATCCAGTGTGGGTCAGTGGGGGTTAGTTATCTATTGATCTTGTATGGGTCTGATCCTTTGTGTGTCAGTGGGGGTTAGTTACCTATCGATCCTGTGTGGGTCATAAGTAGTGCTACTTAACAGAATAAGACGATCTAGCCTTAGACTAATCATCTGTACTTCTGTACTTAAGTTATACCTGGTCTGAGCTAAGTCTTTATCTTTGTCTTAAAATTCTATGTGGTGTTACCTTTGTGGTACTTCCATCATGTTGATACCTAAGTAGTATTCTTCTGTGTGGTGTTACCTTTGTGGTACATGCCTTTATGGTGTTACCTTCATGGTTTTCTTTCCTTCGTGGAACAGTTGAGCTTTTGGAAAAGATATGGGACTCATATTTCCTCATGAATGAGTTGGGTATACTTGATAACTTAGGAAAATGTATGGAAATATACCTAAGTAGGGTTGATTGTTGTTTCCATACTTTTTGGTTTATCTTTTGTGGATTTGAGAGACCTTCGGGGGTCTCGGGTGTAGGTTCCGGGTGCAGTGGAAGCACGTTAGTGGGTCACCCAACTTTAATTCTAGCGTTAACAACGATCAATCCAAGATCTGTCATGATGAAAATTCTAGATATTCAGAATATAATGAAGAATGAAAAACAAAAGAGGGAGTCCCAGAACCATAGAGATAAGATCATCATATGTTGGTTATAATTAATTTAATTAATTGACAAGAATTACATTGATGGAATTCATTCTTCGTTGATGTCTCGGGTCACGATCCGATGTGATCCGTCATTGTGTCGTAGAATAAAAGTGTAGGATTCCTCTAGAAGTGATCCAAACGTGCTCCACATATCTCTGGATGTCTCCGAAGGGATATCTGTGTGCTAGCGCGGAAGAACCTTCGCTTGCAATGTCCAACTTCGATCGCCTTGATCTGGTGGTGGGGGATCTCTCTCAGTCTTGAGAGCGATCTTGGAGGAAGAAGTTCTTTCATCCTTGAGAGAACTCTCCAGAATTGTTGTGCAAAATGATTGGGGAAAAGTGTTGGGGTTTTAAGGATATTTATAATTGGGTTTGAGGTTATATAGTTATGACAATAAATAAATTCATTATGTGTTTTATTTATTTCATTAACTCTTATTGAAAACCCCTATGTCGAATAATTAATTCCTTGAAATGTGCCCACGCTGACTATAATAAATATCATTTAATAAAACAATATTATTTCCTCAAAATCCCAACTAAAAACTACATGGTGTGTAATCATTAATACATGACTTGTACTTGTTTTTATTTCCTTTATTTCCTCACCCAAATTTATTATACCTTGAGTAATGGCTATTTATTTGTTAAATAAATTTAACTGCATTACTCACTAATAAATATTCATTATTTCACCCACAATATATTCTCTAGAATAACTACTATCGAAATAAATTCCATCATGCATCCTTAAATAATTATTAAACCACAGTTAGGAATGATCTTTATTTAACTTGTTAAATTAATATTTAACTGAGATACATGGGCACACTTAGTGTGTGACCCTCTTGGACTCTTTCTCAGTGGCATTAGGAGGAGTCTTCCTAAAGTCCAAGGTTAGCATCTAGAAACACACCAAGGCACCCATAGAGAAAGAAGTTAACGCCGCAATTATTTGTCACCTCCTACGAACGCTTACCGTGTAATATAATCCCTTTTTCAAGATATATCGAATCAAGCGGGTTTCATGCTAGTGCCATCAACCCATGTGCTCAATTATTCTTTCTTTGACTTTCTGAAATTGAACTCGCCCATACCATACCATGGCCATGGATTTATTTAGGCTATATCAATTCCATCAAAGGGCCTGAGATATATACTTCTGTTATGGAACATAAGGGACAAATACTTTCTCTCTTTATCTATTAATTTAGTATTACTCTTGACGCACCCAACGTATCCTATCTCACTGCGAACTGTGTGTCGTCACAGTTTTCGTCAATACATCTAAGTGTGCAATTTGAAATACCCATTAATAATAATCTTAACATCTAAGGACGAATACACACGTCCGTAGATAGGAACATCCAATGATAGTATGAAATGTGGATTTCCTACTGGTGGGTCTCATTCTCATAAAATCATTCTGGATATTACCAAGGGTGAACACCATGAGAAGGTGCCTCAAAGTTTTATGAGTCCTCACCCCTAATGGATTGTATTATTTGTGTCCCTCGAATAATATCATATGGCCAGAGAACATATATTCCAGAACAATGTTATGGAACTTCTAGGTTCTCATCATAGCAGGGATCTGCTATGACCCTTTAATGCAACAGCTATCCTTAGGAAATTATCACATGCATTTTCATGCAGATGAACAATCAAGATGTGATAAGATATTTATTAATGAATAAAGTAAAAAGTAGTCGGTTCTAGGAAACCAACTCTAACAGACTCCCACTTGGACTAGATCAAACTGCTAACAACCTTTAACCCACTAGCTCTCACATGATATTCATGCTTCTATTGATATTGGCCTTTAGTCATAGGGTCCACCATGTTATCTTCCATGGACACTCTACTCATTGCAACTTCACCCCTTTGATAGAAATCCATCAAGATGTGATACTTTCGGAGTGTGTGCTTTGTCCATTGATGTGAACTTGGATCTTTCGCATGATCCACAGCTATAGTATTATCACAATACAACGTGATAGGATCTTTTCTGCTAGGCACCACATCAAGCTCTTGGAAAAAGTTTTGAATCCAGACGTCTTCATTGGCTGTACCAGAATCTGCTATATATTCGAACTCCACTGTAAAATCGGTGAAAACCTAGCTGCTTTGAACTCTTCCAGCTCACAGGTCCTCCATTGAGACAGAAAACATATCCGAATTTCGACTTCAGATCGTTCTGATCAGTCTGAAAACTAGCATCAGCATACCCTCTGATAATAAGCTCCTCGCCTCCTCCATACACCAGGAACATATCCTTATTTCTTCTCAGATACTTAAGAATAGTCTTAACAGTAGTCCAATGTTGTTCTCCTGGATCTGCTTGATATCTACCTACCATGCTCAGTGCATAGGCAACATCAAGCCTGGTACATAACATGGCATACATGATGGATCCTATAGCCGAAGCATATGGGATCTTACTCATTCTATCTTTCTCTTCTTGGGTATGGGGACACATTTTCTTATAAAGATGTAAGCCACGTGACACCGGATCCAATCCCCTCTTGGATTGTTCCATACTAAATATCATTAGTATCTGTTCAATGTATGTACCCTGACTTAGTCCAAGTAACCTCTTTGATATATCATGAATGATCTTGATCCCTTGAATGTAGGTTGCTTCACCCAAGTCCTTCATGGAGAAACACTTGTTCAAATAGTCCTAAACTGACTGTAAGACTGGTACATCATTTCAAATAAGCAATATGTTTTCAACATATACTACTAGGATAATGATTGCATTTCCATTAAACCACTTATAAACACATGGCTCATATTATTTCTTAATAAAACCAAATTAGTTTATGGCTTTATCAAATCTAATGTTCCATGATCTAGATTCTTTATTTAATCCATAAATGGATTTCTGCAACTTTCAAACCCATTTGGATTAACTTGGTGTCACAAAACCTTTTAGTTGTGTCATATAGAAATCTTCCTGAAGGATCCTATTAAGGAATTTTGTTTTCACATCCATTCGCAATATCTCATAGTCATGGAAGGCTGTTATGGCAAGTATGATTCTTATGGATTTAAACATGGAAACTAGCGAGAAGGTTTCATTATAGTCAATTCCTTTACGATATCTGAATCCTTTAGCAACTAGCCTTGCTTTATAGGTGTTAACTTGACCTTCCATGTTCAGTTTTCTCTTGAATACTCATTTTCATCAAACAAGATTTACATCAACTCGCTCGTCGACTAGAAACCAGACTTGGTTCTGAAAAATGGAATCCATCTCATAATTCATAGCTTCTAGCAATCTTGTAGCTTCTGAGCTTTCTACTAATTTTTTGTAGGAGAGAGGTTCATCATTTTACAAAAATAATGATTCACCATACTTGGTGACTAGGAAACCAAATCTCTCTGGTTATCTTACCTCTCTTGAGCTTCTATGTAGTACTTGTGTTTTCGGAACCTCTTCCACGGGGACTTGTGGAACTTTTTTCTGTACCAAATCCTGTGTATCTTGAGCATCAACTTTATCAAAGTTAATCTTTCTCCCATTATCATTTTTGAGGATGTGATCCCTCTCAAGAAAGATAGCTTGTCTGGCGACAGTCACTTTGTAACGACCCAAAGTTTCATTAATGGAAAATACCTCTTGATCCAGTTAAATGTTTCTTTATGAAAAATGTTTTTATAAGATGTCAAATTCTTTAGTTTTACGTTAAGATTTGTGACCGTTACTTTTATAGCCGTTGAACAGTGATCATCTGAGTAGTATAAATATAAGGCTTTAACGAACCCATTTCTACTCAGACAAAGGAAGCAATGGCCTCATCCAGTAGAATTGCCCCTTACGAAGTCCATTTGTCAGAGCTCGGAAAAGAGGTGGCGTCTTTGGGCTTTGCCCTTGACCAAGCCCAAGTTGAGCTTCATCAAGTCAATCTCGAACATGATCGTCTACGAGAAAAGTGGAAGTTGATTGAAATTACCACTCGAGCGATGTTATCCGAGCCGCCCCAAGAGTCTGTCACCGTCGCACACCTTACCCTTAGGTCTTATGCGGCTATTTTAAGGGGTTATGTAGCAAATAAGTAGTACCATGTTCATGCACATTACTTTTGTATATAATAATGAATATAATTTCTAGTCATTTTTGATACATTGTAATTAGTTTTTTTTAAAGTACAAATGTTGTTTTTAGTTATTATTTAATTAAGAATTATATTTTATTAAATTAAAGGATTTTTGAATTAAATAATATTTTATTAAAATATTATTATTAATATTACATTAATTTTTATTAAATATAAATGATCTTATAATTTTATGAATGCAATTAAAATTTTTATTAAGGTTTGAAAGCCATTTCTGTCAAAACCCGTGAATTTTTTTATAAATGTTGGTTTTTATTTTAAAAATGAAAATTCACATATTTAGAAAATTATTTAGATAAAATAAATATTATTTTTGGAATCAGGACGTCGAAATTATCCAACAGTGAATTTTTCATAATTTTCTGAGACAGTCAAATTTTTGGGTAAAAATTAAATACCATTTAAATATATAATGTGTTTTATGACATCATAATGACCCAATGGTGATGTAATAAAATACAATAATCCTTCTGTTCGGCCAATATATTTTTTATCGTTAAAATAATGAGGTTTTGGGTTTTTTTGACTCACTTTTCAAAGCATTAATGGAGCCCTCAAGACTTATTCAACACTTTGCCTTTTTAAATTAATTTCCATGGGAGTGTGACTCACCTCCACATAAGCAACCCTAATTTTTTAATAAGTTCGGACCTTTTCCTTGTAAAATATTGTTTTCCTCTTTCCTTTTCCAGAAACCATGGGCAAAAACCATGGGATGGTTTGTGGTTTGGATTATTTTAATATAAGGGGTCCCAAACCAAAATAATAATGAATTCTCTCACCTTTCCTATATAAACCCTCCCAATCTCCCACTTCCTCCTTACTCAAAACCCTTGAAGTTCGTCCAAAATCTGCCCTACTCTCTCTAGAATCCTCCCAAGGTGCCCCAAGCTCCCAAGAAGCCTCTCACAAGCCTCTCTCTAGCCTTTGGAAGCACACTTCCAAGTAAGGGGTTTTCTTCCTTTCTCATTTTTTTTGTCAATTTTCTTTAAGTTGTATTGCCCTTTTTATTTCAATTATGAATGTTGGCGTATGGTTTCACACCTCCCCCATACTTCCCTCTTATTGTTTGAATGATGGGAGAACCCTTTCTCTCTCATTAAATGCCTCCCATGTACACCCGTTACTATGCCGAAATTCCGAAAGGAACTTCTCTCTCTTCTTTTACATTCAAGCAATACTTTTGTATCATGAATCTAAATTCCATTTATATTGTTGGGACATGTATATATATGATCTCCATACTGTCCATTACATGTAAATATGATGAGGAACCCCTTTCTCTCTTATCAACCTTTTTTTATGAATTCTTATGTCACGCCGTTACGCTACCGAAATCGCACCGATTTTCTAAGCCAATGTCTTTGTGTAGTGAATACCATGCCCATTTCTACATCAAGGATATTCACCTTTATGAAAATTTACATATTGATTATAAAGTTTCATGTATTAATTCCACATTCCTTTATCGTGGAATAAATGATTATGTTTTATGAATCCATGTTTTATGATCCATGTGGCACACTTATGCATGAAATGAAATGTTTTAAGAAGGGTGCGCCCTTTATAGCGCTCCAATGCATTGGGTAAAGTATAGTATCATGATACGTCATGTGAAATGAGTTTTTTTTACTCATGCTAATTCAAGTGCAATGAGGGTTTACTCGTGCTTCAAGTGCAATGAGGGTTTACTCATGCTCCATGTGCAATGAGCCTTGGCTCATGCTAATTCAATGTTAAGTGTTGTTGCCACATTTACATGTTATGATTATCATGCTTTATCATGCCTTTATGTTCATGTTTCTCTTATGCTCTATTGATATGCCTATTGCCTAACAGGTACTGTACTCCTCTTGTTATTCATTATGTACTCCCTTACTGGGCTTTATAGCTCACCCTTTTCTTATGCATGTCCTCAGGTTATCACATGCAATGCTAAGTACGAAGGAATGTAGTGGTCATGTAAAGGAAGTTTTCAATAAAGATGTTGTATTTCAAGTTTAAATTTTTTATGTAATGATCCTAAGCCCCAAATACACTAAACCTCTCGATCTTCTTTATTGTATCAAAAGAATTTTTATGTAATAAAGCATGTTTAAGATGTATTAAAAAGCAGGGTTGTCATAGTTGGTATCAAAGGATAGGTTTAGTTATTTTTGGGATTAGGAAACCCTATTAAAGCCTTAGATACAAGACTAAGTATAATAAAAACATCGCTAAGTTTTGGTAAATACTAAGTAAGTGGTTTATCAAACAAATACATCCCTGTCTGGATACGAGCAGGTAGAGGCGGCTCTGGAACAGATGTTTCCTAGGGGTAAAACCCGAAAACACCGCTTTGAGCTAGACTCGAACAGGAACTGGTGCAAGAAAACGGGCCTTGCTGCACTCTTGGTTACGACACTCTCGGGGGATATGTTTTGATTAATTCACAATCTTAGTATGAACCCTTATTAAGGGAAAAATGCCCCTAAGAATATATGTTAGAAGGGAGATCATAAAAAGCCTGGATTGAATCCTATAGACTCATGAGTTAAAGAGATTAAAGTTTATTTATAAGTCATCAACTTTTGTCTTTGGATTACCCTTTATGTGTTACCCCTAACTTTCCTTTTATTCCATCCAATGGCCGGTAATAGGAGAACTCGGGCTAACAACCGTTGTGAAGATCAGTGTGATGATTGTACTTATGAGATGCCCAATCCAATGGGAGGGGGAATCGCGAACTTTGTCACGCTTATCTCTCAGCTAACTCAAGTTTTGAATAGAAACACTGGTCAAGAGGAACGTTCAGCCCCCCCTAAGAAAGAACAAGTCACTATTGAAAGCTTCATGAGACAAAGGCCTCCTACTTTTAGTGGATCATCTGATCCCACGATCGCTGAACAATGGATCAACTCCATTGAAAAGATATTCTCCATCCTCCAATGCTCTGAAAAAGAGAAGGTTCTCCTAGCGGCTTATCGTATGGAGGGTGAAGCTGATCAATGGTGGACGTTGATCAAAAATACAAAGCCTGAGGAGGAGATCGAGGCTTTGGAATGGAAGGAATTCCGGAAGATGTTTTTCGATAAATATTTTCCGCGCACCCTTCGTCTTAAGATGGAAAGGGACTTCCTTTCCCTCAAGAAGAAAGATGAAGAATCTGTGGGAGCGTACGAGGCAAACTTCACAAGGATTTCACGATACGCTTCCGGCTTTGTCGTTACCCCCTAATGCAAGGTTGACCGCTTATTTGGTGGGCTGAAGCCTAGCGTGTGAAAAGCATTAGCGATCCGTGACTTCGACAGCTATGAGGAAATTGTCTGATATGCCCTCAAGGTTGAAATGGAGACCGGAGAATCACAGGGGTATCATGGGGACAAGAATCGTAAGGTGGACTTCAATGCTAGTGGTCCAATGGATAAATCCAACGGCGCTAAGAAGTTCCATCACCCCACTTGCCAAAAGTGTGGAAAGAAGCACCCTGGAAATTGCCTTAGGGGGACAAGAAAATGCTTCAAGTGTGGAAGAGAAGGGCACCTAGCTGTTAACTGTCAGCAAGAAGGACCCGCGGCTACGACAGAGGAGAGGAACGCTCCGTTCGAACCTCAACGCGTTGTTCAATGCTACAAATGCAAAGAACCGGGTCATTTTGCAAATCAGTGCCCTAATCCAAGGGTTATCGGAGGCAACCAGCAACCTCCAAGACAACAAGGAAGAACTTTTGCCATCACTTCTGCCGAAGTGAACCCCGACAACGAAGTGGTGAAAGGTACGCTAGTTATTCATTCAAGAATAGCGAACGTACATTTTGATTCAGGTTCTACGCATTCCTTTATATCTCAAAAGTTTAGTAGAACAATCCCTGCACTACCACATATCATGGAAGTAAAGATGTCGGTGAGTACGACAAATGGGGAAATCATTGCATCCCATGAGTATAAGTCCTCCCCTATTATAATATATGGATTGAATTTCCCGGTGAACCTCGCCATACTCCCTTTGGTGGAATTTGATGCAATTCTTGGCATGGATTGGCTTTCCTTATATAGAGCCAACATAAATTTTCGGGAGAGGGAAATCACACTCCATATGGAGAATCGACCCCCGATTCTTTACAAGTGTCAGGAGGAAGATGAATCTCCTTTAGCTCCATCATCTCAAGCATGGATATTAATGCCTTATGATCACGCATATCTGGCTCAGATGATTGAGTCCAAGGAAGAAACCACCCTTGAAGAAATGCCTATTGTGAGGGAATTCACTGAAGTATTTCCCGAGGAACTTCCTAGTCTTCCTCCAAGAAGAGATGTTGAGTTCTCAATTGAACTTATACCTGGGGCGCTACCAATATCCAAGACTCCATATAGAATGGCTGTTTTTGAGCTTGAAGAGCTGAAGAAACAACTACAGGAGAATCTGGATAAAGGGTTTATACGCCCAAGTGCATCACCATGGGGTGCACCAGTCCTCTTTGTTAAGAAGAAGGATGGGTCAATGCGGCTTTGCATCGATTATCGTGAACTTAACAAAATCACGATAAAGAACAAGTATTCTCTCCCAATAATCGATGAATTGTTTGATCAGCTGCGTGGAGCACAATACTTCTCCAAGGTGGACTTGCGGTCGGGATATTATCATGTAAGGGTGAAGAAGGAAGATATCCCCAAGACTGCTTTTCGTACAAGGTACGGGCACTATGAATTCATAGTAATGCCTTTCGGACTCACCAATGCTCCAGAAATATTCATGGACTTGATGAATAGAGTCTTTAGAGATTACCTAGACAAATTTGTGGTAGTCTTTATAGATGATATTCTAATATACTCCAAAACCAAGGAGGACCATGAGGAGCATTTAAGAACTGTACTGGAGACTTTGCGCAAGGAGAAGATCTATGCCAAGTACAGAAAGTGTGAGTTCTGGTTGAAGGAAGTCTCATTCTTGGGCCATATCATCACAAGCAATGGGATATCTGTGGACCCATCCAAAACAGATGCAATTGAGGGATGGCCGAGGCCAACATCGGTAATTGATATCCGTAGCTTCTTGGGGTTAGCTGGATATTATCGACGATTTGTGAGAAATTTCTCACGATTTTACAACCCTCTTACCAAGCTAACTCGAAAGGGAGTAAAGTTTTCTTGGAGTGATGAATGAGAAGAAAGATTCAAGGAGTTGAAAAGGAGGCTTATCACTACACTCCTGCTCACTTTACCCACAAGTGGAGAGCTTTTGGTGGTATTCAGTGATGCTTCGAAGAAGGGATTAGGATGTGTGCTGATGCGAAATGATAAAGTGATATCCTATGCCTCAAGGCAGTTGAAAATCCATGAGCGAAACTATCCAACACATGATCTGGAGTTGGCGGCGGTGATCTTTGCCTTGAAAATCTGGCGGCATTATATCTATGGAGAGAAATGTGAGATATATACTGACCACCAGAGTCTTAAATATATATTCACACAGAAAGAGCTTAACATGCGCCAGAGAAGATGGATAGAGCTCATCAAGGATTATGACTGTTCAATACATTACCACCCTGGGAAGGCAAACAAGGTGGCGGATGCCCTAAGTAGAAAGGATCCAGCGATTCTATCAATGATGAGAATTGAGAAGGATCCAATCTTCTTAGACTTGATGAAGATAGATATGGGAATCATAAAGAAGGGAACATCATCAATCCTTTCACAAATTATTGCTCAACCATCTCTTTTGGAAAGGTTAAAGGATGCTAAAAAGGATGATGCGGGAATCCAAGAAAAAGTCGAAGCTATCAAAAAGGGAAAATCCTCAGAGTTTAATGTTAATGAAGAAGGAATTGTGCGGTTTGGGAAAAGACTATGTGTTCCATCAAGTTCGGAGCTAAAGAATGAACTTTTGGATGATGTACATAGTTCAAATTTCTCTATTCACCCAGGGAGCACAAAGATGTATCGAGATCTCCGAGAAAACATTTGGTGGGATAATATGAAGAAGGAGATCACAGAATATACATCAAAGTGCTTGGTGTGTTAGAAAGTGAAGGCAGAGAGGCAGAAGTCTAAGGGGATGATGCAACCATTGCCCATACCAGAATGGAAATGGGAGAACATCACCATGGACTTCGTCACTGGACTTCCAAGGACATCCAAAGGCAACAACGCAATCTGGGTTGTTGTGGATCGTCTTACAAAGACTGCACACTTCATTGCTATTCGAGAGGATTTCTCTTTGGATCAACTGGAACAGATATATATCAGGGAAGTGGTACGGTTGCATGGAGTACCACTATCTATTGTGTCTGACCGAGATCCAAGATTTACCTCTATGTTTTGGAAGAGTCTTCAACATTCTCTGAATACTGAACTGAACTTCAGTACGGCCTATCATCCTCAAACTGATAGCCAATCCGAGCGGACTATCCAAACACTTGAGGATATGTTGAGAGCGTGCTCAATGGACTTTAAAGGAGGATGGGATCAACATCTTCCTCTAGTTGAATTCTCTTATAATAATAGTTTCCACTCGAGCATCCAAATGGCACCATATGAAGCCCTGTATGGGAAAAGGTGTAGAACACCGGCATGTTGGGATGAGGTCGGTGAACGTAAGCTGCTTGGACCAGAAATGGTCGAAGAAATGGTGGAGAAGGTGAAAACCATTCAGCAGCATATCAAGGCAGCCCAAAGTCGACAGAAGAGTTATGCAGATAATCGTCGATGAGACCTTGAGTTTAAAGTCGGAGACATGGTGTTTTTACGCATATCTCTGTGGAAGAAGGTCATGAGGTTTGGAAAGAAAGGGAAGTTAAGTCCAAGGTACATCGGCCCCTTCGAGATTCTTGATCGTGTTGGGGTTGTGGCCTATCGACTAGCACTTCCACCTACTATGGCCAAGGTGCATGATGTCTTCCATGTATCCCTCTTAAGGAAGTACATACCAGAACCTTCACATGTACTCTCTTCCGAGGTGGTACAATTAGAAGACGATCTTTCTTATGAGGAGCAACCAGTGAAGATCTTAGATCGTAGAGAAAAAGTTCTACGAAATAAGACAATGCCCCTCGTCAAGGTGTTGTGGAGAAACCACAAGTTTGAAGAAGCAACTTGGGAGTCGGAGGATATGATGAAGCTAAGTTACCCACATTTGTTTTAGTGTGGGAAAAAGGAAAATTTCGAGGGCGAAATTTCTTAAGGGGGTAATGTTGTAACGACCCAAAGTTTCATTAATGGAAAATCCCTCTTGATCCAGTTAAATGTTTCTTTATGAAAAATGTTTTTATAAGATGTCAACTTCTTTAGTTTTACGTTAAGATTTGTGACCGTTACTTTTATAGCCGTTGAACAGTGATCATCTGAGTAGTATAAATATAAGGCTTTAACGAACCCATTTCTACTCAGACAAAGGAAGCGATGGCCTCATCCAGTAGAATTGCCCCTTACGAAGCCCATTTGTCAGAGCTCGGAAAAGAGGTGGCGTCTTTGGGATTTTCCCTTGACCAAGCCCAAGCTGAGCTTCATCAAGTCAAGCTCGAACGTGATCGTCTATGGGAAAAGTGGAAGTTGATTGAAATTACCACTCGAGCGATGTTATCCGAGCCGCCCCAAGAGTCTGTCACCATCGCACACCTTACCCTTAGGTCTTATGCGTCTATTTTAAGGGGTTATGTAACAAATAAGTAGTTCCATGTTCATGCACATTACTTTTGTATATAATAATGAATATAATTTCTAGTCATTTTTGATACATTGTAATTAGTTTTTTTTAATGTACAAATGGTGTTTTTAGTTAGTATTTAATTAAGAATTATATTTTATTAAATTAAAGGATTTTTGAATTAAATAATATTTTATTAAAATATTATTATTAATATTACATTAATTTTTATTAAATATAAATGATCTTATAATTTTATGAATGCAATTAAAATTTTTATTAAGGTTTGAAAGCCATTTCTGTCAAAACCCGTGAATTTTTTTATAAATGTCGGTTTTTATTTTAAAAATGAAAATTCACTTATTTAAAAAATTATTTAGATAAAATAAATATTATTTTTGGAATCAGGACGTCGAAATTATCCAAGAGTGAATTTTTCATAATTTTCTGAGACAGTCAAATTTTTGGGTAAAAATTAAATACCATTTAAATATATAATGTGTTTTATGACATCATAATGACCCAATGGTGATGTAATAAAATACCATAATCCATATGTTCGGAAAATATATGTTTTATCATTAAAATAATGAGGTTTTGGGTTTGTTTGACTCACTTTTCAAATCATTAATGGAGCCCTCAAGACTTATTCAACACTTTGCCTTTTTAAATTAATTTCCATGGGAGTGTGACTCACCTCCACATAAGCAACCCTAATTTTTTAATAAGTTCGGACCTTGGCCTTGTAAAATATTGTTTTCCTCTTTCCTTTTCCAGAAACCATGGGAAAATACCATGGGATGGTTTGTGGTTTGGATTATTTTAATATAAGGGGTCCCAAACCTAAATAATAAAGAATTGTCTCACCTTTCCTATATAAACCCACCCAAGCTCCCACTTTCTCCTCACTCAAAGCCCTTGAAGTTCATCCAACCTCTGCCCTACTCTCTCTAGAATCCTCCCAAGGTGCCCCAAGCTCCCATGAAGCCTCTCACAAGCCTCTCTCTAGCCTTTGGAAGCACACTTCCAAGTAAGGGGTTTTCTTCCTTCCTCATTTTTTTTTGTCAATTTTCTTTAAGTTGTATTGCCCTTTTTATTTTAATTATGAATGTTGGGGTATGGTTTCTCACCTCCTCCATACTGCCCTCTTATTTTTTTAATGATGGGATAACCCTTTCTCTCTCATTAAATTCCTCCCATGTACACCCGTTACTATGCCGAAATTCCGAAAGGAACTTCTCTCTCTTCTTTTACATTCAAGAAATACTTTTGTATCATGAATCTAAATTCCATTTATATTGTTGGGACATGTATATATATGATCTCCTTACTGTCCATTACATGTAAATATGAGGATGAACCCCTTTCTCTCTCATCAACCTTTTTTTATGAATTCTTATGTCACGCCATTACGCTGCCGAAATCGCACCGATTTTCTAAGCCAATGTCTTTGTGTAGTGAATACCATGCCCATTTCTCCATCAAGGATATTAACCTTTATGAACATTTACATATTGATTATAAAGTTTAATATATGAATTCCACATTCCTTTATCGTGGAAAAATGATTATGTTTCATGAATCCATGTTTTATGACCCATGTGGCACACTTATGCATGAAATGAAATGTTTTAAGAAGGGTGCGCCCTTTATAGCGCTCCAATTCATTGGGTAAAGTATAGTATCATGATACGTCAAGTGCAATGAGTTTTTTTTACTCATGCTAATTCAAGTGCAACGAGGGTTTACTCGTGCTTCAAGTCCAATGAGGGTTTACTCATGCTCCATGTGCAATGAGCCTTGGCTCATGCTAATTCAATGTTAAGTGTTGTTGCCACATTTACATGTTATGATTATCATGCTTTATCATGCCTTTATGTTCATGTTTCTCTTATGCTCTATTGATATGTCTATTGCCTAACATGTATTGTACTCCTCATGTTATTCATTATTTACTCCCTTACTGGGCTTTATAGCTCACCCTTTTCTTATGCATGTCCTCAGGTTATCCCATGCAATGCTAAGTACGAAGGAATATAGTGGTCATGTAAAGGAAGTTTTCAATAAAGATGTTGTATTTCAAGTTTAAAGTTTTTATGTAATGATCCTAAGCCCCAAAGACACTAAACCTCTCGATCTTCTTTGTTGTATCAAGTGAAGTTTTATGTAATAAAGCATGTTTAAGATGTATTAAAAAGAAGGGTTGTCATACACTTTCTTATCTTGAGGGTTATATAGGTAGTATCCTTTTGTTTCCTTGGTATATCCTATAAAGATACACCTAGTTCCCTGGGGTACTAGTATTTTTTCCTGAGAAAGCCTTAACAAATGCCTTTAATCCCAATAGACATATATGTGAAAAAATGGGTTTCTTTCCATTCCATAACTTGGATGGAATTTCATTTTCAGCCTTAGTTGGTACTTGGTTTAATGTGTATGTTGCAGTTTGTAATGAATTTCCCAAAAAGGATAATGGAAGATTTTCATGACTCATCATCGACCTCACCATGTCCAAAAAGGTGTGGTTCCTCATTTCACTAACACCATTCCACTATGTTGTATAAGGGGGAGTGAGCTGAGATAGAATCCTAGACTCCCGTAGAAGATCGATGAACTACTGGTTTAGATATTCTCCACCTAGATCTGATCGAAGTTTCTTTATCTTCTTACCAAGATGATTCTCTACTTAATTCTTAAATAAATTAAATTTTTATAAGGCTTCTGACTTATACCTAATTATGTAGACATAGCCATATCTACTCAAATCATCAGTAAAATTAATAAAGTAAGAATATCTACCTTTAGCTTCTACTGGAAATGGTCCACACACATCCGTGTGCACCAATCCTAGAAGCTTTGTAGCCCTTTCACCTTGTCCACCAAAAGCCGGCTTGGTCATTTTACCTTGTAAACAAGAGTGAAACCTATCAAGTGGTTTTAACTCAGTAGAGTCTAAATATCCATCTTGGCAGAGCTTTGTCAAATGCTTCTTGTTTACATGGCCAAGACGGTGATGCCACAACTTGGTGATGTATGAGTCATGTGAGTTTGTTTCGTTATCGATTTCCAACACTTGGTTTTCGTAATTTAATACATAAAAACCATTATTTAAATGTGTTATACCATAGCATACATTGTTCTTATAAAAGAGACAACCCTTATTTCCAAATTTGAAAATAAATCCATCCATATCCAAACAAGATACAAAAATTATGTTCTTGGTAACACTAGGGACATAATAAAAGTTGTGTAAAACCAAAATCATCCGAGTTGTAAATGAAAGGTGGTAATCGCCAATAGCCAACTGAGCCATCCTTGCGCCATTGGCAGCTCAAAGATCCACCTCTCCTCTGGAAATCTTTATAAATCTTCTTGGTTTCTTCATTTGAATATAGATGTGAGCCCCACAAGCTGTATCTAATACCCAATGTGTAGAAATGGAAAGATTACACTCGATAACGAACGCACCTTTAGCATCCCCATGCTTTTGGGTGAAATTTCTCTTCTAGTGGCCTCACTTGCCACATAAAAAACATATCACCTCATGTTCCTTTCCCTACCTCTAGATCTTCCCATTCTTGGTGGGACAATGCTTGGGGGATTTAGACCATTTATAAGTCCTTGGCCCATTTACCTTGTCCATCCTTTTATTATTCACCATAAAGACTGTGGGTTTGTCACACCCAATGTCCTTATCTACTTTGTGAATTAAGGTCAGAAGTTCTGATAGACTCTTCTCATTGTTACTCATGTTGTAGTTGAAAATAAAGCTAGAGAAGGTCTTGGGCAGTGATGATAGGATGATATCTGTACGCAACACATCTGGGAACTTAATCCCTAAGATGTCCAGACATTCAATGTAGCCAATAAGCTTGACTACATGAGGCCCAGCTGGCACATAATCTCCATGTTTAGGTGTAAACAAGGCTTTGGAGATCTCATATCTCTCATGTCTCGCATTCTCTTGATATAGATCCTTAAGGTGAGACATCATGCTATACACATCCGTGTTTTCATTTTTCTTCAAGATCTCATTAGAAATGGCCGATAGCATGAAACATTGGACATTTATGGCAGCATCCATATGTTTCATATAGAGAGATAGTTCCTCATCACTGGCCTCTTTCCTAGGTGAAAATGGAACAGGCTCTTCCAGCACATACAATTTCTTTTCGTGGCGAAGGATGATGCGTAAACGCCTCTACCGCTCTTGGAAATAGGTGCCAGTGAGAAGGTTTTCCTTCTCGAGTATGGTTCGAAATGATTTGTTTGAAGTCATTTTTCTTGTCATTTCTATAATTTAAGATGAGAAAAGGTTTATTACTTTATTATAAAAAATGAAAAAAATAAATAAATTAATACTTATAGTCTCCCACTATTTTATCGAAATCCAATATCCTTCACCATTGACTTCAGAATATTCGGTTGCCTGAATATTCTAGTGTCAAGGATCCATATTTCCATTAACATTACCCCAACTAGGGTTTTTCAAGAAACATAAAGGGTTTTAGGTAGGAATTCCAAATTCCAACTGCACTAACTCGCAGCTCCTTGATCCACTGAGTGGACTCCCCAATCCTGAAATCGTTTAATTTTGTATTTCCTCAACCTTTGCCTCTTGGTCACACCATGTCCTGTTGTGGCAGTCAACCCTGGATGCAAACCAAGTCAATTAAACCCAAAACATTGAATTATAGTTCCCTGATAATTGAAAGAACCCCAACTAGGGTTGGTCAAGCACTTTGAACTATGGTTCGATTCTAACCAAGATTATGGAAGGCTATACCTACTTAATATTTTTTTGAGGGATTTTATCCTCATACGTATATTGTCAATTTATTATCTTTGATCACATTCTTGTTAATATTATGTGGTATTTACTTAAGTGATTAACTATGTCTAAGATAATATTTACACATAAGTCAGTCTTATTTTAGTTCCATCTTGCATGCTTTTTTAATTCATTAATTTTCTGATCGTGACAACCAACCCATAATAAATAAACCATGCAACTAATAGAAATAAAATAAATGGTATGATCATGAGATTGTTCTATTGGTTAGTTTATCTAGAGGTTGATAAACTAACCCAAGACCTAGGGGAGAAACACCTTGAACCTTTCGGGTTCATGTTTACATCTTTCCACCTGTCCACCATTATATCTCCTTGGATTGGTTTCACCTTGGCTCCTGACTTGAGCCGCCTCCACTAGCTTGGGATCATCATCCGTAACATATGCATTTATCTCACATGCATGTGAGGGGTAAAAAAAAGGGGGTTTTACATGAAATAATCCATGGGCACGTAGTCCCTACATATTAATGATGAGATGGCTCACATGCCAAACAATTTAATTTAAACAAATAAATTAAAAGAAACTATTCACATACAAAGGTCTTGGTCTAGCTCATGACCATCCATACTTGCAACGATATTTACGCAAAAATAAAACTATAATTCAATTCTTTAATCATTCTTGTTTAATATAAATCACGCTCGAATCAATTAATTATCTTTAATTAATAAATCCTTTTATCTTAAACCCTAATATGAATTTCCTTGAGATTCTCATCCATCATAATTTTAAACAAAAAAATTCATTTAAAATTATCCTTATATGTAACTTGTACCTTGGAGACAACCTAGTGAATTTCCATTCATTACGTAGATGTTAAATTAAACACATATATATAAAACACCTATCACGTGTTGTGACTTAGCTTTACGCCTGCACTATGGTACACGTCTCAAGGGGTTGTATAATATAATAATAAATTTTAGTAAATCTGCATTATTTGTATGAGCACACAATGTGTAGTTCTGACTACACGGCGTGTACTTTTTGTTCACTGTCCATCTGAAGTATAGGCCAGGGGACACGACGTGTTGATGTACATCAAGAATTTTTGGAGTACATGGCATGTTCAGTGGGACACATGCCGTGTAGTTTCCACGTTACACAATTTTTAGCCGGGCAAGCTGTGTATCGGGTACACGGTCCGACCATAACCCAAAGGGACTACACGATGTGTTCAGTGGACCACATGGCATGTAATCTGGAAACCATGTGCCACCTGTTCCTGGTCAACACACGGTGTCATAAATGACTTAGATATGATCCAATACATGGCCTGATTTGGTGGATCAGTCAATTCATTGAACCTAGACTACACGGCGTTTATATCCGAATACACACCATGTATTCTTATGTTGTATATCCAGGAGCGTTTGTCACCTCTGATGAGATCCTCTATTTTATTTTAATCAAAATTAAAAGAAAAAATCGTTTTTTTAAGGTGAATGAGAAACGAGAGGGGAGGAACCGATCTCGAGATTCGGATTTTAAGAAATGATTAACTTGAAATGAAACAACTAAATTATTAAATGCCTAAATCACCAACGAAAAACTAAATAATTATAATCAACGATATAACCCCTCTGATACCACTTGTAGGTTCCGGGCGCAGCGGAAGTGCGTTGGCAGGTCACCCAACATTAATTTTAGCATTAATAACGATAAATTTGAGATTCGTCATGATGTGAAATGCTGGATCTTCAGAATAGAATTAAGAATGAAAAACAAAAGAGGGAGTCCCAGAACCATAGATATTGGATCATCATATGTTGGTTATAATTAATTTAATTAATTGACAGGAATTACCTTGATGGAATTCGTTTTTCGTTGATGTCTCTAGGAACAATATGATGTGATCTTTCATTGAATCGTAGAATCGAAGTGTAAGATTCCTCTAGCAGTGATCCACACGTGCTCCATGTATCTCTAGACATCCCCAAAGGATATCTGGGTGCCAGTACAGAAGAACCTTCACTTGCAATGCCCGCCTTCAATCGCCTTCATCCAGTGGTGGTGGATCTCTCTCGGTCTTGAGAGTGTTCTTGGTGGAAGGAGTTCCTTCGACCTTAAGAGAACTCTCCAGAATTTTTGTGCACAACAATTGGGGAAATGTTTTGGGGTTGTGAGGATATTTATAATCAGGTTTGAGGTTATAGAGTTATGAAAATAAATAAACACGTTACGAATTTTATTTATTTCATTAACTCTTATTGAAAACCCTCATGTCGAATCATTAATTCCTGACATGTGCCCACGCTGATTGTAATAAATATCATTTAATAAAATAATATTATTTCCTCAAAATACTGACTAAAAACTGTACAGCATGTAATCATTAATACACGGTATGTACTTGTTTTTATTTCATTTATTTCCTCCACCACATTTACTAGACCTTTATTAATGGATATTTATTTCTTAAATAAATGTAATTGCATTACTCGCTAATAAATATGCATTATTTCACCCAAAATATATTCTCTATAATAACTAGTTTTGAAATAAATGAGATCAGGCATCCTTAAATTATTATTAAACCACAGTCTGGAATAATATTTATTTAACTTGTTAAATTAATATTCAACTGAGATACATGGATGGACACACTTAGTGTGGGATCCTATAGGCCTTTTTCTCAGTGGAATTAGGCGGAGCCTGTTTAAAGTCCAAGGTTAGCTTCTAGGAACATTCCAAGGCACCCATAGAGAAAGAATTCAATGCCACAATGATGTGTCACCTCCTATGAATGATTACTGTGTAATATAATCCCTTTTTCATGATATCTTTAATCAAGCGGGTTGCATGCTAGTGCCATAAACCCAAGTGATCGATTATTCTTTCTTTGAATTTCCAGAATTGAACTCGCCCATAACTTATCATGGCTATGGATTTATTTAGGATATATCAATTCCATAAAATGGACTGAGATATCTACTTCTGTTATGGAATCAAAGGGAAAAATCCTTTATTGTGTTATCTATTAATGCAGTATTACCTGTGATGCACCCAACGTATCATACCTCCCTGTGAACAGTGTGTCATCACAGTTTTCATCAATACATCTAAGTGCACCAGTTGTAATAACCATTAATAATAATGTTAAAGTCTATGGACCAATACAAACTTCCGTAGATAGGAATATCTAATGAAACTATGAAATGTGTATTTCCTACTGGTGGGTCTTGTTCTCATAATATCCTCCTGGATATTACCAAGGGTGCACACCATGAGATGGTTCCTAAAAGTTTTATGAGTTCTCACCCATAATGGCCTGTATTATTTGTGTCCCTCAAGACACATCATTCGAACATAGAACATATATTCAATAACAATGTTATGGCTCTTCCGGGTTCTCATCATAGAAGGGATCCACTATGACCCTTTAATGAAACAATTATCCTTAGGACATTGTCACATGCATTGTCATGCAGAAGAACAATCAAGATGTGATAAGATATTTATTAATGAATAAAGTAAAAATTAGTTGGTTCTAGGCCACCAACTCCAATATCAAGGTCCCTACTGAGTATCATTATACTCACCCCTCTGAACAGGCTTCACTTGCACCTTGTTGTGTCTTGTGCAGATAAAAAACAATAGTGACTGAGGATGAGGGTACCAAGACTGGAGTATGCTCGAAGGTGGACCTTAGATGAGGTATACTGTAGAGATGACCATTCGATTTCTATACTTACCCTCCAGGTAGGATCCTTGGTGGGTTTCCATGGGAGTTTTTTTCAGTTTTACTTATAATTTCCAATTTAACATGTACTTTCCATTTGGACTTCTATTTCGGCCCCCTTAAATTACTGTACTTACTCTATTTACTATACAATTTACTTTTAACTTGAATCTTGTCGTGTGCTTGGTCAGGTGAGGTTATAGGTTATAAATTCAATCCCTTCTCGGTTTTTGGGATATGCCATTCCAGTTCTAGTTGTCACCCCCTAGCATGTGGAAGGCGGGCTTGGGGTAGTCACAGCACGGGACCTGGGGTACGGGTCATGATAATGTGGTATCATAGGATTTAGGTTCTACCAAATAACTATGACTGTGATATTTTCTCTATGGAAGTATTGTTATGTGTGATGAGTTTAGTTTTCAGTTCAGGGAGTCCAATGTTGGTGTGGCGGTCAACATATCCATACACCATGACCCAAACTTGAGATTTCTGACTTAGAGAAGGAAAACACTGATTGTGTGAGTGTTTTTGAAAAAGTTCTCTTTGTGATATCATTGAGTCATCTCACCAGGTATAAATTAATGATCATGGCGCACCTATTTAATTTTAGGATGCCTCCACGCAGACATCCATCCAGGGTTCCAGGTAGAGTACGTGATGACACCCCATCAAGTGATGAGGCTTCAGTGTAGGGCCCCCTTATGGCAGTTGTACCATCGGGTGGTGTACCAACAGCACCACTACCCATTAGGCAGCCGATGCCACCAGCCCCAGTAGTAGAGGGTGCACGCCACTTGAGCATGTTGCACGAGTTACAGTGCCAGAGGCCACTGTGGTTCTAGGGCGATACAGATCCTTAGGCGACTGAGGATTGGAAAGAGGTTGTAGTTAGAGGTTTTTGACTCATAAGGACACCAGCTGATCTCATGGTGATCTTGGCCGCCAGTCTTCTTCAGGAAACAGTGGGCAGATGGTGGAGCTTGATGCTCTAGGTTCACGATGATGGCACTATCATCTGGGTGGACTTCAAGAGCCTTTTCAGGGAATATTTTGTCCCGGCGACTTTACGCACAGTGCGTATACAAGATCTTCTCCACTTATAGCAGGGTAACATGACCACGACTCAGTTTTCAGTGTGGTTCACTGAACTCTCGCGCTACTCCACTAACATGGTGAGGGACCCTTTCTTCAGGACCTAGAACTTCGAGTAGGGTCTCAGACGGGAGATTAGAGCTTCGATGATTTCTCTCATCATCTCGACCCAGGTGGGGGTGTTAGAGAGAGCACTCTTAGTAGAGAGCTTCCATGTGGAGAAATCAAAGGCAGTGAGACCCACCACCAGACATTATGTAGTAGAGACATCTGCAAATGGAAGCAGACAGATGACGCAGAGGTCTAAGAGGACCAGACCTACAGGTGGACGACCGTAGGATACAGGGTTTGTGGTGCATGGATCTCGAGACAGAGTGGGATAGGTGAGGAACAGGTAGTGTTACACGTGCAACGGGCAGGGTCACATGGATCGTGACTGCCCAACTGCCCGTATGGATGACCAACAGAGGGTCGAAGGACCGCTTGGGCAGAGGTTAAGATTCGATCGAGGAGGTCCAGAGGTAGGAGGTGAACATGGAAGAGGATCAGGCCATGCAGTAGGCAGTGGGCGGCGATTAGATGTTTTACTTCCACCACTACCAGGTGGTCCATCCCAACCATAGGGAGCAGGTGGACAGGGACGAACTCTGCTTCATGCAGTTGAGTCCTACGACCATGACACTCTGGAGATGATACGAGGTACGATCTGTGTCTACTTCACCATAGGTTTAGTACTTATAAACATAGGTTCCAGTCATTCTTTTATTTCCACAGCCCTCGTTTGGAGCTTGGATATTTAGTTGGAGCTGTTGGCTTAATCCTTATGGTTAGAGACTCCTACGGGAGAGGATTTGATGATTACACACTAGTACCGGTAGTGTGATATTTCTATAGGAGGCGAAAGCTTCGGCTGGGATCTTCTAGTAGTGGTGTCGAGGCCTTACGATGTCATCTTGGGTATGGACTGGTTATCCACATTCCATGCTCATATCGACTGTATTAGGAACAAAGTGCGGTGTTTCCGCACGGATGGGACCAAGTTTTCCTTCACCGGCGAGAAGGGAACCTTTTTAGAATAGGATGGACTTACCCGGAGGACGGTGTAGTCGATGACACATTAGTTGGATACCCTTACCCTCTTAGCGGTTGATGTTGAGAGTCTGAGCTATCCTGTAGCGGTGGACCAGTATGCTGATGTTTTCCTTGATGACATTTCAGGTCTACCTCCTCGGAGAGAGGTGAACTTTTACATCGACTTGTACCCCGAGAAGACACTGATATCTACACCAGCATATCAGATGGCTCCCAGAGAGCTTCAAGAGATGCGATTACAGCTAGAGGACTATCATAGCAAGGGGTTTATTAGGCCAAGTGTTTCCCCTAGGGCGGCCCCGATTTTGTTTTCCAAGAAGGCGGATGGGAGTTTGAGACTCTATGTGGACCATCGGTGCCTAAACTAGGTGACCATGAAGAATAAGTACCCACTACTGAGGATTGACAATCTCTTTGATCAGATGATGGGAGCACAATGGTTTTTGAAGATAGACCTCAGATCAGGATATCACTAGCTTAGGGTACGATACGAGGATGTGCAGAATACGACCTTCAGATGTCGGTATGGCCATTATGAGTTCTTGGTTATGCCATTCAGCCTGACCAACACCCCAGTAGTGTTCATGGGACTCCTCGTGAATAGGATCTTCCAGCCATACCTTGATCGCTTTGTGGTAGTCTTCATCGACGACATCCTAATTTTCTAAGCCATAGAGGAGGAGCATACCTATCATCCGCAGATAGTTCTAGGCACACTTTGAGAACACCAGCTTTATGGTAAGCTCTCGAATTTCCAATTCTAGATCTGAGAGTTCCACTTTCTGGGATATGTCATCTCAGAGGCTAGAGTTGCGGTGGATCCAGAGAATATTGAGGATGTACTTTCATGTGAGCCACACAAGAGTGTGACGGAAGTGTGGAGTTTCCTGGGTTTGGTCAGTTACTACGGAAGGTTTGTGCTTGACTTTTCTAGATTGGTGGAACCCTTATCAGCATTAATGAAGAAGGGGAAACCCTTCATGTGGTCGTAGAAATTCCAGAGGAGTTTCCAGGAGCTGAGGCAGAGACTGACGAGTGCCCCCATCTTAGGTCTACCGGAGGAGGGCGTTGGGTACGTCATCTACTGCAACGCATCAGGGACCGAGCTCAGATGTGTCCTGATGCAGGAGTGAATAGTGATCTTGTATGGCTCTCGACAACTGAGTCAGAATTAGTAGAACTACGCTACCCATGACCTGGAGTTAGCGGTAGTGGTCTTCTCCTTGAAGATGTGGTGAAATTACTTGATGGGAGAACGTTTTACAGTCTACTCTGATCACAAGAGTCTCAGGTATATCTTATATTAGAAGGACCCAAACCTTATATAGTAGCATTGGATTTTATTTCTCCAGGACTATGAATTTGATATAGTCTATACTCCTGGGAAGGAGAATGTAGTAGCAGATGCACTCAGTAGGAGATCTGGTATACAGTTGCTGAGTGAGGCCACATAGTAGCAAGTCACTTTGTGGATATCCTACATGGATCGAGATGGAGCAGCTTATCTTCAGTCTCTAACTGTCACTCCCCCACTCCTTTAGTGAGTTAGGGAGGTGTAGCTTGGGGATAATGACTGTGAGGCTCGACGGGCTCAAATATCCACAGGACAAGCACCTGATGGATTTTCTGAAGGTGGGGAGCACATCATCCTCTTCATAAGACATATTATGGTACCGAGGATGTTACAATAGGAATTGTTGAGGGAGTTCCATATGTCCCCTCTAGTGGTACATCTAGGAGTGTAGAAGATGTACCAGGATATTCGGCATCAGCACTGGTGGCCGATAATGAAGGAAGAAGTATAAGAGTTTGTCTCATGGTGCCTCACTTTTCAACTACTGAAGGAAGAGCACCAGGTTCCAGTAGGCTTAGTTAAAAGACTAGAATTTCCAGAGTGGATGTGGGATAGAATTTCCATGGACTTCATGATAGGACTTCCACGCACGACTAGGGGTCATGATTCTATCTGGGTGATCGTTGACTAACTCACCAAGTCGGACCACTTACTACCTATTATAAAAGAGGGAACATTAGAGATCTTGGGACACGTCTATGTGCAGAAGATTGTACGGTTTCAGGGATTTCCATCTACGATTGTCTCCGATCGAGATGCATGTTTTACTTCCCAGCTATGGAAGGGGTTGCAGGAGGCGTTTGGGACATAGATTCGGTTGAGCACTGCCTTCCATCCTCAGATGGATGGTCAGACAGAGTGGACTATTCAAACCCTTGAGGACATGTTATGTGCTTTACATCCTTGATTTTGGCTGCAGATGGGAGGATCACTTTCCCTTAGTGGAGTTCACATACAACAACAGTTATCACTCCACTCTCTGTATGGCACCATTCAAGGTACTGTACGGACGACCTTGCAGATCAACTTTGTGATGGACTAACCCAAGGGATTCATCACTCATGGGATCAGAGATGCTACGGAATACCACGGAGAAGGTGCAGATCATCCAGGAGTGGATGAAGACTGCACAGAGTAGGAAGAAGTCTTATGCTGATAGGAGACGGATACCTGTGGAGTTCAAGGATAGTTACAATGTCTTTCTACGGGTTTCACCTCGACGAGGTCTTCAGAGATTTGTATGAGGTGGAAAGTTATCTTAGAGGTTCATCGGACCCTTCCAGGTCCTCAACAGAGTTGGAGATGTGACATACCGCTTAGCTCTTCCCCCTTAGTTGCACCGGGGGCATGAGGTTTTCCACTTATCTCAGCTGAGGAGATATATACATGATCCTTCGCACATCATTGACTGGGGAAAGATGGACATCGACGATGGGGTGATGTTTTTGGAGGTTTCAGTAGAGATTGAGCATCGACAAAAGAGAGTCATATGTGGGCGATCAATACCTCTGGTGCGTGTATGCTGGCATCATGAAAACCTCCTGGAGATCACATGGGAGAGGGAGGCTCTGAATCGTGCACAGTACCCCAACTTGTTTCCCTAGTTTGTATTGTGGATTTTGGGGATGCAAAGACCTGGGGTGGGGATAATATAAAGACCCAAATTTTTCCATGTAATTTTATTAATTATATGGAAATACTATGAGTCTGTGAAAATTGACGGCGCGTGATTCTGAAGCCCGGTGTACCCGAAATGAATTTCTGAACTTTTTTTAGGTACGTTCAGTAAACGTGTGAGTGGGTATTTTTAACTTTTGATCTAGTGATCGAAATTGAATTATGAGGACACTGTTGAACTCGCAATGTCAACAATCACTTAAGGAGACCTTCACCTCGGCCGCAGTTGGTCGAGGATGGAAGTTAGTTTTTCAGTTTTTTGTGGGAGAAGAAAATAAATTAAATAACATTTTATTTTTCTATTCAAAACCGCATTTTTGAATCATGTATGTGGGGACCACACATGGGTGGTTAGGAATTTATCATTGCAAATTAAATTCCCAGTTACCCAAATTATGTAACCACCCGAACTCCTTTTCTTTAATGTCAAGTAACCCTTAGAATTCCCCCAAATTCATGTGCCAAAATTCATTAACATAAATTAATTAATATTAGATCCTCATTTCCTTGTTGGAAATCATTGGAAAAGGG